>JAVJAQ010003745.1:26738-1232696 GCA_032362365.1 Zygogramma bicolorata
AAAATACAATAGACAGAGCTGTTTACAAAATGTGTATGTGCCAACATTAATTCTTACTTACTACTAATTATTTTGGTAGTAACGCAGTGTTGTCAGATGAATATAATATAATTTTTTGTATTTCTTACTGTTAAATACTATAATATTATATTATATATAATCTTATAAATTATTTTGGCATACATACTTATATATGTAGAAATTTGTTATTTGTTAAATATGAATCCTTTAAATTGTATTTTAATTACAACAAGGTAGAATAAGTTTCAGCTTATTTTGTGAATTTCGCGAAATCCGGCAACGTCGCTAGCAAGGTGTATAACAAGCGGCGGCCATATTCCAATGTCATTTCATTGCTAATCGAAGTGGTGAATACTTGTGTTTGTGTTTATTTTGACTAATTTTGTATTTATTAGTTAAGCAGAGGTGTTAAAAATAATAAAACTATGGTGAGACAGTGTGTGGTGTGCCGAAAAATCGACTATTTGAATCCTAACCTATCTTTTCACAGGTGAGTTTTACAAAATAAGGTAGTCATAGGCGGGTATATGAATCCCTTTTTTAAACAATATCTAAACACATTTTTACATATAATTAAGTATATTGTAGAAAATAAACAAACAAATAAAAAAATTCTATGCTGCTTATCTATAGAAAGTGTTAGACAAACAGTTCAGATATTACTTTGAAAATACTGATAGTTTTGAGTTAAGTAAAGATTAAAAACTACATATAAGGCTTTCTATGGTAGGCAAATATTGTAATAGAGTGGCTGTAGAAAAAGGTTGCTGCTGCATTTTCTATAGTTAGATATAATTTATAAATTACAGCTGACTTTATCCTCATATCACGGCATCTCTATTACAATACCACTATTTTCAAAATCCCTAGTTTTATATGTAAAAAATAGGTGAATATCTAGCCTCTAATTTGCATCGTTATTCAATTATTTCTTTCAGTTTTCCAGTAAGCCAAGCTCGAAGGAATACGTGGATGGTAATACTTGGTTTTCAACCAGACAAAAAATTACCAAAGAGACCAGAAGTGTGTTCTAATCATTTTGAAGAAAATGATTTTACATACAGAGCCAATGGATCAAAAATGTTAAGGAGAGATGCAGTCCCTTATTTAGCCATCAGAGACATTAAAAACAAGAGGTAAAAAAGTTGTATAGGTTGAGTTAATAATAAATCATTAATTATGTGAAAATTCTTTAAGCCCAGAATCCAGTTTGGAATCTGCATTTTCAAAAAATCAAAGAGATGAACAGCAACCAACTAGGTATGTGAAGTAATTTGCTATTTCTTTACATGTATTTACATATCATATACTTTATAAAAAATACTTCTTTAATTTTCATTAGGATATCTGAAATAAATTGTCAGATCTCATCTGATTCTGAAAAAGACGAGTCCGAGGAAGATTATAACAAGTTAATAAAGAGGTAATAAAAATTGCAACCCATATAACACTGTAGCTACAATGATTTGTTGAAATTTTCAGACAAAGATTTGTGGATATTGGTAAAAAAATACCAACACCATTGGATGTGACATGTGAAGCTGGACCTTCAGGCATTTTGTAAGTGAATTTTAATTTTGAAATGTTGAAAGTACTTACACAGGTACCATTAAACATTATTAAAGAAAAAATGTTTTTATCTATCTAAAAAAGTTAATTTTTTGTAATTTCTTCATTATACATTATGGTCACTTAAATTTTAGGTGTAATACTGAAGCTATGTATTCCTCTTCATCAAGCACTTCTACTGCATCTGAAGTGGAACAATTCTTGCAGGTTGAGGCTTCTGTCACTAAAGAAGTCAGTTGTGTAGAAGGAAGTTCTATGTTCACAGAAGAACATGGGGAACAAAGGTAGATACTTTCACTTATCCATAATAAATTGCAACTTATAACAGTTTTGAATTGGTTTTTTACAGAGCTAACAAAAATTATCTGTTTTTTTTATAAACATAGGAAAATTATTAATTTCAATCAAAATAAATAGTTGCAATTTTGTTTTAGCTGTGAAACAACTGGAGCTAGAAATACAAAACCCATAACCAAACTAGTAAAAAGGTAAAAAGTCAACAAGTTTATAGTTATATGAAAATTATATATTTTGATTTTTTTAGAAAACGGAGATATGTAGGAGATCTGGATACCAGCGATTTTTCCACTCCCACAAAGGCTAAGAAAAACTTCAGATTTCTAAAGGAAACGGTGCTAAGGCAGAGAAAAAAAATTAAATCCCTGCATAATACTGTAAGAAGACTTAAAGCACGCATTTCAACTTTAAACGATCTTTTGAAGTTATTAAAGGAAAAATTTAATATGTCAGACTCATCAGAATCAGCAATAAGGGTAATGTAAAACAATGAATATAAATAATACCAAACAAATTATTAAAAAATCATTTTGTATTTTAGGCTTCACTATCAGGACCAGCACTTGAAATATTTGAAAGAATGTTATGTGGATCTTCCTCTCACAAATACAATCCAGCTCTTCGCTCGTTTGCATTAACGCTTTCATTTTATTCTGCTAATGCTTGAGAATCGTTGCAGGTAATGATATTTTAACATTTGGCAAAACCAAAAATCTAGCCTATTAAATATTTGCTTGTTTTACTGTTTTACAACAAATAATAACAAATCTTCTCTTCTTTTTCAGGCATTAAAAATAAAACAGGAAAATGCTTCTAGAATAGGCAAGCCTATACTTTGTAATCTTGTACTTGATGAAATGTCAATACGAAAACAAGTAGAGTGGACGGGATCAAAATTTACAGGCTATATTGATATAGGATCAAAGATTGATGCAGATACACTTCCAGAAGCCAAAGAAGCCCTTGTGTTTATGCTGGTATGTCTCAATGATTCATGGAAAATTCCTGTCGGATATTTTCTTCTAGATGGATTGGGTGCAACAGAAAAAGCCAATTTATTATTAAAATGTTTGGAATTCATTCATGAAAGTGGTGTGATTGTTACATCTGTCACATTTGATGGAGCAGCAGTTAATTTAAGTATGGCTCAAAAATTAGGTGCTGATTTAAGCGATCCAACTCATTTATTTACAAGTTTCAAACACCCGATAACAGATGAAAACATTTATATATTTTTGGATCCTTGTCACATGATAAAACTTATATGAAATTATTTTGGGTCACAATTCATCACAGATAAGGAGGAAAATGTAATCGATTGGAGTTTAATAACAAAACTGATTGAAAAACAAAACATAGAAGGATTACATGCGGCAACAAAAATCAGACTGAGACATCTCCAGTGGACTCGCGAAAAAATGAAGGTTCGCATTGCGACCCAAACTTTAAGTAAAAGTGTTGCTGATGCCCTTCTATTTTTGAAAGAGAAGGACAAAACATTTTTGTCAGCAGAGCCCACATCAAATTTTATATTAAAATTTAATAATATATTTGATATACTCAATTCTAGAACAAGGCTGGCAAAATACTTTTTTAAAAAGCCGTTATCTCCAGCAACATCAGATTTCTTTTTCAATTATTTTAAAGAAGTTGAAAATTATATATTAGATTTAAAAGTAGGAAATGTACCAGTTATAAAATCAAAAAGAAAAACTGGTTTTCTGGGCTTCTTAATATGCATGAAAAGTTTAAAAAATATGTATGAGGAACATGTTTGTATTAAAAAAAATTTACTATATATAACAACCTACAAATTATCGCAAGACCATCTCGAGCTGTTTTTTGGGGCCATTAGAAGGCGGGGTGGTTATAATAATAATCCTTCAGCAAGGCAATTCGAAACTGCATATAAAAGACTCATTGTCCATAGTGAGATAAGAGCATCAGACACAGGAAATGCTATAAATTTAGAACAAATTTCAATTCTCACTTGTGGCAGTGGAAATTTAACGGTAAACGGTGAGGGTGACAATCTCTTAGATTCTGAGGAATTGAAAAAAGAGGAGGAATTAATAAATAAAACAATATCTGATTATCCACATTATAATGATGTCAGCTGGAATTTAACAGATTTTGTGGAAGATGTAGTAGCATATATTGCGGGATTTGTAGTTAAAATATTAAAAAAATGTATTACATGTCTGAAATGCCAAGAGTTATTGGAATGCAATACGTCTCATTCTCAGCTGCAAAATAAAAAGAGATATGGGAATTTAATAAATGCATCTATGTTTATGATAGAAGTATGCAAAGGAGCAGAAAAATACTTCAGATTTTTCAATAAAACAAGTGGAATATTTAATAAAAACAATAAAAATATAACAAATATATTAACAGTAAATACACTAAAAAAATTACCATCCAATATATACGATTATTTTGGGGATCATATATTTGAAGATACACCACTTGACGGTCATTGCCACCAGCTAATTAGGCTGGTATTGAAAAATTATTTTAAAATTCGCATAAATCACGAAGTTACCAAAAAAATGGATTCATTAAAATTAAATCGAATAAGAAGTATTAATACAAAAACAATTCTGTTTCGAAACCAGTAACTTATGTAATAAACACGTATAAAATAAATTATTATTTATTGAAATATTTTTATTTCTTAAACCTCCCCAGATTTTATATTGCCTAAAAGAGCAGAATTAATATGGGAATAACATTAAACAAATTAATTAAACCAGGATTATCCCCTAGGTCTAATAATATTTAGGCTTTCATATTGTTGTGTCTTTACTTCCATACTTGATTTAGTCTTAGCAGTATTTAGTCAACAAAAATTAAATGTAACTTCAAAATGTCAATCTGACGATGATAGTTATTATCGAAACAGCTGTCATTAGTTTAAATATTAAAGTTTTTCTAAAAAACGTGAAAGTTTTAATTTAACATTAACTTGTTTAATGTTATTCCAATCATGGAATTTCACAAAGTAAGGGTTTAAAACAATAAACAAAGATATAAACAACAATTTTAAAATTGTAATAATAACAATTTCTATTCTTCCTCGAAGTAATAAATATTTCAATGTGATAGTTAAATAAATCATATTTTTTAATTAGTAGCAATATATTGCAAATCATTATCTACCTTGTTTTGGTTACAAAGCTATTTATTACGTTTTTATTTTAAAAATTAAGAATATTACGAAGGAATTCTCGAATAAACTCAATTCAATAATTCGCCCCCCTTATTCCTCCGTCTATGTTGTTGTATTGTCGGCAGCCATATTCCAACAATAGTCATATGTTTTACCTCCTCACCTCCCTTGGCCCTAACAATGTTGGAGTGTGAACATTTCGGATTTTATGAATGAATAGCTCTGTCTATTGTATTTTATATGTCTTTGGTCGATACCCCTCAAGTTCCCTACTAAACTCAGTAATGGACGCGGCAAATACACCACAACAAATGGTTCCTGATGGTGCGCTTGAAATAGTTGGGTAGTGAAACGATGACAGTCATGCCGGTGAATAAACTCCTCACAATTTATTTGAATAACATCTCAAAAAACCAAAGACCGGTATGTAGGTGGTCAATTTGGATGCATGACATTTCGTCTGAAGTCTAATTCTTTATTGCGATAGAAATCACTTGCATCCTCATTCTTCATTGCAATTGAATTAACTGCAGATTCAATCATTGTAATGGAAGATTTCTCCAATTATTTCAGAATGTCGCATGCTCTATTCAGTGATATCTATATAAGACCTACCCTACACTGATGAGGGGCAAAACCCCGAAACCGGTATAACTCGTTTCGGAAAACGAAATATGAATCGTCCGAAAGGCTGTCTTCATGGAAAAAATGTACTTGCTGAATTGATTCGACTCAGTTCAGTAGCTGTTGTAGTACTATCATCATTTCTGTTTTCTCTGAATCAGCCCATATGCTTGGAATCGTGCTGAATTCATGTTATGTACTTACTCTAATTCATATTTCATATATCTGTCAGTTGCGGTCACAATTTTTTGAAGATAATGGCAGTTGCGAAGACCTGAATATAAACCAAATCATCTCATTTCTCTCTACTTGTTCTTCCGCACACGATCTTTCTCGAGAATATATGCAGGAAAACGAATATTTTCTCAAAAAAAGTTCGATAAAAATTACCAAAAACAAAGTTCAACCCTCTGTATACCCGCCAGTTTTGATTCTAGAAACTTTTGTCATTTGAACTTTTTGATGCACATATTGTGGACTATTCCATTATAAAAATTCAGATCGATACAATGAAAATGAAATTCCGGATTTTTTGAAAAATCGTCAAAATATCGAACTTTGACCCCCTGTAGAATCCAAACGCGGGCATTCAGAGAGTTGGCGCAATGATAACTTTTATTCAGGATGGCATGGGCGACATCATATTGAAATTTCAGCGATTTTCACCGAAACCGGTTTTCCATAAGATTAGTGCGGGGTCCTTTATCGAAATTACTTAATACACAAATGGGTAATATAAAGCATAAAAAATGGTTATGTGACCGATGTCTCAATCATTTCAAGACTAAGGAAAATTTGGAAAAACACTTAGTACTTTGTAGACAAATGAATGAACAAAAATTGAGATGTGTAAAGAAAATGAGAGGGTGAAATTCAAAAATTGGAAAAATAAAGAGAAAGTGCCCTTTACGATTTATGCTGACCTTGAATGTCTATTGGAAAAACATCATGATGAATCCGATTCTATGAAAAAAACTCAGAAATTCCAAAAACACACTCCTTTCTCTATTGGATATATGCTTGTTTGCTCAGATGATGATTCTCTTTCTAGATTCAGATATTACACAGGTGAAGATTGTTTTTCGTGGTTTGTAAAGGAGTTGGGTGACATTGCTCATGAAATTGATACAATTTTCAAGAACCCTAAGCCTATGCGACCGCTCACATTGCTTCAACAACGAGAATTTCGAAATTCCACTCATTGTCAAATATGTATGAAGGCATTTTCCGATACTGAAATCAAAATCCGTGATCACAACCATCTCACCTCAGAGTACGGTGGCCCAGCCCATAATACCTGTAATCTCTCACATCAAGATAATCACGCCATTCTTGTACTTTTCCATAACATGTCTGGGTATGATAGTCATTTCATTATAAAAAAATTGAGCACTGAAATGAAGGGTAAAGTATCTCTACTACCATTGAATAAGGACAAATATATTTCCTTTGCGAAATATGTTGAGGGAACAAAAGTCAACTTCAGATTCCTAGATTCATTCCGGTTCATGGCTAGCAGTTTGGATACTTTAGCATCACACCTTCCCAATGATCAGAAGAAGATTACGAAAAAAATGTGTTTGGATGATGAACAATTCAATTTGCTAGCACGTAAGGGTATTTGCCCCTATGATTATCTAGTTTCTTGACTGAAACTTAAAGAGACTGCTCTATCTGCACATGAACATTTTTTCAATGAGCTCACAGGGAAGGGTGTGTCTTTAGATGATTATGAGCATGCAAAAAAAGTTTGGGACTCTTTTGGCATCCAAACTTTGCAAGAATACTTCGAACTATATTTGAAAACAGATATAATCCTACTTGCAGACATTTTAAAAATTTCCGAGCTACTTGTTTAGAAACATACGGTCTTGATAGTCTACACTATTTCACAGACCCAGGATTGGCTTTCGATAGTATGTTGAAAATAACCGGGATTGAATTGGAACTTTTGTCTGACATTGATTTGATCATGTTTATTGAGAAGGGAATGAGGGGTGGCATTTCACAATGCTCAAATCGATATGCTTAAGCGAATAATAAATATATGGGGGATTTTTATGACCCACAATTACCAT
This sequence comes from Zygogramma bicolorata, assembly GCA_032362365.1. Lineage (NCBI taxonomy): Eukaryota > Metazoa > Arthropoda > Insecta > Coleoptera > Chrysomelidae > Zygogramma > Zygogramma bicolorata. The sequence goes on from JAVJAQ010003745.1 coordinate 34,500, forward strand.
CTTCATATCTGATGTATTTAGATGTGAATAATTTATATGGAGCTGCAATGAGTATGCCTCTTCCTACAGGTGAATTCCAATGGGTTGAGGATATTTATTCATTAGGTGATATATTGAACATCATAGATGATGATGCTTACGGATATATCTATGAGGTTGATCTGAGTTACCCTAGAGAATTATTTGAGTGTCATAAAGATCTTCCACTCTGTCCTGAACATGTTATACCCCCTACAGCTGAATCCAAGCAAAAAAAATTACTCACAACTTTTTTCGATGAAAAGAACTATGTTATTTATTATAAAAATTTGAAACAAGCTCTAAAATTGGGAATAAAGCTCGACAAAATTCATAGAGTTCTGAAATTCAAACAATCGTCTTGGTTGCAAAAGTATATATCCATCAATAATGGGATGCGAAAGAAAAGTTAAAATGATTTTGAGAAAAATTTCTTTAAGCTAATGAATAATTCGGTTTTCGGTAAATTATTGGAAGACGTTAGGAAATACAAAGACATTAAATCAGTTACCAGGTGGGCGGGTAGATTCGGGCCAAATTATTACATTTCCCAACCTAATTTTCATAGCTGCACTATATTCGATGATGATATGGTTATTATTGAAATGGATAGATCAAAGGTTAAATTTGATAAACCTATATATGTTGGATTTTGTGTACTCGACGTTTCAAAAACTATATAAAACCCAAATTAAGTAGTGCTGCAAAAATGTTATATTGCGACACTGACAGTTTTTATATCAATTCTTCGTGGAAGATATTTATGAACACATCAAAATGGATATTAACAGATTCGATACTTCTGATTATCCGATTGATAATGTTTATGGCATTCCTCGAGCCAATAGGAAAGTCTTCGGGCTAATGAAAGACGAAAACTATGAGAAAATTATGACTGAATTTATTGGTTTGAGATCTAAATTATATACTTTCAAAATTTTGGGGGAAGAGGATAATCCTATAAAAAAAGCTAAGGGTATTCGGAAACCTACCTTAGTCACAATCACCTTTGATCATTTCTATGATTGCTTGTTCAATAAACGCAGACATGAAGCACATCAGTGTCAGATAGAATCACAGAAACATGAAGTGTATACTATCAAAGTGAAAAAAGTAGCTTTGAATCCGTATGATGATAAACGAATGGTGGGCAGTCTCCAAACTGATACATTTCCATGGGGCTATTAATCTGATAGAACACTTCTGTTCTGTTTTTATTTTTTATTTTTTCAAAAAATAAAAAACTCAGATCCTGATTTTACACACGCCCGGGGGTTTGTAGAACGATGAACATTCAAGAGAACAGTATAAGAAGCAGTTCAGATACTAGGGACCAACAACCTGTCATAAACGGTCCATCCAGATTCAAATGCAGGAGATGTAAACGTCTGTTTCACGGTTTCATCATGTATGATAAATGTATTCCATGTCATAGACGTGAGCATCCTGACACTCTCAGACAGAGGTTGTTAGGGAAACGGGATATGTTGAAACGTGTTCCACATATGCCTCCAAGACATGAATAGGTTAGTTACATTTCGAAAAATATATTTTTTCATTTATTTTTCCCCTACAGAAATGGATGAAAACTGGGACGACAACTACTCCACGTACACCCCCAAACCGGAGACTATGGATATCATACGAATGCCACTCATCAAAAAGAGTTGCTCGGTGAAACGGGCATTTAGATTGTCTGAAAGGGAACGTCACCGGCGGCTCATGGAGGAGGCGGCGGCCAAGGTGGCGGCAACGGTAGCACAGAAATCGGCAACAACAATTTGTGGTGGTGTATGTGGTGAAAAAAAAATAAAACGTTTGAAAACTTGTTCTTGTTTTATTCCTCATTAATTAATCATAATGTAATACGTTGACAATGTTGACAATATTTCATTACATTTCTTTTTCGTCCTCCCCAAAACTCTGGAACTGTGGTGGTCCAGCCCATCGCTCTCCAGCATCCTGTACAAGTATAAGATACGTACATCTTGGAGGTAATATCAATTGTGAATAAATTTCGAAAATAAAAGACATGATAACAGAATTTTTTCGTTTAATTTCATGACGCCGTGTGTCATCACCCTGTGCGACCAATCACAACAAGTGTGCTCTAGTCTCACAAGACCAATCCCAACAGCTGACGCCATCTTGGGGTGTGTCGCACCAGTGTAGTCTAGTCTTACAAGACCAATCACGAAGACCCCCAACAGATTTTTTTCTGACGCCATCTTGGTTATGGGTGTGGTCTAGTCTTACCACACCAATCACAATGTACCAATGTGGCACACCAATCATAATGCACCAGTGTGGTTAGACCAATCACGAACGGACTCCACAAAACGGGGTGTGGTCTCATTACACCACAGCTTCTGGGCTTTGACCGAAATTCTTCAACCCTCCCCCCACTTGGTTCACAAAGAAGCCTTATATGGACATTACTACACATAAGGGTGCAAACAAACACCAGAAAACAATACTTCTTGCACATTTTTTCACATCCCTCACTCCACCCATTTCAAGAAAACATGCCTTATATGGCATTCACTTGGATAGGGGATGAAAATCAGGTCTACCAACTTAACTTCTTGCAGAATATTTCATCCCTACCCCCATCACTTTTCTGAAGAACCGACAATGACCAAAGGCCCACCGCCATCCGGAGTGGAGACCCTGATGAACACCTTATCAAACTGTCCCAGGACCTGGGCCAATGTTCCATTTGACGGTACCAATTAGCGAATGTCGAATCAGTAGAACAACTTTTTTGTGATGAAACACTTATTGATTTACCATTATTTGTTGCTGTGTTGTATAAAAAATACCTGAAATTATAACATTTTGAAAAAGCGTCCTTATGTTGAGCCCGGCAAGAGCATATGTGCTGAAGATTTTGAAATAGTAGCAGGTTCTAGTATGCAAGTAGATGCCCGAGTAGATGTATCTGATGCATCGTCAAATATATCGGATACCAGTTTTTCTGTACACGATGAAAGCAGCGGTGAAGAAAGTTTTTCTGATTTGATAATAGGGGAGAAGGATGCAGAGCAAGACGAAATTGAGTCAGAAGAAAAAAAAGATCCAAATGTGTCAAATGCCAATGTCAAAGTAGACTGGATACTTGTGGAATACTGCAAAAAAATATGACATATATGTTGGCAGCATTCTAGAAATTACTAACCCAGATAGCACAAGTACGTCCAGTGGACGTACTGCATATGTACGGTGAGGATGTATTGTACGTATTTGGGACGTACTTTAGTCTCCGACAGACGTAAATAAGGCCTCCCTGGAACTTACCGTTTCCGCATAGTAGGTAATCCCAGGTACGTACTTTTCTAGTCCACACAGGACCTGTAATGAACAGAAAGGGGAACTGTTTGGGACATTCCGGAAACGTTCCTTCTTCTTGTTAATGATATATCGACGAAAAAAATAAATTCAATTGATGTCACTTCGTAATTCTGTTTTAATATTCGGAATTATTCATTTCTTCTTTACCAATTATTCAACTTGAAAATTTCACTCATGCACATGTACTTACCGAATACTAACCTGGAAAAAACTCTGGCTGCTGCGGGTCTTGAACCCGGACCTTCACTTTGGATTTTTCATTGTTTACCACTACAACGTTCTACGGTATAGGCTGGGTCTCACTAGGACACTTTTATGGACGCCACCAGTTGATGCCACTAAAGTTGCCCTGAAATGTCCCGGTGTGATTGAATAGTTGCCGCTTCTAGTCATTGAAGCCAGTAAAAAATTTTGTTTCCTCCTAGAGCAAACTTTAGTGTCTCGTTGACTGCCAGTTGACTGATTGAAGCAACAAATATCCCTGTGTGAGCGTGTTTGATGCATTGTAGCGGAGTAATTTAAAGATTAAAAAACATCTGCGATAAGGAAAATTTATTTCCAGTAAATTGTTGGTGGATGAAGTAAATATGGCTAATAAGTGGAATAGTACCCAAATTTGTGAATTCTTAGACATATATGAGCAATACGAACTTTTATGGAATACAAGATTCGATGATTATATGAACAAAGGAAAACGAGAAATTGCATTTGGCAAACTTATTGCGGAAGTTCAAGCAGAAGAATTAGGCGTTTTTACAGTCGATCAACTGAGAAAGAAAATTAAAGGCATAAAACTGTGTATAGAAAAGAATTGATGAAGGTTATTAATTCAAAGAAGAGTGGGGCATCCGCGGATGATACTTATATTCCAAAATTAGCCTGGTTTAAAAGAGCAGATTCTTTTTTAAACGATGTAACAGCAAGCAGAACATCTACAAGTAATTTGGTAAGTATATTTCTGCATTCTTGAATACAACTCAAATGATGCATTGAAAGTGTTATAATATTAGCATTAATGAATCTACATTAACTACTCTGAACCAATACTCTTTTTCTGACACGGCAAAGGGTCAGTTTCAACAAAATAATCGGCATATTTATCCCGCAGCTCTCCGGCTGCTTTGGAATGATTATTTTCTTCTAGGGGCGTAACAGATTCTAAGCCCTTTGTGATGTTGCGCCATTCCCCTTCTGTTAAGTCTCCAGTCAGTTCATCTTCAACATCAACACTGAGTGGTGACAAATACGTACTTCCCGATGTTTTACGTAACCAGTTGTGTAAGGTACAACAAGCTTGTACTATTAAATCGATTGTCTCAGGCCTATGCCCTATCGGTTTTTCAAAGATTCTGAATCTGGAAACGAGAATCCCGAAAGCGTTTTCAACAATTCTCCTTGCTCTAGAAAGACGGTAGTTGAAAATCCTCTGTTTTAAGCTTAATTTTTTATGGGCGTATGGCTTCAATAAATTAGTTCTCAAGGGGAATGCATCGTCCCCTACAAAGATATCTTCTTTAGGAATAATCAGTTGATTGTTCTGCAATGCAATATAAAAATCTGAATTTCGGAAAATAGAGCCGTCATTTGTTCTACCATTGCATCCAATATCTGTATAAATAGTCTCGGTAGTGTAGTGGTTAGCATATCTGCCTATCAAGCGGAAGGCCGGGGTTCGAATCCTCGCCGGGCCACCGTGCTGGGTAATCGCACGTTGAAAAGTAAGGCCTTGTTGATCCATTGCTCGCACAAGTTTCGGCTTCTGAGGGTTGACGTTCGTCAGCTGGTTAACGAAAACGAACAATTTTAGAACAACAGAACAACAAAAAATAAAGCAATAGTTGGCATCTTCAATTGCAAAAAGAATAATGCTGTATATGTCTTTATAGCAATAAAATTCTGACACAGTACCAGGTGGTCTCCTTATTCTTATTTGTTCGCCGTCGATAGCACCGCAACAATTTGGAAAATTCCATCTTTCCCTAAAGACAATTGCTATTCCTTTCCATTCATCCTCATTTGTGGGTACCTGTAAAAAATACATTTCAATTATTTACTGTCTTTGTGGTCCAATTATATTCCTAATCAAAATTGTTTAGGTGGTTCACGGTAATGCAAACAGGCAGTTAAATGATGAAGGTACTGAAGGCCCACAAGATAGCGATGCAGAGGAAATAGATATATCACAAACACAAATAAACGAGCAAGTACCACATGCTTTACCAACATTTACGTAACATTGTAACTCCAAAAGCAAGAACCACTGGTTTGAAGAGAAAAGGCGACCATAACATTGATGCTGTTAAAGAAGCTGTAACTTCCTTACAACAAATAGTGTCTACAAATAATGTACAGGTGGTGGAAGATGCATTCACGTTGTACGGTAAACAAATAGCAGCTCAGTTGCGGGAACTTCCTCTGGTGAACGCACTTCGACTGCAAGAGCAGATTCAATCACTGATCACACAAGAAAAAATATCGTGCTTATCTGCTACAAACACTCGTTATACAAGATTAATAGAAGACACTCTAACTGTAGAAAGTGCTTCTTCTGCATATACCTCACGACCAAGCACTTCTTTTTCACATGCCTCTTATTCCGACTACGGTGACGATCTTGTATACCATAATTTGCAAAGTCCTAATGAACATGTTTGACGTATTATTGTTTTACTCAAGGAATGTTTTTCATCTTCAAAAATGAATTGACAGGAAGCATACCTATGTTATAACTATAAAAGCATTTATTAAACGACACTTACCATTATATTTGGTTGAAATACTTTAATTATTGCAGACAGGACATCTGGTAAAAAGGCGTATATTGAATTTTTTGCAACCCTAAATACATAATACAGTGACACACTATGCTATCTCCACTAGCAAGGTATCGCAGAGTAATCTCCAGTTTTGTTTTTGCGGGAATGGGGCTCCTTGACACAGTTTCATGTTTCTGTATTATGGGTTCCACCAATCTTAGCAGCTCCTCAAATTTTGCAACTGACATTCTTAGATGATTTTTATAAGAGGTGACGTCCTCTTCGGCCAACTCAGTTAAAGGGGTGCTGATGCACCTAGTTCGCATCTTCTAGTTAACCATTTTCTAACCCAAATGGAGCGCTTCTTTTTCTTCTTCTTATCAAGGTAATCTTGTAAAACGCCATATAAAATAGCAGCAACACAATTATCTCCCGCACGAACCACTGCGTTATTCTCCATTTTGTAGAGCAACTCTACTAGATAAACTGGAGTCAACAATTCATACGTGTGATTTCAATTTTACAAGCAACTTTAGTGACATCAACTTGTGGCGTCCATAAAAGTGTCCTAGTGAGACCCAGCCTTATGGAGAGACTTGTTTTTTAAGAAGAGTTGTGTGGTATAGATGTGCATTCGACATTGGGAGCGTAGATTAAAATATTGAATTATCACATTAGGTGGCATATTGGCATAATACTGCAATATAGATATGCAAATTCCGACAATGCTTGGATATTGTTTTCAAAGTGAAATGAAAATATTCAACTCGTCATTTTCGAATCACAACTGAAAGGGGTATCGGGATTTTGAGAGTGATGACTTCAAAATATTCAAACATATACCAATATTTGTAATGCAATATTCATGATGAATTATTCCTGAAAAAATTTGGAAAAATTAAAATATTGACGTGGTGAATTTCAATACCAGAAAATACGGCCAGAAATAATTTTTGCACAGCAAGTTTGATATTCCACATCGCCATCGCATAAAAGACAGTGATCCTTCAGTGTTTTTTCAAATATATTATCATTGTTACTGAACTCCCTGACATCGTCCATAGATATTCTAATAAGTCTGGTAACTCCTTTGATGTGGGTAAACTATGCCGCTTTTTTTGCGAGCGGTCGTAAATCATGCGGGCTACAAGCAGAAATACGTTATACAAGGGTCAGTCAGCAGCGCGAACAATATGTTTACTCGAAAGTGTGTCTACGAGGGTCAGGCGTCAAGTGTTGATCATATTCATTATATATTATTTATGTTTTTGTATGATCTTTCATTGAGATGATTATATTATATGAGATTCTAATAACAATAAATTGAGGAATATTTCGTTGTCATAACTGGCATGAATCACCTGATTTCTTAAATTATTGTCAGGTAAAAAGGTGAGATACTTATAAAGGGACTTCACAATAAAGAAAAAATGAAGATGAATAATCTTTATTTACATATTACCTAATTGAATGATGATTTGTTGTTTTCTTGAGTATACCCTAATAGTATTATTATAATCTATTCAGTACTTTGGCATATATATTTAGACACATTTTGAATATTTAGCTTGGGGTTGGTTGGAGTTAGGTCGAATAACTGAAACTACCATTATTTCTTTGCCGACGTTTCGACTTGTATAAAGTCATCGTCAAGGTACTACAAAGTTACAGTAAATCAGATATGAATACACACAAGGTAAAAAATTATTGAGATTATATATATATATATATATATATATATATATATATATATATATATATATATATATATATATATATATATAATATATTAATCAAAACTCTATTTGAGTGCAGGAAGTGAGTTCCTAATTTTATTTTCAACGGTCGCTAACACAGTGAACTTTTCGTCGGTCAGAAATATACTTCTGTATATTTCGGTATCAAAAACTGGGAATTTTTATGTAAATGTCCTTTTATTTTCATTCTAATAGACAAGAAACCAGAGATTGGGTTCTACCGTTTCTTACATTTTTGAAATTGTTGTTCATGTCTCTTTTTACATCTTTACTGTCAATTGAATTGTACCAAATTTACTCAATCTTAACCTCTCGTTCGCAGAAGTGATTCTAGTCGCAAATTTCAATAATTTTTCACCTGTATGTGTGTATTTATATCTGATTAACTGCAACTTTGTAATGCCCTGAGGATGACTTTATAAAAGTCGAAACGTCGGCAACGATATTAGTGGTTTCAGTTCATTTGTTCATTTAAACATCGAGATCTTATTTGCCTGTTTGCAAATTTGATTGTGTGATAGATTCGAACTCTTGTAAACAATGAAAGTAAATAGTCTTTGGGAAAATTGCTACATGGATGGCTGAATTCTACATTGGAATATTCTTTCAGAAATATGTTTCCTACACCATTATGTATGCAGTAATCATCATTAAAATCATCAATCATTAAAATTCGAAAAAATATATTTTCTAATTGTATTAAATACTTACAAAAATCATTGGGAGGGACTGTTAATCCACCAAATATATTTTTACTACCTTTGTAAGCTTTGAGCTCACAAAATGAAGTAGACCTGTCTCTTTCGGATGATGAACAATATTCCAAACAAATATGACAAGAATGTTTAAAGAGACATCTACGTAAAAAATATCCAACAACATAGACCAGTGCATTTCCCTCCTCTGATATCAAATTCCTATAATCGGTTGATTCTATTTTTAAAATTGGAGAAATATTTTCTTTATTTTTTTCCTGAAAACTTTCAATATTTTTCAATGACTCCGATGTTATATTAAGCAAAATATCGCTACTGTCTTCCATAAAATTGCTGCCTTCTGTCTCGTGCAAATATCCTTAGCAAAAAGTTTTTTAAATGCTTTGGTAAACTGAATGGCAGTTGGATTTCAAGCGTTTCCACAAGCATTTCTGATTTGACCAAAGTAATTCTCGAGACAATCCTGATTGATATTACGCGTCAATAAAAATTTATAATTTTCAATTTTCATTATTTTCCATAAATTCAAAACGGAGGAGATAGTAAGCCTCCAACCAAAAATAAATTCCAGAGAATTCGTAACTTTCTTTCCTCATCAAAAAATGTTCAAATAACTACAAGAATAAAAGTTCAAATAGAATGTTCATTTCGCGCACTCAGTTTAACCGGCCGGAACGATGCGAACTGTTCAATCGGAGACACTCTGTTAAACTGGCTCCCCCGTCAGACGGGCACTGACGACCGACCGGCCAGGCAAGGGACGCGCGAGGACGGACGGTGATGATTTGGGTCGCTGCTGAGAGTGAGCGGACTTATTAGAATATCTATGGACGATGTCCCTGATAACATTTTAATGTTGTTTCGAACGTAGGTAACTAACTTGAAGTCACCATATGATGTGCTACTTGGGATAGCGCGTTGGGCCGTAATGTACGTATGTGGGACGTTTCTAGTTCGTACTATTTCGGCCCACACTAGACTAGAGGAGATCTAGCTAGAATGTACAAAGTAGGTTTCTTGGCGTACGTCAAGGAGACGTCCAAATACATACGATTCCCAAAATGTACGTCATCACTATGATCCTCAAAAATTTCGAAAGGTACGATTTTGAAAGGGACTCAATATGTACGCACCTGCAAGGGCGGTCATAAGGGGGGGGGCCATCCCCCCCCCCCAAAGGTGGCAGTGCACTTAGAATAAATTCTACTAGATACTATTGTGACACCTTAAATGGCCTAAATCGATATATTTTAAATGAATTACTTTGTAAATTAATTTTAATTATTTCAACAGATTCATATACGGAGATCGAAATACCTACTGCAATAATGATCATCAATCTCAATCATATCTGCATCTTCAATTTTCAACTCTGGCTACGCCAATGCAAGTGCAACGCCTCCTGCCCGAATCCCGACACCGGCGACGTCCAGTCCAGGTCAAAAGGGTACCTACGTCGTTTTTTAAATATTGTCCCATTTTCTCGTCAGTTATCACTGGCTAATTGGTTTATTCCGAAGCCAAAAAAAAAACAATCACATCAAATCTTCAGTTATCACTCGCTGTCGGCTGTAGGTTTTTAGAAGTTATATCATTCTGTGTATTGTGTGGAAATTTGGAGTTCTGTTCTGTTTTCGTTTCCATTTTTTCTTCATCATTTCATTCTAGGGTGACAGGTTCACAGGTGAGTGAAAATTCATAGATGTTAGGAATAATTTTCAATTTGCTAATGGAAGGGGTAATATGCAATTCTCTCTCGCCCTGCCCAGGTGCTCATTTCAGGATGTCATTTTGAAATTACAAAGTTAGTAAATTCTGATCTGGATCTAACCGTAAAGTGACACCAAATGAACAAAATAGGCTCAAATTAAAAGACCTGGGCGTATCCATGTCTCGTTTGGCCGGGATCACGAATGTTCATTTTTAATTTTTTTTTTCAGAAAATGAAGAGGACCAACAGTATGAATACGTTGAATTCGTATTTTTCTATTGTTCCAAAGAAAGTAATGAAAGGTGTGGGTGATAATGAGTCATCCCGGTCATCTTCATCATCGTCTTCTCAACAGACATTTGTAGTGCCAGAATCACGTACAACAGAATCAACATTACAAACATCAGTAATTAGTGATAATTCTCCAAAGCAAGTTGCTGCGGAAGAGTCCAATGAAGTTGGGAACTACGCCATTGAACGAGCTGTTGATTGTTTGAATGGTTTGCTGGACTTTCAAAGATATAATTATTTGAAAAATACGTGGGTTCCGGAAAAAAACTACTCATTTCCATTTTCTGAACATAACAAAAATAACAAGTTAGTTAAGCGGTACTAGCTGGATTGCGTTTTCGGACTTGAAGAAAGGAATTTTTTGTAAGCATTGCAAGCTATCTTTGCAAATTTAGGTGGTAAAAATAAAGCGACAAGTTTGTACGGTTTGGTTACCACACCAGTTACAAAATTTGCAAAATGATTTGGAATGGATGGTGTGCTAGATAAACATACAAATCGATATCATATCGAAGCGGTTTTATCGAGCGATAATTTTATAAGATGTTACGAAAACCGATCTTCAGATATAAGAAATGTGATAGATAGTGCTCGAGCCAGGCAGATAGAGGATAATCGAAATCGGCTCATACCAATCATTCGATCTATAATTTTCTTAGCCAAACAAGGTATACCTTTCCGAGGTCATCGAGATGACGGGCCATTGTTAGAAGAAAGCAGTGTGACAAATAATGAGGAAAATTTCCGAGAGCTTCTTAGATTCAGAATCGAAGCAGGAGACAAAACTTCAGAAGAGCATTTCAGAAACACGTCGTCACGTATTACATATATTAGCAAAAGAACGCAAAATGAGTTGATCGATTGTTGTAAAGACGAAATTTTGTCTGTTATCGTGAAAAAAATTGGTAATGCTCAATATTACAGCATTATGTTTGACGAAACCACTGACATTGCACATATTTGTTTGTTATTAGATACTTCGTAACCATATCTTGTTCATATAATGAGGTATACCAGAATATATGCCCAACACAAGATACAGATTGCGAACGGCTAGCTTTTGTCAGGGAAGCAAGGGCGTGATTCGGTGCTATTTGAGAACTCCCAGAAATCCAATAGATGGCACTGAGAATAAGTCTGAAGTAAAATGTTATTAATTGGACGTCATCTACAGAAAAAAAGATCATACAAACTTATTCTCAAGCCAATCTCTGTAGAAAGACTTTACCATGCTGGAAAAAAGATTCTTGAACATACAAATAAACACGCAGGTGTCAAATAGAAATATTTAATTAAAATTTCAGTAGTAAATATCGTATGGTAGATTGAGTGGTCAAGAGTTAAATATGAAATCAAATAATATAGAATGGTCAGAGGAACTTCTGCGTAATGGTATAAAACAATAATGACATCAACAATCAAGATGAATGCATTGAAACCTGTTACATTTATATTTATTGCTGAAGGTTGACGTTTTTCCACTTTGTTACTCCAGTGTGATATTCACTTCGTTCCAAAAACTGTTCCTACAGTTTCACGATAGTATGATAGCTCCAGAGCTCAGCTATCCCTCAGTATCCTCCATGAAGATCTCCACAGACAGGAAGGTCTCTACTATCACCATTAATCTCCTTAATATTCTCCACAAGGTCTCAACAATTCTTTATGAGGTCTAAATACTCGTCAATAGTTATTGAATGCTTTGTTGTGGAATTGAATGCTTTAATGTAGAACCGATTGCTTCAATGTAGAATCCTGGCAGAACTGTTATTAAGAAAAGAAGAGAATTATGATAAAACGTGTTCGGACAAAAATAATTTCATTTCTCAAATTTCTCGTGAAGCGAGTTGAAATCCACCCAAATTATTATCCTGAATTAAAATCCCAATAATGATGTTCAAATATTTACCTCAAATGAATGGACTCTATATCCTTCTGTATAGGTAAATCAAAATTATTTTACAGTTAACCCACACGAGTTCTTCTTAGCGTTACCAGGGCAGAAATGGACCCTTGAAGACTTCCGTCCTCTCCAAATTGAAATTCGGATTTTAAAAAATAATTTCCGTTTCATTTCACGGTTACCAACTCGAACACGCTTCATTCGATTCAATTCCACAAAACAGTAATCTGCACCGAAAACACAAGATGAGATAAAAGCAGAATCACATAACGCACAAATTATTCACATTTCAGGTGTCGCTTCTGAAAATTCTATACTGTGGTCAATTAGTCGAAATTATGAGAAGAAGATTTGACATATTCACATTTCCATAACCAAATTTTCTAATTAAATACAGGTAGAGACCTTCGTGAGCTGTAAAAATAAACATGATTACGTATTTCATCAGATGGTATGTCTCTAGGAAGTGTTTAAGTGACCAGTGTTTGTATTTATTTCCCTGCTTTTCTGAAGAAAATAACGATTACACAAATGTGATCGTTACAACTTAAAAGGTAACAACGTGCAGGAGCATTTTGTATCATTCATAGATTGTCATTCTGAAAACTATGAGCTGAGTCCCGATACGTTGGAACCCGTTTTGAATGGTACTATTTTGGGAAAAACAGTGATAAAACAAGTTCAGAATTTTGGTTCACCATTGGAAAATTGTGTAGGAATTTGTAAAGACGGTTGCAGTGTGATGACATCAAAACAACAAGGAGCAGTCGAAGAAGCTCAGAAAAAAATTAAGATAGCTGTACGATGTCCATGTTTCAATCATGCTTTCAATTTGAGTTTGTCGAAATCATCTTACGTTCAGAGTGTGAGAAATGCTGTAGGAGTAATTAAGGAAATAACATCTTTTTTCAGAACCTCTTCTAAACGCAATTATTTCCTCAAACAAACATTGGCTGATCAGCTCTCTGGATTGTGTGAAACGCGATGGATAAAACGGCACAATTCCGTTCTGCAGTTTAAAGCATCGATTGAAAAAATTTTGCAAGCTTTGAATTTGATTTCCGAATGGATTGAAAGAGAATCTTTCAGTAAAGCTAGGTCGCATATACTTGCGATCTCATCAGATTGCAGCTTTATTATCACTTTGTTTTGTCTGAATGGAGTACTCGCAATAACGTTACTTCTGAGCAAATTATTGCAAAAAAAAATTTAGATATAAGCACCACACATAATGCTATTCTAAATACTCTGCTTGTTCTGAAAGACAAACGCAACAATGCAGAATCCAATTTCAATGTTTTGCTTAAAGAAATAATGCCTTGTCTAGGAAATTTGAATATAGATTTATGCATTCCAAGAGTGAATAAATTCATGAAAAATCGACCTAATCCAGATATTCATTCCTCCACAGAATACTTCAGGATAACGATATATATTCCTTTACGTGAAAGTATTATTTCCGACATTGAGTGTCGTTTCCAGCAAGAAACTATGGATTTATTCATTCTGCAAATATGTGTTCCTGTTATATTGATTAATTCAAATGAAGATGGCATCCATACCGCCGTAGAAATTTTGATTGAAAAATATGGAAGTTTGTTTGAGACATGTAGAGACGTGCTGAAGTCAACTTTCATTGCAGAGCTGCATTTATGGAAAATGAGATGGATACACAGCAAAGAATTGGAAATTCCCAGCGACGGACTGATTGCTCTCAAACAATGTGATAAAATGATGTATCCAATCATTCATGACATTTTGAAAATACTGTGTACTCTTCCAGTGAGTGTTGCATCTGCAGAGAGGAGTTTTTCAGGACTGAGTAGAAGAGTTGGCTGAGCGCCAACATGGTTGAAGAACGTTTAAGTGGCCTTGCACAAATGCATGTCCATAAGAACATTGTTATTAACGAATCTAATGTAATAGAACGTTTCGCTAATAGTGGGGTGAAACGAAACATGGAGATCGTCATGTAAAATATTAGTTTCTGTTAATAATTTCATTCGAATGATTTTTATTTGAAATATGTAATATAAAGAAATATTCCATTCTGCGTTTTCTGATTGAATTGGAATTGATGACAGATATTATGTAATTGTACGAAATGCCCCCCCCCCCCCCAGAATCAAGATATATGACCACCCTTGCGCACCTGGAAGGTCCATACAGTACGTGCATAGTCCTTCCAAACATGTAAGTCAATGATACTTATTAACAGTACGTACAAGAAATTATCAAAAAAGCACGCCATTGGTATGTCCCTAACTCGTTCCGAAATGTACGTACCTGAAAAGGAGTTATTATGAACGTACCTGGGACACTTACTATAGTACCTACATACTACTTCCAAGCATGTACGTTTTTATTACATTCCGATTGGAACGGGACCATTACGATGAATTCCACTAAAAGGTTAAATTCTTAAAGAAAATTGTGAGAAAATATTGCAGATAATGAAAATGAAGATGTCATTGATCATGATATGATAATAAGGCGTGTATGTCCTAATAAAAAAGGAAGCGAAAAAGATTTTACTATGAATTTTCAGAAGAATTCTCGAATTTTGATGTTTTTTAACTTTATAGATGTTAGGGTAACTAAGTACAAACCTGGGTACCCAAAGAATGTGTTTTTTAAGTTGCTTCAACTATAGTGCAATGGACTATATAAAATGTTTATTTTTTGTTTTTTTGTATGTTTTGTTAATGACAATGAATAAAGGTGACACATTATAGGCCCAAATAACCCCTCAGGGAAGGATACTAGAGTTTAAGAGGCCAAAACATAAGAATCCCAAATAGCCCCACGGGTGGGGCTATTTGAGTCTGGCTTTCAAAAAATATATATATAGCCTTATTTACATAAATACCCAGACAGCACAGAATATTCTATGAATATTCTGACAACTTTCAAATATACTCATTTTAGAATATTCTGATGGAATGTTCTCAGAATGTTCATAGAATATCTTCATTCTGCAACGAATATCCTATGAACATTCATTCCATTTATTCTAATAATATCCCGTTTTAACATACTGAGAATGTACTGGATCGTATTTTTGATGTTCTCTGGTAGGTATTTATGGATATATTTCTCCGAACCGTACTATAACTACTATACCTATACCTACCTGCCTATGGTCGTGTCAAAATGGAAATGGTCGGTAGTGTCTCGAAGAAAACGCTACAATAATTTGAAGGGAAAGCAAAATAAGCAAGAGAAGAATTACTTATAAAATTGTATATATCCAAGAAAATCTAACACGTTATTGTTATCAAGCAAAATAATCAATAAACAATGAAAGGGGGGAAAAAAAAGAAAGCACCAGATTCGGTGATGCCAAGCGTGAAGAACTTTCCGCAGATTACAATGACATATATATAAATAAAAATTTTAATAACACGTTTCCAGTTGTAATTCAAAACTCTCTGAAGATTGATCAGACATTGAGAGAATCATATTCATCGTCATCAATGAAATTTTGATGATATAATTTCCTGTTGAGAAAAAATAATTGTTCATTTATATTTATGTTGATCAGAATGAAGCGTAAGCAGCAATTGTGTAAAGTCGTTCGTCTCGTCGCTACTGACATCTGACATGACGACATTCGAAATTTGAAAGTGATTTCGTGTATACCAGTACCAGAGTGTTTGTAGCAGTGTATATTATTGTCTTTGCTATTGTAAGCCTGTAGTTCTGTTACATCTGTGTTGGTCGTTCGTTAGTATTGTGCATTTTGGAGGGTTATTATCACAGATAATCCCTGGGTAATACATTATAACCATAACATAAAACATAACCTAAAAAAAATTTGTTTAGCACATTTTAACTCATTTCTAACCGTGTTCTTGTGAATTCCAGATGAGTACAATCAAAATATTTTTTTTCGTTAGCTCTTGCATGTACCCACTTATAGGTGTCCATTATCTTTTCCTGCCTGCGAAAATAGAGAACTGAAAATTTCAAAAAGAAAACACTTCTCAAATTTCTACAGAAAAGTAAAAACGTGCACTGACAATGATATTGTTGTTATTAATGAGAAACGTGGTTTTGTGTCTGATGATTGCGGTGAAACCAGTGAATTGAAATCTGACCACTACTGTGACCTTTCATCATCTAACTTTGAAAATGTACCTGAATCTGATGACACTGGCATCAATGTCAACGAGAATGAGAACCCTGAAAACATCTTCAATCTTGATAATTGTATGTTGAACAATATCATTTTGGGGAAAAAAGCTACAATAGGTGTTGACACTGCATTCCTCAGCAGAGCCACTAAGAATTCAAAACTGGTCTAAAATCCTGGGCAGTTAACAACCGTTTCTCACTAAAAGCAACAACTGAGTTGTTGAAATTATTGAAAATGTTGCCATTGGATCTGAATTTGCCCTCAGATGCAAGAATATTATTATCCACCCCACTTAACACAACTATTAGAAAGGTTCACCCTGGGGAATATTCACATTTTGGTTTGGCTGAAGCTGTTGGTGAATTGTGCAAGAATGTTGAGGTTCTTGAAAGAATCGAACGTTTGATTAATATAGATGGAACTGTTAACTATGAACAGTTCTTTTCCCGAGTAGAGAGGACTGGATCCTCCGGGAGAAGGAAATACTGAGAGCAGCTAGTTGTTGGTTCACAGATGGATCAAAAACACCGTCTGGTTCTGGTGCAGGTGTTTTCAGTCGCAAACCCAGGACAGAGATATCAACCTGCCTAGGGACCTATGCGACCGTATTTCAAGCGGAAATTTATGCTATTGAACTGTGTGCGGAGAGATTGGCAGAATCCAACCTCACACACAAGTCAATAAAAATATTCTCGGACAGTCAAGCGGCGCTGAAAGCCATTGGCTCTTACCGATTAACGTCCAAACTGGTAACAAATTGCCAGAAACGACTCTCCTCAATAGGAAGATTTAACAAATTCTCACTGGTCTGGATTCCGAGCCATACTGGCCTGGAAGGCAATGAGGCTGCTGACTCCCTTGCAAAGGAGAGTGCTGCAAGCAGCTTCATCGGACCAGAACCTGTCATTGGCATCGCTTCAGGCTTTGCCAAACAAACATTGAATACCTGGATGGCAAGAAGATGTATGGACTTCTGGCAAAATCTTCCAGGATTGGCTCATTCCAAGGCGTTTATTCACCCTTCGAAGTCGGACACCAAACAGTTGTTGGACTACAGTAGAGACGAACTACGATGTCTAACTGGCCTTCTCACAGGTCACTGTCATTTGAATCATCATATGCAGAGAATCGGACTGTCAGAAGACAGCTTGTGTCGTCTCTGTCTGGAAAATGATGAAACAGCAGAGCAAATAATTTGTGCCTGCCCCGCTGCGGACCGAATCAGGTTTTCAGAGTTTGGCAAGGCTTCACTCTCACCATCTGACCTGAAAGATCACCATACAAACTAATAGGCTTCGTTAAGGAGCTGGGTTTATTTGGTCGAGTTTGAATAGGTGTGAGCCACAATAAACCCTTGTGGGTTGCACTGGAGGGCCAAACAGACCCACTCACTTCTGACCTAACCAAACCTAATATAGATGGTTTACCTATCAGTAAAAGTTCTGGTAGTCAGATTTATTCCATTTGTATGGACTTTGTGGATGCATGGTAAACCACCCAAGAAATTGAAACCTGATGAGATACAGAGTATTTCCAGTTTGCATGCTTCATTAAAATTAAACACACCATCTTAATTTGTGAGGAGACCACGAAGTCTGGATGAAGTAAAAAGATGGGAAGCAACTGAATTCAGATTCTTTCTTTTATACTCTGGACCAGTAGTTCTCAAAAATCATCTTTCTGAAGACAAATATATGAACTCTTTGAGTTTACACATTGCAGTCAGAATATTGGCTACCAAAGACTCAAATGAATACCATGATTTTGCACATTCATTACTCATTTATTTTGTACAGAATTTTGGGGAAATCTATGGTCAGAAATTCATATCTCACAACATTCATGGTTTAATACATGTTAGGGAGGATGTTCAAATTTTTGGTCATTTAGATTCATATAGCGCTTTTCCTTTTGAAAATCATTTGCAAATTCTGAAAATGATCAGAAAATCCGAAAATCCCCTTTAACAAATAATGAGAAGATTGGCTGAAAAAAGGCATATAGCAAAAAGTAAACCATTAGAGAATAATGAATTTTTCTGCGATGATGAACATTTTGATGGATCTCAGCCAGAAGGGCTTAAGTTTATAAAACAATATAAGACTTTAAAATGCAGACACCACAGCTTCAAAATAAAAAGTGAAGGCAACTGCTATTGTTCATTGAAAGATAAATCAATAGTCAAAATTTCAAATATTGTCATATATTGAAAATAAAAGGTCTCATATAAAGATTCATCTTCACATTTTCAAAATTATCAACCTGAAAATGAATTTGGAAATCGAGTCATTATTAATATAATTCATAATTTTTCAATTCAATATTTCATTACAAATAAATCATTCACACATGTTATATTATTCAGCTGTAATAGTAGTATTTATATCCGGCGAATTTCCAAGTTCAACGTCGTTTCAGACAACAGGTTTCAAGTTACATCACTGGTCGTCGATAATCATAAATGAACGCTGAGAAATGCGAATTTAGCAATTGTCAGCGGAATAGTTCATGACGACAGGATTATTTTTTACATAAATTGGAAAACTGCCTTCGGAATCGGGCTTTTTGTTATTTGCATCTTTAGTGATCAGTTTGACGAACCAAACTAATTTTTAAAAGTAGTCGGCGTCATTTTTTGAAGAATGAAGAAAGCACATCTCTCCTGCCTTGGAATGATAATGTGAGTACTTACATTTCTATTTAATCCCAACTGCATTATTTCAACCTGATTCATTTCATTAATGGGTAATTATTTCGAGTAATTTTTGTATTCATTCACTGTGATCATGTTTTTTTGTCTATTTCTTTTGTTATCAATAAACTAAGTTAAGTTTTATCACCTCTCATTTTATTCACTTCACCAGGGTACACTTCAAATACACAATTAAAATCACCTCTCGCAGCCAAGCTAAAAGTTCCATGTTTCTCGTTGTTTGATTGTCCTCACTTGGAAGGGCGGTTTTCTTCAAAAACCCCTTTAAAAGTCACGTCCATTCAGATGGAAGATTTTCATCATGTTTTTGACTTATTTTTTCAGTAAACTAATGAACTAGTATAATTGCACTTGATTCACTCAACCATTTTCAAACAAACGCTACACTCCTCTTTCATTTTCGTGACATTTGGTGGGGACGCCGAAGTTGAGAGTTTCCCCCTTTCAACTTCCACGCGACATTTGGTGGAGGCGCCTTGCTCGTTCTTGGAGGCTTCATTCTCCATAATGGACCTGTAAAACAAATTTTTCAATACAAGAAGTTGAATTGTTAGAGTCTCAATGATAATTTGTTGTATTTGGCTGAAAAGTGAACAACCCTTGTTTTTTAAAATGATCAGAGTAGGTATCTGTTCCTGATTGAAGTTTTTTTTCTGCAGTAATTTTTTTCTACAAACTCAATTCTGGTTGAAACGATGTTGTGTTGATACATGTTTTCATTTTTTGTTTTTTTTTTTCTCTTTTTTTCTTCAATTATTGCATTTTTTTGTGTTTGTTGTTCAATTTGAATGCTTTCAATACATATAAAGCCAAATTTGTCGAAACATATTTCGCAATACCAATAAACAGTAATTTGAATTCTATTCCTTACATCTAGTAGTTTATTGCACATAATAACCCTTCGTGTTATTTCTTGACAGAAGTTTTTTTTATGAAGTACTACCCAATTTATATTGATTTTTCTGAATATTTTCTTTAACTTTAATCAAGGAAAATTTTGGCAAAATCAGGAGGAAAAAAAAATATCTCGTGTATTTTTCATTCAAAGCACATTTTTCCATAACAATCGACTTTTTTTTATCAATCATTCTTCACAAAAACGAAAATATATCCTATTTTTCAAACCTCATTAGTTGGGATGGTATGTTTCGAAGGAATGGAAGGTTTGGAAGTATTTCTATCAATTAAACTCCTCAATATATGTGCTATCATCTGATTTTTTATGAGATTTATCCATTTTTTTCCATACAATTTTTTCTATATGGAGCGCTCTACTATTTGCTTTTTTATTAATCAAGTTATATTCAGTTAATTAATTCTTCATTGCAATATCAATCATATTTTTTAAACATATTGAACATTCAGTTTCGATAAAATAATCAACTAAAATTCAAATAGTGATATAGCTCTGCATGATATTTCTTTGTTCTCGGGAACCAACTAGCTGTAAAGATGTAATGTAATAAGATGTAATGAAGTAATTCAGTTGAATTATATGAGATATAAAAAGACGATTTCAAAAATATTTTCAGTGATAGATAGAGCTAAAAATTTACTCACAATAGATATTGAAGCTATTATATCCCGATTTAATTCAATCGATTTTTCCTCACAAGTTTGAATTGCCTTAGTATTCGAGTGTCATTCTTTTTTGTATAATGCTAGTAATTCCTTGGGTCAATATTTTTCACTTTCTTTGTTATAATATCTCCATACAGTGTGTGCCAACCTTACTAATATCTGAAAATAATGTTTGCTATAGGTATGCAGTTTTTTTTTATTAGAGGGTCGTCTCATCAAGAAATAATTTATGATGATCACGAAATTAATTGTGGCTTTCAGAATTGACGAGAATTTATAAAATATATGCTGCATTATAATAACAGTTTTTCTGAATATGGAAGGTTTCAATTTTTTTCCGACATTTTTCCATTTTCAACTGTTCAATAAATATCAATTGACTCGAAAAAGGCTCATTCTTCCACCTAAATAGTGATTTAATGATAAAGACCATAAGAAAAAGCAGTAATGTAGTTCAGAATAGTAGTTATCAAATAATTTCACTTATAGGTATCCTGCAACATTTTTTTTCGGAAATCGGTAAAAATGAATAACTAATAATAATGTCTTCTTTTGAAATTTTGATAGAAACGATTGATAAAAATGTTATCTCTTGGCATCTCTGAATTTTTATCCAGCTCTCTACTTTTTGCCGAGTACTCAGTGGACGGCATTCCTATTATTATGTTGATCAAAGCAAAATTCTGAACATGACACAGCAGTCAGTTTTATCGTTTCTTGGATTGTCGCACTTCAATAAGGAAACTGTTAGACTAGGTCAGCTATCTGGCAGCTGTGCTCGCAGACACTGAACTTTAATAATGAAAGATGAACATTTTCTCCACTACCATGATAGCGATACAGATAATGAATTTTCATGAATCTCAAGTATAATTTGGTGATATATTTATGAAACATGGAAAAATTCCCCCTCGAACCCCTTATAACAAGCTTTTTTTCTTTATTATTTGTTGAGAATGGAAAATAATAATAATAATTTTGTTGGAGCATAAGTAAAATGTAATTATTTTTCGAAGTCATTTGTAGTTGGAAAACACTATAAATTGAAACTTGGAGATTTGAGAAGGAGATTGATCATTCGTATGACTGTCCTAACTCTCTGAGATTGTCAAGACAAAGACTCACCCTTATGTTTTGTCAATCAGGAAAGTGAACAGGAGGCGTGAAGGGATGTCTTACAGTCTCAAATCGAAATTTGACGATTTATAAGTGCATTTCAACAACTGGTGGAAAATGATATTGAAGTAATGAATAAAAATTTACATGTATGGCAATTTATCTGGAACACCTTTTTCTTCATTTTGAAAAAAAAAATGTGTACCTAATGATAACAATTTTTTGGGGTTGAATTTGTGCAACTGGAGTATAAAGTAAGGATTGATTAATATAATGTTTGACTTCGTTTGAATAATAATGCGCGATAATGGAATATGAATTATGATATGTGATGATGAAATAAGGATTATTATATGATAATGAAAAAATAATGAGAATATATGTAGGACAATATAGGAGAAATTATTGTCCAGTTGGTAACAAGAATGTTACCGTGTCATAAGGGAATTATGGAAGATGATCCAGAAGGGTTGAATAATTGCCTATGAGAGTATTGTGTTGTATGTATTAGTAAGGTATGCGTGGGAAACTTGGCAGAATTACCCTAAGCCTGGGTTGAAAGTTTTCCTATGCAGATACTTTATGAAATGAATAATGAGTTTATGAGGTGAAAAATATGAGATATATGAGAGAAATATGATGAGTAGATATGATGATATTAATGAAAGAAGTCGAGGGATTAATTCTATACAGTTGCACATATTTTTTTTAGAAAGAATACATTTTGTTGAGAAAATGAGAGCCATGCAATTTGAAAAACGTTCCATGTCAGTGATACTTAGTTATTAATTTCCACTCAATATCCAACATCGATACATTGACTTATGAAACAAAATAAACAGTAACACATTATTTTTGGTTTCGTATTTTTATTAAGACCAATTGAAAGAGATGGGGAAGAAGCGCTATCAACTTGCAATTTTTTTGTTGTTTTGATTAAATAAGGGGGTAAGATATATTTGTCGATTGCAAGGGAAATGTCACCTGTGAGTAAAAGGAATAGTAGAATTAGACAGAGAAACTTAACACAATAGAGTAGGAAAGTGGGACAAAAAGGAATGTTATGATCTCAAATGATTTGAGGTTGTACGAATAGGGATAATAAGAACCTTGAGAAGATTTTCTCTCAATCATTGTAGGTTGGGATTTTGCACTAAGAAGTATCCATAAGAATATAGTCATTTATATACCTAGTAATATAAAATTTAAGGAATGTGTAGAAAAGAAAAATATTAATACTTTCTATTGTAATTAAAGAATACTTACTGCAAATAATCTTTTTCATGTATCACGGGACATCACGGAGGCACACACCAGGAACAGGCACTGATACGAAGGCAAGAAAGGGTCCACCCATAGACGGAGTCCAGAACGGCAGCACCCCGCATCCCATTCTTCAACCCCAGAAGGAAGGCCAGACCACAGTATACTACATGCCAGATGTTCCTCGAGCCTGAAAAATGCTCCACTACAAATGATGTCGAGACACCTGCCCAGGATTGACCCAGCAACAAGCATGGTACCTGTACCAAGTCGAACTCACCTGCGAAAACTACCAGTAAAGTGTCCAGGAGTCCTGACCATACTCTGTATGCAGCTATCCGCTAAAAAATGGAAAATATGCCAATTTTGTTCCACTTCACACTTCACTCACAATCCACAGACGAAAAGACCAAAATGGAGCCCGAGTCCGAAGCGTGCCGAATCAGCATCTAGGTAGCAATTTGCAATGGAATATGCAATTTGCTTGATCGACAATTTTGCCATTTCAACAATTCCAACGTCAACCAACCATGTCTGCCGCTGTCTTAAAATTTGGCGGGAAAGGAGTAGTTCACGACTTCTTCACTGGTGTGACATAAGCTGCACGGAACACCACTAAATCAACCGATGGGCGCATTCGATGCCAGCAAATCCATCAACGAGTAGCTAGGCAGCCGACAGCCGTTACCAGCCCGGATCACCTTTTGCTCACACGATAGAAAAAGAAATCTGATGGGAGAATTTCACCGATTTAAAATCAGGCACCAGATGCAAAGTCCATGAGAGGAGCACGACATCATCAGTCATTCTAGTATACTCCGAGGTCCCAGAGTCCCAGGCTGTACATGGGGTACAGTGTTTTCGCCGTTGGCAACACTGCATGCGGAGACCTGCCACTGAACTGAGAAACGAGGGAGCCAAGAGCGTACGACACGGGAACAACTTCCACGAACTGACGTACAGTGCCAGTGCCGGACTCAGTTTTTTGTGCCACGTGAGAACTCATACCCGAATAATTGATTCGAAAGATAATGTCGGGACATCTATGTTTTTTCTCTAGGAATAAAAATGAGTATTTATGTTTTTTAGTTGTGGAAATTTTCAATTTCATATATTTTTTAATCAATTTTCAATTCGAAGCTGGGGTCCAGCTTTACTAAGGAGGGGAGATGTGTCATATATTGAAAATAAAAGGTCTCATATAAAGATTTATCTTCACATTTTCAAAACTATCAACCTGAAAATGAATTTGGAAATCGAGTCATTATTAATATAATTCATAATTTTTCAATTCAATATTTCATTCCAAATAAATCATTCACACATGTTATATTATTCAGCTGTAATAGTAGTATTTATATCCGGCGAATTTCCAAGTTCAACGTCGTTTCAGACAACAGGTTTCAAGTTACATCACTGGTCGTCGATAATCATAAATGAACGCTGAGAAATGCGAATTTAGCAATTGTCAGCGGAATAGTTCATGACGACAGGATTATTTTTTACATAAATTGGAAAACTGCCTTCGGAATCGGGCTTTTTGTTATTTGCATCTTTAGTGATCAGTTTGACGAACCAAACTAATTTTTAAAAGTAGTCGGCGTCATTTTTTGAAGAATGAAGAAAGCACATCTCTCCTGCCTTGGAATGATAATGTGAGTACTTACATTTCTATTTAATCCCAACTGCATTATTTCAACCTGATTCATTTCATTAATGGGTAATTATTTCGAGTAATTTTTGTATTCATTCACTGTGATCATGTTTTTTTGTCTATTTCTTTTGTTATCAATAAACTAAGTTAAGTTTTATCACCTCTCATTTTATTCACTTCACCAGGGTACACTTCAAATACACAATTAAAATCACCTCTCGCAGCCAAGCTAAAAGTTCCATGTTTCTCGTTGTTTGATTGTCCTCACTTGGAAGGGCGGTTTTCTTCAAAAACCCCTTTAAAAGTCACGTCCATTCAGATGGAAGATTTTCATCATGTTTTTGACTTATTTTTTCAGTAAACTAATGAACTAGTATAATTGCACTTGATTCACTCAACCATTTTCAAACAAACGCTACACTCCTCTTCCATTTTCGTGACATTTGGTGGGGACGCCGAAGTTGAGAGTTTCCCCCTTTCAACTTCCACGCGACAATATTGTTCTGAAACCTGGTAATGAAGTATGTATAGTTGGAAGGAAGTTTTCGAATCCTCAATTGTTTTTCGCACATCCTTGTGAGTCATCTGTGCTTGAAATTTATTCTGTTAGTGATGTGGGTCCCCTTTCAATATGGTCTATTTCAGAAATATCCGAAAAATATATTTTGCTTCCTCATTTGAATGAATTTGTTGCATTTCCCTACTACACACTCATTAATTAAGTCTTAATCAGTTTAAGTAGGGTAACAAATGAAGACCTAAGTGGATGAAGGTGTTAAGCAACATTTTGCTGAAAATTGAGATATTTGCGTGGATGAAGGTGTTAAGTCCACATGTATTCAAGGCACCATCATTCATGAACATCAAAGGAACGTCTTCGATTTTAAAACTGGATGAAGGTGTTAAGTGACTATCTGGCATCTCCATCGATAACGAATGAAGGTGTTGAGTACACTTATCACCTACATCCACTTACATTCAGGTTCATGCCAGTGCTAAATGTGTATGGCGCCATCATCCATCACATTTTGGTTGTGTTACGAGTATCGACTTGTCTGTTGCCTCTGTTATTTTGAGTGTTTTTTTATTGGAAAAATGAATTCAAGAGGTAAAAAAATGTGTGAAATGGCTTTACAGCTATCAGGACTTGATACTAACAATGACGGTGTGTATTTAAATAACGGAAATTCACCGAAGACTTATCATAACCTCCAAAACTATCGTTTCCAAAGTCAACCTAACAGCACTCCTATGGAAGTGGGAGTTGGCGATTTGTTTTGTAAGTATACGTAGCTCATCTCATAGTTTACAAGTTCTGATATTGTGATATTGTTTGTGATTTATCATCATGTTCATTAATATATTGCAGCTTCTCGAGAAAATTCATCATGCCCCCCTGATTCAATAGTTCAGCAACCAAGAACCCATATTATAAATACTGAACAGAGTGAACCGTCATGTTCACATAATACAGGCGTTATTCAAGGAAGCAGAGTGAGGACCTATAGTGGCGGTAAGTACAAAGTTATTATTTTATCGGAACGAAAACAAAGATTTCGAATATAATTACATATATTTCCCTACAACCTATTTGAATATTATAGTAAAAATGAAGTCGATGGCCTGATAAGAACGATCACCTGACCGTTCCTACTGAAGTCAGATGAAGTTTAAGGATAATGAATATAGTAGAATAGTTACTGCTCGTTTATTCCCAAGAATTCCACTGTCAGTTTTGATAACTAAATCTAAATGGTACTTTTTTTTACAGATTCCGAAACCAATTCTGAAAGCGACATCTCCAATGAAAATGATTATCAGCCCAGCTCCTCTTATCTAAATACGTCTGATGATGATGATAACATACCGCTCAATCAGCTGATGTGCAACGAGAAGAATCTACTGTTTCAGCCGTCACCATCATTAGTGACTTTGTCTAATAATGAACAACAACAATGCAACAATCCTAAAAAAAAGAAGATATTTCCCAAGAAAGAATATGTATCTAGGAAGAGGAGTAGAAATACAGATATGTGGAAGCGACGTGCTGCGGCCATAGCTAGAGAAAAAGGTCTTAGTTATGTATCCCAGAAAGGAAAATCCATACCACAAAAACATCCGAATGTTGGAACACTTTGCAATGTAAACTGCCGATATAAGTGCAATGAACAGTTCAACAATGATCAGAGAAAAAAAATATTCTCAAGTTTTCATAAACTAGATGTGAATGCAAAAAATGCTTTGTTATTCAAATCTGTAGTCCTTAAAGACGTACATCGAATGATTAAAAAGGTTGCCACGAAACATAGGAAGGCAACATACCAGTATTATGTCACATGCGATCGTAAGTCCGGTAGGGTCTGTAAAAAAGCATTTTGTTCATTATACCAGATTAGTAGAAAGAAAATTGAACACATTCAAAGACTTTTGAATACTGGTACTGCAGCTCCTCCCCCAGATATGAGGGGACGTCATCAAAACAGACCCCACAAAATTTGCAACGATGTATTTCAATTTGTCAAGGACCACATTCACCAGTTTCCAAGTGAAGAGTCGCATTATTCCAGACATAAGAATCCGAACAAAAGATATCTGTCACCTTTATTATCCGTGAAAAAAATGCATTCTTTGTATATTGAAGCATGTGATGAGGCAGATAAACCCGCTGATTTCAAAGTTAAACTGTGCACATATAGACGGATTTTTCAAACCGAATTCAATTTATCATTCGGGCACCCCCGAAGTGATACCTGCAGTACTTGCGATGTAGGGGAAGGAAATGCAGAGCACAAACTAAGGTATCACCAAGCCTTTGAACTCCAACGCAACGATAGAAAGAGAGCTGAGAGTGACAAAATGGTGGTGCACGCCGTGGAAGCACAGAAATAGCAAGTTCATTAGCGGCCCACACACGACCACTTCGGAGCGCACATTAGGCATGTGGCGTTCCAGAACCTCACTCTTGATCGATACACTCAAGAGTGTGGCTTGCCCACTAACGTACACAAATGTATCCCGCTCCTGATGTGACAGTTTGGACTGTCACGTTCAAGAGTGCTGGTTAGTTGGGTGGAAGTTTCCAAACATTAAAGGTTTAGAGTGGCTCGTGGCGTTTTAGAAATTTTAAACCTTTGGATCGTAGTGTGTACTGTGCTTATGATGTTGTCGAAAAGAAATAACCAAAAAAGGAAAAAAGCACTTATTTGCGGTATGTTATATGCTTATTATACTAAATATATAGAAAAACAAAGCAGAGAGCGTTCTACTTGGGCAAAGCAATGGTTATTTATTACAGAGATCCACATATAGTCATATGTCTCTTTTAAACGAACTCAGAGAAAACAGTCCGTATGATTTTCGTAACTATTTAAGAGTGGATTGTGACACGTTTCAATACTTATTAAGGTTAACTGAACCATATTTACGGAAGCAAGATACCATAATGAGAAGTTCCATTTCTCCAGAAGAACGTTTGATGGCAACCTTAAGGTTTTTAGCCACTGGGAGATCATATGAAGATCTGAAGTTTTCTACGGCGATTTCACCACAGGCGTTAGGCTATATAATTCCAGAGACGTGCAAAATTATAATTGAGCAATTAGGAAAAGATTTTTCAAAGGTAAACAGTTTATTATTATCAGTTATTAGAATTATTACAACTGTAAATGTTGATAATAGTTGCGAAGACGTACACCAGCATCAACCGGAGAAACCTGGGGTAGTGGAGTTGACGAGTGTGTCGTGTATGATGAGGCATAAGGGGCAAAATCAAGAATATCAGAATTTTCTGTAAGTTTTTTCAGAAGACCCTTTGTGAGGGCTTTTTGAATTATACTTTCAGCAAATATTTGCTGTGCTGGTGTCATGCGCCTCAGCTCAGCTGCTACATTTGCTCCAACTGCGTCAAATTCATCAAGCTTCTCTTCCTGGGTCAAAGCAGATGTGCAAGCTTTAAAGAAATTTTGCGTTTCTTCATCTGTCATTTTTTTTCTCTTCTTCGGAATATTGCCAGTATTATTTGTTTTTGCTATTCCTGACGAATTCTCTCCAGGAAGTTACTACAAAAATATTTTTTTTTTAGTTTCCAACAAGAAAAGAGGAATGGAAGGCTATTTCTAGAAGATTTGAGGATAAATGGCAGTTCATTAACTGTGGAGGCGCTGTTGATGGAAAACACATCAGAATTGTACCTCCTCCGGGTTCTGGAGCATCATACTACAATTATAAACATTTTTATAGTGTTGTACTAATGGCAACTGGTATACGCCGATTACGAGTTTATATTTGTCGACGTCGGAAAAAATGAAAGATTATCGGACGGAGGGATAATAGAATATACGAGGTTTTATGAACGTCTTAAGCAAGGGACATTAAATTTACCCGATAATACTGAAACGTCGGCAAATCTGAACTATGTATTTATAGGTGATGAAGCATTTGCACTAAATAAACACTTGCTTAAACCTTATGCACAAAAAGACCTTACTAATGAAAGAAGGATATATAACTATCGGCTGTCAAGAGCTAGAAATGTAGCTGAAAATGCATTTGGCCATTTAGCAGCAAGATTTCGAATCCTTCACACTGCGATTAATGTAAAGGAGGAAAATGTTAGGCATATGATTCTGACTATTTGTGTTTTACACAACTTTTTAAAAAGACATAGCACAAATTATGTAACTGCCAATACATTTGATAAGGAAAATACGGAAAATTGTATTGTAGAAGAAAGTGAATGGAGAAAGTAATCAGCTTACACCATTAGAGAAAAATGCTATAAAAAATGTATTGGTGGAAGCCAAACAAACTAGAGAAAGTTATTTAAGATACTTTATAGACAAAGGCAAAGTTTCTTGGCAAGATAGAATGATACATTTAGGAAGAGCATAAAACCTAAATATTAACAAATATGTTGAAAGTTTTCCCAATGTCATATTTAAAATAAATGATACTCTTTACCTACAGATGCACCAGCTTCTTTATTTACCATATTATTGTCTGTTTCAGCAATACTTTCATCCAAACTTTCATAAGTCTCGTTGCTGTTTGGACTGCAAATATTGTCTAATCAGTCACTAGGTAATTCTTGGTCCATAGTAAATTGAAGAAGTTCAAAATACCATAATGTAGGAACGTATATATCTTCTGGCGACGATCCACTTCGTTGTGATTGTTCGATTTTTTGAGTTCTTTCCTAAATGCTCCTCTTAAAGATTGAATTTTCTTACTAACCCAATCGCGATTAACATTTGGTTCAAAATCTTTACAAACACTAATTAGTGCATCGTATCCATTGTTTTTTAAGTTTTTATTTGTATACTCTTTACTCTTAATCTTCCATAATGCTGGATGCTGTTTATATACTTCAATGAATTTTTTCAAAAGGTCTTTTGGAAGGTATCTAAAATAAAAGTAATTGCTATAACGCAAGGCAAATATGCGGATAGATGATACCAAAGTTAAAATAACAAGAAACATAATTGCTACTTACCGTGTATCACTCATAATTTTTCAAGAGAAAGCAACAACAATTCGGGTACTGTAACGTGATTCAGGCGTTTCGATTTCAACACACAAGAGCGAGCCTGTCTCGCATCCGCGTATGAGCGACACGCCAAGGTTAAACGCCTAACCTTGGAGCGTTGACCAAACTAACCAACACGTTTACACGAAATTTTGGAACGGCGCGCATCAAACCTTCGCTCCGAAGTGGTCGTGTGTGGGCCGCTATTGTTAACATTACTGGAATTTAATGACAGTTTGAGGAACAGAAATCATCTGATAATCTGGTCGGACTCTTGTGCGACAGAATAAAAATTTTACCTTGATTTGTTTATATCAACTGCTCATTCTGAAAGGCTATTATGAAACAGTGGAACACAAGTTTCCCGAAGTGGGCCACTCATTTTTAGATTCAGACAGGGATTTTGGGAGGATAGAGAAAGTGCTACGGAAACATGAAAATTTATATATTCCTCAACAGTACAGAGATATCATAAGCCAGGCTAGTAAAAATAACCACGTAACTGATATGGAGCATCATTTCCGTGTTTTTGAAGACTTGCACACCCAGCTTCAACTGGTGAATAGAAAAAAAAAACACTAATGAAGAAAACGTCAACTTCAGGGACTCTGTGAAATGGATTAAGGTTGACAAATTTGGATATTATTCTTACAAAACTTCCTACGACGAAGAAGCACCATTCAAAGAAGTGTGTTTATTGAAACGAAAAAACGCAGCAGACCCCTTAATTCGTCTCCCTCGAGCTGAAAGTCTGAATCACCTATCGAATGAGAAAATTGAGAATTTACGAGAGCAGATCCCTTTCGTTCTCGAGCAATACAGATATTTTTATGAGCGTGTTATAGCCAAGGTGAGTTCGAATAGAGAAAACATAGAGTCTAAGACTTTGTACACATGAGGACGTTAGACGCCGCGTTTGTTAAACGCGCGTTAGCCAAGTACCTAGGAACAAATGGGATCGTTCACATGCAAACGCGCGTTTTGAACCAACGTTCCCAAAACGCGACGTTTGTAGTTTTCACGTCGACCGTCGCGTTTGCAGCGCGCTTCGAGTTACTATACTGAGCATTGGAACGTACACATGTTAGGGTCGAGCGCGCGCTTTTGCCCAGTTCACGTGGTGTCATCTTTGTTTATTATGATCTGTGTGTTGTATATAATGGAGGCGGAAGCGTTTGACACAGAATTGTTTATTGGTGAAGTGGAAAAACGAAGATGCATCTGGGACATGGAGTGTCCAGATTATAAAAATAGAGTATTGAAAAAGTCAGCTTGGCAGGAGATTGTGGACATATTTGCAGAGGAAAACAGTTCAAAGGAAGGGTAAATATACGTAGCATAAGTGATAACAATTTATTTAAATTTCAATACCGTCACGTGATGAAATTAAGACAATGTCTTTGTACTAGTACACAAAATAGTAACACATATCAGTGTGCATTGCTCATAAACACTCACACCATTCGGTCTTGCCAAGGGAGTTTGCCGTCCGTAACGAAGTACTGTGCAAACTTGTCCCTCACAGTTCTTGCGTAGTTACTTGCCCGAGGAACTTGTTCTGTGCCATCCACACTTTCAAATGGTGCTTGATAATAAGCCTCTTCTTCCCTGGAGCCATCTTTACGTCTGACGTAATTGTGTAGAAGGCAGCACGCCAATATAATTGACTCAGCAAAATCTATGTTAACATTTAGGGCTCTGTGAAATATTCGCCACTTGTTTGCCATGATTCCAAACGTGCATTCTATGTAGCGGCGAGCCCTTGAAAGTCTATAGTTAAAGATTTTTTTCACATGGGGGAGCTGCTTTCCTACGTATGGACACATGATGTTTTTAGACAGGCCAAATGCATCGTCACCAACAAATACGTAAGGTAAACTAGTATTATCTAAGTCTGTTATTGGTTTGGGTGCTGGGACGTGAAATGTTCCTTAAATGTTTCTTCAGATACGTGTTTGTAAAACGACGATTCTTTAAAAATTGTGGAGTCATTACTTTGGCCATAAGACCCTACGTTTACAGGGGAAGTTTGCATATTTAAGGAATTCATTGCTGATTTCTTTCCATCTTTCTTCTGAGATAGGAGGCAAACATATAGGTTTGAGAACTCTCCACAGAACGGAGCATACTTGTCGCACTATATTTGAGATTGCTGATTTTCCCAACTTGTAGGTGTAATGGAGGTCAGCAAAAAATGTTCCTGTTGCCAAATACCTGGAAAAGTACAAACCTTGTAGTTTTATGTTTTTTAGTATGCGAATTGCAGATTCCTGTAGTCACACACCTCAACAATGAAAATAGCCTATAATACGTGTGTTGAATTTTGTTTTTGTTTTAGGAAATACGTTGCAGAAAAAATGGAAACATGTTCGAGATAATTATGCAAGAGAATTAAGGAAACAAAAAACGTTGAAATCTGGTTCTGGGGCAAGTAGGTCAAATCCATACATATTCTTTCAACGTCTTCAGTTTCTGCAACCTACTGTGACAAACAAAACTGTCACTGATAACCTGGAAAACAGCAATCAAATCGACGAAGAAACGGAATCGCAGGATTTACACTTACTTCCAGATGAACCCAGAACGAGTGCTGTTGATAGGAACGTTCATAGTAACAAAAAGCTAAAGATGAATCCTGTCGACAAGCAATTCATAGATATTTTAAATAAAAGTGTTGCTCTTGGGGAACAAAGACTGACTGAACTTCCAAAGGAAGATGATGACAAACTATTTTGCTTGTCTTTGTATACGGAACTGCAAAAAGTACCTGGACATGGACGGCTCCGTACAAAAATACAGTTATTAGAAGTACTACAGAGGGCACAAGAATCCTACAACCCTTCAAGCATTCATCATCTAGCACCCCCGAGTTATCACTCGTAGTACCAAGCCCACAGTGGCCGTGCACCACCGCAGACCTTCACTCAATTTGATTACGGGTCCAATCTGCAAAGAAACCAACGTCCCCTAATACAAGACAGTTCCTCCGAGCACATCGGTTACAGCAGCCAATCAGCAGCTGCAGCAGCAGTGAACACACCTTATTCCCAATCTGTGCTAGCAGGAGCAGCCCTTTCGCCTACGGACAGTAGCGTTTCGCAAGCTAACTCTGATTTTTCAGATATTTACAACTAATTATTTCCTTTTTGACACTATGAATTATTGTAATGAATAAATTACCTTAATGTTACAGCGAGTTTTTTTTCTGGTGAAATCGCATCCCTCACTAAATATTCACAAGGTAATAAGTCATCTTTGACTAAAGATAACAGTTCATCAAATGAAGTAACACTCATACGGAAGTAGTTGAAAAACTTGTTGGGGTGTTCCCCTCAATTTTGGGTACAGCGTCACAAATGAACCCATGGTTAATCTATCATCTATTACAGGATGCACCCACCATCTTCTTTGTCGTCTTCGCCTAGCCTTGTATCTACGGTATAACAACCAAAGACATGTTACCTCCTCTAACTCCATAGTGGCAATGGTAGTAGACTGGTTCAACAAACGCCGCGTCTAGCGCTGTCATGTGTACCGGATTCACATTTGCTAACGCGCGCTCACCGCGGCGTCTAACGTCCTCATGTGTACAAAGTCTAAGAAGAAAAAGAAGACAGGAAAAAAGGTCAAGAAATAAAAAAATTAATAAAAATTTGTACTAGTTATGGTAGTTTTTGAGTGTATTCATATTTTGTTTTACATTCTACTGTGTTATGATTAAAGTTTTCGTATTTTTTCAATAAATTGTGAGTTTTCTTCAACATCCTATAGAAACAGTAGAAAATAATACTATTTTTTTACTACTTATCACCTTCAACCATTATAAATATTCTTCAAAAGGTAAATGTTTATACTGAATGAAGGTGTTAAGTACACATATTGTTTATTTTTAACTTTCCTGAAAATATTTTTTTGCTTTGTTGATAAGGTTTGCAGCCTTAATAACATCTTTGATTGATTTGATCATATATTATTCTCACAGATTGAATAACTACATAATGAAACGCTAATTACTTTGTCGCTCTTCAATGGCGTTTTTCTCTGAATATCATTTTTGTGATCGATAGAAGTATTAGTGTCTGTGTGATTAACAATGGAATGAAATTATAGCGGCATTCAGACAAATCATAAGAATTTGAGAAAAATTATTTTCTTCGAGCGGGATTCGAACCCACGACCTTCCGTTCTCTAGGCGGATGCTCTACCACTGAGCTATCAAAGACCCTGAGTTCTCCATCGCAAATTTCGGAAGTCATTTATCTCAAATTCTATTGTTAGTTGTTATTATTCAATCGAGAACCTTCGGCGGTTTTCGACTGACAGAGGTGTTAGTTAGGAACGATACACATTCATTATCATATGGTCTTAGTACCCAATTGTACCTTTCAACCGAAGCGTCGTCGATGTTTATCGACTTCAGCAGGTATCAGGTGTAGATACCAACCAGATGATTTCAAGCCGGAAAATTTAAACGATCATTTTTGTGACTTATCACCTTCATCCACTTAGGTCTTCAATTGTCATTTCATGGCATTCTGTTTTAGAACCTTTTTTTCACAAAAAAGTAGTTTTTGTATAATTATTATCCTGTGACATCTTCACACAGCCATAGAACTTTCGTTATTGAATAAACATTATTTGATTATTCCACCACATGAGTTGAATCGTAGAATATTGTTGTGAATCTATTTTGGTGAAACATGCATTTTAGGGTATTCTCGAGGGGTGTTTCACTTCGGAAATCCGGTGTACAAAATTCACTAGGAATCTTGAGAATCCATGTTGAAATCCTGATTTGGTGTACAAACTTTACAGAAGTGAAACACCCCTCAGATACCTGCTCTCTTGTAAATGAAAATGAAGCTGCACATTTGTATTTTAAAAATTTTCATGCCACGATCTGTATCTGATGTATGATATGTATATATTTCCAGGGTTTTGGTTCCCACACTTTTTGTGTTGAAGGGTGTAATATTGCTAAAAAATAAGAAGGTTCTGGAGTGTGGTTCATTTTCTTAAGGATGACTCTGTCGAAACAGTACCAGAATTATGGATTGTGAAGGAATCGAAGCAATGCTATTGGCCATATATGCATGGAGCGAAATTTGAAGAATTTAATAGCAAAATGTGAAAGTCCTTGCAGTGAGTGGGAAACATTTTCCATCAAAACTATTGGTAATGCTTATGGTGTGTATAAGACATTCGAAGCTTTTTTGGGTTCTATAACTTAACATTGAATTCTCAGACAATTTGGCCACAGCTCGACATAAAGCAATTAAAGCAGAAACAAAATCTGATTTAAATTCAGATTTCGAGCAAGGAAAAAGAATCAGGAAGAAAAATTCACTTTTATCTTCCTCAGGCTCAGATTCTGATGACACCATGAATCGCATACAGCAAATGCCAGTTTTACAACTAAAGCCTTTTCAAAATAGAAAAGGTAACTACTCTCCCATTTTCAACCACATACGAATTGTGTCAATAGCTCAATGAATCAAAGCACGAATGGATTATCATTTCACAGTAGAATACAAGGTTATCCACTGGAGAGGTCCATTCTATTTTTTCGTTATTTTTTTAAAAAGGCCTCATCGCGGCATATAACGTCATATTGTTTATTTATTTTTACCATAAAATAATGAGAATATAGAGGTGGGCCTTTTCGATGGATAATCCTCTACATTGTACATCCACAAATGAGTAATTTCCTAATTCCCACTGTTGATATAATTATGATTGTACTCCCTTTCAGATGTGAAATCAAGAACACAACGCAGGATGTTGAAAGATCATTTTTTGAAAAGTAACATTTTTCTCAAATCAATCACTGATACTGAATTTCAAAAATTTTCAGTGTCTCTCCCTGCTGAAGTGCCACCACAAAAATCTCAGAATTCCTAATTGAATACAGTTGATGAAGGTAGCAGAAGAGAAACCAGTGTCTCACAAAGTTCTCCCGAATCCAAATGATTATTTTTATAAACATCATTATTATCTATTGTTTTTGCAGATGAAAATTTCAAAAGGCAAGTATTGAGAGCTCAATATTTTTAACATTAGGGTGGACCAGCTTTCACAAGACGTTTCCAATTTAAGTTTATATAAAAGCAGGCAAGATGAAGAACATGTACAGCATGAATCAATTATGGATAAATTCCAATTATCCCTAAGAACCGAAGAGGACCTCAACCAGTTCGAAAATTTTCTTCAAGATAAGGAGAATGTATCTAAAGTCGTTAGTATATTTCCTTGTATTTATATGAAATAATTTATGTTTTCATAAGCTGACACTAAATTTTTTTGGGACAAACTTATACGGGTTGTTGAGATATGACCAGTACGTATCTAGAGTTTGAACTCATGCTCACTTTTATTCACTTCACCCGTTGTGATTATTATTGTGTACTGATAATTTTTTTAGGTGAAAGAGCTCTCCAATATAGGCGGCACAAACTTCAAAGTGATGGTGAAGAGATTAATGCAGCGGATGGTGCACGATTGAACTGGCAATCCTCTATAGTTGGATCGGATTCAAGCAAAAAAAAAACTTCTCGTCATTGAATTTATGTTCAACTTTGATAGGTAAAAATTAGATTAGCCAAAAAAGTTATATGCTCACAGTAGGAGTGGGGGCACTTGGGCGTGGGAAAAAACGAGCGTGGGAACTCTCCTCAGAGCACATGAGCCAGCCACACCCCGCGCCTACGGAGAGCGTGGGAACTCAAATTGGTTTACCTGACTCAAATTGGTTCACCTGGCCACACCCAAATTATGAGTCACCACACAAGTACGTCACCAATTAAACATCATCTGAAAAAATCATCCTTGAGGGGATTGAACCCGAGCCGCTCAGCATGAGAGAGACGCTCTGCGCTAGCGAGGCAATTTCAAGTGTGTATAGGTAGGTAGCTAATCGAGGGGACGCTCCTCGACATGGCGCTCATCGAGCAATAACCTCATCAAATCAAATTTCCAATCATGTCACTCATCTATCACTATGGTTTGGAACCCTAAGCCTTGGTCGGGGATCCTCTGAGGGTCGAAGTCTAAAGGTTAACCATGAAAGAACGAACCTCAAAATCGGGGCGTCAAAGTCACAATGCGTCTTCTGAGACATGGTCCATTCCAAGTATTTGTGTCACCTATCACAATGAGCCCTAAGACATGGTCGGGGGCCCCCATTTGAGGGAAAATAGCACATTCTCCCCGCCAAGTCACGCCAATACGTCACACCAGTCATCAGTCATTTTCACTGTCAAAATGACCTATCCCAACATTCTATGCCATTTTGTCAGCCCTAGGCAGTTCCCTGCCAAAAGTCATTTGTCAGTACAACCTAACCTTGTAAAATTCTAGTCACACGTCTATCATTTTTCCAGCTAAAGACATCTGTCAGTCCAACACTCGCTGTCATTTGTAGATTCCTAGTCATACGTCACCAGTCATTTTCACTGTCAAAATCATTAAACCTAACCTTGTAATTCCAAAGTCACGCCCTAGTCATACGTAACGTCTATCATCTGTCATCAGTCATTTCTACAGTCAAAGTCACCTGTCACTTCAACTTAACCTTGTAATCTGACATAATTTCAAAAAATCACGCCCTAGTTATACGTAACGTCTATCAGCTGTCACATTTTTCCCACTTAAAGCCATCTGTCATCAGGCATTTTTTCCCAGCTGAAGACATCTGTCACATTTTCTCCAGCCCAAAGACATTTGTCAGTTCAACCTAACCTTGTAAAGTCATACGTCACAAATCTGTCACCAGCCAATGTCATTTATTAAGCCACGCCCTAGTTACCAGCTAAAGACATCTGTCACATTTTCCACAGCTAAAGCCATCTGTCATCAGTCATTTCTACAGTCAAAGACATGTGTCAGTTCAACATAACCCATCATTCTATGTCGCTTTGTCAGCCACACCCTAGTCATCTGTAAAGTCCTACGTCACAACCATCATTTTTCACAGCCAAAGTCATTAAGATTGACCCAACATTCTATCATTTATTAAGACACGTCGTAGTAATTTCCCAGCTAAAGTCATCTGTCATCCATCATTTGTTACCAGTCATTTTGCTATGTTTATGTCATGTTCCGATATTGCTGATATTACTGGCCACAGTAAGCATTTTCGGAACGCTTTTTGCGTGATAGTAATCTACTGATGATGATATCGGAACGGATCGCCATCGGACATCCGTCAAAGGCACTGTCAGCGGTGACAGGTGTGACGTACCCCACCTCATTTCAAAATGAATTAAATATTGGAAGAAATATTAAAGCAATAGCCATACGGAAATAGAAAATTCAGAGAGCTTAAACTCTGATAATGAGTCTTTAGAGAATATAATGACTGAAATTATAATCCTCGACAAAATTAGAGGTCGCATAGAAAAAATACCAAGAATAGAAGGGTACATTCAAAATGTGGTAGGTTTTTTCACCCCTAAGATTTTCAAACAACATTTCAGGTGAGTGCGAATACGGCTTGCAATCTCGAAAAATAGGGTTCCCGCAGATTTTATTGATCTGCTGGATTAATTTCAATTCAGCATCAACTTGTACGCGAATATCTTCCAGTACAACTCGAAACATTTTTGATAATTTTGCAATTGCAATGATCTGACAACAAATTCAATCTGTTATCCGTTGACGTTTATTCGAACACAACCTAACCTAACTCAATTTGAGGAATACTGGGATTACTGGGACTACAGGACCACTTCTTCAGCAGTAGCACCAGTAAATTTTTAGTCTCTAACAGGGTACCTCAAAAATTGGCGCGAAATAATTGCCAGTGAATGTCAGTGAAATCGGAACGACTGAATAAGCTGGACAGTACTGTTCAGGAATATTGGAATATGACATTAATCTTGTAATCTGTCATCTGTAAAGTTTGGCCATATGTCACACCAAAAGTCATCTGATAGTTCAACCTAACC
The DNA here is from genome assembly GCA_032362365.1 of Zygogramma bicolorata. Taxonomy (NCBI): domain Eukaryota; kingdom Metazoa; phylum Arthropoda; class Insecta; order Coleoptera; family Chrysomelidae; genus Zygogramma; species Zygogramma bicolorata. Next base: position 73,937 of record JAVJAQ010003745.1, read on the forward strand.
CAACATTTTATATCATACGTCATATTCAAGCCACACCCTAGTAATTTTCAGCCAAACTCATGTCTACCACACTCCAGTCAATTACGTTTTAGTTATAGTCATCTGTCATTTTTCAAATCAAAAGAGTCACTAAACGTAACCATAACAGTCGCTAATTTGATTGCTTTGTATCTAATATTTTATACTATAACGATCACGTTCCCAGTCAAAGTCATTTTTCATTCACTAAGCTAATATTCTATGCCATAACGTAGTAATTTTCTCCGTCATATTCAACTAACTATCTTTTTTACCACCAAGTCATACACGCCACCACTCTGAGCCATCTATTATTCATCACTTTGTCATCTGTTACAATTCCCTGTTAAATCATCAATATAGAAAACACGCGGTTCGACCTCTACTTCATAGATGGCGGCAATGTTATGATTTGGGAATATTTTAATGTTTTATCTTGTGCAAGATTTTCATAATCTGTAATCATGTCAATTCGTTAAACAAAATAATTCTCAGCATAAATTTCATGTCTTCATTGTACACACAACAAAATTCAATGAAAATGTTCCAACAAATTGTCAATCTAATTTTATTATTCAAACACAGCAGCCTTCGCATCTACGGAAACAATGGAGATAAGCGAGCAAGCGATATCATTATAACAGATAGTTTTCGCGACTGAATGGAAAGTCATTTATTGGTGAAGAAAAAGTGTAAAAGAATTGGTGATCAGTATGTGTGCCCTTTAGTGTTGAGTGCTTGTAGATGTCCTATTCTATTGTTATAGTATTGCAGTTTTGTGAACCCATTGTCAGAGAAAAACTGTGATATTGTTGTTGAATCAAGGCCGTGCAGTTCCATTCAATCAAAAGGTATGTTTTATTCATAGGAGCAATAGAACCTTCAACAAAGAAACTCAAAAAGCTTCGCTTTTACAAAAATTCATTTTTTTGACAAAAACATAGCCTTCTCCCATTACAGGCATGAGCAATTCTTTACAACAGAGTTCTTGCTGGAAACTAGCAGAAAAAATAGAAATTTTTCGTAAACACAGACTTTTTCTTGAGAATTAGCAGAGTTTGACATATTTCAAGGTTTGAAATGAGTGGTAGGCAACTATCTGATATTTGAAAAAATACTCCTTAGAAAATTTCAGCACAATACACTTTAGCATCATGGAAATCATGAATTTAAACGATTTGGCACATTTCACAAAACGCGTCGGAAAATTGATTTCAGAGAAATTTCTCGCATGAATAGCTAGCGTAAAGCAGTATTAAATTTTACTCTCAATTTAGGTGGCGATTTGTTCTACAGAGGGGAAACCAAAAAGGACGCTTTTATGTATACACCTGAAATCAAATTTAATTGGTTATAGTGAATATCTTTTTGCTGACTTTTTTTGAAAAAAACTTCAGGCGTGCTAAAAATTATTGAAGTGCCCAAAAAGGACCACGCACACATCTAATGGAAAAAAGTATTTCGGTGAATATGGCTGGATTTTTGATATGTTGAAGCTGGAGCCATCTTGAGTGAATGTCTCCATTGGCCCAACTTGATCGTATGACCAGATTGATTTTGTCAATGTTATGTTCTGATTACCAACCGATATATATTCATATGTTGGCAAGTATCTTTCATATGAGGTGAAGGGAACTGCTTTAGTTTTACTTAAATTAACAGTAAGAATATTAGCATCGAACCATTTCATGATTTTACTAAAGTCTCCTTCAGCGGTTTCCTTCACTTCGTCCCAAGAATCTCCCGTGCAAATTACTACAGTGTCATCTGCAAACGATATGATTGTACCCGAAATGTCAAGCTGCAGCAAGTGATTAATATATATAGTAAACAAAACTGGACCGAGAACTGTACCTTGCGGTACTCCACAGATCACATTTTTGAAATCACTATTGACTTCTCCTATCTGAACACACTGTTTTCTATTTGTTAGAAAATTCTTCAATAGGTTGAGCACATTTCCCCGGATACCAAGGTATTCAAGTTTCTCCAGCAAAAGCCCATGACTAACGGTATCAAAGGCCTTTGCAAGATCAACAAAGATACCTAGACAGCATTTTTTTGTGTCCATTGCTTGATAAATTAGAGATGTAACTCTTGCTATGGCATCCTGGGTACTCAGGTTTTCTTGAAAGCCATATTGTGCTTTCGATATTATGCCATGAATATTCAAGTAGTCTGTCAGACGCTTTTTTATCACTTTCTCAAAGACTTTCGAGAAGCAGGATGTTAGGGAAATAGGACGGTAATTAGACATATTTTTTTTGTCTCCACCTTTGAATACTGGCTTTATATCAAGTTTCGTTATGGTCTATCGTTAATAATCGCATGGTCTCGTTCATCCGCGAATTCATTCACCTAATAGAAATTCTACCAGATATAACTTGTGGAAAAACACTCTTGTTTCATCGTATTGTAGAAATATTTAATTAGTGAATCTGCTAGTAACCCCCAGTTTCACAAAGTTAAATATTGAATACATGAAGATGTTAATGTTTCACATTCAACTGAAATCATCCAAAAATAATAAAGCAACTCAATAAATATATACAATGATTATATAATATATAGACAACTCATCATTTGAAACACTAACTATATGTTCATAGCATATTTTTTCATCGATCATATTACATTCCGATTGATCGTCATTAATGCATTCAATTCATTCGCCTCGTAAGTGAATTAATTCACTGAAGTATTGAATATGTTGTGGACCACCCTGTAGAGAATCAGTTGCGTTTTTTTTGTTTTGTATTTTGAAACATTCTTCTCGTGAATTCTAATAATGACCGGTCATACACTATTCCAATATTGAATACAAATGGAATATTGATATTTTATTGAATCCAGTCGAATTCCTCAAAAAAACACAAAATTCATGAGCATTTCCGAAGCCTGAAAGGCCTTACAGGCTATTTCTGTTGTGTGAAATCCTACAGACGACTGTGACTATTCGTTTCAAACAACTTTGTCTAGCCTTTGAGAATAACATATTAGCAAGATGCCAAATGGACCTTACATGCCAAAAATCTGAATTTTAATGAAAAAAAAATAGTGAAAAACACGCATTTATCAATATTACAAATGAAAGGCAGGAAAAACAGCATTCCATTGATCAAATTTCATTGCTATCAAAACTCAAATCTGTAATTTTCGGTTCCAACTTCTAGTCAATCGATTTGAATGAAACCGGTATCAATGGATCCGTCTTAATGTCAAGAAACATAATTAACTATTTTCCGAAGCCTAAAAGGCCTCACAAGCTATTTCTGTTGTGTGAAATCCTACAGACGGCTGCGACTATTCGTTTCAAACAACTTTATCTAGACATTCTTGCCATATAGGTAAAAATGACAGTGAAAACAGTTCAGCTATCAAAGTCAAAATTCTGAGTGTTTGGAAAAAATCGTGTTAAATTTGAATCGTTGAATATTATAAAAGTAAAGAGAATGTTGCAAGGTCATATTCGCTTGATGGTTAACCCTTTCATTGCGGGAACCGGGAAAACCCGCAAAACGTGTGTGCACCTGATACGCGGGAGACGGCTTTTAAGAGCTCCCGCGCACGAGAGGTTGTTTCACCGCGCGGTTATTTGGCCGTCGCGGCGAGAAACCGCTAGTTCAATGAGTAGTGAGCAGACGAGCGGGTAGGTGCCGCCTGCCGCGTCGCAGTTTGAACATGAAGGTCGCTAAAATTGCTACTCTATGTGCTGCATTAATACGTTTACGATAAAAGCGCAAGAAAAAAAGATATTGGGTTCATCCATTAGTAGGACAACGATTACTAAAGGGACAATTTCATGAAATATACGCTGATTTATGTACACACCCAAACAAATTTTTTGGTTATTTTAGAATGAGCAAGAGCTCATTTGATGAACTGTTGAATATGATACGACGTCATGTTACATACAAAAATACAAACATGAGAATGGCTGTAGGAGCAGAAGAAAGGTTGGCAGTAACTCTCAGGTAAGAAAAAGGTTGTATTTATTGAAACTTAAGGTGTATGACAAAAAAATATCAGCATATTACACTTGAATTTAAAGTAAGTATAATATTACATTAAAGATATATTAATTAAGTTCAAGTAGTTCTGACTCAGACGTAGAGAGGAGCGAACTATCATCTGGTGAAAAAGGTGATTGTTGAGGGCTGGTTGTGAATGATGAATAATAGTTCCCAACAGATGTATTTGGTTCATGTGGAATGTGACGTGAGAATGTTGGGTGAGAGGTTGAGGTTGAAGGGGCTGTAGTCCAGTTGTGGCTGGAGATTATGTCGCCTGAATGCACGTGTTGCGAATAAGGAAAGCGGGTAGGTATACGTTGGTTTGTGGAAGGAGCTATATCGGTATGGCCAGGTAACGTGTAAGAAACCTCTTGCAAAACTTGTAGAAATCCCATTTTCACTCGTAATTTCTGCTGCGCAGATAGTTTTCTTAGTGATGGCCATAACGAGAGTAAAAAACTTTTATCCTCATCAATATCGTCTTCTTGTTGATCTTGAAGAATTGCTAATAAGGATTTCTCGTAAGTGGGTTTCTTACGTCGTTGTTTGGGTGAGACTTTGCGATAGGGACATCTACTGCGTCTTCCTGTATTTCATTGGTAGGGAATGGACTACAGTTGCCACTTGTCTCTCGTTCTTTGATTGTGGGTAGCAGAAACAGAAGTTGCTCAAAATACAAATATTTTCGTCTTTTTTCATGGTCTTGTCCTGATGTCATCGTCTTTTGCAGATTCAGTTCCTTCCGAAAACTGTCTCTTAAGTTTTTCCATTTCCGTTGGACGTCGTTACCTGCAAACAAATAAAAGCTGAATTATTTTTTGTTTCAGATACCTAGCGACAGGAAACAGCTTTTATTCGTTACATTATGAATATTTACTTGGAGCTACCACTATTCGGGAGATTGTACAAACGACGTGCAAAGCAATATGGATATGCCTACAACCTGTATTTATGGCCCCAAAAATAGGAAACGACTGGCTACAGATTGCAACCCAATTTGAAGAAAGGACAAATTTTCCGCACTGTATTGGTGCCATCGACGGGAAACATATCCGTTTGAAAAAACCCAATGAGAGTGGATCGTTGTTTTTCAATTATAAATCATTTTTCTCCATGGTTCTTTTAGCGGTAGTAGATGCAGATTACTGTTTTATTTATATCGATGTTGGTGCCTATGGTGCAGAATGTGACGCGAATATCTTTAAACGGTCAAATTTGTACAAAAAAATGGAAAATAGAGAATTGCACATTCCCGCACGTAGCACTTTACGTGGAGATGACAAGGGAACACCTATGCCATTCGTCATGGTAGCAGATGAAGCTTTTGGCTTAACAGAAAGTATTTTAAGGCCATATCCACGTTGAAAATTGACAATATCACAAAGGGTTTACAATTACAGATTAACAAGATCACGAAGAATGGTCGAATGTGCCTTTGGAATACTCTCTGATAAATGGCGAATTTTACATCGTGCTCTTGATGTTAACCCATCTTTTTGTGATGATATAGTGAAGGCATGTTGCATTCTCCATTATTTTGTTAGGAAGCGAGATGGAATAATATTTGAAGATACTCTGCATGCATGTTCTATGGACAATATAGTGGCACTTGGAGTTCGAAGCACTCCAAAAGGGAATGATATCCGAGAATATTTTACCCATTACTTTACTATTCCGGAGGGATGTGTACCTTGGCAGTATGAGAAAATATAGTCGAATACACAAATATAATTCTTGACACTATATTTTGAAGTTATATGTACTTACTGCAGTAATAAACTACAAACAGTACTTATTTTTATTATTAGCTTACTGTTTTACTATGAGGCTCAAATTGATATGAAATGACCCTGTATGCACATATTTGTTTTACAAAGCAATGTAGTACATCTTTGTTAACTACGCACTTACCTTTTTTCTTTCGTTCTTCTGCAGCTAAATTACACCATTCCGGTACTACAGCTTCACACACTTCTACCCAGAGCTTTTCTTTTATATTTTTGTCGCTGTATTCTGGTAATTGTTTGTTATACAGAGCTGGTCTTTTTTCAACTTCGATAATTAATTTCTCACTATCGCAATAGTCAGATCCAGACATTTTGTTAACTACCCCAAGCACAAGAAAAGCCACAAACTGAATACCCCTGACGGCAGTTCAACCGCTTATGCGCGGTAGCCCGTTCGAGCACATCAGTTTCATTTGAATAAGCGGCAACCGCTCCGTTCGCTGAATAGGACGTGATGCGTTTTTTCAACAGCGGCGGGTACAAGCCGCCTAGTGCGTTTACGTGCATTACAAACAATACGTCGGATTCAGGCGGTTGAACCACCGCAGCGGTTGATCGGTTGAATAACCGCTCGTGCGCGGGAGCTCTAACGCACGTATTTTTAACGCATTTATTGCGGGAGCCGAGCGGTCCCGTCTACATTTATAGATATGTCAAGATGCAGTTAAACATGTCTCAACAGGATTTAACGACTGTGGATGCGGTTTTCAATTTATTCAATATTTCAGTATAGAAGAGGTAGCTGCATCAGTTGGTTAGTTTTTCTTTGATTCAAGTGAATTTATTAACCATGATGGCTCGAAAATATCTTACTGATGAACAAATGGAAGAGTTGTTGTATGCTAGTGATGATGAAAATGATTTTTACGAGTCATCAGGGTCTGAAAGTGATGCATATGAAAATATCTGCCCAGAGGTTGAAATGTCTGAAGATTCTGAGGACGATGATATGAATGCAGGTATTATAAGTGGTAAAAATAATTAATTTATAAAAATACTTAGTGCATTTTATGTAATTTCCAGTACCCGCTGCTGTTAGAGCTAAGAAACAAAAAAAAGACCACGGATTTAACTGGAAGCAAACTGCCTTCGAACCAAAAATACATTCCTTCAATAAAATTAATGTTGGTTGTTCAGCTGAAAAGTTGCAAGATAACCCTTCGGTGTTGGAATGTTTTGAAATACTTTTTTCGGAAGAAATCATAACGGCAATTGTAAATCAGTCAAATTTGTTTTACGACCAAAGAGAAAATGCAACACCAGCACATAAAAAGAAGTGGTCTCGTATAGAAGTAAATGAGATGTACCTGTTCATTTCCTTGTCATTACATATGGCTCAAGTGAAGAAATTGAAGATTATGGATTACTGGACCACAGATAAATTACCAGCTACACCATTTTTTGGGCAAGTTATGTCTCGTGATCGATACATGTCAATTTTGTCAGTTCTCCACTTTTGCGATAACAATAACATCGACAGAAATGACAAATTATTTAAAATCAGAATGTTATTGAACCATGTGAGAAAGGCATACTCTGACACATTTTATCCTTTTCAAAACTCATGTATTGATGAGAGTCTCATGCTCTTCAAAGGAAGGCTTTCCTTCAAGCAATACATTCCTTCGAAGAGACATAGATTTGGAATAAAATTCTTTGTCTTATGTGATTGTGAAACTGGATATATTTTGGACTTCATCATTTACTTTGGCAAGGAAAGTGACATTCAGGAAGTTGAGCAAGAAGCTGGAATATCCGGAAATATCGTTCTAACAATGATGCAGTCATATTTAGATTCAGGTCACACGTTATATACCGATAATTGGTATACAAGTCCTATACTCTACAACATTCTACATGGTAGACAAACAAATGCTTGCGGCACAGTAAAGCAAAATAGAAAACATATGCCAGATATGAAATATAAAATTTAAAAAGGGGAAATTATACATTACTCGACAGAAAACCTGTTGGCCCTAAAATGGCAGAACAAACGGGAAGTTAGGATGCTTTCAACCTGTAATACGCCAGAGATGGTCCCAACTGACAAACAAGATCGAATTTCTGGAGAAATTATTTACAAGCCAAAATGCATCATAGATTACAATGCAAATATGGGTGCTGTAGATCGCACAGATATGCTTCAAAGTTCGATTGAGTCCGTCAGGAAAACCATCAAATGGTACAAAAAAGTATTTTTTCACATATCAGATATGACGCTTTTGAATGAGCATGCTATATACAAAATGAAGACTGGTGAAAACATATCAGTAGCAGACTTTCAACTTAAGTTGGTGAAAGAACGTGTTGAAAAATACCATAAAAACACACCACGCACTACAAGCAAAAGGGGCATAGATGGTGATTCCCCACTTAGACTGACTGCAAGGCACTTTCCTTCACAACTTCCAAAGGACACAACGCAGAAGCAAAAATATAAGCGTTGCGTGGTTTGTTCCAAGCAAAAAATTCGAAAAGAAACTTCATTTTGCTGTGCGCCTTGTGATGTTCCACTGTGTGTTAAAAATTGTTTTGAAAGGTATCACACGGTGAAAAATTATTAATTTCATTTCATGTTTGGGAATATTTTCAATTATTTTAGATATTATAAGCAATGATATTGTAACTTTTCATTTTAAATAAATATGCTACTGAAATAAAACTTATTTTGTGATTAAATATGTAAAAATTCGCATTCACAAAAATTGCATTCATTGCGGGAGACGGGCGTACACGTCCGTACCTGACTTGCATATACCGGGAGACGGGCGTTCTCACAGCGCTTAATTTTCCCAGTTTTGAGAGCTCGGCTATGAAAATTTTACCCACAATGAAAGGGTTAAGGAATGTTTCCAATGAGTGTTTTGCGAGATAGCAGCATGTTACTGAGATACCACAAGTTCCTGCATGAATATTTCTGTGATAATTCAATTATACAGGATATGTGTGGGTGTAGCAATTATTGTTGAATGAAATGTGGAAATTCCAATGCTGATGATGCGTGACCAGAGATAGATATAAATACGCCAGGCCATTGTGAGACTTCAGAGCTGAATAGAATTCGTTGCCAAGAAGTGATTGTGTTTGTGAGTGATTAACCACGATAAATGTAAGTACATTTTTAATAATATTTTGAGTGTTTTTTCGATTAGGGAGTGTATTAATTTTAAACATTTTGTCGATAGCAAGTGAATTTTCTTTATTTGTTCTCGGTACATATTCAGTTAACAAAAATTAAAGCGACGCGCAATGCCTTGATCAACAGATATTTCCAATTCAGAAACCATTTTTGATAAAGGGACCTCACGGTTGATATGTTTCAATGGATATTGATTTTGAATAGGAAAAGTGCCGTCAGTCTCTCCCTTTCATTTTTGAAACATTATTTTCAATAGTAATGATAAATTTCACGGTTCCGTTTCAAAAAAATTAGGTGTTTTGATTTACATAGACGTTTTGAATGACACTTTCGCTGTACTTATTTCTAAATGTTATCAATAGCAGTCGACATTTTCAGTGAATGATTCGTTTTTGAAAATATTTTACTAGAATTTAGTCAAATGGAAACATTTTGCAGGTGATATTTTTTTTATTACCTCTGCTACATCACTTTGGATACCAGACATTCTTTTCGATAGGAATGATAGTCACGTCTCAGTTTTCAGAAATTTCAGAACATACTTTTTGAATGGTACTTTCGCTATACTTATTTTCAAAAGTAATCAATAGCAGTCGACATTTTCAGTGAATGATTCGTTTTTTAAAATATTTTACTAGAATTTAGTCAAATGGAAATATTTTGCAGGTGATTTTTTTTTATTACCTTTGCTACAACACTTTGGATACCAGACATTATTTTCGATAGGAATGATAGTCACGTCTCAGTTTTCAGAAATTTCAGAACATACTTTTCGAATGGTACTTTCGCTGTACTTATTTTGGAATGTGATCAATAGCAGCAGGGGTTTCGACGATATAGACCATCCCCTCCACTTTTCTGTGACGTCACGGCAGCGGCGGCGCGGCGGGCGTCGCTTCGGGCCCACCGGAGGACCTCTGCGCCCGCTGTCGGTTGCATTATCGTAACCTCAACTCGGTGCAACACACAGACCTATGAGTCACTAGCTGAGGGGCAGGTCGGCCGCTCCGCATCGACAGAAGTGTGTATCGCCCACTTTGACAATATCAATGCAGATTGACTTGCCACGCCCGAACGTCACACCCCAAGAGAACATGACAGTACGTATAGGAGCAACACGGTGTTCAGAGTTTTTCACGTTTCATGTTTATGCAAATAGACACAAAGGTTTGAAAATTGCCATCCCAAGCGCTGCGGACCGGAACATGACACGTCGTCGAGCCGCGTAGAGCTTGATATGGATGGCGCACTAATTGGATGATATGATGGGTGTAGGCGATTCTGATTATTTTTTCCGGTGTGTCATCACATTTGAGTCCCCTGTCGATGCGGCGTCTCGATGTTGAGAGATCCGAGACCATAGAAGCTCCATACAGAGCGGGGGCAAATTTCGATGACAAAAAAAATTCTTCAGCTCGGATGGCATGTGTGAAAATTTCTCTAGTGACGAACTAAACATTTACAAATCTTTCGAAACTTGATCTGAAGAATTCACAACTGAACTTGTCAATTCAACAATTGAAGCCAATATGACAGTTTGAAAAAAGTCAATCATGTACTTCCGGGGTGTTGAAAAAATTCAAATAAAATCTCCTTGAATTCGCTCCGCCGGTCCTCCGGACGGTGTCACCATCTCAGTTGAGTCGCATGGCTCTAGTGACGAGCTTGCAATTACAAAATCGGAGTGATAATTACCAACTATGACCAGCAGTGAAACGATTCAACATATCAGAACATTCACCATACGAATCTTGTGAAATTTTGTTTATATCCCAGACCAACTATGATATTGAAACGATTCAACATATCAGAACATTAACAATCGAAAAGTAAACGTACGCTATACGTGCAGCGTCGTGAAAATTCATGCGGTTGGAGCCCTTCCGAGAACCCCGTTGCGAGCAGTTTCTACTGGTGATCGGTGTCGGCATGTCTTTGCAAACGTGGCTGATTCAATGTGTGTGGGAAATTGAGTGGAACTTTTTCTCAACCCTCCTTTTTGCACAAAGCCTGTTGATGAGCCCAGGGGGTCACGGGGAAGGGGGAGGTGGGGGACTCTGAGCAAGTGGAGTGGTTAGTTTGTTGTTGGAAGTTGATCTGATCAGACATGGAAAAATTCATTATCAAGCAGGAATTCGTCAAGAGAAATCGACGATTTGGTGTGCATGGAAAAACTATGGAATTCAAAATTCGTCCCGTTCCTGAAGGAGCTGAACCTACACAGTGGGTCAGAGATGCAATCGAAGGTATTGTTGAAAAAGGTGTGGAAGGATTGATTCCTACTGACTATGTTGGATTTACCTTCTGTTTTAAAAATCTAAACAGCCAGGGATGCGGTTCAAACCAGCAGGTGAAGTAACATTTGAAGATGTATGGGAAAGAATATCATCGGTCTTTCAGTCGAATTCTCCAGGCATTGATACCGACACCTTTTGTTTGGAGATCACTAGTGTAAGACTTTCTGAGCGTCAGAAAGATGAAGACTGAACGTCAAACTGTCATTCACTGTCCAGACGTTGCAGTGGAAACATGTTGTGTGAGAGGTGCCACAAGGAAATATCGAAAAGTACAAAACTCTGTGATAAATGTTACATAACTTGTGGAAAAAATGAAGGAAACTGGCGTTCAACAAAGAATCCTGGTCATCGTATGAGGAATTTAAAAAATGGCAATACGACTATGATCGAAGACCTGTTGTGAAATTTGTGGAAAAGTAATGGGGCGCACCTCCTTCTATAAACACATGAACAATACGCACAAGAAGTACGATTTCAAAGTTGTATTTGCATAGTGATGGCGGGGAAAATCAACATTGGGTTTTGAGTCTGAGCATGTCGACCAGAGACTGAAGAGGGAGGTGGGCGTGGCACAGTTTTGACACAAGACTGACAGGGAAGCGGTTCTAGTTTGAGGGGCCACAGTGATAGAGGGAGGACGGTTTCGACAGGAATGGACACTGCTTCAGAGAACATGAACAATACGCACAAGAAGTACGATTTCAAAGTTGTATTTGCATAGTGATGCCGGAAAAATCAACGGTGCATGTGTCACTGGGTTTTGAGTCTCAGCATCTTCATGTTGACTGTCACAGGCATTCTGATTCGGGAAAAAAGTCAATCATGTACTTCCGGGGTGTTTGGAAAATTTCCTCCTTCGCTTCCGCAACTTCCGGTCCTCCGGTGTCAATATCAGCTAGAGAATCATAGTAATCACATCAGTATTGTTCAAGATGTTGACCGGTACACTAGTCCTGGCTTTATTAACACTCTCATCATGTGAAAATGTTACAACTCGTATGGATATGTATAATTACCTGCAGCAATATGGATACATCGATAATAATACTAATACTTCTCTATTGGATATCGAGTCGGCTATAGTGGCGTTTCAGGAGAAATATAATCTACCTGTAGATGAACTCAACGAGGAGACACTGGCTCCAGTTCGTCAGCCCAGATGTATGCAACCCAAGAATGCCTTCACCATCAGTTCAGCGCGTTGGAATAAGACTAACCTTCATTGGTCGTTCCCACAAGCTAACCAATCACAAGTGGATATTGCAAGAAGGGCTTTCGCTTTCTGGGAAGGAATTTCAAATTTGAAATTCAATTATGTTCGCCACACGGCACATCAAAAACCTGACATAACAATAGTCTTCTCAGAGAGAATACACCATTTCCGTAAAGACTGCACAGGTACTTATCGCTGCACATTCAACCTTGATGGGTCAGGAACAGTGTTGGCACAGGCTTATTTTCCCGATCCTCAGAATACTTGTAGGGAAATTCATATACATAAGGCGGAAAACTGGATATTGGATAGTGATAACATTGAAGGTGTCAGTCTTCTTGGCACCCCAACACACGAAATAGGCCACACTCTTGGTCTTCAACATAGCGGTGTGGGGGAGTCGGTTATGTTTCCCTGGTATAAAAGCCAACTTCCTAATGTAAGTGAAGATGATAGACTAGTAATGGAGTATCTATATGGCAGACGTACAACTAGCAGACCTCAAACAACCACGATTACCCCCACCACCACCACTAAACAGATCAATCATCCAGCAGTCGTTCAAAAATCGAAAACCCATGCACTTTGTGATGTGAAATTGCCTGATTTCATGTTTTTGGCAAAAGCACCGCAATTTTCGAATCATAGACTGTATATTGGTGCTGGGGAACATTTGTGGAAACTGGATATAAATGATGTGCATATACCTATGAAGCCCGAACGTTTGAAGAACTATCTTCATCAAAAAGTAACTATATCATACGTTTTCCAAAATTCGGCTGGTTCTTTGATAGTTTTCGATAGGAAGAAACAAGAATGGCATGAAGTGGACTTTCCTTCTCTACAGATTATACAGACTCAACCTACTTTAGTACCTGATGCCAATGTATTCTTCCACACATACAGTGGTGAGGGTTATATGTTCTATGGTAATAGCTCTTACATAGAATTATTCGAGACACCACGAGTAATAACAGGTCGAGGTCAAATTATCGATGTTTCCTGGGATTCCAAACGATGTTACGGCTGCATATCGATTCATAGATGGTCACATTTACTTTTTCCGAGGAAACACCTATTACAAATATAATGAGTTCACTCGAAAAGTTGTTGAAGCAGGTCAATTCAACTGGAGTTTATTTGGAGTTCATTGTCGTAGTGATGGTCTTTTGTATCAACTCAAAACATTGTTAACGAAATGAATAGCTGTTTATCAATAAAAAATTTTGTTTATTACTTGTTTTAATTCGCGGATTGAGTCAATCAGTATATCGAATGCTGGTTGATTTATCTCGAATAATAATGAGGAACTGAGTGTCTGAGTATATTCTTGTAATTGATGAACTTGAATGGCACTTTTGGCTTTTTTCACATAATTTCGATTCTTCGAAATATGGATTCACATCACCGTTATCTATTTTGCTGCAGTAAAGAATAATCCCGGTGAAAGTATATCAAGCCGGATATTATATCATCACTAACGTTGTTTAGAGTGAGACTGACCTGCTCAATAATGATATCAGACTCGAAGATAAATCCTGATTTGTTATTTGAAATTTTATTTATTTCAATGAATGTGTGGGTCATGAATCAAGAAAACAAATGTGTGTCTTAGACATGGATACACAAAAATGATTGGAGCTATAAAAGAAATGAAACATTACAAATATTCAATATCATTCTTAATATACATTTTTGCGAGTATGAATCATAGAGTTGATAAAGGATAGGCGAGGTCGGTAGACGAACAATACTAGAGGTTAGAAACGTTTCGCGCCTGGAGAAGCGCGCCAAAACGCTTTCAGCCCCGACAGAGGTCGCTCTTTTTTCTGGCCTAAAATATGAAATTTTCTGATAAGATGCGAACCAAAAGCGAAAAATAGCATTGAACTAGTAGTATTTTAGACTGGAGCATATATTTATTCATGTACACACATAAACAAAATGATTGATGCTATAAAAGAAATGAAACATTACAAATTTTCAGTATCATTCTTAATATATATTTGCCGTCCAAACAAAAACCCTTAGCATAAAAAATATGATAGGCCCAACTGACCCTACAAAAGAAATGCCTGTGAGGGAAATTGGACCTCCATCTAAACAAAAAAGTATGATACGAAGGTAGTAGTCCATACTCAAAGTGGAAGACCAATTTTATTGAGAAAGGAAACACGAAGTCATCTCCACAACATATTTAATTCCTAAAGGAACTATGTCCTAGTTAAGACATGTTTCGAACATATATATGTTCATCTTCAGTTAAGTAAAAAAAGGCTGAAATAGAGTTAACAATGAGAAAACAGTAAAAGTGATTTTTTACATGATACTTACGAGAGTTGGGAGATCATGATAACACTTTTGAAATTTTAACTAATAATTCCTTTGCTAACCACATTATTAACTCTAACCATTTTTTCAACCCAGAAACAGATTTCGATATAGTTCATATTTGTGATAAAGGTGAGCCACTCAATATTAGTGAAATTTTCCATATTAATCAAATTTCGAAACAACCTTTCTATAATTCCCTTAATGATCAGATTAACTTTGATTGTGTACCTTTTTTTGATTCTATTATAACTTTCTCTTCCCACAATTGAATTTTTTAGTCACAGAAAAGTACATTGTTTCTCCCTAATGTTAAATCACAAAAAAACTTGTTTATATTCATTTACTTGCATTATAACAATTCATTATCAAAATATTTAATCATAAAATTCAGTAAGGACATCTGTCTCCTAAAGACTGAACCTTCAAACTTTATACAGTTTTCTAGTGTCTTTTTGGATTTTTGTTGTGCCTCGTTCCTCCTAGGTGCCTCCACTTGTCTCCTTGATGCTCATTTCAGTTTTGTTTCACGATTTCGTCCATTTTGTTGTCTACCCACGCCACACTTGCATGGTGTTTTGTTAATATTTCCAATTTGTAATGCAAATACCATTATTATTCTGGGGTTCCACACCCATCTTATAACATAATTCTACTTCTTGAACCACTTTGGTTCTCGTAAGTAGTATAATGATTGTTAATATGTAAATTGTCGTTTTTAATCTCCCAACTCTCGTAAGTATCATGTAAAAAATCACTTTTACTGTTTTTTCATTGTTAACTCTATTTCAGCCTTTTTGTACTTAACTGAAGATGAACATATATATTGTCGAAACATGTCTTAACTAGGACATAGTTCCTTTAGGAATTAAATATGTTGTGGAGATGACTTCGTGTTTCCTTTTTCAATAAAAAAGTATGACTTCAATGCTGTGATTTCAACTGAAGAATTTTTGCGACGGTATTAGTGAAAATAAATTGAAAACGAACTTTTGATCATTGAAACGTGAAAAGTCAATCTTCAGCTGGTCTTCAACATTAGGTCCTGTCGTTTGGCCGAGCAACTAGTCCCCTTGTTTTTTTGAAATCAGTAGAAATTCAGATTGCGTTGGTTAGTCGTCCTTGTGGTTATAGGGTGTGAGTCCTGGACAACAATCAATTTCGTCTGATGAATATTGAAAAGAAATTTGAATGAATAATTGTCGATAAGGCTTGACCACACATCTCGGTAATGGAGAACACAGAATTTTGCGCGTATGAATCATAGAGTTGATGAAGGATAGGCGAGGTCGGTAGACGTGCAATACTAGAGGTTAGAAACGTTTCGCGCCTGGAGAAGCGCGCCAAAACGCTTTCAGCCCCGGCAGAGGTCGCTCTTTTTTCTGGCCTAAAATATGAAATTTTCTGATAAGGTACGAACCAAAAGCGAATAATAGCGTTGAACTAGTAGTATTTCAGACTGGAGCGTATATTTATTCATGTACTGTAAATAAACTTCCAATTATTCATGGTCAGATTTCAAGGACACCATTAATTTTGAGAAAAGTTATACAAATAATACGAATATCTATGTGTCAGAATTTCTCTTTCTATTTTCACTTCTCAAAAACGTACTACATCTCAATAATTTCCTTGATTTCATTGAAGAATTGAATTTGATGATCATGTACCGGAAACGTGATCATACATCTATAAATAAGTGGAGATGGGCAGAGACAGCTCTTGAATTCAAAATTCGTCCCGTTCCTGAAGGAGCTGAACCTACACGCTGGGTGAAGGATGCTATCGAGGGTATCATTGGGAAAGGCGTGGCGGGTGTGGCTCCTACTGAACATATTGGATTCACCTTTTGCTCCAAGGACTTTGCTCGTAGTCAAGGATGGATGCGATTCAAACCAGCGGCCGAAGTAACATTTGATGATATTTGGGAATGAATTTCAGCCATTTACCAATCCAACTCGACGGGGCCCAACACTGAAACATTCTGCCTGGGCGTTACGAGCGTCAGATTACCCGCTGGAAAAGGCAGGCGTGCAAACAAATTCAACACCTTCGAAGAAGAATGTTCTAGACGCAAAGGAATTGTACAAATCAAAAACAACGACAGGTTATGCTTACCTCGGGCACTCTTGACAGCAATGGCTTTCGTCGAAAAAGACCCTGAGTATACAAAAGTTCGTCGTAATATCGGGAAAATTCAGACTTTGAGAGCTACACAGTTAATGGAGGAAACCTGTGTTTCAATACCAGAAGAAGGTGCAGGTATACCCGAACTCCAAAAATTCCAAGCCTATCTCGAAGATTACCGTATAACCGTCTATCAATATGGAGCAGAGGGCCGTGATGTTATTCACAAGGGACCGGAGAGGATAAAGAAAGACGTTAAACTTGCTGTATTACGAGGGGCATTTCAACGTCATTACCTCGCTGACAGCCGCTTTTTGCTGTGGATATTACTGTGAGGAATGTCACGTGCCTTATGACCATAAGAAACAGCATAGATGTGGTGGAACATGCTCTTCGTGTCGAAAATCTCCAGCCTGTCAGGAAGCTGTTCGAATCAAATGTCCCGAGTGTTTACGCTCTTTCAAAGGTCAGCAGTGTTTCGACAACCATAAACAGAACTTTGTGCAGAAATTTGTCTAAGTAGATATATAATGACAGAGCTAGGGAGGAGGTTTAGCGTTCAGACACCTGCCCCTAATTAATATGCACCCTCATATGTAATTATCGAACACCTGCATATTAATTATCGAACACCTGCATAGTAATTATCAAACACCTGCCACCAGCGTATTGATTATCGAACGCCTGCATTATTGATGGGATGTATGCACCTGCACCTGTTTTTGACGTCAGTAGTAGTGGATATAAAATGTAATGATCAGAGTGAATATCCATACTCAACCATTACACAATGAAGTGTGAACACTGTGAAAGAGACGTCTCGTTCAAAAGTAGTCTGACAAGACACGTCAAAAACTATTGTCCAGTTAAAAGAAAAAGTACTAGTGAACTGTGTGATGTCCCGAGTAAGAAGCCGAAGATTACATGTGCACGTTGCGATAAAAGTTTTTCGAATCAATATAATTTGAACAGACATTTGAAAAACAGCTGTGAATCTATTAGTGATGATAGAAAGAAAGTGAATCGTCCTATCGAGAGTGTTTTGGGAAATGGTGTGGAAAAACTCCAATCGGCATTCAAAAACAGGATAGCCTCGTACCGGTTCAAAAGTTTGGCAGCATACATCGACTATTCCGATTTTCTGAAAGAAGTGAAACCGAAAGTGTTAGGCATTATTGATGTACACCTAGAGCTACATCATGCATTGAAAATTAATTTTGAAGTGTTTGGAGTCTATACAATACCGGAGAAGGAATAAACTGACATCAAGTCATTCAACACCAGAAATAAAATCATTACCCAGTCAACAAATACAGAAGAAGCTTTTGCTGGCTTTCAAGAAGAAATGATTTCTCAGGCTTCAGACTTTCAGGAGAGAGATTCTGGATGGCAAATCAAACAGATTGTATTTCTGGATGTGAACATCAACAAGTATACCCCACTGGCAGCCTCATCGTATCTGAAACTACCAAAATGTATAGTAAAGAAGAATGCAGTGCTGAATATTCGGAATTCAGACAATGCGTGTTTTGCCTGGTCAGTTACTGCGGCAATTTTTCCTGCAGATGGTGATCCATCAAATCCCCAATCATATCCCCATTATAACACTGTGTTGTGCTTCGATGGAGTAGACTTCCCCATGAACCTGACAAACATAAAAAAATGGGAAAGAATGAATAATATTTCAATAAATGTATATGGGCTGGAAACAGAATACGAAGATGGAAGATTGGTTACTGAAATAGTGGGACCTCTGCATTTTACGTCACAGCGTCAACCCACTCACGTTAATTTATTACTGATTAGCGATGAGTCGGGAAATTCCCACTATTGTCTTATAAATGATCTTGCAAGGTTGGTTTAACGACAAAAATCAAAACACAAAGGTCGAATATACATTTGTGATGGATGCTTACAAGCATTTAATAATCAAAGGAAGCTGGTGGAGCATGAAGAAAATGACTGTAACCATACAATAACGAAAATCCCAACAACCAATTTGAAATTGAATAAATATGGTTAAAAAATTCCGGAAAACATTTTGAAATTTGTGAATTTCGAGAAACAGATTCCAGTTCCGTTCGTTATTTGTGCTGATTTCGTATATTGAAGCCCATAGATCACAACGAGCCTGCTGATGATTCATCGTTTACAGTAAAAGTTTGTGAACACCAACCTTACTCTCTCGCCTTTTACGTAAAGTGTAACTTTGATGATAAGTACTCCCAATATTTTTCGTATCGTGGATCTGATGTAGTGGAAACTTTTATGAAAAAATTAGATCAAACTGCCGTAGAATTATATAACACCCACTTCAAACATCACAAACAGATGCTTCCTCTAACCGACCAAGAACAAGTGGAATATTACCATGCTACTTTGTGCCACATATGTGATAAACCATTTGTCCATGGAGGTGAGGTGAAAATAAGGAAACACTGTCACTTCACTGAAAGATTTCGCGGAGCGGCCCATTCAATCTGCAACCTACATTACAAAACTCTAAAATCGATACCAGTTGTTTTTCACAATCTTTCAGACTATGATTGCCATCTCTTTGTGAAAAAGCTGGCTAGTAAACAGGAACCAGTTTCAGTGATAGCCCAAACAAAGGAGAAATACATATCATTTTCAAAATCCATTCCTGTTGAGAAATTTTCTGATCCAAAGATGCCAAATGTATACATGAAGCTGAAGTTTGTGGATTCGTTCCGTTTCCTTCCTAAATCGCTGGACAAATTAGGTCAAACTCTGGAAGCTCAGCAACGTATAGAGATCAGAAAGTACTTTTCAAATGATGAAAAGTTCAATCTGATTAGAAGGAAGGGAGTTTTTCCTTATAACTATATGGATTCTCTGGAAAGATAAGAAGAAACTGACTTACCACCTATACATGAATTCTACAAAGACCTAACCAAAGAGGGTGTATCCGAAGAGGATTATGAACGGGCCGAAAAAGTATGGAAAACATTTGACTGCCAAACTTTGGGCCAGTACTCTGACGTTTACCTCAAGTCAGATGTGTTATTACTGGCGGATATTTTTGAGAACTTTAGAAAATTATGTTTGAAGCATTATAAATTGGATCCTTGTCAATATGTGACAGCGCCATCTTTGAGCTGGGATGCTATGCTTCGAAAGACACAAGTAGAATTGGAGCTGTTGACGGATGTGGACATGCTGCATTTCTTAAGAAAGGGGATCAGAGGTGGTGTCAGTACATGCAGTAAGAGGAAAGCTGTTGCCAATAACAAATTTCTATCAAGTTATGATCCATCAAAGCCAACATCATATATCATGTACCTGGATGCTACAAATTTATACGGTGCAGTTATGAAACCATCTGAAATCACCCGTGTGGTGATTTCAGATGGTTGAAACATCACGAAATAGCAGATTTTGATTGTTTTGCTCTCGATGACAATTCACCAAAAGGATATGTTTCAGAAGTTGACTTGGAATATCCAGTGAGTTTGCATAATGAACATAATGATCTACCGTTTTGCCCGAAAACCATGGTACCTCCAAATTCTAAGACATCGAAATGAATTTCAAGTCTGAATAACAAATATAAATACATAATCCACTATAGAAATTTGAAACAATGTTTAGAATATGGGCTGAAATTGAAGAAGATACATAGAATACTGGAATTTTCCCAAACTCGATGGTTAGGATCATATGTGGACTTGAATACGGAATTACGAAATGCAGCTAAAAATGAATTTGAGAGGGAGCTCTTCAAATTGATGATCAACTCAATTATTGGAAAAACCATGGAAAACGTCGATAAAAGACAAAACATCAAATTATGCTCCTCCTGGGAAAGCAGTTGAGGAAAAAAGGGTGCTAGGGCTCTAATCGCTGAACCTCATTTCAAATCGTCTTCTATATTTGAAGAAAACTTGGTGGCTGTACAATTACAGAAGGTAAAAGTCACTCATGATAGACCATTATATGCCGGATTTGCAATTTTGGATATTTCCAAGACTATCATCTATGAATTTCTATATGGATACATCAAACCTCTTTACGGTGACACCGCAACCGTTTTATATACGGACACCGATTCGCTGATTTTGGAACTGTGTACAGAGAATCCATATGAAGATATCAAACATAATATACACTTCTTTGATACCTCAAATTACCCTGTAGATAATGTACATAATATACCAAAAACGAAGTCGGTAGTAGGGAAAATGAAGGACGAGTATGCTGGAAAACTAATAAAAAGTTTTTACGGAACTGGTGCCAAAGCATATTGCGTTAAAGCTGACGATGTGGCGAAGAAGGCGAAAGGGGTGTCCAGCAGCGTCATCAAACATGAATTAAATTTTAACGACTATGCCCAAATTGTGGAAAATGGTGGGATAATTTTTAGAAAAATGTATATATTCACATCTAAATTGCACACCATCTACACTGAACTGAAAAACAAAGTTGCTTTGTCATCGGCCGATGACAAACGATATGTTATACCAGACGATGTAAATACACTGGCTTGGGGGCATAATGAAATTGCACCCCTCAATTATGACAGTGACAAAAACTTGGATATTTCAATACAGTTGGCCCAAGATTTACTGGATGAGGAAGCTTGTAAATGAAACTATTTATTTGTATTTTGATCAAGTTCAAAACAGAATACCTGCCGTAATACCGACAACTAACTTTGATAGGCCTTGTTTGAAAACATTTACGATCACATAGACCAACTATTATTCTGTGCTCACTAAAGTGAAGATGGTTTGGAATATACTTTTCTCCAATCACTGCATGACAGACACAACACTCTTTTTGTTCTAGAACTGTTTCACAGTCCATCATACTCTGTCGAGTTTGACGATTGTAAAACTATATAAAGCTATATCCCCACTGGTTACCGGGTGGGGATTACATGTCTCGACATGTTTGAAATCAAACATAGGATGTACAAATAGACTTTATTACGCCATAATAACATTGTCATACAAATGAAAAACATTAGATAATGCACACATACACTGAGCTTGCGAATGATAACAGCATTTTGCTTCGCCTTTTTGTAAAGATGGCCATTCTTCTAATTCATATATGGGCTTGGAAGTGAATTGTTTCAAGTAATCCGCCTTCTCACGACCTTTAACATAAATATGTGACACAGACTGGGTGAGTTTCCCCAAAATTTCTCCAAATTTATGGGTCGGGGTAGATCCTTCGTTCCACTTGATGCAGTGATGATTCCTGGTCAACCATTCAGCTTGCTTCTGTAATTCAGGTATCAACATCTCGAACGGAAACGGTGGCTTGAACACATAGTGCCCAATTTTTTGTCCATCATAAGATACCAATTCCTTGACAATAAATAGATTTTTTTCAATTTTGAATCTTTGAATATCCACTACAAGGGTCATATTTTTAACATGGAAAACTTGTTCTCCAAGCTTTTTTGTAAAAAATACAATTCAATTCTGCGTTTTAATAGTTTCAAATTCAACTGATAAAGTGTTAGTCGATGGTTAAAAGTCATCTTCATTAAAGTCATCACAGAATTCCTATTTATACCTTCAAAATTGAAGAGGAGGGGACAAGTTCAATACTGTTTGACAATTTTGGTTAAGGGGTTGTAAGTGAAATGCTTTTCGTGTAAAATGAGACAATATGCTGTTGTATCTGTTGTGGTCGCTCGTTCCGTTTCGAATTCAATACGCATCACTACTGACCCTGTCTGTAGGGTCTCTTTCTGTCGGGAGCAATCAATATGAGTAATTGGAGCACGTGATTTGAATTCATCTGGAGTAAAAATGGGCTGATTGTTTTTATGCATATAGTATGATTCCTGGAAGTTGGCAAACATCTCATATAATGTTGCAAATTTGTTATTAGTGAAATCTAGATACAGATCGTTATATGGATATCTCTCTGAATTGAGGAATACCCTTACATTCTTTAAGCTGTAGTCATCAAATTGAGACATGTCCGACGTGATTTTTCCTTTCCTATTTTCCTGAAAAGCAATTATAACGTGTCTTGGCGTTTCAACTTTGGTAGTCGTTTTTACAGGCCACGTATGTCTGGTTGTTGCTGGCAAAGACGGATATTCTATCAATTCCCAGCTTCTGAATTTGATAGGTAATTCCACATTTTTATTGATGATTTTATTCAATCGTAGTTGTTCCGAAATACTGACGGATACATGAGGAACTCTCCAATATAATTTGACTATATCTATTTTGGGTTCTTCAGAATCATCTGTGCTGTGTACACAATTTTTGTCGTTAGAGTCACGTATCAGTACAAGTTCTTGCTTCATGTTGATTATCAATTTTTGAAAGTCTTCGAAGAATCCAACCAAGAGCTTCAGAGGTATGCATACGTTAAAGTTTCCTACAGCATCAACTGAAATATCCTGTGTTGAAGTGTATTTTGGAAACCAGCCAGCATTTTGTGAAGACACACTCTCATTTTCAGTATATGATAAATAGTTCTTGAGCGTTGACACCAATCCAACATTCCTTACAGAATCAACCACTATACCCTTGAGTTCATATCGAATTTCTCGAAATATGAAAGCCACCCCATTGTTTATGAATTTGAGTTTAGTAGGTACTGTACCATCCGCCTTGGTCAATTTCCCTTCAATATACAAATAGCTATTGCATGGGGCTGTATATGCATCTAGATCTTGGATAGGAATTCTGATTACATCATTGTAATTCTAATTTCCAGGTATGTAAGGTTGATATGTATGAAACTGATAATCTTCGATAGCAGTGTCATTGAAGGTTTGTTCGACTACGTTGAGGAGATCCATTATCCTAACACTTGAAGTCCGAGGGATTGTAAAAACTGTCGATTTTCGGATGTTAGTACTTCACGTCTATGGGAGCTACTAATGGCTTTTGTCGTCTTACGTGCTTTTATATAGTTTGGTGTAGTCTGCAATAAATTGAATCTCAAAACCATATTCACGAAATAACTTTTCTCAGATGTAATCTGACGGTCACAGTCTCTTTTTGAAAATTGACGAGATATCCGTCTTGATCTATCACTGAAACTGTAATGTTGTTTATTGTTTTAACGCTGACAGGAAAGTAAATGATGTTTAACGGTGACTCGACTATTTTATACCCGGCAGGGACCGTTGGAAAGAACTGATGTATGATGTGGACGGGTTTACCATTGAGGAAAGAACCACCTGCAATATTGCAGTCGATACAAAGGGTATTCACTTTCGAAATTCGTACCATTTTATCCGATTTATCAACAGCAAGCAAGTCCCTGCGTTCAAAACCCAATACAGGGCCTATGGAGTTTTCAACATCGAACGAAATGTTCGTTGTCGATTGTACATTAAGTTTAGCAGTATTCACATCAGGAGTCATCTTAACATTTACGTCTCTATCTTCATTATCAATTGTTGTTACTATGTACTTGATGATGTCGTCGACATCATATGCACCAAGTGGAAGCGAAACCGTATGCTCCAAACGTTCTCCAAACTTGAAACTATTATTGGTATTATCGATGTTTGGTATACTGTTGTAAGTCTCAGTAGAATATCCGGCACCTCAGGCAGCCCACCCAGGCACTTGATTAACATATAAAACCCAAAAGCACCCTCTAGACGTGACGTCACTGCCGGTATAGAAGAAACCTGTAATATCGGCCGTGACGTCACCCGCGGCTTCAACGCTCCGCGCCAACACACCGCCAGCGCAGTGGTCCATAACCTCAACATTCAGAGCCCGCGCAAATGACGTCACCCACATGAGCCCCGCGCCATGAGCACCGCGCCAAGCCTAACCTCCAAGTCATCGCGCCATGCGTGCCATAAACTAGCGCCAACCACACCCATGTGAC
This sequence comes from Zygogramma bicolorata, assembly GCA_032362365.1. Classification (NCBI taxonomy): domain Eukaryota; kingdom Metazoa; phylum Arthropoda; class Insecta; order Coleoptera; family Chrysomelidae; genus Zygogramma; species Zygogramma bicolorata. Next base: position 98,707 of record JAVJAQ010003745.1, read on the forward strand.
TGAGCCGTGACGCACGCAACAAAAATGGCTCCCATACATCGTACGCAACAATGACTCCCGCACCTAACACAGCGCTAACACTTCGTCAGAGTATCGCACGCAGCAAAAACGACCCCGTTAATGTCACCTAAGACACCCGTTAATACCAGCAAAGGCATCGCACGCAACAAAAATGGCTCCCATACATCGTACGCAACAATGACTCCCGCACCTAACACAGCGCTAACGCTTCGTTAGAGCACAAAAATGGCCCCCGTTAATGTTGGCTAAAGCATCGTACGCAACAAAAATGGCCCCCGCTTAACACAGTGCTTCGTCAGAGCATCGCACGAAACAAAAATGACGCCCGTTAATGCAAGCTAAGGCATCGCACGGAACAAAAATGGTCCCCGTTAATCGTACGCAACATGGCTCCCCCGTTAATCGTACGCAAATCCCGTGCATCATAAGCAACAAAAGAGGCCTCAGATGAAAATCCCAGAATTTTTACAACAATTACGACTTCGCAACGATTCAATTTTAGTCACGTATCGAAAATCCAGAATTTTACAATTGTGGCTTCGCAACGATTCAATTTAATGTTTCAGTGTTTAGTAATGAGAAGGCGTTTTTCCGGAGGCTGCTGTAGAGCTGATAATTTAAATTGTTTTTCAACAAGAGTGTTTTGCACATGGGATTTAATTTATCGCTACATATATCTGAGGCTCCCACACACAAAGGAAATGTATCATATTTGTTTTAAATTCAAGCAACATACCATCGAGAAAATGTGTTTTTCCATATCAAATGGCTACAAATTTTTCACTTATTGTCTACACAGGCCTCGGCTTGCACTAAGTTGGCTTGATGGTCCTTTTGGATAGAGACTGAAAGTGAGAGAGTTTTATGAGCAAAACTCAGTATCTATATTCAGTCACACACACACACAACCTCAAAAAAAGAGGTAACAAAAGAGAGAGAGGTGTGAATCAAATATTATGAATGTGAAAAAAATGTAAATATTTCAACATAATAGACCTCCAGCTATTTCGACGTCTTTAGACATATCGGTGAGAATTCAAACCGCCGAAAAGCATCCAAATGTCAGTACAACTATGAAAGCATTGTAGGGTGAAAAAATATTTCTCTTGAACAAATTTAAGTTAGTTAACAACAACAACAAACCTTTTTTCGAGAAAAATGTTGAAAATACCCCATTATATTTCAGCCTCGTCTCGTAAATAATCAATCGTAGTACCCCCGTTTCCTGCCAGATTACCACAATATTCAAAGCTAAACGGCGCTCCGGTCCTGTCCAGTCCAGCCTACCTGCTTCACCCTTATACCCGTTGAATCATTCTTTGTTTTTGTGCCAGAGAGACCACATCGTGCATCGTGTAGCGTGTATGAGTGAACGTTTTAACAAAATTCAAAGTGATTGAACAAATTAGGCACAATATCACGAAATGCCTAAAAGTAGGAAGAGATATCGTGATAGAAGCTCATCGAGAGATCGAGAAAACGAACGACTTCGACGAAAATTGCGCAAGATAGAGAGGAAATTAAAGAAAAGCCGGCGTTCACCCCACAATTTCGACACGGAGGATTCACATTCCGAAACAGAAGGATCTGAGCCTAGATCAGTGACAAACACTAGCGGTAAGTAACTTATTACTACGCAGAAATATGACCCAAATTTGTGTCGTTAGAGGTGATCGTTTTAAATTGCATGGCAGTTTTTGCAATGTGGCGGCATGGCGGCGTACATGGACGTACGCAGGGGGTGACTAAGATAGATTCCTTCATAACAAATGTCGCTGTTGCTCGCGATAGCAATATCGATGATCAAATATGTAACAGTTGCTTGTGATAGCAATACTGGATAGACGATGACAGCAATGTCGGCTCTCAGGGAATAAATCAACAGAGTTTATGTGTTGACTGCCTAGTTGTTTGTGATGACAATGTTGAGACCGATAATTGTTTGATCATATTTGCTTGTGACAGCAATATTAGACTGGAATCGGGAAAAAACACTAGACCAGTAAAAACATGTCTGTGATGGCATTGTTACGGTTTCATTTTGCACCGTAACATATTCTTTCCTGTTTTGGGAAGATACGCATAGTAGGCCTCGTCGATTGACCGCATACGCATCTATATACTACCTCACTTCCACATGATATCTTTTATCACACTTTTTCGAGTTTCAGAGTACTTGTTAGCGCTTCAATTGCCTAAACGTAAACATTGCTTCAGTTTGAATGATTTGGCAACACCGTGTGCTGTCAGTCGATGAATATCCTACACATTTAAGGCATGGTCCAACGACTTCAGCGTTATTCGTAGTTACTACTGTTCCGTTACCCGAACAGAAGACCGTAATCTATTCCTCTCTTCTACTGTTTACTCCATCGCAAACTCCTTAAAGTTATTATGTTCCTAGAACCTAATCACACTACTCCTTTTGTAACATTCGGTCATTTATGTGCAATAATATCAGAAATTGTCACCTGTCAGTTGTTTTGGTTCCGACAAGAGACTAGGACAGAACACTGGGAAGTTGCGTCCTCATATAGTGTAGTCTGAGATCAGTTGGCAACAATGAATTTTACAAGTTGTCAGATGAATGTGTAAATACCATCGGTCTAATTCTTATTGTCCAGATTTTACATGGAACCAAACATCAGATAACGATTTAATATCGTAACACTCGTATTCTCACTATTGAGGCATCCCATGATTGTTTTTGTAACTTCCTGATGTTCTGCGGATCGCGGAACCCCTTCTTGTATTTTGACACTGTTGGCATGAAGGACATCTGACAGCTTCCGTAGTCATTGATATTGACATATCGATATTCTCAGAAAGGAGAGTTGAAGGCTGAGTTTTTTTTGAGAGTCTACCAAGTTTCTGCTCAACCAATTTCTTTTGGATTATCCATTGATATTTATTCAATCACGTAACGGATTTGGGATATTCCATTTCTCAAGAGTTCTTCATTCGTCTGCGATTGTTTGCGCTGTGTATTTCAGGAAGAACTTCTTGTCTGCTCTGCAGGATTTATTTGGGTTAGGTAAGCTCGCCTCTGTGTGGACATCTCTCGATGATGCTCATACCTTTCTTGTTATGCATTTTAAGAACTTGCGTTGCCACTCTCACTGGAATAAGAGATTGATTATCGAACGGCCGAACAAGCCATCAAGGTCGTATATTTACCCTCACGCTGAATTGAGGTTAGTAAGCTTATTGGTGGCCCCAACAATGGCACAAAGGCACCATCATTCCATATAAGTGTAAACAGAAGTCAGACTGGTGATGTTTGTTTTAGGGTCCTTCCGGCTCACTCCTTCTGCCTCACTTCTTCAAGCTCACGTCCTATTTATCGGCCAACGTTCAGGACTATCTTCGTGACCCTACTTTTGGTCTCTATTTACCACCTTCTGCACCCCTTTGTGTGGTGTCAGACCCCCAGTGTTCATGCAGCCGCTATACAAAGACCGACCTGTCGACTAGGAAGACAGAGATTGGCACCGCTAGTTCAAGAGAGCCAGCGTTAAGCAATATCACGAAATATCCCAGTATCAGATAAGTTTAGATATTAAGCGGAGACTGCCTATCAGGCTCATTCACATCAAGTATTTCATTGATAACTATAATGTACGCTATCAACGTGACGTCACATGAATAGCCCTATTACTAAAAGATCTAGGTGAAAAATATCAATTGAATTCACCCTTATATAGTCACCCGAATATCCTCATTTGGGGTGTTGTGACAGAAATCTATTTGAATGCTCATTTCTGGTAGTTGAGTCAGTCTTCTATCTGCATAGTTGATATTGTTATACATTTACACATCTATTTGTTACTGGTGGTATAAGCCATATAAAGCTGTGTGGCACTGGTGTAATTCCATAATATATTTTATTAGTAAGGTACAAGTCTATTTCTTTAGTCTGGTCCAAGTTATTCAGGTACTGAAGAAATCATATATCTACCAGGTATTATTCCAATATCTTTGTTATATATATATATATTTGAATTCATATTTTATTGTTATTTTAACTAGTGCAGTGGGTTGTCCCTTTCCATCAGGGTTGTTTCGGATTTTCACTGGCAATAAATCCGTGGCGCACCAGAAAAGTAACCCAAAGTGTTTCATTGATAACGAAACCTAATTTTGTTGTTGAACCCACACTCAACTGAGCTGCTGGGACAGTTAGAGGCGGGTATCATCTTATGCACATTCACTGCTCATGCTCTTTCTCTAGATTCGCCCCTAACATGCTCCTTTGCAGCAAGACCATCTCAGACACTTGGTTGAGGAAAAGAAAAAATTGATGGGAACTTCTCTAGGTAGAACTGATTTGGTGAAACATAGTATCGAACTACTTCCCAATACAAAACCAATTAAGCAACGCTATTATCAAGTTTCTCCTATCAAACAGCAAGCTATTGATAAAGAAATTCGGGATATGCTAGCAAAGGATATAATTGAACCTTGTAGAAGTCCATGGGCTTCGCCTGTGTGTATGGTGAAAAAGAAGGATAATTCTTACCGATTTTGTGTTGATTATCGACAGCTGAATGCGGTAACTATCAAAGATGCTTACCCTTTACCGTACATTTCTTCAATATTAGATAAACTCCGTGACGCCAAATATATGAGTTCATTGGACATAAAGAGTGCGTACTGGCAAGTACCAATTGATGAAGCTTCCAGAGACTATACAGCTTTCACTGTACCTGGAGGATTGTACCGTTTTAAGGTTATGCCGTTCGGTTTAACTAACGCTCCAGCTACCTGGGAACGGTTAATTGAAAGAGTACTAGGCCCAGATTTGTCCCCGTCGGTTCTTGTATACTTAGACGACATAATTATTATTTCACAGGACTTTGAAACTCATATGAAAACTTTAGGCGAAGTCTTTGATAGGTTATATTCCGCGAAGTTGACCGTTAGCTTTGATAAATGCCATTTTTGCCGAGCTGAGTTGAAATATTTAGGCTATGTTGTGGATCGGTATGGTTTGCGTCCAGATGCATCAAAGGTAGAAGCTATTCTGAATATCCGTCCCCCCACTTCCGCCAAGCAGGTAAGACAGTTCATTGGGACAGCGTCTTGGTATAGGAGATTCGTACCTCAATTTTCCTCAATTGTAGCACCATTATGTAACCTCACCAAGAAAAATGTAAAGTTTTTCTGGTCGGACGAATGTGAAGCCTCATTCCGTTACTTAAAGGAGTGTTTGGTAAGCGCACCAATACTCACGTGCCCTGATTTCAGTAGGACATTCTATGTACAGACAGATTCCTCCGCCTATGGAGTCGGCGCGGTCTTGAGTCAGAACTTCGAAGATGGTGAGAAAGTGAAAGCATATTTGTCTCGTTCTCTTACAGCTCAGGAAAGGAAGTATAGTGCCACAGAACGAGAATGTTTGGCTGTTATATGGGCCGTTGAAAAACTTCGACATTACCTCGATGGATACCATTTCGTGATTGTCACCGATTGTCATTCCTTGCAATGGCTTCACAACTTGAAAGATCCCCAGGGTAGACTAGGCAGGTGGAGTTTACGTTTACAACCTTACGATTATGAGATCATCCATAGAAAAGGAGCAGATAATGTAGTTCCAGATTTTCTTTCTAGGTCTGTTCCTGTTTCTCTAGAAAATGTTGATGTTGATAGGTTGGTGATTCAGGATTTCGAGAATTTTGATTATAGCAAAACGGCGGATCGATGGTACCAAAAATTGTTAGTCGAAATAAAACAGAATCCCGCACGCTATCCTTGTTTCCGATTCAATGACGAAAGTCAAATTTTCAAATTTGTTCGTCCACAATATCCCGAATTGTCTAGTCCGTCTGAACAGTGGAGGTTAGTTGTCCCCAAGGAGAGACGCTCCGGAATACTCGAAAAGTATCACGATGATCCAATATCCGGTCACACAGGTATATATAAAACGGTAGCGCGCATTTCAGCTAAGTATTACTGGCCGAAATTAAAGTCTGATGTTACAAGGTACATTCGGCGTTGTCAAATTTGTAATTCGATCAAATCAGAGCAAAAACCTATGCCTGGATACATGCTGAGTAAAACCCCCACTGCTGAGAAACCGTGGCAACTCATTAGTGCAGACCTTATGGGACCTTTGCCTAGAAGTTCAAAGGGCTTTGCATATATTCTGGCGGTGTGTGATTCTTTTAGTAAATTTGTTTTACTCTTTCCGTTGAGGTCCGCTACTGCAAGTAGCATAGTTAAAATTGTAGAAGAGCAAGTTGTTCTCATGTTCGGCGCACCAAAGAAAATCGTGGTGGATAATGGTGTTCAATTCAAAAGCAATCTTTTTAAAAATCTTGCAAAGACCTACAATTTCGATATTGAATATACAGCAAACTATCACCCTCAGTCAAATCCTACTGAGAGAGTGAACCGTGTCATTGAGACCATGCTTACTGCTTATGTTTCAAAAAACCAGAAATTATGGGATGTCTATTTCCCGAAAATTGCATATGCAATACGGTCTTCCAAACATGAGACTACTGCCCTGACTCCTAATTTTGTGAATTTTGGACGTGAGGTCTCTCTTGACGGGAAGAGTGAAATATATGTTCCTAGCGAGTCACCTTATCCTGTTTGTTCTGCTGAGGATAAGAAAAATGCATTTTCCCGCATTTATAAAGATGTGCAAGCTCGAATACTGAAAGCGCATAATACAAGTAAACAACATTATGACCTCCGGCGACGTCCTGTAAAATTTTCGGTAGGACAGAATGTGTGGAGACGAAATTATGCGATCTCCAATGCATCCAACAACTTTACCGCCAAACTAGCTGCAAAATACCTCGGCCCGTTCACGATCACTAAAATACTATCACCTTGGACTTATGAGTTGAGAGATAATAAGGGTAAGACATCTGTCTGGCATGGGAAAGATTTGAAACCTCACCCAATAGATGAGGCTGAATCATCTGTAATCGAGCACCAAGAGCCAAATTACCTTCGATAGGTTTATTTGGGGCAAAATCTGGTTGTCCCTCACTTATGTGAAAAGCTACTTGAACTTGGCACGTTCCCAGATAGTAGGTGGATCATAACATCATCCATTACCTACGGCAGTTACATCACTGTTTGGGTATTTGAGATATCCAATATTCTCATCAGTATTGAACTCTTACAGGTGTGGACGAAATTAACGACATGGAAAATAACCTGAACTAAACCCAGAGGTCTCTGTTGCCATATCAGACTCTGTAGCTCGCAGGGACCTACGCTTATGTCAACTCCAAATGCAGTTTGGAGCAAGCTTGTCAGCTATAGGTAAAGTTCTTACCATGATTTTGAAAGAAAGAGAGGGGGGCAATAGGGAGTATATCCAGTTGTTAAGCGACGCAAGTCGTCTGCTTACCGATTTACACTATTCAGAAACCCAATCAAGGAAGGAACTAATTTCTCTCAACCTCAACAAAGAGCTGAAGGAAACACTTGAAACAGCCACAGTGGATGGCTGGCTTTTTGGCCAAGATTTGGGAGAACGAGTTAAAGCCTCCAAGGTTTTGGAAAAATCTGGTTTGGAACTGAAACCAGTTAAACAAAAGCCCCCAAGAAAACCGTCAACAACTAGACCAGGGAATTTGAACCCCCGCAGCCTTCCTCGTTCACATCAGGGAGTTCGAAGAGGAAGGCAGCTTCATTATCCCAGAACTCCTGCGACATCCACCCAAGAAAGGAGGAGTCAAGGTCACAGAAGACAATATCGACTGCAACCCAGACAAGCAAGACCCCCACTTCGGGAGAATCCCAGGAATTAGAGGTAAGCAAGCATGCAGGAAGGTTGAGGTTCTTCTATGAACAGTGGAGAGGTATTACTCAAGATAAGGAAGTTCTTTCTTGGCTGAGGGGTCTCAGGATGCCTTTCAATGCCCTACCTTCACAAAATTATATTCCGAATGAACCCAACAGGTCCCCTTCTGAGGTTGGGAGAATTGATCTGGCAATCTCCAAATTACTCGATATTGGTGCAATCTCTGAAGTGAGACCGTGTGATGGTCAATTCATTTCAAACGTATTCCTAGTACCTAAACCAGATGGTTCAGATCGCTTGGTTATAAACCTAAAGTCCTTGAATAAGTTCATTCACACAGAACACTTCAAAATTGAGGACCATAAAACTGTTGTCAAACTTCTTGGTGAAAATTATTTTATGGCCACACTTGATTTAAAAAATGCCTATTTTCTCATTTCCATAGAACATTCACATAGAAAATATTTGAGGTTCAAATTCCAAGGGAAACTTTTTCAGTACAATTGCATGCCATTTGGTGCCAACTGTGCACCTTTTATTTTCACAAAGCTGATGAAACCAGTTCTAACCCATCTGAGATCTAATAGCCTGATATCGACACTTTACTTGGATGATTTCCTATTGATAGGAAGAACTCGCAAAGAATGCCTTAAAAATGCTTCTAAAACAGTAAAAGTTCTAGAAACATTAGGTTTTGTGATAAATTTCAAAAAGAGTTGCCTTATCCCTCAGACCAGTTGCCGATATCTGGGTTTCATCTATGACACAAAACACATGACTGTTACCATTCCTGAAAAAAGAAAACTGAAAATCATCAAAAATATTGACGCACTTGTGCATACAAAAAAGTGCAAAATCCGGGAATTTGCAAGATTCATTGGAAAAATAACCTCTATGTGCCCTGCCATCCGATATGGTTGGCTACACACAAAATTGTTCGAAAGAGAAAAATTTCTGGCTCTTGGGAAGTCGAAAGGATGCTATGAGAAAATTATGGTTATACCAGATTCCCTCCTGGAGGATTTTCATTGGTGGAAACACAATATTATAGAATCATTTGAATCAATTCGCTCCAAAAAATATGAACTGGAAATTTTTTCTGACGCCTCCACAACAGGGTGGGGAATCTGTTGTAACAATAAAAAATCTCATGGTTTCTGGTCATCAGAAGAGAGGAAGCAACATATCAATTACTTAGAGCTTTTGGCTGCCTTTTTTGGACTTAAATGTTTCGCTAATGATCGCTGATAATTGTAATATATTGTGTCGCATAGACAATACAACAGCAATACATACAACATTAATAGGATGGGTAGCGTGCAGTTCCCAAAATTAAACCAACTTACACGGGACATATGGAACTGGTGTTATAACAGAAAGTTATTTATTGTCGCTTCATATATTGAATCCTCTGAAAATAAGGAAGCTGATCACGAGTCAAGGAAACTTCCAAAATAAACAGAATGGGAACTGAACGCTAAATCATATGAAAAAATTGTTGCTTCCTTTCTACAACCAGACATCGACTTATTCGCCACCAGAATAAATGCAAAATGCTCAAAATACATATCATGGTTCAAAGACCCTGATGCTTGGGCAGTAGACGCATTTACCATCGATTGGAAAGGCCTCAACTTTTATGCATTCCCTCCATTCTCGTTGATTTTACAAACCCTACGTAAAATCATTGAAGACCAAGCAGAAGGAATTGTTGTAGTGCCATACTGGCCAACCCAACCCTGGTTTCCGATTTTCAAATCACTTTTAGAATCTGAACCACTTCATTTGGGACCAAGTTTTGACATTATTCTTTCTGTCGACAGGACTCCTCACCCCATGTGGAAGAATCTTATCCTGGTGGCAGGAAGATTATCTTCAAAAACCTCCTAAACAGAAAGATTCCAGAGAAATCTCTCAACATATATATAGCCTCAATCACCCCCCCTACACTCCGCCAATATGATACGGGCTTGAAGCTATGGTGGTTGTTTTGCAAAGACAGGGATATTGATCTGCATTCGGTTACTGTACCACTACTCGTAGAATTCCTCTCTCTTCAGTTTGAAAAAGGGGCTTCTTATGGATCTTTGAGTTCGTACAGATCTGCTATATCGCAAATCAGCGACCCCGAGATCATGAACGACTCAAGAGTGAAAAGATTTTTCAAAGGAGTTTTCAGTCTTCGGCCCAGTGCTCCAAAATATAACACCACCTGGGATCCCTCCATAATTTTGAACTACTTAAAAACCTCTAGTTTGGCGACCACATTACCAGGTCTTACTTTGAAACTCACAACCTTGTTGGCACTAGCAACAGGATAACGTGTCCAGACACTTTCGCTAATTGAAACCTGTAACATAGTGAGTTCTCCAGAAGGAGTAGAAATCAAGATTCCGAGAAGAACGAAAACATCTGGTAGGAATAAGTGTCAACCAAATTTAGTATTGCCTTTTTTCGAATCACAACCTGAAATTTGCGTTGCAAAAACATTATTAGAATACATGGATAGAACTAAGGATCTAAGACAGGGCAATTCATGTGATAACCTCTTGATCACATTCAAAAAACCTCACCACAATGCTACATGTCAAACAATTAGCAGATGGATCAAGGCAATACTAGAAAGAAGCGGACTTGACACCACCCAGTTCACAGCCCATAGTACGAGACACGCCAGCTCATCTGCAGCAGCTAGGAAAGGAGTGAGCCTCGACACTATCAGATTATCAGCAGGCTGGTCAGAAAAATCGAAGACATTTGCGAACTTCTATCAGAGACCTTTAAGAAGGGAAAACAACTTTGCGAAGGCCATCATAGAAGACTAATACATTATTTCACACATGTATGTGAGAACATTTGATCAGATTTCCCTCAAATTACTTATAGACCTTTCAGTTTTTTGGTATCTACCTTCAGATCTTACATAAATAGGAATAGAATGAACTGCAATATTGAGTTGTGAAATGCTTCGAACATCTACGATTGATTATTTACGAGACGAGGCTGAAATATAATTAATAGATCAAACGAACTCACCTAAGTGAAGTTCGATCTTAATTATATGAAAGCCTCGTCGAAGTAAATAAGTCCCACCCTGACCCACACACCTTTAACTACAACTCAATTTAACCTTTAAAATGGAATGATTCAACGGGTATAAGGGTGAAGCAGGTAGGCTGGACTGGACAGGACCGGAGCGCCGTTTAGCTTTGAATATTGTGGTAATCTGGCAGGAAACGGGGGTACTACGATTGATTATTTACTTCGACGAGGCTTCCATATAATTAAGATCGAACTTCACTTAGGTAGGTTCGTTTGATCTATTAAATAGAGGTACTTACAGAGTAAGCTGGAGTCTTAATTGTCGTGTAACTATGATAGAACTAGGTATAGGAAGGGTGAAAAAAGGGAGTTCCCACCAACCAAAAGGAAAAAAGGTTTATTCCTAATAAAAAGTCACACCAACGTACTTCTCACTAAAAACTATCATTTTCTTCTCCCGAGGTGAAAATTTGACGACGTTTTGGCAAAAACAATTTATCAATCGAATTCGGCCGGGGCGAACACGGAAACTTTCTGTTTGGGCGTTACGAGCGTTAGATTACCCGCAGGGAAAGGTCGTCCAAACAAATTCAATACGTTCGAATGTTCCAGACGACAAGGTATTGTCTCTATCAAGAACAGTGATAACCTCTGTTTACCTCGTGCTCTTGTGGTTGCGAGAGCCTACGTAGACAAGGACAAGGAATTGAAGAAACTACGCCAAGATATTGGCAAGCTGCAGGGGCAAAGAGCCTAGGAATTATTGTCTGCAGCTGAAGTCTCAATACCTGAAGAAGGTGCAGGAATACCCGAACTCCAGCAATTCCAGAGATATTTGAATCAGTATAAGATCACGGTGTACGCTTATGATAATAAGGGGCGTGACGTTATTTTCAAAGGTAATGGTGTTGGTTCCTCATTGAATTTACTTTATCACGAGGGACATTACCTCGTTGACAGCAGCGTTTTGTTGCAATTATTATTGTGACACCTTACGTACCAAAATCTCGTAATTACTCCTAATGATGAAGTGAAGATGAAGGAGGGGTTACGTTAATGTAACAAAGGGGTAAGGCGTACTAGAAAAGCCTTGCGTAATGCCAATTCCGTCGGGGAGAAGCAGCATCTGGAAGTCTGCATAAGGAACATTATAACGATGAGAAATAAAATAAAAGTATCGCAGAAGCAGGGAGCAGGCCTGAAAACACGACCAGAAACACTCCCATACTATCCCAGTAGTCTTCCACAATTTGACTGGATATGATGCACATTTTATCTTTATCGATATAGCGTCAAGAATAAACGGTACAATCGATTTGCTCCCCATCACGAAAGAAAAATATATCTCCTTCACCAAACAAGTAGCCGATTTCAGAATGAATTTCCGCTTCATTGATAGTTTTTCGGTTTATGGTGTTCACATATGAGTAATTCAAAAAAATGTCAGTACAACTAATATGTTTCAGATTAAGATTTGTTCTCAATAAAATTGACCCTTGGGAATTAAGGATCAGAGGTATTCACATATGAGTAATTCAAAAAATGTCAGTACGACCTTATGTGAAGTTTTCTTAGACACTTAAGAATACCTTACAATAAATTTGGATACAGTTATCAGGAAGAGTTTTCATATGAGAGTAAAAATGTCAGTACAACTATGAAAACATAAACGAAAAACTAGGTATAGGAAGGGGTGAAAAAAGGAGTTCCCACCGACCAAATCCCCTGCCAGATACAAGCTCCGACAGACACAACATCTCGTACAAAGGGTAAAAAGGTTTATTCACAAAAGTATATTTCCTTCACGAAACTAGTAGCCGATTTAGAACCAATTTTCGTTTCCGGTTCATGGCGTTCACATATGAGTAATTCAAAAAATGTCAGTACAACTAACATGTCTCAGATTAAGATTCGTCCTTAATAGAATTGACCCTTGGCTACAGGGAATTAAGGATCAGAGGTATTCACATATGAGTAATTCAAAAAATGTCAGCACAACTATCATGTCTCAGATTAAGATTTGTTTTAAATAGAATTGACCCTTGGCTACAGGGAATTAAGGATCAGAGGTATTCACATGTCAGTACAACCTTATGTGAAATTTTCTTAAGCACTTAGGAATACCTTTCAATAAATTTGGATACAGTAATCAGGAAGAGTTTTCACATGAGAGTGAAAATGTCAGTACAACTAATATGTAACATGTCCCAGATTTGTTCTCAATAGATTTGGCCCTTGACTACAGGGAATTAAGGATCAGAGGTATTCACATATGAGTAATTCAAAAAATGTCAGCACAACTATCATGTCTCAGATTAAGATTTGTTCTAAATAGAATTGACCCTTGGCTTCAGGATATTAAGGATCAGAGGTATTCACATATGAGTAATTCAAAAAATGTCAGTACAACCTTATGTGAAGTTTTCTAAAGCACTTAAGAATACTTCACTCCAAATTTGGCTACAGTAATCAGGAAGAGTTTTCACATGAGAGTAAAAATGTCAGTACAACTAATATGTAACATGCCCCAGATTTGTTCTCAATAGATTTGGCCCTTGACTACAGGGAATTAAGGATCAGAGGTATTCACATATGAGTTGTGCTACCCGATCACCAACCCTAACTTCAAAGTTATTTTCGGAACGATTAAACAATATAACTTTCAACACACCCCTATAGTCTTCGTCAATAACCCCAGCACCAACATCAATAAAGTTCTTTATTGTTAACCCAGATCTTGGGGGCAACACACACACACACACATATGAGGAATTCAAAAAAATTTCAGTACAACTATGAAAACATTTTAACGAAAAACTAGGTATAGGAAGGGGTGAAAAAGGAGTTCCCACCGACCAAAACCCCTGCCAGATACAAGCTCCGACAGCCACAACATCTCGTACAGAGGGTAAAAAGGGTAAAAAGGTTTATGCACAAAAGTATATTTCCTTCATTAAATTTCGTTTCACTTTTCCTCAAACATCCAAAATAACATATATACCTATCATAAACAAAAAAGTGTTGGGAATCATGAAAGATGAGAATAACGGCTGTATAATGACAGACTTTTGTAGGTTTACGCTTCGAGTTGTACGAATTTGAGGTGTAGAAAGAGAGGAATAGAAGGAGAAAGCCACCTGTGTGAATTGAAATATTCAGTTATTGCTTTGCTAGAGGATTTGTACTTCTACAACGTAGAAGAAAATATAAACAGCTCGAAGTATACTCAAGATGAAGTAAACCATTTTAATAATGCAATTATGCACACGATAAAAGGCTCTGCAAAAATCTTAGATTGTCATCGTCTAGAAGAATTAGATCATCCAAAATAACATATATACCTCTCATAAACAAAAAAGTGTTGGGAATCATGAAAGATGAGAATAACAGCTGTATAATGACAGACTAGGTAATTCGTGATGTGACACACACACAGTGGTCCCAAGGTTTAGTGAAAGTTGAATTGAAAGATATTTGCCAAAAATTCAACATTGATATTGAACATGACCACCGAAATGCTTTCTTCTGGAATATCAATGTGACTAAACACGAGAGGAATAGAAGGAGAAAACCACCTGTGTGAACTGAAATGTTCAGTTATTGATGCACAGTCGAGCACAACGCCTTTCATGAAAGTAATACGTGATGTGATACACAGTGGTCCCAAGTTTTAGTAAAGATATTTACAGACAATTCAACATTGAACATGACCACCGTAATTCTTTCTCAAGACAACTATTTTCCCTAATGAAGTTTATCCTCAGTATTGTGAGTATGAGATTCGAACAGCATCGAGCAGAATTTTTTTGAGTACACAAAATACGCAACTCTCATCGACTCTGTCAATGATTTGAAGGAAATAATATTGTTGTGATACAACAAGTGAGAGAGATGTTTGACAATCATTTTGTGAAAAACCCTTGCGTATGTAATGGTCAGCCCAATGTTAAAATAAACAAGCTACACGGAGAATTACATTTTTATTTTCGATTACGAGGTAATGGTTATTGACACATGTACCAAAACTCGTAATTGCTCAAGATTTTGATAGACAACAGAGTTGTTTTGTGAATAATAATGATTTTGTCAGTGGCTCATTTCGGAAACAAGGGTTACACACACACAACGATAACCCATAATGCTAAAAGTTATGACTCTCAAGTACTGTGTAGAGAATACCATCAAACCTTATACAACCTACAAGGGTACTAAGTTAATACTTTTTAGAAATACTGAACCTTCATTTGAAAAGATGAACCGTTCAATTTGAAAGATGCATTGTCGAAAATTTACCAAGATCGTTTATTCACAAAAGTATATTTCCTTCATTAAATTTCGTTTCACTTTTCCTCAAGACTATCGTCCAAAATAAGATATATGGTATACCTCTCGTAAACAAAACAGTGTTGGGAATCATGAAAGATGAGAACAATGGTGTGCCAATGTCTGATTATGTCGGACTCAGATCAAAGCTGTATTCAATCAGGGTATTATCCGATCAAGATGAACTGGAAAAGTTACGATTGCAGCTCGAAACTGAGGAATATGTGGATGATGAGATTGGTAATATCATAAAAATTATGGTGTTACCAAAAAAGCCAAAGGGCGTTAAATCGTCGGTGGTGAAAACGAAAATTACATTCAAAGATTTTGAGGAATGTTTGGATAGTTGGAAATGAGTGTGACTCAAAGACAGATTCGCTTTGAGAAACATCAAGTACACTCGATTGTTCAGAACAAAATAGCGCTCAGTCCTCACGATGATTGATCCCGAATAACTTCGATACTTATCCGTGGGGCCATCGGTTTTGGATGTCGTCGTCGTCGTTTTCCGAAAACGCCTGCTGTGAACTCCGACGCTTCCAACATCATGATGCAGACGATAATTTGGAGTTTTTCCCACATCTCTCAACAATTGTACATATCCATAGGCAGAGTTATATGTTTGGTGTACGAACTCGTGATGATAGCGTCTATCGACATACCATTGCGTCTCACTTGGATAAATTCGATTACCCTCCAAATAATAGATATGATATACCTTTGAAAAACAAGAAAGTCATTGGATTGATGAAAGATGAGAATAACGGTCATATTATGACTTTTGTAGGTTTACGGTCCAAATTTGAGGTGTAGAGAGAGAGGAATAGAAGGAGAAAACCACCTGTGTATCGTTGATTTGCCGTAATTAGCTGTACCTCGAGAAATGTGGCGTCATGGGGGCCCAGTGAATTGCAAGATGTGTAAATCAACATGATCAGCGTTTCTCGAACTGCCGAATTTCAAGAAAAAGATATCGGGTGGGCCTCACGCACACACAAGATTGTAAGTTTAGAAGTAAAAATTAATAAATTGGAAATGGGAAATGGTATGTGAAAATAAAAACGAAAGGAATAGAAGGAGAAAATCACCTGTGTTTCGTTGATTTTCTGTAATTAGCTGTACCTCGAGAAATGTGACTCAGCCTGTCTCAAGGGTCAGTGAATTGCAAGATGTGTGTAATATTCAACATTGACATCGAGAATGATCAGTTTTTTTGGAATATCAATGTGACCAAACACGAGAGAAACCTTCATTAAGATGTTCCTCAAGGGATGTTCCCACATCAAGATGTTCTCTCCCCCACACTATGGTGTTGTCTAAGTGATACTCTCTCCTATGGTATTGTCTAAGTTACCGAGGTAACTGAAGAAAGCATGTGTATAATAACAGTCTTTGGTGATCATAACCTTTTTTGCCGAAAGGTTGGAAAACAAATCGTATATTTCATAGCTCTACCCACCCACCCACCCAATCACATAGTTATTGATTATGGCCAAATTTTCCGAATAAAAAATTTAGACACATGAGCAAAAATGCTGATAAATCTGCACGCGTCGTGAACGGGAAACTCAACATCCGTGTGAGAGAGATAAATCTCTGGAGCGTGACAAGGTCAATGGGAAAAATCCTAGGCGGCACACACATTTTTTTGTGATGGTAATTTTGAAATATTAATACTCACACCTGGGGTCTCTCACCGGCAGGCCTTCTCTATCTCGTACAAAAGGTTCATTCACAAAAGTATATTTCAGCGTGTGAATGCAGTTTTCGCTTTATAGTTTTCGGTTTATGGTGTTAACATCTGAGTAATTCAAAAAAAATTTAAAATATTAATACTCACACCTGGAGTCTCACACACAGGCAGGCCTTCTATTACCACCGGTAGGTTTTCCTTCTATTCCTCTCGCTCTTCACCTCAATTGTCCCCCAGCCTGTGTGTGTGGGCTGAAAATAATTTTAATAAGAGAAAAAACGCACTTTTGAGAGAAAAAACACACATATTGTTAAAACAACACCACCACCACCCCTCGTTATGTGATTTCGTCCAGACTGAAAAAATAGGGATGTTGAAAAGGAACTTTTGAGAGAGAGAGAAAAGACTCACAGCACAAAACAATTTTGTTTAAATTTACACCTGTGTGTGGAAAATGTCTTTCTAAATAGTCTTTTACAGAAGGGGCATTTGTAGTGTTTCAAAATGTGTTTTTTAAATGACCCCTCCACAGGCGATTCGCAATAAGGACACATTTTCACAACTACTTCACGAACTGAATGCAACATGATAATTAGGTGGGCCGGAACTGCATCAATCAGAGAGATATCGAGGAAAAATGGTGGGTTGTGATATTATATATTTGCATGTTATATCACTATTTATCATTCTAAAAAATGGTTTCCGTCGTATGCAACAAACAATTTTGTTTCTGTAAAGAAACATTAGAGTAAGTATTTTTGGGGGTTCGATTTATTATGTATTAGTAATCTTTCATTGTTACCGCCGCCGCCGTCGCCTGAGGAGATGGAGGACCTATTAGAACTGGAGGGGCCTCCTGAACTCTACAAGTTAATTAACGTTATCAATTTTCTCCCATTTAATATTCTCTTTTTAGTCTATCAACGCCCCAAGAGTCTGAGGACGTCTTGCAATTGGAAGGGTCACCAGAACTCTACAAGTTAGTTAACATTATCAATTTTCTCTCTTTTTATATTCTCTTTTTTAGTCTGTCAACAACACCCCAAGAGCCGCCCGAGGACATATTGGAGGGGTCTCCAGAACTTCAAAAGTTAGTTAACATTAGCAATTTTCTCTCTCATTTACTATATTCTTTTTTAGTCTATCAACAACAACACCCCAAGAGTCTGAGGACGTCTTGCAATTGGAAGGGTCACCAGAACTCTACAAGTTAGTTAACATTATCAATTTTTCATTTTTTTATACAATATTCTTTTCAGCCTGCCATCACCACCAACCAAACAGAATTAGTTGGCCTA
Organism: Zygogramma bicolorata; assembly: GCA_032362365.1. Taxonomy (NCBI): domain Eukaryota; kingdom Metazoa; phylum Arthropoda; class Insecta; order Coleoptera; family Chrysomelidae; genus Zygogramma; species Zygogramma bicolorata. The sequence goes on from JAVJAQ010003745.1 coordinate 116,849, forward strand.
TTTTTTACCAAAATCCCTTGCCACACCTATCCTTTAATCCTTTTCTTACCCCAATACTATCCCGATAGATGGGTGTTGCAACGTTCTCGTCGTATCTATCGTTACGAATAAATAAGGTTTGACCTTATTTGTTTGAATGTTCTCGAGAATTATAATACGCCAATTGGTGAAAATGGTGTGTTTTAGGCCACGCCCACTACCTGTATAAAAGTAAGAACACGGCTGAGGTGTGCTCATTGTGCTCTCGCTCTCCTGTAAGATCACATTTTGTCTCTCTCTTGAAAATTTCCAATAATGGAGAAATTTTTGGTTGTGAAAGATTCAGTGAAATTGGTTCGAAAATTTAATTTGGTGGGTAGAAGTTTGGAGTTTAAACTCAAACCCGTGCCCGCAGACACGAATCCTCTTGTCTCTGGGTGAGAAGTGCCATAGAAGGGGTCGTGCAGAAAGTAACTCAAGGTACAGAACCCGAAGATCAGGTTGGTTTTACATTTTGTTCGAAAGATTTTAGTCGCGGTGAAGGTTGGTTGGCATTCAAACCGGCTGAGAAAATTTTGTTCGAAGATATATGGGGTATGATATGCTCTATATATCAGTCAAACTCGACGGGTTTGAACACCGATACATTCTGCATTGGTGCAACAACGGTGAAATTGCCCAAAGGTAAAGGTCGAGGGTCAAAATACAACAATTTTAACGAGGAGTGTGCTAGAAAGAAGGGTGTCATTACTATAAACAGTAATGACCACCTTTGCCTTGCAAGGGCTATTGTGGTAGCCAAAGCGTACGCTGATAACTCTCCGGATAAGAATGAAATACGTAAAGTTATGAAAGTACAAACATCTCGTACTCTTGAATTATTACAACTAAGCGGAGTGGAAATACCTAAAGAAGGTGGCGGTATAAGCGAACTCGAAAAATTCCAAGAATATTTGGTTGATTACTGTTTACGAATATGGAAATAAAGGGCGAGTAGTTATTTACAAGGGTGTGGGGGGTGTCAAGAAAATAAATCTTTTACACCACAACAATCATTACAACGTCATTACCTCATCAACGGCCGCTTTTTGCTGCTCATATTACTGTGAGGAATGTCACGTACCTTTTGAACATAAAAAGGATCATAAATGTGATAAAACTTGCCCCGCGTGTCAACAAACACCACCTTGTCCCCCAACAGACGATAGAATGTTGTGTACTGTTTGTAACCGGAGATTTAGAGGGCAACAATGTTTCGACAAACATATAGCTGCCAAGATTTGTGAACAGATAATGTGTTGCGATAGATGTTTTAAAGTCTTCCCTAAAAACAGACAGCATGTTTGCGGAGAAATCTTTTGTAGAATGTGTAGGGAACATAAAGTTTCGCCACACAACTGTTTTATGCGTGTAGATACCGGCCGACCCTCATTTTCCGGGGTACTTTTGATTTTTTATGATTTGGAAAGTACGCAGGAAGAAGCGTTGCCTGATGGTTCTCTACTCCTTAAACCAAACTTGTGTGTTTATCGACAACATTGTGAAAATTGTCTTAGGACAGACATAAAAGTTTGTTGTTGTGGAGTTAGGCAACAAGTTTTAGAAATACACCCTGTTGATAGATTTATGGAATATGTAATGAACCAGCGTAAACAATTCAAACAAATTATTGTTGTTGGTCATGCTGGTGGTTTATATGACAATCAATTCATGTTACATTACATACTGACGTCGACAGATCTAAAACCTGAGCTCATAACTCAAGGAACAAAATTACTGTTGATGTCTGTGGGTAATGTAAAATTCATCGATTCACTCAATTATTTTTCAATGCCTCTAGCTAAATTGCTCAAAGCTTTTGGGTTAGATAGCGTTAAAAAGGGGTACTTTCCACATCTTTTCAATAAACGTGAAAACTGGCAGTATATCGGGCCATTACCTGCTCTAGAATATTATGATCCGGACACACTCAATGTGTCGATGAGGAGGACAAGGACCCCAGAAAACAGCTTATTGAATGGCACAGAAATTTATCTGAGCAGGGGTATGTCTTTGATTTCCAAAAAGAGTTGGTGGAATACTGTATAAGTGATGTGGATATTTTGTCTCGGGCTTGTCTCAAATTCAGAGAGTTAATGATCCAGGAAGGTGGTGTGGATCCGTTCACGGAGCCATAACGCTACCTGGGGCGTGTAATAAAATATTTAGAAGGAACTTTTTGAAACCAGATACTATAGGTCTCATACCCAAAAATGGCTATAGGTGGAGGGATAATCAGTCTAAAATAGCGGTGCAATGGTTGTTGTGTGAAAATTTTGATTTAACTAAAATTGATGGGCTCATAAAATGTAAAGTTCTTCCACCCCAAAATTTATATCACCCCGTTTTACCTGTGAAAATGAATGGTAAACTGATGTTTCCTCTTTGTCGTTCTTGCTGTGAAAATATGGATGCGGAATGTACCCATTGTGAAGAGGAGGAGGAGCACGCTCTCTCCGGTACTTGGGTGATAGATGAGGTGGTGTAAGCTTTAGAAGCTTTATACCCTTTATAAAGTTATGGAAATTTACGAAATTTGGAAATATGAATGTGAACAGTATGATCCCGTTACGAAGTCGGGCGGCCTATTTTCCGAATACATTTCGAAATTTTTAAAAATCAAACAACAGGCTTCCGGCTGGCCCACACACTGTACATCGAAACAACAGAAAAACGACTATATTCTCGAATATTATGACAGAGAGGGCGTGATGTTGTGTGCCGACGAAATTGAATATAATCCGGGCCGTCGTCAAATTGGTAAATCCGTCATAACAAGTTTCTGGGGAAAGCTCGGTCAGCGTGAGAATCAACAAAAAACCTCTATAGTTACTGAGGCTGCGGAATTTTTTGATATGTTATCACGACCATTTATTGAAGTGAATAGCATTTTTCCCGTCAATGAAAACACTCTAATTGTCAATTGGTCTTTCAAAGACGAAGTTTACAAACCTCTTCCCACTGTCAATGTAGTGTTAGCTGCATATACCACCGCCCATGCAAGGCTAATATTATACAGCTATTTGGAAAAACTGGATACAAGAATTGCATATTATGATACTGATGCTGTTATTTATATTTCGAGACCGGGGCAATATGATGTACCTTTGGGCAATTTCTTGGGTGACATGACAGACGAACTGTCCGAGTATGGTGAGGGTAGTTACATTGTGGAATTTGTTTCGGGAGGGCCAAAATTATACGCATATCGTGTACATTCTACATTGAAAAACAAAACTTTTGACATAATTAAAGTTAAAGGAATTACACTAACCCTTAAATTCATGTAGTAGCTTGTTGGCAACATACCGCTAATCATCCGACTGTAAGAGCCCTTTCAGACGAGGACGCTGTATCCCAGACGCGTGTATCTCAGATACAGAAAAAGCATGCAGTTAAATTGTACCTTTCACACGGCATTCGACGCCGCATACAGTATCCCGCGACAGAATTTTTGAATCTTGAAAATTCAGCCGCCCGGCGGCGAAGGAGTATCCGAGATACAGAATTATCATGGTGGCTTATGGAGCTTTTCAGACACGCATACTTTTGCGACGCAAAAACTTCGATTTCATAGGCGGCCAGTATTTATTCAGAAGTGTAGTGAGTAGTACCAACAATAAAAACTATGGATCGTGCCGTTTTCGATAACGAGAAGTTTATTAGTTTGATAGAGCCAAATTCTTGTTTATGGAAAACTATTCATGAAGATTATTTTGACAGAAACAAAAAGCAAAGATGTTGGGTGGAAATTGCCAAACAAATGTGTAATAATTTTGAGGAAATGACATCTGTTCAACAAAACGAATATGGTAAGTACATTTTTATAACGTGTGTTCAATTAAGAAAACGCTCAAGTAGACTTTGGAATTTTAACAGAAAAGGACAGTAACAAAAAGTAATGTGTATTATTACTTCATATGAAAAATTAGGTTATGTTTATAAATACATTGTTCAAGACATTGTTATATGGCGACTGTCAGTAGTTGTCACATTAAAGAATACTTTATGAAATATGCCAAGACATACGTGAAAATCAACAAATGTTTTCATAGTCAACTTGAGCGTTTTTTTAATTGAACACCCATACCAACGTAGAGAAGTAAACGACAAGTAAATTCAGTTTCCACCATATTCGTGTCAGTAACCCCCACCTCGCTTTTCATTCGCGGCCAACTACAGCGCTACCAAGTGAGTGAGTGAGGAGGCATGGAATATTGTAACAGAGTGAGAGCAGAATAGCTCTCAACAGACCCCCTCCTGCCCCACCACACGCCAAAAAAATGAAACCTTTACCCAATACATCAAAGACGCCGACCAGGACTGACTTTACTTGTCGTTTACTTCTCTACGTTGCCCATACTGAGAAACATGATCGTGTTGTGGCACGTCGATTTTGTTTTGTGTTCGAATAATTGAATAATTTAATCTAGTGTACCAAAAATGTTTTTAAGAGCCTTTAATTACTTTCATACCACGAAGTGATGTGCGAGTATTGTACCGAGTTGATCTCAACGTGACTATTTTTGAGTATAAGCGAGGGAATAAGTAATTGCACAACTGAAGCAAAAATCAATGTGAGACATAAAAGAAAAAAATCTGCTTTACTAAATAATTTATTTTTAATTCTTTAATCTAAACAAAATTGCCAGGGATAAATATATTTTTATTTGCACTACACACACACATATCTTAAATACAGTTATTTTGCCAAGGTAGTGCATGAGTCGTCATAAAATACTCAGCAAAATAGGATAGCAATCGCTGGTCTAGCAGGGTATGCCTCGGTAGCCTCGACTTCATTGTCATAAAGTCCTTCGTAGGATAACGTATCCTCGTGTCTGTATCCATCGCGTATTCGCACAAAATTGTGAAGTACAGTGCAGGATTTCACAATATCTTCAGCAAACTCAATAGACACGTTAAGAGGACGATGGAATATTCTCCACTTGTTAGCAAAAATCCCGAAAGTACATTCAATATACCTTCGTGCTCTAGACAGTCTGTAATTATAAATTCTTTTCTGTATTGGCAGAAATTTTCCACCATATGGACGCATTACATTAAACGATAATCCAAACGCTTCGTCGCCAATAATAACATGGGGGATTTTACAGTCATCCTTTTCCGGTAAAAAGTCGGGATCAGGAAGGTTTAGTTTATTTCTCGATAACTTTTTGTAAAGTTCCGAATTTTTAAAAATACTTGAATCACTGTTTTTGCCGTAATCCCCAATATCCACAAACGTAAAACAATAGTTTGAATCGCACATTGCCAAGAGTTGAATTGAAAAAAAAATGTTTATAATTAAAATACAAAGATCCACTTTTTTGTGGTTTTATCACTCGAATATGTTTACCGTCAATAGCACCCACGCAATGGGGAAAATTGGCGTTTCGAAAAAAACCATCTGCTACTTCCAACCAGTTTTCTCTTGTGGGTTTTTGCATACATTGCTCTTTCATTTTGGTCCAAATTAGCTTGCATGTGTGCTGTATTATTTCGCTTGCTGTTGAAATTCCCACTCTGTAGGTGTAATGTAAATCAGTTAGAGAACATCCAGTCGCTAGGTACCTAAAATAATAACCGCAAATGAAGCTTTTTATATATAACACTTGTTTTAACTTTAGAAAAAATTTAGAAATATTTTCTTTTTATAGTCTGTTTTTTTAGGAAAAGATCTACAAAAAAAATGGAAAAATTTACGAAATTCATTTGCTCGAGAATTGAGCAGAAGAAAAAAAAAGAAAAGTGGTGATGGGACGACTTGGAAAACCTATGTATTTTTCGACCAACTATCCTTCCTACTGCGGTGCCCTTCAAATAAAGAGTAAGAATGTTTAATTTGACATTTTTAAAGAATCTTATAACGAACATTTACTGTTTTAGGACAAGCTCTAACATTACAGAGGACCCAACGGAGAACAACGAAACTTTACTGTCAGAAGACAATGGAGAAACAATGATGAGCTATACACCTATTTCAAAAAAAAGAAAAAATACTTCTACAGATGATTCTTCAGAAATGGTAACAGTCTTAAAGGCAAGTCTTGAGCAACGCCAAAGAAATGAGGATCTGTTAGAAAAAGACGAGGACCGACATTTCCTTCTTTCGCTTCTGGCAGATTTCAGAAGAGTGCCAGTTGAGAAAAAGCTGGATGTGAAATTGGCAATCATTCAGGCAATTAAGTCAGCCATTTTCACCACTCATGGTGCTCCTGTTCCACATACGCCTTATTTTTCAGAAACTTATCCTATGCATCCTTCAGCTTTTTTTACACCTCCACAACCGTATTCTAATATTCCACACCATTTTAATCAAATACCACAATCACCACACACCTCTCAACAAAATAATCCAATACCACAACCACACACCTCTCAACAAATTAATCAAATACCACAATCACCACAAACTTCTCAACAAAATAATCCAATACCACAATCATCTCACACCTCTCAACAAAATTATCAATTACCACAGTTTCCAAGTACACAACACAACTTACAACAAAAAATCCTTACTCCTCTCCAATCTCCCTATTCCGTAGAATCGAGTGACAATATGTCAACAGATGGATCACTTGTGGAACTTCTTCAGGAATACTAAGGTCACATAAAAAATGCATTATTTAAATATAAATATATAAATAATATCAACTTTCTGTATTTTGCATTAAAACTATTTTTCATATATAAAAGAAAAAGTATTACGATTTGTTATTTACCTTAATGTTATAGATAACCGTTCTCTTGATTGAATACCTCTACGCATTGTGGAATCTTGCTCGGTTAATTCACTTTTTAAAATGTTGTGCAGCTCTTCAAATGATTGTGGAGACATTCGATAATAATTAAAAAACTTTGTAGTGTCTTGTAATAAATCTTGATGAAGTAAATTATATATTCCCTTAGCTTTCCTGAATTCAACTATAGGATATAAACCATAACATAACGCACTCTTCAATATTCATGATCGACTGCACTGCACTGAAGCTTGTTAAGAAATGTGTAATACATAAGTATTCCAAAGAAGTATCTGGGTAGTATGCGGCTGTGATTCTGTATCTCGCATACAGTATCCCGCATAAAGTATCCTCGTCTGAAAGGGCTCTAATACACGAGACGGCAAATATCGCACTGCTGCATGGCGTGTCTGATTGTATACATACCCCTCAATTGAAAGATGCGTACAAATAGCTGAAAGTGGCGCGCATAGAAATGACGAGCCACCATTTTGCTCATTCCACAGGTCTAATTCGCACCGTTTGTGTTGTTCAGTTTCAAAAAGTGGTATATTTGAAGAGAGTCTTGCTGGGTTACGTGAAAATTGTGTTTCGAGTTTTGAAAGGTATTTATTATGGATATTATATGTTGTTTGGCGAGAATTTTTGATATTTTTGTAAATAACGTTATTTTTGTTTTGATACCGATTGGCAACACTATGCATTCTCCCCATTTCATGTTTTTTTTTTGGAATGTTGCCGATTGGTAACGCCATGCATTTATGAGTGGTATTCTACAGGTATTTCTTTTTTTCATTCTAGTTTGAGCAAAAATAAATCACTCACCAAGCATGAGCTTGAGTCCTATTGGGAGAATTTCACTGGTCTGAGTAGTGATGACGGATATGATGTAAATGATGTAAGTGATGCAGGCAGTTCGGAGGACTGTAATTTTATACCAGATAGTGATAGTGATGATGATTCCAACCATGATGAAAGTAACGTAACACTAGAAGTGGAAGAAGTCGTCCAGCAGTCCGTTGATGATGACGATTTGCCACTGTCGACTTTTTTGCCTGCCAAACGGAAGAAAGCGCAAAAAAATAACATTGACTGGAAATCAAAGTCCTTGGAGTTGAATGAGGATCAATTACGTTTTTATGGGGATACTGAGTTGTCTGCTGAAATAGAGTCATTAGAAACTCCTTCTCAGTTCTTCTCATTCTTTTTCTCAGAAGAACTGATAGCAAAGATTACCAAAGAAACTAACTTATATTCAGTGCAAACTAAGCCTGAAAGACCACCTACTTTTACAGAGAACGAAATGAAGAATTACTTTGGCATCATTATTTATACATCTCTGGTACATATGCCCAACGTCAGGTCATTTTGGAGTGAAGAATTGAGATTTGCACCTGTCGCAGATGTGATGCCAGTGAACAAATTTGAAAAAATACGCCAGTTTGTTCATTTCAACAACAATGCTACCTTCATTTCTTGTGATCAGCCGGGACACGATAAGCTTCATAAGATCAGACCTTTGGTTGACTACCTGAACAAAAGATTTTCTTCAGTGGCTTTGGAGCAACGACTTAGCATTGATGAGCAAATGTGCTCAACGAAAATTAGACATTATATGAAGCAGTATATGCCGATGAAGCCTCATAAATGGGGATTTAAATTTTTTGTGATGTCGGGCCATTCGGGGTTTGCCTATAAATTCGAAATTTATACTGGTGAACAGAAATATGATCAACCTGATGACGAACCCAACCTTGGAGTAACTTCCAATTTGGTTCTACGCTTAGCCAGAATTATTCCTCGCAAGAAGAACTACAGACTGTATCACGACAATTACTATACATCCTTGCAGCTAATGGCATATTTGGCCAAACAGGGAATTCTTTCTCTGGGTACAATACGACGAAACAGAATACCAAATTGCAAATTGCCAATGGAAGCTGCTATGAAGAAAGCGGATCGTGGGACAAGCCACGAGTTGGTTGCTTCAGTAGACGGTGTTGATATTTCTACTGTTGTGTGGAAAGATAATAAATATGTGACTTTAGCGTCATCCTTTGCAGGAAAAACACCTACCTCGAAAGTGCAACGGTTCGATCGCAAAGAGAAAAAAAATTTGAGTGCCCATTCATTGTTTACGAGTACAACCGACATATGGGAGGCGTTGATTTGCTGGACAGCTTCATGGGAAGGTGTAAAATAAAGTTGAAAAGTCGCAAATGGTATATGCGTATTTTCTATCATCTCCTGGATTTGAGTTTGGTAAATGCCTGGCTACTCTACAAACGAGTGCTTTCGAAAAAACAACCTGGTTGCAAGTTGAAAAATCAAGCTCAATTCAGAGCAGAAGTTGCTTATAATTTGTGCAATGTAAGAGCGCGTCCTAGCAAACACGGTCGTCTGAGTACTAGCCTGGAAAAAGAATTAGAAGAAAAAAGAAAAAGAGGTCCAATGAAGCACTTGCCGCCGATGGAAGTTCGAACTGACCAAATGGGACACTGGCCAGTTCTCCAAGAAGCCAAAATGAGATGCAAGTTTCCAAAATGTAAAGGTTTTACCCACACCAAATGCGAAAAATGCGGTGCAGATCTTTGTTTCAATAAGAAAAACAATTGTTTCAAAAACTTTCACATGTAATTCTCCCACCCTGTAATTCATGATGTTGCCGATAGGCAACAAACAATTTTTTTGTGAAAATAATGTGAAAAACTCGATTTTGATTTTTTTCTCTATTTTTCCCGGACTAAGAGCAACGCAAAGTACGGTACTCAGGATACTAGGGATCAAAACAAAAAATCATGCATTTAAGGGCTAAATTATAACACACATAAACAGGCAAATTTTGAAACACTCAGAGACATGGTCCTCAACGACAATGATTCTGAAGAATATATCACCACAAAAAATATTTTGAGACTACCCGACCACTCTGTCGTCACGCGAGAAGTGACAAAAGTCTTTCGAGCCAACTTCACCAAACGTATGCGTATCAGCGACTTTGATTCTGTACCTTATGGTTATAAAAAAATAAAACAACTCGAGTAACACAAAACTTTTTGGTGATTTTTTCGAAAAAAGTATCAAAATTGTTTTCATTGCTCACACACAACTCTGTAGTGGCAATGATGACGAACCAACTTCACCGCTTCCTTAAAACTTTTGGCCCCATGATACCAGGGGCTGGGCTGAGCAACACCACAAATCATTTTCACTAATAAAAACAATCAATTTTTGAAATTTTCAACAGTATGTCTCTCTCTGATGATGGTTTTTTTTGATTAGTCAATGATCAAAAATTATGAAAAACTACTAGACGAATCAATGAACCGTCACTATTAATTTAGAGACTGGTGTTGGTGCTGTCTTATCAATAACTACTAGACGAATCAATGAACCTTCACTATTAATTTAGAGACTGGTGTTCGTGCTGTCTAATCAAAAAAACTACAAGACGAATCAATGAACCGTCTTCATTAATTTGGAGACTAGTGTTCGTGCTGTCTAATCGAACCACTAGACGAACCAATGAACCGTCTTCATTAATTTGGAGACTAGTGTTCGTGCTGTCTATTTGAGAGCTGTAAAAATTTTTTTGGTTGGCAAAACACACACTATATCTTTATTTTTTGCTGAAACCTCTGTATTACTTTTCATACAAAAAATCCTTCAAAGTAGAGGTCTGCCAACCTCTCTCTGTATTTTTTCACAAAACCTAGAATTTTCACCACTCTGTAATTTCCTCGCAATTTTTAGTTAATTATGTAATGGGAAATTTAAACTGTTTGTTTTTTTTCTAACAAAATATTACTCGAGTGTATGCACTGGAAATAATCATATGATATTATGTATTTTTTCTAAAAAATTTTAACTCAAAGTTTTTCGTAGAATTTTTGTCGCTCTGTATTTTTTTCACAAAGTTATTCCTATAATTTGTATCTGTATTTCTTTGGACAAAATGTTACTCAAGTGTATGTACTGAAAATATGTATCCAAGAATTTTTAGTTATTTCGCCACTCTGTATTTTTTTCTCACAAAATGTTACTCGAAAGTTTATGTACTGGAAATAATTCATCATGTAATATGTATCCAAGAATTTTTAGTTATTTCGCCACTCTGTATTTTTTTCTCACAAAATGTTACTGGAAGATTTTTCGTAGAATTCTTGCCACTCTGTATTTTTTCACAAAAATTGTTCCTATAATTTGTATCTGTATTTCTTTAGACAAAATGTTACTCAAGTGTATGAACCTAATGGAAATAAATATGTATCCAGGAATTTTTTGTTATTTCAACACTCTGTATTTTTTCTCACAAAATGTTACTCAAAAGTTTATGCACTGGAAATAACTCATCATGTATCCAAGAATTTTTTGTTATTCCGCCACTCTGTATTTTTCCAACAAAATGTCACTGGAAGTTTTTCCTAGAATTCTTGCCACTCTGTATTTTTTCACAAAAGTTGTTCCTATAATTTGTATCTGTATTTCTTTTGACAAAATGTTACTCAAGTGTATGTACTGGAAATAATTCATCATGCAATATGTATTTCTTTCTCACAAAATGTCACTCAAGTGTATGAACCTAATGGAAATAAATATGTATCCAGGAATTTTTAGTTATTTCAACACTCTGTATTTTTTCTCACAAAATGTTACTCAAAAGTTTATGTACTGGAAATAACTCATCATGTATCCAAGAATTTTTAGTTATTTCACCACTCTGTATTTTTCCAACAAAATGTTACTGGAAGTTTTTCCTAGAATTCTTGCCACTCTGTATTTTTTTCACAAAAGTTATTCCTATAATTTGTATCTGTATTTCTTTTGACAAAATGTTACCCAAGTTTATGTACTGGAAATAATTCGCCATGTAATATGTATCCAAGAATTTTTAGTTATTTCGCCACTCTGTATTTTTTTCTCACAAAATGTTACTCGAAAGTTTATGTACTGGAAATAATTCATCATGTAATATGTATCCAAGAATTTTCAGTTATTTCGCCACTCTGTATTTTTTTCTCACAAAATGTTACTGGAAGATTTTTCGTAGAATTCTTGCCACTCTGTATTTTTTCACAAAAATTATTCCTATAATTTGTATCTGTATTTCTTTAGACAAAATGTTACTCAAGTGTATGAACCTAATGGAAATAAATATGTATCCAGGAATTTTTAGTTATTTCAACACTCTGTATTTTTTCTCACAAAATGTTACTCAAAAGTTTATGCACTGGAAATAACTCATCATGTATCCAAGAATTTTTAGTTATTTCGCCACTCTGTATTTTTTTCACAAAAGTTGTTCCTATAATTTGTATCTGTATTTCTTTTGACAAAATGTTACTCAAGTGTATGTACTGGAAATAATTCATCATGCAATATGTATTTCTTTCTCACAAAATGTCACTCAAGTGTATGAACCTAATGGAAATAAATATGTATCCAGGAATTTTTAGTTATTTCAACACTCTGTATTTTTTCTCACAAAATGTTACTCAAAAGTTTATGTACTGGAAATAACTCATCATGTATCCAAGAATTTTTAGTTATTTCACCACTCTGTATTTTTCTAACAAAATGTTACTGGAAGTTTTTCCTAGAATTCTTGCCACTCTGTATTTTTTTCACAAAAGTTATTCCTATAATTTGTATCTGTATTTCTTTTGACAAAATGTTACCCAAGTTTATGTACTGGAAATAATTCGCCATGTAATATGTATCCAAGAATTTTTAATTATTTCACCACTCTGTATTTTTTGCAACAAAATATTACTGGAAGTTTTCCGCTCTGTATTTTTTCTCACAAAATGTTTCTCAAAAGTTTATGTACTGGAAGTAACTCATCATGTAATAAATATATATCCAAGAATTTTTAGTTATTTCGCCACTCTGTATTCCCTGAGAAGCAGAAAAATGATCTATCATTACCAACAACATAAGACATACAAAAAAAATAATCACTCACCTCTGAAAAATAGGAGTTGGAGTATTCTTCCATCGTGCACACACTAAACTTGTTCATTCTCATGTACAAAAATGAAATATTTCATATTTCGTTTTGGTAGTCTCGCGGATGTGTAATATCAGTGCGATAAATTCGCCTCTTCGCTGCACGAGTCTAGATATCAATATAGGGTGAAGCTACTAATATTATTCAATAATTTCCTGAAGTTTCATTGATTTTTCTGTAATGATGGCGAATTACCTGGTGTTTTTCCATGTTGTAGCAAATATCGTTGAGAAGCCACAATTGTAAAATTCTGGATTTTCGATACGTGACCAAAATTGAATCGTTGCGAAGTCGTAAATGTTGTAAAAATTCTGGGATATTCATCTGAGGCCTATTTTGTTGCTTATGATGCACGGGATTTGCGTACGATTAACGGGGAAGCCATGTTGCGTACGATTAACGGGGAGCATTTTTGTTCCGTGCGATGCCTTAGCTTGCATTAACGGGCGTCATTTTTGTTGCGTGCGATGCTCTGACGAAGCACTGTGTTAAGCGGGGGCCATTTTTGTTGCGTACGATGCTTTAGCCAACATTAACGGGGGCCATTTTTGTGCTCTAACGAAGCGTTAGCGCTGTGTTAGGTGCGGGAGTCATTGTTGCGTACGATGTATGGGAGCCATTTTTGTTGCGTGCGATGCCTTTGCTGGTATTAACGGGTGTCTTAGTTGACATTAACGGGGTCGTTTTTGCTGCGTGCGATACTCTGACGAAGCGTTAGCCATGTTGCGTGTTCTTAGTTGGCACTAACGGGGTTCGTTTTTGTTGCGTGCGATACTCTGACGAAGCGTTAGCACTGTGTTAAGTTGTAGCGGGGGTCATTTTTGTTGCGTGCTGTGTCTTAGTTGGCATTAACGGGGGTCGTTTTTGTTGCGTGCGATACTCTGACGAAGCGTTGGCACTATGTTAGGTGGTAGCGAGAGCCATTTTTGTTCCGTGTGCTGCTCTGACGAAGCGCTGTGTTAGGTGGGAGCCATTTCAATTGCGTGCTCTTAGTTGGTATGGGGTCATTTTTGCGCGATGCTTACGGGACGTTTTAACGGTTAAACTTTTTTCACACTTGACAGATGACTCTAGCTGTGTGTGTGTGACAGCTGATATTTACGTATTGGGCGTGATTTTTTTTGAATGCCAGCAAGATTGAACTGGCTTTTTGGGGGAAAATGATGGCTTTAGTTGGAGAAAATGAGAGGTGACGTATGACTTTACAAAGTTAGGTTGAACTTTTTCACACTTGACAGATGTGTGTGACAGAGCCGATAGTTACGTTTTGGGCGTGATTGGTGCCAGCAAGGTTGACAGATGTCTTTAGCTGAGGAGCCCTAATAAATTTGGTGAGGTTTTTGCTCAGCTGAGCACCATTTCGAGGAGCCCTCGATTAGCTACATATACACACATTGTCTCGTTAGCGCAGAGCGTCTCACTCTCATACATTTTCTGAATGTCAGACCACAAGGTTACCCCTCAGAGGACCTCTGGCTTAGGGCTCATAGTGATAGATGACAGGACTTGGATTTTCGAGGACCCCTTCCTATAGCTACCTACCTATACACACATTGTCTCACTAGCACAATGTTAACGTCTAGGTCTCTCATGCTGAGCGGCCCGGGTTCAATCCTCAACGAAGTTTTTTATTTAGGTCGACCTTGGCACTGGGCTACGTCACGGCTCAGTCACATGGGTGTGGTTGGCGCGAGTTTATGGCACGCATGGCGCGATGACTTGGAGGTTAGGCTTGGCGCGGTGCTCATGGCGCGGGGCTCATGTGGGTGACGTCATTTGCGCGGGCTCTGGAGTGTTGAGGTTATGGACCACTGCGCTGGCGGTGTGTTGGCGCGGAGCGTTGAAGCCGCGGGTGACGTCACGGCCGATATTACAGGGTTCTTCTATACCGGCAGTGACGTCACGTCTAGAGGGTGCTTTTGGGTTTTATATGTTAATCAAGTGTCTGGGTGGGCTGCCTGAGGTGCCGGATATTCTACTAGTCTCAATATTGGCTAATCCTATTTCATAATCAACATCATCTTCTAAATATATAGCAGGATTTAAATTATAGCTTAGAATCGAAGAATTACCGGTGAGAGCACAAGTAAAAGACATTATTATCGTTTAACGGTTTATTCAACACTAAACGAAGAATGTTACTTGTATTGATTATATAAAAATACGACACAGATATAAGAATGTGTCTGTTTTGCGTCATAATCATATTGAATTTTGTTCAAGCTACCATCACTTGAAAAATATTTCACTACTTCTTTCGGAGGTCTTAAATTCCCATAACTATCGAAATACTATTTTGTTGTTTTTTTCACATACGCTGTCCGATGTGTTCCATCTTCACTACTCGTATCTGAATCAACTATTCCACTCTCCTGATTTCGTATTGTTTTTGGAAGATTGTTTCTCATTAATACTCCTCGAAAATACGGAATTTTTAAATAATCCACATATTTCTTCAGATCTACGTTAGTTAGGGGTCTTTGAGGTAGCTTTATCGTTGTTTTTTTTGGTATGGATTGAGGTATAATCCATATCCTTTCCGATAAGGATTGAGGTATAAACCTTTTCCTTTCGTTGTTTGTTCCATCGCCAAATTATGCCTTTTCTGCTCCTCTAACTCCTGACGACTTGCCTTCGCATCATTTACAGCCTTGGCGATACCTGCTGCACCGCCTCCAAGGGCTCCAATTGCTCCTAACAATGGGAGAAGAAATGGAAGAAAACCACCCTTTTTCGGAATCGGAATAGCTCTTGCTTTTTTATTTCTTCTAGATTTTTTTTAACAACTTTCAAATCCCCTCTTTTTTTGATTGATTTTCTAGTCTTTTTCAGACCCATTCCTAATTTGTTTTTCATTTTCATTATGCCTGCTACACTAGCTGCAGCAATTTTTCCCCCTAACTTTGCGTCAGGTGATTTTGAACGTTGCAAAGCTGCGTCGGCCAACTCTTTGTCTGCTATGTTTCTTCTAGATGTATCTTTGAAGTTTGCATATGCTAAATCATGCTTTCTGCAGCTTTCGTCTAATTTGTTTATGCCTTGTTGATTTTTTGCTAATCTCTCATTCAGTTTCGTTCCTGGTCCGCAAAATCTAATAATGAAAATCTATTAAAAACCAATACAAAAACTGTTTTTTACACTTACTGATATCCAGGAATATGAAGCTCAAATGGAAGCTTATTTATCAGGGTATTCAGTAAACCTTTACCCCTCTTTGTGCCTGTTCTTCGAGTACTAACTAATATTTTCTTTCGCATGACCATTTATACTCTTGAGCATTAATTGAGGAGAGTTGTGCTCTGAGATATATATATATATATATATATATATATATATATATATATATATATATATATATATATATATATATATATACCAAATTCAGTTCATTTCAGAATGAGGTTTGAAAAACAACACATATCCTTACCTGTTGTCAATTATGATGAAATTAGTTCCGAGCCCGTTTTCCAAAAACATGGAGCTTTTTTTGGTGGTGGACAATCAAAACGCGGATTGATTGTGGGAGCTTCTGGGTGTGGTGAAACGAATGTAATGTTGAGTATTCTTGAGCATCCCAATGGTTTACGTTTCGAGAATATTTATTTGTTTTCGAAATCCTTACATCAACCAAAGTACAATTATTTACGAATGCTGCTCCGACCTCTGAAGGAAATAGGATATTTCGAGTTCAAAGATGAAGAAGATGTTATACCTCCAGAGCAACTTCGCCAAAATTCTATTATAATATTTGATGATGTTGCATCATGTGATCAGAATATAATGAAGGGCTATTTTTGTTTTGGCCGACATAAAAATACAGACTGCTTCTACTTGTGCCAAACTCATTCATCCATACCTAAACAACTAATTCGCGATAATGCAAATCTACTAATTATATTTCAACAAGACATGACAAACCTCAAACATATTTTTGATGATCATATTAGTGTAGATATGTCTTTTCAAGACTTCAAAGAATTGTGCGCTGCATGTTGGAAAGATGAACACGGTTTTATTGTCATAGACAAAGACTGTCCTATAAAATATGGTAGATATCGAAAGGGATTCGATACGTTTATCACTATATAAATGCGATCATAATTGTGTAATTAGTCAGTGCAAACCTTACATTGAAGATGAAACATCAATTGAAAAGACGACTTTTAGCTTCTCGGAAAGCATTGAAACAAAAGTATAATATGTTAAAAGGTGAAATTACCAAATCGCAATCTGAATTAGAGCAGGCATACAAACCGCTGACACAACCTCTCAAAGAATTTATATCTAATATACAACGGTCTGAAACGATCAAACCGAAAATGGAAACTCCTGAACTAAAACCGGAGCGTCGACCAAAATCTTCATTACCTCGAAGAGTAAAATTGCCAAGCCCTGATTTTTCAGCAAACGAAACTCCAAAATCTTCATTACCTCGAAGAGTTAAATTGCCAAGCCCTGATTTTTCAGCAAACGAAACTGTTTTTGAGAGCATGCCTGAAGCAGATATACAGCCAGACGATCAATATTTGGAGGATACTATACGCAATGTTTTTGATACCACCTCCCAGGCTGCATTACAAGAGTACTTGGAAGCCTGTGAGGCACCATTACCAAGAACTTACATTGAAGAAAATATCAGAGATACAGAAGGATTATTCGACCATCGTTTCGGTATCCATCATGATCTGGAGACCGATAAAGTTACTATAGGTGATTCTACAATAGACTTCCGAGGTCCTGATTTTATAATCAAAGGTATTCGATACAAAGGAACACCTGGTTTGTATGAATTGTTATTCAAGACAAATCCCATCGGATATAAGAAAGCAGATACTGATCAGTATATTGATATTCTCAAGCGAACGAATGCGCTTCATATACAAAGTGATCCCACAAAACCTTCAAAATCTGCCAGCAGAGAAGTCAAGGACAAATTCAAATTCATAATCGAACCATATGTCAAACCAAGACAACGTTCCTCTTCCCACTATGGCTACACGAAGCAAATCAAAACCAACTACCGGTAGGGGTTTGCAAATGATGGCTTTGAATAATAGACGCACCGAATATCAATATTTCGATGATTATAATGAGATAGTCGATCGGTTAAGACTACTGGTAGCATCTCAAGTTTCTGGTAATACAAATCATAATAATGAAATTATATCTATATTGGAAGAACTAAGAGAATCGAAAATTATAAAATAAGTTATCTGACACAAATTACTCAGTCGTCTCGTTGACGTTGACAATGCCACTTGATAAATTCGGTAGACATTATTTGAAACCAGCTCAACTTCCCTATTCACAACCAGATATAGTATCATCTCCTACACCAAGTACGCCGTTTTACATACGGAACCCATCTGATTATCATTGCAAATGTGTTCTGTATATTAGGGCAGCTCGAGATGCTAAAAAAAGCAGCAGTTTTTTTGTACTGGAAAATGGTACAATTTCTTATACATTCCCAGTCTCTGGCAAAATTGAAAGTATTCTCTCATTACCAAAGCAAGTATCAGCCTTTATTAATGAGGAGTCTGCAAATGTTGTTCCATTAAACGATTTTGTTAATAAGAGTTTTAATAAAGGGGATAAGATCACATTTCTTCTCGATCAACAGCAAAAACTATTTATTGAAATTGTTTTTCAATGTCCCATAACAAAAAATGAATAACGTTAAAAAAGAGATCGTGAATGAACTGCACAAGGGTGCAAAAAAACGTTTTAAACGTCGTCATGTAATACTTAAAGGATTAAATGATTTGGTTCAAGCAGATTTGGTGGAAATGATTCCTTACGCAAAGACTAATAGAGGTTTTCGTTACATATTAGTGGTTATAAACGTTTTCAGTAAATATGTTTGGGCTGAACCTGTTAAACGTAAAACTGGAAAAGACGTTACTTTTGCTATGAACAAAATTTTGTCCCAAATGAGCTCTCCACCACTTAATCTTCAAACGGACATGGGGAAGGAATTTTATAATAGGGAATTCCAAGAGCTGATGAAGAAATGGAACATTAATCACTACAGCTCTTTTTCCTCTTTAAAAGCCAGTATAGTTGAACGTGTCAATCGAACTCTCAAAAATTCAATGTGGAAGCAGTTTAGTTTACAAGGATCCTATAAATGGTTGAAATTACTTCCAGAAATTGTAAATAAATATAATAATACTAAGCATACCACTATAAACATGAAACCAAGTGAAGTTACTGCTGAAAATGCAAAAACACTTTTGAAAACTGTATACAGTCGTTTGAAGACTCTCGATCCTAAAGGTGCCAAGTTTAAAAAAGGTGACTCTGTGAGAATAAGCAAGTACCGCGAAGCATTTACCAAATCCTATAGACCCATGTGGTCGAACGAAAGTTTTATAGTTCGTAAAGTAAATTATACCAATCCTATAACCTACCTTTTGGAAGACCAAGCAGGGCAGGAGATCAAAGGTGCCTTCTATACTGAAGAACTACAAAAATCTAAATATCCGGACGTGTACCTAGTAGAGAAAATTATCAGACGCAAAGGAAATAAGTTATTTATTAAATGGCTAGGACTTGACAATAGACATAATTCTTGGGTTGATGAACGTGATGTGTTATGAAGTTTCAAATAAAAGTAAAATTTGTATAACTGTTTTATTTAAATCTTTCTGAATATATTTTACATCTATGATTATAATCTAATATAGGATTGATCATTTCAGCCAGTTTCTTAATACGGCGCTGGAAATGCATTCTGTCACAAGCTACTAGTTCCCAGTATCTCTGCCTTGAAAGTTTATACGCAGAACTCCATACAACAAGTTTTTGCACTGTATTACACTGTTCGTTAAATCTCACTTTTTTCATTTTCCACAATATTTTTTGAAGATATCGGGATACAAATATATCAATTCCAATATAATAGCAATGTTTTCTGACCCTGAATTTTCTCTGGGTTGAAGTACCTTGATGGCATTTTCCAGCACGTCACCATCCATATTCTGCAAACCACATTGCACAATTCTCAAATAACTCGGGAACTCTTGTCTTTTTAACATGGTTATTCTATAACTTATGAGAAGTAATAGGTTCCATAAAGCACACACACCATCATACGACAGATACACATAAGAATTGTCCTTAGTTATCTTCAAAACTGTTGCAAAGGGTAGCACTTGAATATCCAAACTGAATCTTCTACTGTCTATATGCTCTTCTATATTGGAGTATAAATAATTGGTTATTACTCCTTGCAGGTCTACGAATTCTTGCCACTCCACCTCGTTGAAACTTATGGTGTCGTTTTTGTTTCCTGATATTTGAATACACGTAGTGAACTCGTAATCGTAGTTGAGACTCACTGATATGAATTTTGTCTTTGAACTGTTCAAATAATATCTTCTTTCACCCAACAACACTGAAGGTATTTTCTTGAAAGAACTGTCATTGCTCAAATCAAACTTAGATTCAGACATCTTATTTACAATTCAGATAACTTTATACTGTTGTGTTTATTCTGAAGCCCGTTTTATATATTATAGAAGGCAGGGTGGGGGCAACCACACAGGTGTGCACATTAGAACTTGAATAGCAGAGTCATTAACCTCATTCGCATTGAACATTAGAAGCAAATGTTTACAACAGGTGTTTATTCGCAAAACCGTTGATCCTCATAGCAGATGTTTACTACAGGTGTTCAAACTCCTTAATTACATGCGGGTTAGAAGCAGGTGTTTACTACTACTATTCGCAAAACCGTTTATGTTCATGCAGGTCGAAACCTGCATAGCATTCGCAAAGCTAGAAGCAGAACTACACTATATAAAAGCTCCCACTTACAGCATTTTCATATTACTGTGTAAAATGGCAGATACCGATTATGAATTCGATAGTGTACATAGAACGTTAATAGAACATCAAGTGAACATTTCAGAGTTTCTTCAAAATTCCACGAGGGAATATGTGTGTTTGACGGCACAGTATTATATTCTGAATGATTCGTCAACATGGTGCCTGTCGTGTTTCTTTGACATCGCTCAACAGAGGAATCACAATACGACGGCCACACATCGTTCCATCCATTCGACTGGATATGCTCTGGATGTACAATGGGATAGTGAATCTTGCAGTCAATGCAACAATAATATATTTATATATTGCCTAACCAAGTTTTGTATACTATGTAATAATCAATAAACTAATTTTGGTTTCTGTTTAATACATACTTTCGACTAGAACAGCATCTCGCCATTATTTCATTTAACTCATTACGAGATAGAATCGTTCAATCTTGTAGTGCATATAACCAGATTCTGTATTAAACACTTATTTTTCATTCAATCTCTTGACTAAAAAAGCATCTCAACCCGCCATAACTCAACAAATGTTGTTTTCAAAGCGGAAGTATAATAAGGAATCATCCAATCTACTCGACTGGATTTGCAAAGGGACAGTGAATCTTGCAGTCAATGCATTTTTTCACATACTGTCTAACCAAGTTCTGTATGCTATGTAATCACAACAATTATTTATCAACATTCAAAGTGTATTTACATGTGAGTATAACAAATAACCATAATATTATGGTGTGTTCCAACCATCTATTGACGAGAGAACAACGCCTCAAAATGTAATAACAAAATAATCAACAAGTATATTCCAATTCATTGATCTTTAGATGCGCCTACCTGTAATCTTGCCGAGAGCGAATCCAGTTTTCAAGGTAAATGACCTTGTCTGCGATTCCATCAGTTATATCTCAGCTCGTTTCATCGACCGCCAGAATATTTTATTGAAATGTGAATGTGTGGGTTCTTCTCGGATATTTTTTTCAAAGTAAGTTAGAATGATTTGTATTTTATGAAAAAAATGATATTAACTTCATTTGGAATCATGAATATTTCTCATCTATTGCCTCATAACTTGTTATGAAATTTCTGTTTTAATTCCACACAATGAACTTTTACGAAAAATTTTCAAAGACAATCATTATAAAAATTTTTTCGAGAAATTTTAGAGAAACAATATGAATTGTTTTGGAAAACCTTATTGTTTTTTTAAGAAAACTGTATTGGTTTCCAACTAAGGAAATTGAGGTACCATGTCTTGGAGGGTAAAAAAACCATTTACATTTTGTGAGTTTTATAATTAACAAAGATACATACAACAGTGTTATAAATGAAAAACAATTATACATTTTGTTGTTTTACAACATTCAAAGTTTCCTTTATTACCGCTGGTAGTTTCTTGCCAATCATAGCTAATTCATCCAGACCTTTCAGGGCGTTTCGTATTGAATCAGATTTTTCACAATATTTTTCGAACGTTTCCAATAATTCTGTACGCATATCACTATTTTCACTCAAAATTTTATCATTTCCTTCAAGCACTTTCTTCATCTTGTCAAAATACTGCTGACAGTTCGATTATTCACGTTTGTAGTCTTCGTTGGTTGAGGGCTCCTCCATTGGAACATCTACCACCTTCGGGAATTTCGATGCAAACGAAATTATTTGGTCCACAACTTTTATCATTCTTCTTGTATTCTCCAACTTCTTGTTGTATTCATTTAGTTTCATCATCAACCTTGGACGTTTTTTAAGTTTTCTTTTCAAAAAGGTATCACTTTTGGTAATGAATTCCTCCACAAGGTCGCCATATTCAGTAGGGCAATTCTCGTCGATAGTTTCATTACTTGATTCATAAATTGGGGTAGAACAATTCATCGGCTTAAGGTTGCTGAATGATCCACTAATTATTTGAATCGAACTGTCACTACTGAATGATTGATTAAACTCTTCCGAGTTCACATCTTTCAACTCTGCTTCTTCTAAGTCTTTTCTCCATTGAGTCAAAGACTCCAACGACTTTCCACGATTGACTTTCATTTTGAAACTGTTGTTTGTACCTTTGTTACTACAAAACTAACTATATTCGAGCTCGATGTTCAGTTTATATAAGAATAAGCAGTCCTCTAATTATCATCATGTATCTTCACCTAGTCTTGCAACTGGACATTTAATTGATTCTACTAGAAAAATATTTGCAACAGACACATTCTTATATGCGGGACAGATGTATTTATTCAAAGTAGTGGGCACAGGTGAAAGAACACACACACATCTTCACCTGCAATTCTTGCAACTGGAGATTTAATTACGGCAATTTTTTCTCTAAGGTATTCGCGCTTCAAAGTAGTAACCCATGTGGGCACAGGTGAAAGAACACACACACATCTTCACCTGCAATTCTTGCAACTGGAGATTTAATTACGGCAATAGATATTCGCGCATTCTCATATGCGGGTTGTACCATCAGGGATAATAATGAAAGTATGGACGCATCATGTGTGATCTCATGGCGTGATGAGCAGATGGATATTATTGATATGCAGGTGTCTGTTTGCTATATTTTCAGTGATTGCATCTAATTTTCAGTTATGCATGCATATTACTTACATATCAGCTAGATATTCGCAACAGGCGCACAGGCGGGTATTAATCAATAGAGATGCATTTTTGCTATATTCTATTACATATTAGGCCAGGTGAATATTTGGTCATTTTTGCTATATTTTTATTACATATTAGTCCAGGTGAATAAGATGCATTTTTGCTATATTTTTATTCTATTACATATTAGTCCAGGTGTATAAGGGTGGTCATTTTTGCTATATTTTTATTCTATTATATATTAGGCCAGGTGCATAGGATGCATTTTTGCTATATTTTCATTCTATTACGCCAGGTGAATAATAGGGACAGGTGTTCGATAATTACATATGAGGGTAATGGGTGCATATTAATTAGGGGCAGGTGTGTACTGAACATGGCTCCGTAAATGCCTCATTACACATCTACTTGTCTATGCCCCGATTGTTTCAAGACTGTAACGAAGGACAGAGTTCATACATGTGGAGAAATTTATTGTCGACTGTGTGGACAGCATCAACCTGCCGGACATCTCTGCTATATGCAACCAGACACCAACTCACCAAAACTGAAAGGCGAGCTTTTTGTTTTCTACGATCTGGAAACCAGACAAGAAAAAGTCCTCGAAGACGGCTCACTCCTTCACGAATGCAACCTGTGCATATTCAAACAGTCTTGCGATGTGTGTTTGAATGAAGATATGCCTGCATGTAAAAAATGTGGCGCTCGTCTTCAGATATTGAAGTCCAATGACGTTATTTCACCGTTTGTACATCATATTTTACAGATCAGGAAAAAATTCAAAGAAGTCTTGTTTTGGCACACAACGGACAAGCTTTTCTCGTTCTGGGAAATTCGACACTCAAACCGGAACTGATAATGCGAGGCACCAAGATTATCATGATGGAAATCGGCAATGTGAAGTTTCTCGACTCCCTAAACTATTTTCCCATGTCTCTATCCAAGCTACCAAAAGCTTTTGGACTTACCTCTCAAAAAAGGATATTTCCCTCATCTGTTCAATCTAGAGGGGAATTACAATTATGTTGGGGGCATGCCTGCTTTGGAGTTTTACGATCCAGACAATTTGAGTACAGATGCTCGTACCAAACTGATTCAATGGCATGAAGAAAAAGTGAAAGAGGGTTTTGTTTTCGATTTTAAAAAGGAACTCGTCGAATATTGCATTAGTGATGTGGGAATTTTTGTCGCTTCCTGTTTGAAATTTAGGCAACAGTTGCTCGATACAGCCAATGTGTGCCCCTTTACTGAAGCCGTCACCATTGCTTCAGCCTGTAATAAAGTGTTTAGGCGTAACTTTCTGCAACCGAATACCATTGGGTTAATTCCTAAAGGGGGCTATCGAAATCGAGACCGTCAATCAAAAATTGCATTGCAATGGTTGATGTGGGAGGAACACCGACGATCTGTGAAAATTCGACACGCTGCTAGAGGACCTGAAGCATTGATTGCCGGCGTTAAAGTGGATGGATTTTGTGACGAGACCCAAGAGATATTAGAGTTTGACGGCTGTTATTTTCATGGACATCTATCTATCTATCTATCTATCTATCTATAATATTATAAGGCCAAAGAGGGTGAGAAAA
The DNA here is from genome assembly GCA_032362365.1 of Zygogramma bicolorata. Classification (NCBI taxonomy): domain Eukaryota; kingdom Metazoa; phylum Arthropoda; class Insecta; order Coleoptera; family Chrysomelidae; genus Zygogramma; species Zygogramma bicolorata. The sequence goes on from JAVJAQ010003745.1 coordinate 141,642, forward strand.
TATTTCATCTAGATTTCCGGAGTCTATACCCCTTTGCGTGTACCTATGGCAAACAAATCACTTCACATCCCGTAGTATATGTAGAAGAGTGTAATAACATCGACTTGAAAAACTCAAACGGACTCATCAAGTGCACCATCTTTCCGCCGCAAAATTTGTATCATCCTGTATTACCACTGAAAATGAATAATAAACTCATGTTCGTTTTGTGCCGAACTTGTGGCGAAAAAATGGCACAGGAAGAATGCAGACACTCTGTCGAGGAGAGAGCTCTCAAAGGACCTGGGTTTTGGACGAAGTATTGAAAGCTGTAGATCTAGGCTATGAAATACTGAATATTTCTGAATTTTTGAGTTACAATGTTGTTCAGTATGACAAAGCAACAGGAGTGAAGGGACTCTTCACCGAAATGATGAAGAAATTCGTCGAAATAAAACAAGAAGCTTCCGGATGGCCCTCAAAGTGTGAAACAGAGACAAAGGGTCTGTACATTGAAGAATTTTTGGAGCGTGAAAATATTCAGTTGGAATACGCGAACATTTTAGAAAATCCAGGTCTACGATGTCTCGCCAAATTAATGTTGAATTCTTTCTGGGGAAAGTTGGGTCAGAAAGACAATCAGTCGACAACCTCAATCGTTCATACACCTGAAGAATTTACTTCGATGATGACAGATCCAGCCATACATATTGACGATATTTTTCCAATCAACGAGAATACTCTCATCGTGAGCTGGGGGTACAAGGATGAAAGCTTCACTCCGTTGTCTACCGTGAATGTGGCTATAGCAGCATATGTGACAACTGAAGTACGCCTCAAGTTGTACGAGTATTTGGAGAAATTGGGTGATAGGGTCCTCTATTTCGACACCGACTCCATTTTGTTTGTACAGAGGGAGGGTGAATTCAAACCACCCACAGGTGAATTTTTGGGGGAACTCACCGACGAGCTGGAATGCTATGGCCCAGGGTCGTATATAACAGAATTCGTTAGCGGCGGACCCAAAAACTATGCCTTCAAAGTCTGGTCTACCGACCCAAATGAACACGAAGTTGTGTGTGAAGAGAAGGGTATTTCTCTGAATTATGCAGCATCACAACTCGTTAACTTTGACACCATCAAATCGGTTCTTTTGGAAAAGTCCACCCATCCATTCAATGTTCCGTCGAGAGCCATTCTTCGAAATGCCGAGCAACAAGTAATAACGAAGAAAGTTTCGAAAATATATAGACCAAACTCTACAAAAAGAAAATTCAATGATGATTTTACTTCGCTACCCTATGGATTCAGAGGTTGTGCCCGTCTGAGAGCTTCGAATCATAATCATTTTAAACTGTCTTGAAATTAGCACCCCTTCTCCAGCCCTCTGTCCTGAAAATCGCGCCCCTTCTTCAGCAGATCATTTAACATTTTTCCCCACTAACATGGCGTCCTAGAGTCTACAAGTGAATATTTTTACTCGTTAACTTCGACACCATCAGTTGTTTTGGCCACCCATCCATCGAGAGCCATTCTTCGAAATGCCGAGCATCAAGTAATAACGAAGAAAGTTTCCAAAATAGACCAAACTCGACAGAAAATCCAAAGATGATTTTCGCTACCCTATGGATTCAAGGTGCCCATCTGAGAGCTTCGAATCGTAATCATTCTACCTATCCTTCCATGAAAATCGCGCCACTTTCTGACAGTCTTCACGTCACTAACATTTTCCCACTAACGTGGCGTCCTAGAGTCTACAAGTAAATATTTTTCTCTTCAGGGGAAAAAATTCGCTCCTTTACGTGGTGACGCTGTTACGGATTTCGTATTGTGTTAACAAAACGAAATCTTACCAAGTCCCTCATATTGATCATCACCTATCCAGTATCTGTTTTGCCACAGAGATAGACCCAAAAAATCCTACATCCATGATCATTTTCAGTCTGAATACTTGAAACTCAAAAAGGTTTGGTACCCAAGATATTTTTATGTTTCACAAGTTTGATAATTGAAAAAGCTGTTTCTACAATTAGAACTGAACAAACTTTGAGTGGAAAATGAAAGCATATCAGAATTTTGTGGTTTTCGTAATAAAAATACATTGTGTGATATACTTCCAGCTGCGGTTTATACGAAGTACATAAATACAGTTGCTTCTATGACACTCGTATCACAGTATGTTTGAAAAAAATGGGTAAGCATCTTTCGTTAACATTCTAGAGGTGAAACGCGTTTGATTTTCTATTGTTTTGAATAGTTTTAAATAGAATAAGGGCCCACCTGACCCCAACGGAAAGAGTAAGATTCAATTTTTATGAGATCTTTGCTATAATTTTTCGTATAAACTATTGGTTTCAATTTTCTGTATCAGCAAGAATTTCAAAATTGATATGGAACAATAGTCATTCGAATATGTGATCAGATTACGAGTCTGATTGTTCAATGAAAATTTGACGAATCTGTTTGTATTTTCAGAAATTTATCCCCGAATAGAATGCATTTTCTGTCATCAATTGATTTTCTGTGAGCTTTGTCATCTGTATAAAAAATTGATCAAATTTCCAAAAATAGTCGAAATTTTGTAATTTTCGGTAGTTCTATCCTCAAGAATTTCTATCTGAAATGGAGACATCGACCAACATTCGAATAAGTGGCTGATTAGTTGTAACATTTTTTCTGTCACCACTTGATGATTGGTTGAAACATTTTCTCTGTCACCACTTGATTTTTCTGTGGGAGCTTTGTCATAGTTTGATTCGATATCATTGCTGTATCAGTTCTCAAGTCTAATTGAAATATCCAAACACCCATCATTTATGTGAATAACGAACCTGATTGTTTGGTGCGAAGTTTTCATTTGAATTATTTTATGTGAGCTTTGTTATAATTTTTTCGTATGAACTACAGGTTTCAATTTTCTGTATCAGCAAGAATTTCAGAATTGATATGGAACAATAGTCGTTCGGATATGTGATTAGATTACGAGTCTGATTGTTCAACGAAAATTTGACGAATCTGTTTGTTTTTTCAGAAATTTATACCCGAATAGAATGCATTTTCTGTCATCACTTTTCTGTGAGCTTTGTCATAGTTTGAAGTGTTGATTTTAGATGAATTCTTCACACACAACAGCCATCTCAGAATCGTTCCAATTTTTCTCTTTCTTTCAACAGAATAAGCCCCTCACTATACTTGAGGGGAGAATGGAGGTGGGGGAGACGCCACCTGCACCACCGCTCCCCTTCATTTCGCTGGGGACAGTGGGCCCCTACTATATATACATGAATAAGAGCGGGGCCGTAATAACGGTGTGGGTACTAAAGGTAAATTTACGATGATAATGTATATGCAAGATTTTTTTTTATGTTTCATTTCTTTTACAGGCTCAATAAAAGATTACTAGTTGTTTGTGTTTTTTTTTAAATCATAACAGTGGGTATTTCTAGGATCTTTGTTTTAATGCTATCAAACTCACCGCAATTTCCTTCATTACATATTTCATGAATTCCAAAAGAATTTGATAAACTTTCACTTTTATGGAGAGATAACATCCTGCTTTCGCTGTCCTTTCTGATTTAAAAATAGAAAATTATACAGTGTGTAGTAGGGTGTCTGAAAGAGAAGTTCGTTATTATAACTAGTCTGAATTTTTTTTCAAAACTTACACCTCTTGCTCTATATGACAGCGTCTATTTACATTATTGGTTATTATACAGTGTGTAGTAGGGTGTCCGAAAAAAAAATTCGTTATTATAACTAGCCTGAATTTTTTTTCAAAACTTACACCTCTTGCGCTATATGACAGCGTCTATTTACATTATTGGTTATTATACAGTGTGAATCTGAAATGTCTGGAAAAAGAAGTTCGCTATTATAACTGGTCTGAATTTTTTTTCAAAACTTACACCTCTTGCGCTATATGACAGCGTCTATTCACATTATTGGTTATTATACACTGTGAATTTTCGCGACGCTGCACGTATAGCGTACGTTTACTTTTCGATTGTTAATGTTCTGATATGTTGAATCGTTTCAATATCATAGTTGGTCTGGGATATAAACGAAATTTCACAAGATTCGTATGGTGAATGTTCTGATACGTTGAATCGTTTCACTGCTGGTCATAGTTGGTAATTTTCACTCCGATTTTGTATTTGTAAGCTCGTCACTAGAGCCATGCGACTCAACTGAGATGGTGACACCGTCCGGAGGACCGGCGGAGCGAATTCAAGGAGATTTTATCTGAATTTTTTTTCAACACCCCGGAAGTACATGATTGACTTTTTTCAAACTGTCATATTGGCTTCAATTGTTGAATTGACAAGTTCAGTTGTGAATTCTTCAGCTCAAGTTTCGGAAGATTTGTAAATGTTCAGTTCGTCACTAGAGAAATTTTCACACATGCCATCCGAGCTGAAGAATTTATACCTTTTTTTTGGCATCGAAATTTGCCCCCGCTCTGTATGGAGCTTCTATGGTCTCGGATCTCTTAACATCGAGACGCCGCATCGACAGGGGACTCAAATGTGATGACACACCGGAAAAATAATCAGAATCGCCTACACCCACCAAATCATCCAATTAGTGCGCCATCCATCAAGTTCTACGCGGCTCGACGACGTGTCATGTTCCGGTCCTCAGCGCTTGGGACGGCAATTTTTAAACCTTATTGTCTATTTGCATAAACATGAAACGTGAAAAACTCTGAACACCGTGTTGCTCCTATAAGTACTGTCATGTTCTCTTGGGGTGTGACGTTCGGGCGTGGCAAGTCAATCTGCATTGATATTGTCAAAGTGGGCGATACACACTTCTGTCGATGCGGAGCGGCCGACCTGCCCCTCAGCAAGTGACTCATAGGTATGTGTGTTGCACCGAGTTGAGGTAACGATAATGCAACCGACAGCGGGCGCAGAGGTCCTCCGGTGGGCGACGCCCGCCGCGCCGCCGCCGTGACGTCACTGAAAAGTGGAGGGGGTGGTCAATATCGTCGAAACCCCTGCTAATAGCAGTCGACATTTTCAGTGAATGATTCGTTTTTGAAAATATTTTACTAGAATTTGGTCAAATGGAAACATTTTTGCAGGTGATATTTTTTTATTACCTTTGCTACAACACTTTGGATACCAGACATTCTTTTCGATAGGAATTTACGGTTCAGTTTCAAAAAAAAATAAAAGTGTTCACACACATACTTTTTGAATAGCACTTTCGCTGTACTCTGATTATTTTCAAATGGAATCACCACCAGTCGACATTTTCAGTGAATGATTAGTTTTTGAAAATATTTGACTAGAATTTAGTCAAATACACATTACCTGAGTACATCTTCAGCGCTTTGATTTTTTAAACAGAAACTTTCAAGTGTAAATTCGCTTAGTAAAGGAAAACCTACAGAATTCTCTTTCAGCAGCAGTCTGATTAATGAAATATTGTCAACATTTTCAATGAGTCGATATCAGCGCACTACCTTTGCAATAAAACAATTGATTAGTCGATATCCTTTACTTGAATATTTGTGATACAGCTGCATGAATATTTTTTCGTATTTCAAGCAAGCAAACTTCCTGGAGCCTTCTGAAAATACTCTGCTGCCGAATCGGTTTTTCGAAATTGTCGATAGACATCCAGCATCTTTAAATCACCATCATTTTTACACATGAACACGCCCTTCTTCAGCGTGAATTCACATAGCACATAGTGTTTGGTAATTGTATCGGTTGGATCGTATGCTATCCCATTATGTTCATTCCAAAAATGTGGTGTAATTTGTAACGGTAATTTCATATATAAATAGTGTCATAAATTATTCTGATTCTGAGAGACTATTCTTCAGATACATAGCCTGTTGAAGTATCAAAATTTACCTCACTTTCTCATGGTTCTTGTCAGCTCTGGCGTTTCAACTCAATTTTTACAAATATTGTGGGAATCAAGATTATCTCGAAGGACATGAGAATGTCACGATTGATCTGGTTATCTATAGGTTAGTATCCTTGTGTGGAGAAAGCTGAAGGCTAGTAGGATCCTTGGATATTTCGACTTCTTCCTCAATGTGTCATAGTAATATAGCCTCGGATATTCAGATTAAGGAAGTAGAGTTGAATACCAGGTTGGGACGAACACCTGCTGGTAACTGGAGTCAGTCAGCCTTCGTATTGTCTCCTATAAATTTGCAAGTTGCATTATCTTGGTCTGTTTTTGAGATTGAATGAATAATGTACCTTTTGCTCATGCTACCTGTGTAACTACCATACTCTAAATATCTCATCAGTCTTCTCAATCATCGCCCATTGCCTTCAATCAGGAACAATCATTGTTATTCTCATCCTTTCAGCAATTGTTTACATTTTGTGCTGTTGAATTTTGAATTGTTGGTTATGATTGGACTATTGACAGATGCATTGGGAGTAATGTGGTTGATATTTGACAGATGTCACTTCGCAAAGGTGGTGTCTACCAACGAGCGGTACAAAGCTGCAAGACCATGAAGAAATAAGATATTCTTCAAAATCGTCAGTCTAGTAGAATGGGTAATAATTATTGTTTGGCATTAGGTTTGCTAATAATTATTATCTGGCATTAGGTTGGATAAGGTCGCGATGGTTGTTCGTGATGAATGTTAGGTCTGTCATCTGGAGTGACACTTGACAGAATTGAGACTGGTTGACGTCTTGTCATATTTTTGAAATGGTTGTGTGAAGTCGGCCACTAGCCTGTTAATTTGAATATTGATTCATCTTCGATTAGAAGGACCATAACGGCTAAGGCTCAATTATATTCCCTTTTTGGAGAAGTTTGGAAACCATTTTGGGTGTTATTTCTTGGGAATAATCCACATTGGTGGGATTCTGAGACTTCACGTCATACCACAGTACCCTTTTCTTGAGACATCAGGGCATCGTCGAATCTCATCTAACAGCAGATATATTCCATCACAATTATTGCCCTCTTAAATCGTTTTCAAGGCTGTGACTCCAGAAAAGGTATGTAGTTGGTTACCTAACATTCAGAAACGGAAGGCCATTGGTGACATTCGTTTTATTATTTTAGGGTGCTTCTGGGGGTACCAAAGGTGTATGGATCACCCCAATCACTGAGAGTGATACTGAGGATTTGATTCGAAGGAGGTTATGTCTCTCTATTTTGGAATTTACCTTCATTGCCTAGTATGCAGATGTATCTACCGATACTGAACCTATCTTAGAAGTTATTTGGACCATCCTTATTCTATGTTCCTGTACTACGAGTTATCATGTCAATGTCTGTACGCTGCCAGACTCCTGTAGTTTCCCATTGTTGTAACTTCTGAAGCTACTGTTCGAACAACCGAAGCTGAGGACTGCAGTTGGACTGATACGCAAGTTTTTACAACCGAATTTCATTATTCTCTGCGTTTTTAGTATTACAATTTACCTTATATCCTTTTGTAACGTAATCGGCACAGTGTACACTTTGCGTTTTGCGGAATTCTCTAGCTTATTTTTGAGTTTTCATGATAATTCGTAATAATTGAACAAGAATTACCAAGATCATAAGCGCAGCATACATTGCATATAAAGGTTCTTCGTATAATAGAAGTTTATAGGGATTTTATTCATGGATTTTAGTATGAAATTTTAGTTCATAAGAAATTATTGTTGGGAACCAGTAATTGGTTGAAGCATTGAGTTATTTTTACCACAGATTTGTTGATCTGAAACTGAGGTGGGTTGAATTGATTTGAGTGTCAATTAGGATTTTGACCTTTTGGGAATTTTCAGTATTTCATAATTTAGGAATGTGATAATTGTGTAATGATCCTGTGAAATTTAGGATGTTGCCCATTTCTTAAAATAAGTCACAAGGGTAATTTTTGGGAAATTCCAATTGGTAAACATCTGTTATCTGTTTTCTATTGCAATACAGGGTGACACAATTTTTATGAAATAGTTGTCTTTTATTTTGAATACATCCTAGGTAGGTGAGGTATAGTATTACTAGTTCATTGTGGGTATGTGGCAGTCACATCTACCTGGCGCCTGGCACTAAAATATTCTGATTTATTTGAGAAAGAACCACTCCCTTCTCCACTGCAGCGTAGTCGCGAGCATACCCAATTGTCACTAACTTGGCAATTGTTTCTGTCACTCACTTGTGCGTGGCAAATTGGCGCCCAACGTGGGGCCTTACTTGAGCATATCTGTTTTGGGCATCGAACTACTTGGGTTGTTGGATTCGGGAGCTTCCCATACAATCATTGGTGGACCGGGATGGCATTTATTGGAGAAATTGGGGTTAGAAGTAGACTTTAAAAAAATTGTATCGTGTCGTGTCGCTAATGGGGATATTTGTTCGAGTATCGGGTCCGTTGATATTCCGGTTAGGTTGGAAAATCGTATCAAGATCATTTCAGCGCTGGTTATCCCTTCTCTACCACATACGTTAATTCTAGGGGTGGATTTTTGGAAAAAAATGGGTATTATTCCGGATTTGCGTCGGGGTAACTGGGTTTTTGCTAATGAGCTTCCAGTTTCTGTAGATTCAATTACAGCTCTACAATCGGAAAATGAGTTAACCACAGAGCAAGCAAAAATTTTGCGGGAAACCATTGACATAGCTTTTAGGGATATGGGGGATAAACTCGGATGTACTAGTCTGGTTCAGCACACTATCAAAACGTCATCGCCACCGATTAAACAACGATACTATCCGGTTAGTCCAGCGATGCAAGCTCACATCGATCGAGAGTTGAATGAATTACTTGCTGAAGGGGTAGTTGAACGATCCACCAGTCCTTGGTCAAGCCCAATTTTGCTTGTCAAAAAGAAGGATGATAGTTACAGGTTTTGCGTCGACTTTCGCAAGTTGAATCGTGTCTCGGAAAGGGACGCTTATCCAATACCCTATGTGTCGGATACGTTAAATAAGCTGCGAAATGCCAAGTTTCTTTCATCCCTGGATATCAAGTCGGCTTATTTTCAAGTGCCTTTAGCAGAGGAATCTCGCCCTTTGACCGCATTTACGGTACCGAATCGGGGTTTGTTCCAATTTTGTCGTTTGCCGATGGGTCTGGCTAATTCTCCAGCGACGTTTCAGCGGCTGATTGACCGAGTATTGGGTCCGGAGTTGGAACCGTATGTTTTTGTATATCTCGACGATATCATTATTGTGACACCCACTTTTGATAAACATATCGAAATTTTGAAGGAAGTATTTTCTCGACTACGGGAAGCTAACTTAACGGTATCCAAAAAGAAATGTAAATTTTGTCGTTCTCAATTACTATACTTAGGTTATGTTGTAGATTCGGAAGGGTTGAGGGTTGATCCAGAGAAGGTCCGAGCTATTATAAATCTTCCAGTTCCTACTAATGTTTCGGAAGTTCGTCGTGTTTTGGGTCTAGCATCATGGTACCGGCGGTTTGTACCGAACTTTTCGAGTTTGACGGCACCTATTAGTGACTTGCTGCGGAAAAATAAACCTTTTATTTGGAATGATCAGTGTGATGATGCATTCAAGGCTTTGAAGGAGCATCTCATTAAGGCACCATGTCTTTCGTGTCCGGATTTTAGCTTGCCATTTACGATTCAAACGGATGCCTCAGGATTTGGCCTCGGCGCAGTTTCAACTCAGGAACATCCTGATGGAGAACGAGTTATCTGTTATCTGTCCCGATCTTTAACTCGCTTAGAGCGTAACTATACAACCACTGAACGGGAATGTTTGGCCGTCTTATGGGCGATTGAAAAGTTACGTCCCTATGTGGAAGGCTCCAAATTTACTGTCATATCTGATCACGGTGCTTTGGTCTGGTTGGACCGGTTACAGGCTCCCGCAGGGCGATTAGCTCGATGGGCCATACAACTGCAACAATATGATTATACGATTGTTCACCGTAAAGGTCGAGAACATGTTGTGCCTGATACATTATCCCGTGCAGTACCGGTCATTGATTCCGTAAGCATTGTTTCAAACGAGAATGGAACAGATGGTAATATGGGTGGCGACCCGAAGGACCGTTGGTACGATCGTTTAATGAGTATGATGACTAAAACCCCACATAAATTTCCGTCTTGGCAAATATTCGATCACAAACTATTCAAAAATGTTACTCCTCGAATTCCTGACTTAGCCGCTCCTACTGATTATTGGAGAGAAGTTGTACCGCGGGCTCATCGTAAGGCATTAATTGAGAAAACGCACCTTTTATTGTGTCATGCTGGAGTATTCAAAACCTTCCAGAAGTTATCAGATGCGTATTATTGGCCTAAAATGCGGGCCGACGTTTCCAAATGGGTTCGTCTGTGTCGAACGTGTCAATCGACCAAACCCGAGCAAAAGAAAACTCCAGGTCTCATGTTATCGAAACAGACTGCTATTTCGCGTCCGTTCGAGGTGTTATCGGCTGATTTAATGGGTCCTTTGCCTAGGTCTCGGGCTGGCCATCAGTATATTTTTGTTATTGCTGACTGTTTTAGCAAATTTCCTTTAATATTCCCTCTACGGAAAGCTACTGCTGGTACTATCCGTCACATTATAGAGAATGAGGTTTTCTTTAAGTTTGGATGTCCAAATTCTATTATTGTGGACAATGGAGTACAATTTCGTTCCAAAGAATTCAAAAGTCTAATGGACTCATATAATGTCAGGATCCAATATACTGCACTTTACCATCCACAGGCTAATCCGTGTGAACGTATCAACAGGGTCATTAAAACCATGCTGCGATCATATCTGGCTGACGATCAACGTTGTTGGGATATAAAACTTGGTCAGATTGGGTTTGCGATTCGCTCATCCTGTCACGAAGTTACCGGATTTTCTCCGAATTTCATTGTTTTTGGGCGAGACCTTCCTTCGGAGGGTGAACTCAGCCGTAAATCTGGTGATGCCGAGGAGACTTTAAGTTTTGATCGTTCTTCGCTGTCCCAAAAGCGACAGGAAGCTTTTGAGAAGCTATATGCAGACGTTAGTTCGCGATTGATGAAAGCTTACTCTAAGAATCGAACTACTTATAATTTGCGTCGTCGTGATGTGCAATATTCTCCTAATGAGTTGGTATGGCGTCGGAATTACGTTCTTTCGGATGCGGCCAAATATTTCAATGCTAAACTAGCCCCTACGTTTGTTGGACCTTATTTGATAGCTAAACGTTTGTCCCCTTGGACGTATGAATTAAAGGACGATAAAGGTAAAATGGCAGGAGTGTGGCATGTGAAGGATCTGAAGTCGCATCCACCAGATGAATAGGTTCCGTCTCTCGGAAACTAATCGGATACCTTCTTGCTCTGGACCTTGATGAATATGCATTCAAATATGTTAGGGAAATCTTTCGAAATTAAGTGGGTTAGAAGATGGCTGACCCTTGCATTGGGCATAAAGCAACTTGGACTTAGCACCGTCCCCATCTAGTGGCTGAAAATACTCTTTGTTTTTCTTGTAAAGGTATTTTCAGGTCCATGACAGTAATTCTGCTGTTGAGAAATGACATTTCGAAATGCATCAGGTGTTATTCTAGTTAGAGTGCATTTCAGGAATGTGTGCTATTCGTCTGTGGTCCTGGGTAGGTAGTTGGCTTTCGAGTTGATTGGTAATTTTTTGTCTCTTCAGGTACTCTTCCCAACTGTTGAATAGGGAATTTCGTTAGGTATAATTCATAAGGGGTGTTGTCTTTCCTTCTCTTCTTTTTTTGTTCTTGTTGTATATCTCTTTTCCTTAGCATCCCGACGAATAAGATGAATGGTGGTCTATCGTACTTTTGTTGTACTCTCTCTATTGTTGTTATATGAAGATAACTCCTACCCTATTTTTGTTATTTTTTTTGGAGGATGGTTGTTCTGGGGTGTTTTATAGAACATGAAATGTTCCCTACAGGATCTCAGTTCGGTCCTAGGATACGTTGGGTCCTTAGAGAGCACCACCAGGAGAATCATTCTTTTGTCCTAAAAGGTTATCCATCAATAGAGCTTCATCGGTATTTGAAGGACCCCGTTCATGTTAGTCTCTGGATGTGGGTGGTAATTATTTTCCTGAACCATCTTGACTACAAATCAGGTTTAATTCTTTTCATTTCATATATCCTTCTTCATGTTGTGTTTAAATTTCTCCCGCTCAGTACCTCTTCAAGGGCCGAGTTTGAATTTTGGGAGTTTCGGCACTGACAATAGGCCATAACTATTGTTGGGATGGCAGCTCCCGGATGCTGGACAATTTCTGTGTGGGTTTGGCTTGGTGGATCGCTTGGGCTGTTGGGGTTCGCTTCTGGATTATTCGGAGGCTGGACGTGACCAAAAAACGAGACGCTCCATGCTACTTGGGCCGTGCAATTTTGGTTGTGTTTGATCCTCTTCCATCCAACGTTCAACCACGGCTGGTCTTCGGATGATTGGGGGCGGAGTCGGATAGCTGGAGTGATCTGACGGGCTGGGTTCCATCCACAGAAATTTTGAAGGGGGTTGATAAAGTTGAGGTGCTTTATCATCGTAAATATTAAGCCTCCATCCTGTGTAGGATGTTAGGATGTTATGGTTTTTGTTCTTTTTTTTTGCAATTTCACAGGTAAAATCAACCAGTTCCCGGTTGATTTTCTTTAAAGTAGGGGGAGAATTGAGAACTGTGTAACTACCATACTCTAAAAATCTCATCAGACTTCTCAATCATCGCCCATTGCCTTCAATCAGGAACAATCATTGTTATTCTCATCCTTTCAGCAATTGTTTACATTTTGTGCTGTTGAATTTTGAATTGTTGGTTATGATTGGACTATTGACAGATGCATTGGGAGTAATGTGGTTGATATTTGACAGATGTCACTTCGCAAAGGTGGTGTCTATCAACGAGCGGTACAAAGCTGCAAGACCATGAAGAAATAAGATATTCTTCAAAATCGTCAGTCTAGTAGAATGGGTAATAATTATTGTTTGGCATTAGGTTTGCTAATAATTATTATCTGGCATTAGGTTGGATAAGGTCGCGATGGTTGTTCGTGATGAATGTTAGGTCTGTCATCTGGAGTGACACTTGACAGAATTGAGACTGGTTGACGTCTTGTCATATTTTTGAAATGGTTGTGTGAAGTCGGCCACTAGCCTGTTAATTTGAATATTGATTCATCTTCGATTAGAAGGACCATAACGGCTAAGGCTCAATTATATTCCCTTTTTGGAGAAGTTTGGAAACCATTTTGGGTGTTATTTCTTGGGAATAATCCACATTGGTGGGATTCTGAGACTTCACGTCATACCACAGTACCCTTTTCTTGAGACATCAGGGCATCGTCGAATCTCATCTAACAGCAGATATATTCCATCACAATTATTGCCCTCTTAAATCGTTTTCAAGGCTGTGACTCCAGAAAAGGTATGTAGTTGGTTACCTAGCATTCAGAAACGGAAGGCCATTGGTGACATTCGTTTTATTATTTTAGGGTGCTTCTGGGGGTACCAAAGGTGTATGGATCACCCCAATCACTGAGAGTGATACTGAGGATTCGATTCGAAGGAGGTTATGTCTCTCTATTTTGGAATTTACCTTCATTGCCTAGTATGCAGATGTATCCACCGATACTGAACCTATCTCAGAAGTTATTTGGACCATCCTTATTCTATGTTCCTGTACTACGAGTTATCATGTCAATGTCTGTACGCTGCCAGACTCCTGTAGTTTCCCATTGTTGTAACTTCTGAAGCTACTGTTCGAACAACCGAAGCTGAGGACTGCAGTTGGACTGATACGCAAGTTTTTACAACCGAATTTCATTATTCTCTGCGTTTTTAGTATTACAATTTACCTTATATCCTTTCGTAACGTAATCGGCACAGTGTACACTTTGCGTTTTGCGGAATTCTCTAGCTTATTTTTGAGTTTTCATGATAATTCGTAATAATTGAACAAGAATTACCAAGATCATAAGCGCAGCATACATTGCATATAAAGGTTCTTCGTATAATAGTAGTTTATAGGGATTTTATTCATGGATTTTAGTATGAAATTTTAGTTCATAAGAAATTATTGTTGGGAACCAGTAATTGGTTGAAGCATTGAGTTATTTTTACCACAGATTTGTTGATCTGAAACTGAGGTGGGTTGAATTGATTTGAGTGTCAATTAGGATTTTGACCTTTTGGGAATTTTCAGTATTTCATAATTTAGGAATGTGATAATTGTGTAATGATCCTGTGAAATTTAGGATGTTGCCCATTTCTTAAAATAAGTCACAAGGGTAATTTTTGGGAAATTCCAATTGGTAAACATCTGTTATCTGTTTTCTATTGCAATACAGGGTGACACAATTTTTATGAAATAGTTGTCTTTTATTTTGAATACATCCTAGGTAGGTGAGGTATAGTATTACTAGTTCATTGTGGGTATGTGGCAGTCACATCTACCTGGCGCCTGGCACTAAAATATTCTGATTTATTTGAGAAAGAACCACTCCCTTCTCCACTGCAGCGTAGTCGCGAGCATACCCAATTGTCACTAACTTGGCAATTGTTTCTGTCACTCACTTGTGCGTGGCAAATTGTAATGCCATTTGAGTAACACTTTGTTCCAACACACACCTTTGTCGTTGTCATGCCATACTTTTTGGCAATTTCATTTAAAATTAGACTTGCAGGTAAACATACACCAGCATACTTTGCACTAATAAATTCTCGTTCAATGCATGTTTTTATCAAGTTCAGCTTAATGTGCTGCCTCAACATGGAATCACACATACTGCTTAACAACTACACGTCTGTCTAATTTGAGCGTTCAACAAAGAATGACACTTTCAGAGTTACTGGTAGTGGTTCGATTGATATTTTGCTATGTCCTATAAGATAACGTTCACACGTATTCTCATGAGAAAATTTCAAAAAGCTTAGGGCCTTTTGTGGAAAGATTTTCTCTTCATTTTCTATGATCTTGAAACGCGTCAAGAGAAACAGCGAGAGGAAATTGTCAGTAAAAATGGCAAAGATGAATCGAAAACTACACTAGTTCACGAACCGAACTTGTGTGTATTCTCCCAACGTTGTCACGTTTGTCTTGATGAGAAAAAACTTTATTTTTGTCAGTCGTGTGGTTTTCGACAAAAACTCATCAACAGCAATGTTATTCCAAATTTCATGGATCATGTGTTTCAAATTCGTAAAAAGTTCAAAACTGTCACCGTTTTGGCTCACAATGGTGGTGGGTTCGATCACCAGTTTGTCCTCAATTATATTCTCACCAAGACAAACCTCACTCCTGATCTCATTATGCGCGGCACCAAACTCATTTCCATGACTGTTGGTACTGTCACTTTTATTGATTCCTTAAATTATTTCCCGATGCCCCTCTCCAAATTGCCAAAGGCTTTTGGCTTCTCAGAAAAGAAGAAAGGATACTTTCCCCATACATTTAACACCGTAGATCACCAAAATTATGTTGGGCCAATGCCTCCTCTCGCCTACTACGAACCAGATAATTTCAAAGATAACGAATCCAAGGAATAATTAATGAAATGGCATGCTGAACGTGTCGCTGAAAATTACGTTTTTAATTTTCAAAAAGAAATTGAGGAGTATTGCATCTCAGATGTAGATATTCCGACAGAGGCCTGTTTCAAATTCAGAGAGTTGTTGCTCACAGAATCGAACGTATGCCCATTCATGGAGGCGACGACAATAGCGTCTTCATGTAATAAAGTATTTCGGAGGAACTTTCTCAAACCCAATACCATTGGTATTATTCTCAAAAGAGGGTACAGATGGCGCGATAATCAATCGAAAATCGCCATTCAATGGTTATTGTGGGAGGAACACCAAAGAGGTGTTAATATTCAGCATGCTGCCAAAAGTCATGAGGCCTGAGTTGCTGGAGTTAAAGTAGATGGGTATTGCGAGGACACCAAACAAATATTTGAATTCGAGGGCTGTTGTTACCACGGGTGTCCTTATTACTATAGGCATCAAAGAGATGCTCCACTGCATGAAGAGCCTTCGCAAACGCTGAATCTTCGGTATGAAGCGACACAAGCGAAAATTGAGAGACTCAAATCCATGGGATACGAAGTCATTGAAATGTGAGAGTGTGATTTCAGGCGCCGGCTAGCCGACAACGATGAGTTGTAAAAATACACTGGAAATCACCCACTCATTCAACAAGTACCCCTCGAGCCTAGGGATGCGTTCTACGGTGGCCGTACAGGCAACACTGTAGAGTATTACAAGGCCAAGGAGGGTGAGAAAATTCGTTAAATTGACTCGTCAAATGTAAAGTTCTTCCTCCTCGAAATTCATTCCATCCTGTGTTGCCGCACAAAATGAACAACAAGTTGATGTTTGTTCTTTGTCGTGAGTGCGGACAGACTTCAAACTATGAAGAGTGTCAAAATTCTGACGAAGAGCGAGCACTAACCGGAACATGGGTAGTGGAGGAGGTTTTGAAAGCACAAACATTAGGGTACAAAATTTTAAAAACTTACGAGGTGTGGGCATACGAAACAGTTCAATTCAGCAATGATACTCCAGGGTTATTTACAGAAATGATGTATAAGTTCATTAAAATAAAACAAGAGTCTTCAGATTGGCCGTCACAGTGTAAAACAGAAGCCGAGAGAGAGCAATATATAGAACGATTTTCAGAGCGTGAGGGCATCAAATTGAAATTTTCCAAAATTGTTGATAATCCAGGGTTGAGATCATTGGCCAAACTAATGCTGAACTCGTTTTGGGGTAAGTTTGGTCAACGTGAAAACCAGCCGAAAACTACGATTGTTAACAAACCTGTGGAATTTTTCAGTATGATGTCTAATCCATCTATATATGTGAATACAATACTTCCAGTGAATGAAGATACTCTGATTGTAAATTGGGAGTACAGAGAGGAGGCATACGATAATTTATCTACAGTCAATGTGGTAATAGCAGCCTTTGTTACTGCTCAGGCTCGATTGAAACTGTACGAGTCACTGGAAAAATTGAATAAACGAGTCATGTACTACGATACGGACTCCGTCATCTATGTATCACGACCGGAAGAATGTGACATTGATGTGGGCGAATTCATTGGTGATATGACTGATGAATTCGAAAAAGAGGGTCTTGATTCATATATCACGGAATTTGTATCCGATGGTCCGAAAAATTACGCATACAAGTTCTGGTTGCCCAAAGAACAAAAAAAAAAGTCTGCTGTAAGGTTAAGGGTATATCCCTCACTGTTGCGGTACAGAAAACAATAAATTTCGATGCCATAAAAAATATGATATTGAACCCTGGCGAACCAGAATATATAGCGACAAATCAAATAAGACGAACGGCTGAGCATGAAGTAATAACAACTGAAATTACCAAAGAATATGAACCCAAATCATTGACGAGAAAGTTCCTCGCCGATCACAGCTCTGTTCCGTTTGGTTACAAAAAATCAAAAATATAACGAGTCCCTATTTGATATTTAGATTGCAATCAGAAGAGTGCGAGAGGTAATGTCCAAACAGAAAGTTTCTCCCTCTCAGGTTACTACGGTGAGGTATCACCGCCAAACGAATACAAATCAGTCGAGTATACTCACCCCAAACTTCATCACCTAACCCCCATCCTCATATTCGATAACAAAATTCGTTTTTTTTTTTTTATCACAAGATAAGAAAACCAGCTACCACTTAATTTTGGGAATGTCTTCTCCTTGTTGTGTGTGAAGGTAAGAAAGACATCTCCCACTCAATTTTGGGAACCTGTATGTCTCCCCCTTGTGTGTGTGAAGGTAAGAAAGACATCTCCCACTTAATTTTGGGATCCTGTATGTCTCCTCCTTGTTGTTGTGTGTGAAGGTAAGAAAGACATCTCCCACTTAATTTTGGAAACCTGTATGTCTCCTCCTTGTGTGTGTGTGAAGGTAAGACATCTCCCACTTAATTTTGGGAATCTGTATGTCTCTTCCTTGTGAGTGTGAAGGTGAGACATCTCCCAATTTTGGGAAATCTGTTTTCTTTTTGTTTTGATGATGATCATTTAAAACGAAAATTTTGTTATTGAATTTTCCTTTCCCTCCCGAGTTAAGCTTGTAGCTCATCTACAAGATTGTAAAAAGTGCATGCCTTCTCGCGGACTCCCTCGAACAGCGTTTATGCTGGCCAATATGCACATTTTCTTTTTTTTTTCATCCATTTCTCCCACCTGTGATGACTGATTATATAATTCCTCGAGTTGTTTTTTGACATATTCCACCACCAATGGAAAACTCGTGTTAGACATTAACGGGGGTCATTTTTGTTGCGTGCGATGCTCTGCGTTAGCTGGGTGTTGAGTGGTAACGGGGACCATGTTGGGTTCGATGTTCTGACGAAGCGTTAGCGGTGTGTGTTAAGTGGTAGCCATTTGTAAGACGGTTTCCAGTAATATTCATTGCTTTGAAGTCGAGCGCTCAACAATGTCTTCTCTCATGACCGTAATTCATGATTTTGATTTAAAATATACCAAAGATGCTCAAGGTTTCATGATAAATCTGAAGTATTTGAGGAATGTTTTTGGGAGAGAAAGAAAAACAATTCCCAACACATTTTTTATTTTCGCTGTAAAACTTTAATAACAATTCCATCTGAATCTTTGAATCATTCTGGTTTTCCTACGGTCGTAATACCCTAAGTAAATGTTTCGGTATTCATTCCTTTCGAGTTTGATTGGTAGATTGAGGATATTGTTTTCCAAACCTCATCAAATGTAACTTCTGATGCCAGTTTGAATTTCATCCAACCTTGTCCATTTGTAAGCTCATTTGATCCAAAGGTGAATCCAACGTGGTCATTCGGTTTCACATCTTGAAATCCTCTCATAACAATGTCTTCGATAGCCTGTTTTATCCAACTTGCTGGTTCGCCACCCTCTGGCGCAGGTCTGATTCTGAAATCAATTGCGCGTGCCTCAACACCGAATAATCGGTTTTTCTTGACATTTTCTTTTTCAATAATGAATTTTTCCATTTTCATCCGCACACGCACGTCCAAACACCTCAACTGTCAAGAATGGAATGACCCCTCAACAACTCATCTAGGACTACATAAACGTCTGTTCCACCAGCCATCTCACACAAAATATTTTCACTCTATTTTACTGTGAAATATGTCAAACTCTGCTAATTCTTACCAAAAAGCGTGTTTTTTATGTTTTATTTTACTCTGATAGTGCCAGACAGACCCTCTCAAGAGTAATATATCACTGATACTCTTTGAGGGTATTGAATCAATTTTCGAGACGATTTGCCAGCCAAACAGGTGAAAACTATTGCTCGATTGGTGCTATAAATTGAATTGTTTGGGGAAACAGAGTGTTTGATATGTTGGTTTGCTTCAATGTTGTTCGTTATATGACTAATGAATTCATGTTTCTGTACATTCTTAATACCTTCAGCAATTGTTTCACTTTAACTTTTCGCTCTTTTGTTAAAGATGTATTCACCCCTCCAGCATCTTTACAGATTCCATAAATTTTGACAATTTCTTGAGATTTTTCATAAGTGTTTATAAGGTTTCAATAAATATTTTCCATCTACTATCTGATATATCTCAGTGTAAGGAAAATTTTGTCAATAAGTGGGCGTTTTCACCAACAATGTTTATGTGAAGTTATCATTATTTCAACATTTGAGTGGGTACATTTTTTATTTGGGAACAGCCTCGCGCATGTGAGAGAAGGTTCGACGGGTGATAGCCTAGCGCATGTGAGAGAAGGTTCGACGGGTGATAGCCTAGCGCATGTGAGACGCTATAAGACGTCATAATTTGGAGCCTTCTATGTGACTTCGTCATCAACCACCAACTTTAAGACTAGGAATAGATAGAAAAATGAAATAATTCGTCAAAGAAATAATATTATAAAAATAATACTTCGAAAATAATCGACATAAAATTTTCAGAGTAGAAATTACTCTCGTCGCTGTCCGTGCGCCGTCACGCGGCGAGAGTAGCTCTAGGCGAGCAGCCAATCAGCACGCGCTACCGCCTACCACGGTACTGATAGAATGTAGGACGCGTGTTCATAAGCTGGGCGGTTTTACGGAACGAGCAGCGGTCAAAGAGTTCAATGAGCAATCGAAGAGCATAGTCGAGACGAAGTTAATAGGAAGGTAAAGTGATTTAATTACGGACCCAGACTAACTAGTCATTGAAGCGATAACCATCAGTCCTTTACAGGGCTATCTGAGTCAAGTGATTACCTGACTCGAAATAGGCCGAGAGCGGACCGAAATCAGTCCTTTACAGGACTAACTATATGCCTATAAGGCAAATGTGCCCAGCACAAATTCTCTTTTAGGTTTTTCTGATTTTTAGGCGCCTTGAATGAAGGCCCAAGAAGATGGAGAACCACGAGGAAATGCTGGAAAGGAGGATGGCCAAATTCGAGCGGAGAGCCATAGAAAGCGAACAGCAAAACATCAAGCTGATGAATATCCTCGAAAAATATCAGGAGGAGAACACCGACCTGAGGAGGAAACTCGACCAACTTCTCAAAAAGCTCGATGAGAAAGCCAGCCCCGCAGAAAACAAAGTCCAGAAAAGGAACGAGGACAAAGTCCAAAGCACAGACGAACACAGCGAGACTGAAAGCGAGATGTCAGTCGACCAATCAGCCATACTCCCATCCACGTTCGCCAAAAGGACGCTCGACACGTTTTAATCAGTGTCTGGAACGGACACAGAAGACGGAAACAAACCCCCTAAATCCCGCCCAAACGGCCGCACCAGGCAACGTGAGGCGAAGAAGCTGGCAAAGGAAGGAGAGGTAAAAATCTACAGCAAGGGCGGCCCACCAACATCCCAGGATGTGGCCCCGGTTGTCGAAACAACCTCTGAAATTCTGCCGGCGACAGAAGAGCCCGAAAAAACTAGGCCCCAGGAGCCTGCAAAGCCGCCATCAGTCGTGGTAAGAGCGACTGAAAAATGGAATGCGATTTCAACCGAACAGTTTACGAAAGCCAAACTACTGTCGGACGGCATACACATTAGTACCGCAGACGAGGTCAGTTGGAGGAAGCTGACCAAATTTCTCGAAGATAACAGGCTAGAATTTCACACATTCAACCTGAAAAAGGATATCCCGCTGCACGCAGTGATAAGGGGGATACCAGAAAACGTCACTCCCAGTGATGTAAAGATTAGCCTTGAGGGGCAAGGCCTCACCGTCATCGGGTGTCTTAGGATGACATCAAGACGGACGAGGAAAGAGCTACCGCTCTCCCTCGTCAAAGTACCGCGGACGGAGGAGCGAATCTTCAAGGTGAACAGATGCGTTCACCTAGTAGTGAAGGTGAAACCACAACGGCAACGGCGGGGAGTATTATCCCAATGTCATAAATGCCAGTACTTTGTTCACTCACAGAGATGCTGTCACACAACGGCCCGTTGCGTGAAATGTGGTGAAAACCACGAGAGCAACACCTGCGTGAAGCCAAGGGAGGAACCGGCAAAGTGCGCCAACTGCAAGGAGGCGCACTCAGCCAGCTTCAGGGGATGCAAGATGTTCCCTAAAGCCTGGCAAAAGCCGCATAGACTGTTCCAGGCGAAACCAAAGTCGAAGCAGCCCGAAAGGAAACCAGCTCCAAAACCCGACAATAGGAGGAACGCGGCCCCAATAACGAAGCCGCAGGAACCGCAAGGTACCGTCGGAACGGACCTGAGCGCGGTTCTAAGTAAGCTGACAGACGAGCAGAAGAATATGGCCCACGCCCTACTGTCTGCGCTAATAGAGGGAGCCGGAAAACGTTAATGGCTGTACAACGAATACCGGAAAACCTTGTGATAGGATCCTGGAACGCGAATGGCGCTGCAGGACGCAAGAATGAGTTAATGGAAATGTCGTCGCGTCTATCCATCGACGTCATGGCGGTCCAAGAAACCAGACTTCGAACCACGCAGAACTATCACATTCCAGGGTACAACACTCACAGCCATACTAGTGAAGAACGACCTAGTGCAAAGCGAAGATCGGAAGCCGGAACTTCAGGGCGGCGAGGCAGTCGCAGTCAGAGTGAAGTTGAGACGGCACGGACAGTTGAGAATCGTATCTGTGTACCTGCCTCCGCGGGAACACATTGCGAGGACCGACATAGCCGAGATATTTCCGGATCACAACCCAACAGTCGCCATAGGTGATTTCAACGCGAAGTCACACGAATGGAACTGCAGGAACGAGAACCGGAAAGGCCGAGAGCTAGCCAGGTGGATGAACGATTTCGACGAACTAGCAATCGTCTCCCCAGCGGAACCGACCCATTACCCCCAAGTTGGCGTACAACCAGACGTACTAGACTTTGCCATAGTCCAGAACATCACCACCTCCGAGATGGAAGTTCTGGATGAAGGGTCATCGGACCACAATCCCATCCTACTAACCGTAGGAGACGGAGAAATGGAACCGGTGGCACAGGAAAAGAGGATAGTAGACGAGTAAATTCCAACGCACTGTCCACGACGACATAAGACCCATTCCACTCATCGATTCGATAGGCCAACTGGAGGAAACCATCAGTAACCTCCAAAAAGCGATTCTCAAATCCATGGAACGAAGCGCCCGGAACGTCCAAACCCCGCGCTTCAATCTACAAGACGAACTAACACCGGAGGTAACGGAACTCAATAGAATTCGAAGACGCCTAAAGAGAAGATACCAACGGACACGGCTAGCGCTGCAAACACACCGAGACCGTTTGGCAGAACTCAACACCGAGGATCAGTCTGCATGGAAAATGCAGAAAGTTCTAAGGCACGGCCGCCGAAAACCATGCCCTCCCATACATGGAGAACAAGGCATAGTATACACAGATCCAGAGAAAGCATAAGCATTCGCGGACAGCTTTCAGAGACAGTGTAGAGAGAATAATAATGCTTTCGTTACCGAAGAGAAAGAGAACGCCGAGCGGCAGACCGAATCGACAGTGAAGAGAATTAGACGCCAGCGCAGGGACAACGCCCACCCCTTAGACCCGACAACCCCCGAGGAAGTCAGAGGCATCGTAAGAAGTCTCGCTACCCGGAAAGCCCCAGGCCCGGATCAAATACCGAACCGGGCACTCAAAGCCCTACCCAGGAAAGGAATAGTAGCATTGACCAACGTCATAAATGCTATTCTCCGGTTCCAATACTTCCCAAACCAGTTCAAGGAGGCCACGGTCATCATGATCCCGAAGCCAAACAAGAACCATACCTTCCCAGAGAACCACAGGCCGATAAGTCTGACATCCTCGAGGAGTAAGGTGGCGGAACGCGTCATTCTGAAAAGACTCGAGGAACAGACAAAAGAACTGAACGTCCTGCCAGACGAACAGTTCGGATTCAGGTCGGAACACTCGACAGAACTCCAAGTTCTCAGAGTGGTCGAATTTGCGACAGAAGGCTTCAACCTAGCGAAAGGACACCACACAGGAGCGATATTCCTGGACGTTTCCAAGGCGTTCGATAGGGTCTGGCACGACGGACTCGTGGCCAAAATGTCTAATTTTGGATACACGGGGCCAATGGTCAGACTAATCGACTCATTCCTGAGGGACCGACGATGTCAATGCAGAGTGGGGAATGAACTTTCCAAATGGAGAATCCTGGAAGCAGGAGTCCCACAAGGAGCAGTACTTTCCCCGCACCTCTTCTCAGTGTACACAGCAGACGTACCAAGGCCGGAGAACAACCATAAAAAGTTGGCACTGCTGGCGAGATCCCCCAACCACGCATTGGTTACGAGGTACCTGCAACGGCAGGTAAATAGACTCGGGCGATGGGCCAGTCTATGGAAAATAGCGATCAACCCTGATAAGAGCCAGGCCATACTATTTTCACGTAGAGTAGAACCTGCAGGACACGTCATCCACAACGGTGGAGAAATCCCATGGACCAACGAAGCCAAATACCTAGGAGTCGACTTAGACAACAAGCTGACTTTCAGGTCCCTCACCCGACAGAGGTTGAACCTGGCGAAAGCCGCACTGCACAACCTCAATCCCATAATAGGTCGCAGAAGTAACATGGATCTCCAGGTGAAACTGCTTCTTATCAAAACGATCCTGCTCCCCATTGCACTGTACGCCTTGGCGGCATGGGGCCATTGAGCGCAGTCATACGGCCGTAAACGCTCCTCACTACCGGGACCTGAACCTTAGTATTTGGCACGTCGACGAATATCTGCGAGACCGCGCCGAAAGCATCTTCGAGCGTATCAGGAGTAATCCAAACCCAGCGCTGCGTGACCTACACAACGCACTGAACATGGACGATCCCAGATTCCGCGAGAGGGACAAACACCCGAGGCCTTCCAAGCAAAACCTGAGACCACATCCAAGAGTCGCCCGCCGACGGCTTAGGTGAGTATGAGAGTCGCATCAGCGACTCGGGTAAGTACACTTTACACCACACTAACAGACATCGCGCGCGAACACATAAACCGATCCGCGACAGGCGAGAACTGTCCCGGAGAGGTCGGGGGGTCCACCATGCAAAAACTGCAACGCAGCAGAGTCAGGTAGAAACCAAAGTAACAGATAGAGAGGAAGCAATAGCACCTAAAGGCTGATTTCCAACCAAAGCGGGTTAGATTTCAATCTTGCTGAAGTGCCCAGCAGCAGGTTGAGGTCCGCTCCTGAGAGGGCGGGGGTGGAAAGGAAAATGGAGGACGGCGAGGTCTCGTATTCAGGCAACTGGATATGGTTACGAGATGACTTCGTGTTTCCTTTTTCAATAAAACTGGATATGGCATCACGTCATCCTGGGCGCTCAACCCCGGGGGGGGGGGGGCATGGTGGTGAAACGAGCAGCATTCGCACGTTAGTCGAGCATCTGCGTACATCGAGATATTTAGCATTTCGAAGAAGTTGAGCTTATGAAGCTATTCCAAATAAGAAATAGGAAGAGACTCGAGTAGTCATTCAATTTCGAGGAGAATTATTAGCAGCAGTATTTGATACAAAGGATTTCCTTGTGTAGGAAATCAAATATACAGTTGGTGGTTGTTTTCGACGACGAGAATTGCGAGTAGAATATTTTCCACAAGGGAAGCACTGGAAGTGATTGCGAGGCGCAATCATTTCATGAATGAATTCGTTAGAGAGCAGCATATAAATCAGTTCCTGTCGGAACTATACTTCGACGTTCCAGCTAGTGCTCTGGGAAAAGCACTCTACGAAGACGACGATTCCCCCCTGAGGCCCTAAATAAAGTGCATGTACCGCCTCTTACCCGCATTATTGTTTCATTGACATCAAGAAGAAGCCATTCCTTCACGGTTCCCAAGTGCTTATATTGGACATCACCACACTTGAGACTGAGTGTGGACCGTGAAGGACGTCGGAAGCTCTGGGCCCTCCACCCGTATAAAATCGGGTTGCTCGCTCCGGAGACGCCGACCAGCTTTCGTACGATTCACCTACGTGGGTGGATCATTGCATTCGAATACTGGGGCTTAAAACGTCAATCTAGCAACGGAAGGCTAGACACGCGGTCGCGGAGTAGGTCGGGGATAGCTTTTTGCGAACTCCTGGTTGTCTCGTAGAAGTAGGGAGCGTAGGGATCCCCTCGTCCAGGCCTTAGTGCCAACGTGGTGGCGAGGGAACTCATCCGCGGACAGCTTAGTTATTTCTTAGGGAAACTACGTAACTCCGGGTATTTGAAATAGGTATTCGCGTCCAGGTCGCGAGCGTGGTGGTCTTGGATCGCGAAGTTTCTACCTTTCTCACCTCGGTTATATATTACTGTTAGTTTACTGGGGAAGTAGGTACCTACAGATACACGTTGTCTGTGGCTCTGCCTTGTTGCGTCGAGCGGGAAGTAACCCACGAAGCCGGAGCAAAAATTATTATTTTGTGAATGTCGAATATGGATCGTCACGACGACCTGTATTCGAGATTCCAAATAATACTAATACTTCTCTATTGGATATCGAGTCGGCTATAGTGGCGTTTCAGGAGAAATATAATCTACCTGTAGATGGTGAACTCAACGAGGAGACACTGGCTCTAGTTCGTCAACCCAGACGTATGCAACCCGAGAATGCCTTCACCATTAGTTCAGCGCGTTGGAATAAGACTAACCTTCATTGGTCGTTCCCACAAGCTAACCAAGCACAAGTGGATATTGCAAGGAGAGCTTTCGCTTTCTGGGAAGAAATTTAAAATTTCAATATGTTCGACACACGGCACTTCAAAAACCAGACATAACTTTAGTTTTTACAGAGAGAATACACCATTTCCGTGAAGACTGCACAGGAACAGTATTGGCACACGCACATTTTCCCGATTCTCAGAATACTAGTAGGGAAATTCATTCCCATTATTTTAGATGCGATTGAAAACGCACAGAGAAATAGGTGCTCCAATGCGGAAATTGAGGCAGCCATGAAATTGTGGCTTGTTAAAGCTAAGGAGAGAATTAATAAAAAAACTTAAACATTCTATTGCTATGTATTATATATTTTTTTATTTGTTTTAATTTTTTTATGTATTGTTTATAACCTCAGAAATTTATATTCAGTTATTTTTTTCCTATTCTATTCACTCGTTTTTATTTCATATTTGTATAGGTATGGGTACATATATATTCAGTATATTTTTTTATATAGGTAATCTGTGAATGTTATTTATTTATTGTTTTTTAATATTTATATCGGAATAAAAACTATTTGTTTCGATAATAATAAATGTATTTTGTATTCGAGATTTTTGTATTATTGCCGTATCCCTACAAATTTCACGTTCATTCTTAGAATATCCCCTATATATGTTAGGAATATTCCCAAAATATTATTGATTTTGAATGTACAAGTAAAATAAACCTAGAATTTTCTGGAAAGATTCAAATTTTCTCACATAAGCTCAACGAGCGTTTATAGCAGGATTATTCCCAGTATATTAATAATTCTGAATGTGCATGTAGAACGAACCTAGAATATTCTGAGAATATTCAAGTATTCTCCGTAATATTCTATGAGCGTTTATAGAATATACCAGGAATATTCTAGGAATATTTATAATTTTGAATGTGCACGTAGAACGTACCAATAATGTTCTGAGAATATTCTATGGCAGTTTTCAGAATATACCAGGAATATTCCCAGAATATTTAAAACAGTCCATTCCGAATGTTCATAGGTTATTCCTAGAATATTCATTTCATATTGTGAGAACATTCTGAGAATATTCATATATTCTCGGCAAATATTCTGTGTATATTCTAGGAATGTTATTGTGTTGTATGGGTAGTGAACAGGGATGCTTTAAATGTGTAGCCCTTGACCATATTTTTCTCGCCCAAATAAACCTCCAATGTAATTATAAAAATAACCTGACTGCACATAAAAAATCTGAAAAAATTACTCAAATAGCCCCACTTTACGGTATGGATTTACCATAATTTGTTGCTGTATGTTGTATAAAAAATACCTGAAGTTATAACCTATTGGGACCCTCGATGGAAATACATGATATTCCGGCTGATTACTAATTAGCGAATTTTGAGTCAGTAGGACAAATTTTTTGTGATAAAACACATGGATTTACCATAATTTGTTGCTGTATGTTGTATAAACAATACCTCAACTCATAACCCATTGGGACACTCGATGGAAATACATGAAATTCCAGCTGATTACCAATTAGCGAATGTTGTCAGTAGGACAACTTTATTGTGATAAAACACTAATGGAGTTACCATAGTTTTTTGCTTTGTGTTGAATAAAAAATACCTGAAATATAACCCATTGGGACACTCGATGGAAATACATGATATTCCGGCTGATTACCAATTAGCGAATTTTGAGTCAGCAGGACAAATTTTTTTGTGATAAAACACATGGATTCACCATAATTTGTTGCTGTATGTTGTATGAAAAATACCTGTTATATAACCCATTGGGACACTCGATGGAAATACATAAACTTTCAGCTGATTACCAATTAGCGAATGTTGTCAGTAGGACAACTTGTTTGTGATAGAACGCTTATGGATTTACCATAATTTGTTGCTGTATGTTAAATAAAAAATACCTGAAATATATTCAGTTTTTTTATTTTCTGCATTGCATATACCAGTACTATAAGAAAACGTTTCCTAAAGCTCAATTCAAATTGTTGTTTGAATGCTGTTGAAAATGGTTCGATTTCGAAAATACTTTCTTATTTCAAGACATTCTTATTCATTTGATCTGATTAAATTGTCTTAGCCAATTCTCTTCATTCTCAGTATAATCTCGAATAATCATACTGCTAATTGAAGCTGTATTTTGTGTGAAATAATGACTACTGGTAAGTAATGAGGAGTGGAAAAATCTTGTTTTCCGAAAACTGTGGCTCATTGGTATCCAGAAAACGCATAGGAAGGTTTGTGAAAAACGTTATCCACGCATAAAAATTTGAAAGGTGTTGACACATCAAACAGTTCATAGGCCCATTCCCAATCCTCACTTTCACACCCGGTTCACAGCCTGCCCTAGCAATCAGCCCCTTCGCCCTCATACTTTTTTTCTTCAATGAGCTGATTACCAAACCGATGCCTCAGTTCAGTAAGCTTGATTATGGTTTGGGTTCACTCGGAATCCATTTGGCCAATCAATAGGCGTAAGATTAACCACCAGTTCTCACTGATTCTCGACTGGAATTCTATCATAGACCACTTACTTTTGTCCAACATGCCACCATATCTTCTTTTTTCAACTTAGCTCCCCCCTCCTCATCCCTCTACGTGACAGAAATGTATGGCACCCAACCGTGAGGCATACCAAAAATCATGTTTCCCTAATGACAATAATCATTAGGTAACAACTGACCGCATGTGATCCAATATGGTTGCGTGTCTTTCTATAGATTTACTCATTCCTATCTCACATACCACTTCATAACAAATACAACGAAATAAATGTTTCATTTCCAAAATTCTCAAAAGTGATCTGAAATAAATTATGCCCTGAAAACATAGGAACAGAGGTTTCTTCGCATCCATTAAAATGTCAGTTCTTTCCTTCCATTCGGCAAATATCATTTGAAGGTTCGAGATAATTTGGAGATCAAGTTAAAAGTTGCAGAAAAGTTGCTACGACGGCATTTGCATGCACATATGAACGTGAGATAAACTGTTTTCTTTCACCTGTTGCTTTCGGTTGGAGATGAGAAAGAAAATAGATATGCTGAGCGAAACGAATGTAGTTTGAGATACTACGTCGGTGTTGTAGCCTATACTGACTGGGAGAGTATTTGGGAACTGCTTGAAGAAGAAAAAACACCAGGAGTTCGACAACTTCAAGAATAATTCACCGAATCCATTTGATACTGCTCCACTTCGTAAGGAATAATTGAATCGTTTATTTCAGAAACCACCTAAGGGACAAAATATCAAAAAATGTTGTTTTGGTGTTACTGTACAATATAGAGGTGAATACATCTTTTAGTGCAAAAACAACCTATGTTCCATATCAGCAATGCTATTTGGCAGCCTTCAAAATAATCCGTTTATTTCAGAAAGAACCCAAGCGCCGTCGCGTCGCTTAGGTTCTTTCTGTAGTAAATTTAACTCGTGGTGGTTGGCGGCCTTGTTAACATCACGTGTTTTGTGACTAGCTCTCGTTGTTTTGTTCGATTCAAAGGTTATCTAACACAAAGTGTTGAGTTTCGTGAGTTTTCAGTGAAAATCAGCTATTTTGTTGTTGATTATTACATTATATAGTACTTAAGCCATGTCGGATAGTTCAGATGATGAACCTCATCTCAAGCGTAGGCGTGTAGTTTTGCATGAAGAAAAATACAAAAGGAACATTATTCGGAATGCTAGGCTTAAAGGACTGCAGTACGTCTCGTAGAAAGGAAAAGAAGTTTCCGGTAAAGCCCAGCTGAATGATGTGACCTGTAAGTGCAATTTGAAATGTTATTTGAAACTTACGGATGAAATAAAACGAAAACTATGGAAAACATTTTATTCTATGGAAAATAAAAACACCCAAGACACTTACCTCCAAGCTTTAGTGGAGGTAATGCCTGTGAAACGTAGACGCAAAAACTGCAGGTCTAATGTTAATAATGAGCAAGCTCAAGAAAACCCTGATGACTTGACGAACAAAAAATCACATTCATACAAGTATAACTTGAAAGTTAATGGATTTCTTAGTCGAGTTTGCAGAGGTGTTTTCCTAAAAGCATTTGGAATTTCTGACAATAGAATCAAAAGAATAAAGAGATGTTCTGTTCTTCATAAAACCCCTGTAGATATGAGAGGGAAATCTAGAAGTGGAAACGCTCTTCCAGGTTACGTTTGTGTGAGAATACAGCAACAAATTGAGAAATTTGATGTCAAGTGACATAGTATGCCCCGGGGTGTTGTTTGTTTTTTTTTTAATTCTAGGATTCAACCTGAATAAGACAGTCAATAGGTAAGTTAATAGGTCAAATAACAATTAGAAACTGTTAGTGAAAGAAATGGCACGAAAATATACTGTGACGAATCTTACAACGGCCCTAAAAGCCACCAAAAACGACCTTATCAAGGAAAGAGAAAGAGAATTGTTAACGAAGCTTTTCGGAGAAATAAGCGATATAGATGAAAACTCCCCAGGACACTCTCCTATGGACCCAAAGGAGCAGAAACAGGCAGAGCCCGGTGTCGGGGAGAAATCCGTCTCAGCGAACAACCATCAGGCGAAGCGACAAAGGAAACGCCGTAAAAATAAAATAAAAAATAAAAAAAATATATACAGTGTATACATAAAGTATGGAATAAATTCATTATCTAGAAAAGGAAAAGCTTGTCGGACAAATCCTTGGACACGTCAACTTGTGTTACAAGATGCGCAGCTTTTAGCGCCCTAGTCGGTGTGGTGACGTCATTACCCTGCCTGAAATGACATCATCAATTTTTTTTTCAAATGGTAACCTATATTTTTGATAGTGCCATTTGAAAGGGCATAGTTTTCTCCGCACAGTACATCAAAAGTTTGATAATGTTTCATTAGTAAATTTTCGAGAAAATCAATGTTATACTGATTTCAAATTAATTTATTTTACACAGTTGATTGAAGAAACTAATTGATCAAATGTCACGTAAGGGTGCAAAATGAAGACCTTTCTAGCTTTCAGAGTTCTCGTTCAGCGCGCCACTGGTGTGTTCGTATTTTTTAAGCCCTCAAAAAACCATAATTTGGAGTATAGTAAACATACATTTTACTGTTTTTGATATCTTGCTGATTTAGCCGTTTGGTTGGCGTATGTCACAGTTTGACTGTTCATATTTCTGTGATTCTTCACTTCTGTTCGAAAGAATTATTTATAAAATGAACCTTTCTGTTACTCAGAGAATCGACATTCTGATGATGATTGGATATGGTGATAGAGTACGAACGCAACAAGAAGTAGTTGGACTGTTTAATACGAAATACCCAGATAGGCCCATAACTCAATCAGCAGTGAGCAAAGTTGAGAGAAAGTTTCGACACACTGGCAGTGTTGATGATCGCCCTAAAGCTGGGCGTCCCAAAATCAATGACGAGGTCAAATTGAATGTTTTCTTAGCAATGGAGAAAAATCCACATAATAGCCTAAGAAAAATTAGCCATAATCAAGATACTCCAGTTGCAACTATACATAATATTTTGAAGTTGTAAAAGTGGCATCCCTATAAGATGACCCTGACTCACGAACTTTCCGAAGACGATCCAGACCGACGAATGCAGTTCTGCCGAACGTTAATGGATATGTGCAATGCTGACCCTTCGTTTGTTAAAAACATTGTTTTCTCTGATGAAGCCACCTTTACACCAACAGGAACAGTAAATCGGCAGAATTGCAGGTACTGGTCTAAGGAGAATCCAAAATGGATGAGAGAACATCACACACAGTATTCTGAGAAAATAAATGTTTGGACGGCGGTTGTCGAAAACAGAATTATTGGACCCTATTATTTCGAAGAAACCTTGAATGGTCCAAGGTACCTTCAATTCCTCCAGGATTATGTGATACCCCGCTTGGTGATCTTATTTCCTAACGCAAATAACCCTGCTATACCATATAACAACTTGTGGTACCAGCACGATGGTGCACCGCCGCATTATGCAGCTGATGTTAGAAGTTATCTTGACCAAGTCTTTACAAACAGGTGGATAGGTAGGCGTGGTTCTATTGAATGACCCCCAAGATCGCCGGATCTTACTCCATTAGATTTTTTTCTTTGGAGCCATCTGAAGACTGTCGTGTATAAAACTAGACCTGATAATATCGAGGAATTGAAAACTAGGATTACACATGAATGTAACAATATTACTCAACAAACTGTCACTAAGGTCCAACGAGAATTTATTGACCGTCTTGGATACTGTCAGGAGCAGGAAGGACTTCAGTTTGAACATTTGATCAATTAGTTTGTTCAATCAACTGTGTACAATAAATTAATTCGAAATCAGTATAACATTGATTTTCTCGAAAAATTCCTAATGAAACATTATCAAACTTTTGATGTACTGTGCGGAGAAAACTATGCCCTTTCAAATGGCACTATCGAAAATATAGGTAACCATTTGAAAAAAAAATTGATGATGTCATTTCAGGCAGGATAATGACGTCACCACTCCGACTAGGGCGCTAAAAGCTGCGCATCTTGTAACACAAGTTGACGCGTCCAAGGATTTGTCCGACAAGCTTTTCCTTTTCTAGATAATGAATTTATTCCATACTTTATGTACACAAAGTATATTGTGTTTGTTAAGTGTTGACTTCAATAAAATTTTCTTTCTCCCAGTGATTTTTTTTTTCAAAACTAAGAGCACCATAATCTCATCTTGGGTTGATTGGCAAGGATATAATAATACGTAAAAAAATTTATCTCCTTTCCGTTTGCTGAAAGTGGATAAACGTTCAGGGGGAGACTGAGATAGTATGCCCCGGGGTGTTGTTTGTTTTTTATAAATTCTAGGAATCAACCTGAATAAGACAGTCAATAGGTAAGTTAATAGGTAAGTATACAAGGATCTAGAATGAGCATACCTGAACAGAAAAGGAGAACCTGCATATTCCCCTTCTCCGTGGTGCGAATCATCAACGAAAGAACAGAATTCAGGTAATGGGACAACCAGAGGACAACATATACTTCCCTTATATTCAACAACACTCTCTTGGTAGAAAAATATGTAAAGTTTCCGGACAATGAGCAAGTTTTGGCTATTCTGAGTGCTGTTGGGACATACAGCACCTTAACTTCGTAGGGATATTGGGGATTTGTGATCAGCTGGACATACAAAATTCTCTGTGGGAGTTGTAGTAGATTCTTTTCTCACAAAACTGACACCATAATCAGCCACTCTCCGGTGCCCAGAAGAGCACCCAGGGGTTTTTTCCGAACACATGTCCTGTAGCGTCAGCTGTCAACAACCCAAACAATTCCAACTTTCGGGATGTTTTGTGAGAAAATGGGGCAACACTCGTTTTTCCGGGATGGTCATGCTTGAAGACAGGTTACCTCAGAACATATTGCATGAGTTTCAGATCCTTGGTTCGCGTGAGATAAAAGCTAGATTGGATTTTTCGGTAAAATACATCGAATTCTATGGGAAAAGACAGTATCTATGGAAACAACCTTTCTATAAATACCAGACCGATTTCCAGGGTGAGGCAGTTCGTCTTGGACCTTCAACCAGGCAAGAACTCTTCCATTGGACCTGAATTCTTCCCCGGTACCAGGCTCGGCGAGGATGGAGTCGCCGACAAAATCGGATGAAACACCGTTAGAATTGGAACAAGGAAGCACAGGTCCGTAAGAAATGGGAACCAAGTATCCAGAAGTCTCACACATTAACTTCTTTCAGAATTTCAAAACTAGTCTTTCAAACTTAGAGATTGTCAATGGAGAAATATCCAATTGCTAAGTAATAGAGAACTATGTTACAGTAAAGTCTCCAGTGTGTAAGATTTGAAAATGATTGTAGAAATAAATATGCGGGTTATGTTAATGAACTGCCGCTAAATGGTGAAATGGTTGAACTGAGTACGTTTATATTCACTGCAATGTTGCTCATACACTAGATATGGTACCTTCCTCACTATAGGAAATCAAAAAGAGTATGAAATGAACTACCAACATTTTGCTGTGCACGAATAAGTCAAAAAGATGGGGAGGACGGTATCGGGTTGATTGTCAGATGGTGTGCACCCAAAAAGATGAATCTCGCTGAGACAGAACCTGGCCAACTCCATGGTTGTGGGGGTATAGGTGTACTAGATACTAAGACATGTTACCTCAGAACATATTGCATGAGTTCCAGATCATTGGTTCGCGTGAGATAGAAGCTAGATTGGATTTTTCGGTAAAATACATCGAATTCTATGGGAAAAGACGGTATGTATGTGGAAACAACCTTTCTCCTATAAATACCAGACCGATTTCCAGGGTGAGGCAGTTCGTCATGGACCTTCAACCAGGCGAGAACTCTTCCATTGGACCTGAATTCTTCCCCGGTACCAGGCTCTGTGAGGATGGAGTAGCCGACGAGATCGAATGAAACACCGTTAGAATTGGAACAAGGAAGCACAGGTCCGTAAGAAATGGGAACCAAGTATCCAGAAGTCTCACACATTAACTTTTTTCAGAATTTCAAAACTTGTCTTTCAAACTTAGAGATTGTCAATGGGGAAATATCCAATTGCTTATGAAATGAACTATCAACATTTTGCTGTGCACGAATAAGTCAAAAAGATGGGGAGGATGGTATCGGGTTGATTGCCAGATGGTGTTGTAATGTAGTCATTATTTTCAGTAATGAGGTTTGTAAATAAAGTCGACTGACCTGGCTAATATATGTTGTATATAGATTCCGTTTCACCACTTGGGTTTATTCGATATGGTATATGATAGACTGCCAGAAGTTATTATTGATTTATTTTTAATGAATGATGTTATCCGTGAACATTTTGAGTACTCATTTCATTTTTATTCCGTTTGTCTTATTACTTAGTAACATAGAATGATTTTCTGCTCCTTGTTGTTTATTCCTGCATCTGATATGTATTTTCTTTCATGCGTTTGGGGTTGGCCTATTTTTCATACCGAGTAAGGTTTGATTATTCCACCTATCTGAAATGAATGATGTATTGCATAGAATCTTGAGATAATAGGTAGGAAAGATTCAGAAATGTGTTTTCATAATTTGTTGAGAAGTGAGATGTTTCAAAGAATTCGAAAATATTATTTACGAGTATAATATTCATCATTTCGGGTATCTTATCAGCCTAGTTTGCTACCGTTAATATAAAAACACATTCTTCACCGAGTTTTTCAATTTACTTTATATTGAAAAACATTTGAAACTGGCCAAACCGACGGCAGTTTTTATGAAATTCCTCAGTGCTCTCTGTCATTTGAATTCCACTACTTTTCAGATTTTCGGCGGGTATAAATATCCGACTCTGAGGACTACCAGGATTCATTGATTCGTGAAGATTCAGTCTTGCAGATAGTTACTTGTGTTCCTAGTTGCTCCGAAATTTGTTTACCGACCGTTTTATTCAACAAACCCCGACCGAAATTCTTAGATCCGACATCCGACAGTCTGACATTTGATTTGTTATTTAAAATAATTAGTTCTGATTGAGTTCTTGCCAGTTCGACCGTCTGTCGTATCTGAGTGCCATTTAAGCAAGCCATACACGCTACGGTCTACCGGAAAGGTCCACCTGTGCAGGTATGCCTGCGCAGGTAGACCGGAATGTGTGTGGGAACAGACCTGTGCAGTTTTTTGAGCCTGCGCAGGCGACCGGAGCAAGATCGAAACTCAATTCTTTCGAGTGACGCCGTACGGTGTACCTGTGCGTGTGAGCTTGTACTCCGGTCGCCTGCTCAGGTCGCGTCAGTTGTGTTCTGTGTTGCTTGCGGACGGTTGTCTCGTCGATCGCATTGTATTGCCACGAATTAATTCAGCAATTGAACATGGCACCACCAGATGCAACTAAAAAAATCCTTGAAGAGTTTATCGACATTTATAGAAGTCATCCATGTCTTTGGCAAATTAAAAACAAAGATTACCATAATCGAGACAAAAAAGAAGCTGCATATAGATTACTCATAGAAAAATTGAGAGAAATGGAGCCAGATGCCAACAAAAAAGTAGTTGTAAGAAAGATCAATAATTTAATAAGCAATGTTAGGAAGGAAAAGAAGAAATATGACCAATCTTTAAAGTCTGGGGCATCTGCTGATGATGTGTATCATATTAAACTGTGTTCAATTTCATTCATGATCAATGCACTCCAAGGGAATCTTCATCCAACTTAGATAGTGATGAGGAAAATAGTTGTGAGGTGAGTAAAATATGTTTTATGAAGTTGAATACATGGAGCACATAATTATTTTGCATTTACCTTTATTTTAAATAACACCAAAGCTTATAACTATGTACATATTTAAAACTACCTACTTCGCTCAGTCATTTTGCCATGGTACCCTTCCCTCCTGATTGAAATAATTCATAAAATTGTTTCGGACTATTTTCGCGTTGTTCAACGTATTGCCTGGGTTTCTTCTTTCCAAGTTTGCCATGGTACTATTTTGTGTATTGTAACCTTCAGAAATTATATTCCCATTTTCAGAGTTTTCTCGATAAAAACATTTTTGAGGTGCATAAGACTGTTTTGAGTGTTCAATTAAAGAGTTATGTAATACACAGGATGCTTTCACTACTTTATCGATATTTTCGGGTTCTAAATTTATATGAGTATAAAATATCCGAAATCGTGATGCCATTATCCCGAAAGCGTTTTCAACAGTGCGCCTCGCGCGAGATAATCTGTAATTCAGGATTTTTCTTTCTGGCGATGTTAAATCTGCCTGCCGAAACGGTTTTATCATATCGGGGCGTAATGGGAACGCGTCATCTGCCACAAATACATATGGTAAATTTTGGTTACTTCCTGTTAACGCTTCACTGCTTGGAATATGTAAATCACTATTTTCTAATTTCTCATAAAATTTGGTGTTTTGTAGTAACCCTCCATCGGATATTCGACCATTCATGCCAATGTCTATGTACAAAAATTGGTATTTTGCATTAACAATGGCCATTAGAACCACACTATGTTGCCCTTCATAATTATAAAAATACGATCCACTATTAGCCGGTGGAACAATCGCTATGCGCTTTCCATCTATTGCACCAAGACAATGAGGAAAGTTCCATCGGTCTTCATACATCTTTGCTATTTCTTTCCACTCTTCTTCAGATGTAGGAAACTGAAATATAAAAAACAGATTTATCATTTCTACAATAAGTAGCTATTTTTGATGTGAAACATGTATAGCTGCGGGACACAAACATTTATCAAAATTATTTGTTTTCAGAGAGACAACACTGAAGATTCGTCACATGCCAATGAAGAATAGCTTGAAGAAGCTATTGTAATAGCGAAACACGTGTCGCGGTTTTGTAAACCCATTGTGAGTGAAAATCATACAGGAAACTGTAATATATTTTTGTTAATATGGATTTTCATCAAGTATCGGCCAGTTCAATTCAACAGCGTATCTACCGACATCAACGAGGCCCGATCGACATCGTCAAATAATAATTCATCTCGCCCACCAAAACCTTGTAAAACAAAAAGAACAGATGACAGCATAGCAAATGAAGTATTGGAATCGGTACGCGATCACTTTAAGCGTCCTCGCCCAATTGTAACAGACGATAGGTGCGATATTATCGGAAAAAATTTGGCGATGAAACTGAGGGCTTCAGAGGCGAAACACATATTAGTAGCAGAAAAACTCACTAATGATTTACTCTTTGAAGCAGAAATAGATCACCTCACTCCCGAGCACGCATATATTAACGTGCGAGATATTTTGAAACAAAATCAAAGAAGTTATGCTCCTGCTCAGCAATATCGACAACAAGTGTATCAATCCTCTGCTACTTCCAATAGGGCATATACCCCTGTCAGTTTTGTTTCTTCCGGAAGTCCTAGCCCACCCTGCCTTCCATTTCCCACCAGTCACAATTCCGAGTATCGTTCTAGCCCTAGCCCACCCTGCCTTCCATTTCCCAGCAGTCAAAATTCCGAATATCTTTCTCAATCATTTCAAACTAGCCATCTACTCAACAGTTCCCAAGGCAATCCCTACTCTACACACATGCGAACACCTACAATTCCGGGAAATCAGCCCAGTGAAACAGGGGTAGTTTTATCGATTCCAGATTCTGCAGCGACATTCCTTACTAATTTCAATGTTAATAATGAATGATTTGTACGCGACAGTTTTGTAGTTGAATGATTAAAATTTTATTTTATTTAATAAATATTATCTGTAATAAATAACAGTGTTTTAATTACTCACCTTCACATAATCTCTTCGAAGAACTTTATACAAGGCCTCACATGTTTCAGGAATAATTTTTCCAATCGCCTGAGGTGAAATAATTGCTGAAAATTTTAAGTCCTCATAACTTCTTCCAGTCGCGAGAAATCTCAATGTAACTGATAATCTTTCGGGCGCAGAAATACTATTTCTCATAACTGTGTCTCCTTTTTTTATCATAGGAGTAACCATTTCAAGTAAGTTAAGATATATTTTCTCGTTCATTCGGAGATAGTTTTTAAAATCTTGTGGTTCAAATTTTAATTCATTCAATAAATTAACGTGACTATATGTTTGTCTTTTCAATAACCAATGCTTACACCACTTTTTTCGCTGCCTTTTCACTGTTTTTCTATCTTTTCTCTTCAAAATTAAAGCAAGGCCTACCAATGACAGCGCGTCATCGTCCTCGTTCGATGCCATCGCACAAAGAACTGAAGACCGCTCCGGTACACCGGAACGTCCCCATACACGCTGGTTGACCTGCGCAGGCACACCGCACAGGTAACCTCTCCGGTAGACCGTAGCGTGTATGGCTTGCTTAAAAGCAATCATTTTGTGTGATTCGAGAAATTCTTTTTTTTTTTCATTTGGTTGTGTTCTTGCCAGTTCAGCCTTCTGATGTATCTGAGTGCCATTCAGAACCAATCAATCATTTTTGTGTTTCAAGAAATCCGTTTTAATTTACATTTGGTTGTGTTCTTGCCAGTTCAGGCTTCTGCTGTATCTGAGTGCCAATTAGAACCAATCATTTTGTTTTATCTTTATTTTGGGTTCTTGCCAGTACAGCCTTCTGCTGTTTCTGAGTGCCATTTAGAACCAGGTTTAGTTTACCGTTAATTCAAAAATATAAAATTTCATTTCCGATTATCATAGTTACCGCACCGAAACATTTCATCTGCCAACGTTTCATAGTTTTCCATTATAAAGTATCGACTCACCGTTTACCGACAAAATTCCGATTTCAGTGAATCTGTGCAGTTCAAACGCAAAGTTCGTATACCGTTTACGAACGTTGCAGTCCGAAATCTCCGATCATTGTTGCCAACCCCGTTTTCATAACGTTAATACTTTATATTGTTGACATAATATTGTTCCGTTGTTTTATCTTTCGTTCATTGAATTGAATAAACTCGTATTTCTGAACATCGTTGGTCGTTATTTTCTCCAACCTATTTTCAGGAAACGAATCAGTGAAATAAAAGTGTGTTGAGAGGTGGAAACGAAATACCTCTCAAGTGTGTACGAAAGTGTCTCAAGAAAGTAGAAACGAAATAGTTTCGAGAACTTTCTTAAAGCAAACGGTATTCAGATGCAAATTGGTGTAATTAAAGCCTACATCAATTGGTACTCTGCCGTTGTCACAATTATCTGACCCTTGGATACCTCCATCTGATTGCTATCCGGGAATTTGGAGCATACCAAGTTGAGGAACTGGCGCCCGAGGCATTGATTCACAAAACGATTTGTAATTTACAAAAAAATGTGTAAATCTATCCGTCACTTGTGCGGGTTTGAACCCAGGAAAACCCGTCACAGTGTGCACCCAAAAAGATGAATCTCGCTTAGACAGAACCTGGCCAACTCCATGGTTGTGGAG
The DNA here is from genome assembly GCA_032362365.1 of Zygogramma bicolorata. NCBI lineage: Eukaryota > Metazoa > Arthropoda > Insecta > Coleoptera > Chrysomelidae > Zygogramma > Zygogramma bicolorata. The sequence continues at coordinate 181,520 of JAVJAQ010003745.1, forward strand.
GTATAGGTGTACTAGATGCCCATTTACACATTTGGCGACAAAACATCTCTTACCGAGCTCTGATAATCACTCAAACTTTTACATTTTGGAGATCTTCATTAGCAATTATTTCTACAATGGATATTTTCCTGAGATAGGTATTTGCTCTTCCAAATCAGATGACTTTCCTATTCAAAAATTAGATTACAGTAAATGTAATATCAGCAGTTTCTAGCTCACATGCATTGTTTAGTTGTTTCAAGAAAGTCAATGAATCTGTTGATAAATTTTTTTGCATTTCATTTCTCTACAGCTGGCAGAACTTTGTATCCTGAAACGAACTCATAAAAAAAACACAACGTGGGAAAACTAGGTCATGAATTTATAGAAATAAAACTCAGCTTCCTGAGGTGGTACAATAGGGTTTCTTCCTGATACCAGGCTGTGTACCAGTTTCCTGCGGGAAGCCGACACCAGTAGATCCACAATGATAGAACCAGATCGGAAGTGCTCAAGGTCACTCGGCGGCCTCTCGATGTTGTTGACTTCGAGCTCATCAGCTCGGCGAAAATATTGCTAAAGTGATAAAATAATAATGATGATTAGATTTAATAATTGAAATAAGTCATCGACGTTTGAGAAAAATCATTCCTACACCCTGTATGTATGTGTGTGCGACATTAAAGAAAAAAACATTCCTACTGTGAAAAACAATAATGATGATTAGATTCAATAATTTAAATATGCCATCGATGTTTGAGAAAGAAATCCGTGGGCATATACAGGGTGTGCGCCATTAAAGAAAAAAAAACGTTCCTACATACAGGGTGTGCGACATTAAAGAAAAAACATTCCTACCGTGAAATAATAATAATGATGAAGTGAAATAATTGAAATATGCCATCGACGTTTGAGAAAAAAATCCTTGGGGGGACAGGGTGTGCAGCATTGAAGACGTGGTTATGTTGCAGTATAGTATACAGGGTGTGTAACATTAAAGAAAAGAAAAACATGCCTACCGTGCGCTCGGTGAAAATATTCGTGCGTCGAATGAGGCAAAAGGCAGCGTGACGAGGCCCCCATATTTTAGCATGCGATGCCTGTTAAACCGTCGAAAAGCAAATGCGTTCGTTTTCTAGCCAATTCGCGTTCGATTTTTTTCAAATGTTAATTCGTTTATCGTTCGACTTTTTTCAAACGTCAATTCGCTTAGAAGGGAGGGTAATTGAATTTTATGATAATAGACAAGCACTTGTTACTTTGGAATAGTATTAAAATGGCATCCGAAGAAAACAGACAAAAATTGGAGGAATTTGTTAGACGTATTCGAGAATTGAGTAAAGATATTCAATTTTATGAAGAAAAAGAGAATGTCGTGAAGCAGTTCAAAAATTTGAATATTAACGATAGAGTATTCAATCGAAATTTGCCGCAAACCAGATACCCTTTACGAAGAATTCAACCAATTAGTAAATCATAGCTGCGTCAGTGAATATCCCATAATACTGTATCAAAATAAGATTCATGACAATATTCATCAATATGTATGCATCTGGAAGCAAAAGAACGAAATTGCCGCTATTTGTCAGTACTACCCCCAAGAAAACGACATCCAAGTGTAAATTTTAGAATCTTCCAAGCAGAGATAGTGCAGTAATCATCGTTGCCGTACCATTACTTGTGAGGAAAGAGAAAAAGCGCAGAAAAAGTGACTTTACTCTATGTATATATATCATTGTATTCATGGTAATAGTATGTGTAATACTTTCAATGATGATAATTGAAGAATATAGTTATGAATTGAATGATTCAATATGAAATGATTTTTATTTATCATACAGAATTGTTTTTCAATGGTCACTTGTTTTTGTTAATATTTGTTTGGGAATGGCACGTAAAGCCGCAAACATGTGTGAGAATAAACATGTTTATGCTTCCATTATTTTCTCGAACATTGGGCTCTGACTATGAAACAGGCGGATCAGTCAAAAAACATTAGTATTACGATCGACAGCAGTGTTGTTTCACTAGTGCTCTAGTTCCTTGCGTACTCTACAATATCAATAAAATTGTATTTTATATTGTACAAGTGTCTTTTATGTTTCCATTCTATGAGTGCTTTTTTTTATATTTCACAAGAAAATAACGTTCATGCTGAATATTTCCAAGTTAAATGTACAAGAAAGTGTTAGTGATTTTCTTCAAGTATTTAACACAAATAGTATTTTTTGTAATTTACAAGTGCCTTTTTTGTTTTACGGTTGAATTTTTTTTTAGTTGAATAATGTTCATGGTCGAATACTCTAGGGTGTTTCTCAACCTTTTTTGAATTCAATTACTATTGAAAAATAATCATTTCCGTTCGAGCGATTGATTGAAAATAATTTTCATTTTTTGTGAAAAAGCTTAAATTGATGGCAAAAAATTATCTCATAGAGGGAGTTACACAAAATGAATGCACGCTCCTCCCTTGCAGCCAAACCAACAATCAAACTGCATGATTTACCAACAAAGGAGCCGCAACAAATTCTGAAAGCAAAAATTGTAAGAGGAAAATTTGGAGAGGTCGTACTGTTGGAATTGAAAAACAATATTGTTTTCCTACCGGCGAGGGTAACTGAAGACTATCGACCGAATATTCACCATTTTGAAGAGGGGAAATTTGCAGTTGTTTCTGAGGGGCTCGTCGAGGTGGGAAAAGCAAATCCCGCCGCGTCGTTCATTATAGTAGAATTTTAAGGTGAGCTATGCATAATTCTACTTTTTTTGGAAAAATGTTCCGTTCATCCTCTTCTTTCATTTATCTTCTTCTTTCATTCTGAAGAAATGCTTATATTCTATTATCTGTTTCAATTCTGTGTTCCAGTTTTGGAAAATGTTTCTATTTCAACTATTCTCTGTTTTGATTGGCTCTGAAAATCGTTTTCATTTCAGACGCAAATCAATATCATAGCCATTACATCACCAGCTTCCCAAGAGAACAGTCACCCCAGCAGCCCACACCACCACTGCCCAAGTATCAGTAGCAAATCATCGTCATAATATCAGCTTCCCAGCAGAGCAGTCACCGCAGCAACCCACACCACCACTGTCCATCCATAGAATTTGAGTAAGTTGAAATATAGCCATGGCAGTTTCCGAAACTCTTTCTCAAATAAATTACTCGAAGTGATTAAAGAAAAATATTCGAGTTCCATTATGAAAAAGTATTTGAACCTAATAAACAGACATATAAGAAAGTGTAATTTGGCAATGGAAAAAATCAATTTTTCAGTGGGAAAAAAATCATAAGTAAAATTAGGAAATTGAAACGGATCAAATATTTGATTATCAATATGAAGAATGATAAACAACTCTATGTATATATATCATTGTATTCATGGTAATAGTATGTGTTATACTTTCAAAGATAATAATTGTAGAATGTAGTTATGAATTGAATGATTCAATATGAAATGATTCTTATTTATCATACAGAATTGTTTTTCAATGGTCACTTGTTTTTGTTAATATTTGTTTGGGAATGGCACGTAAAGCCGCAAACATGTGTGAGAATAAACATGTTTATGCTTCCATTATTTTCTCGAACATTGGGCTCTGACTATAAAACAGGCGGATCAGTCAAAAAACATTAGTATTACGATCGACAGCAGTGTTGTTTCACTAGTGCTCTAGTTCCTTGAGTACTCTACAATATCAATAAAATTGTATTTTATATTGTACAAGTGTCTTTTATGTTTCCATTCTATAAGTGCTTCTTTTTATGTTTCACAAAAAAATAACGTTCATGCTGAATATTTCCAAGTTAAATGTACAAGCAAGTGTCAGTGATTTTCTTCAAGTACACACATCGCCAAACTTCTTGGACCCCCTCGTAAATTTTACAACGAAATATTTATCATGGCTGGTTTTTTGTACATGCAATCGTTATTTCTTTCACCGTTGCTAGGCATCCAAAAATATTTACAAAAACAATTTTAGATACCTACCAATGTTAAAAAGTGATTCAAAGCGAGTTAACGTTGTCAAGTGATTGTTGAGTTCTTTGCAATTATGCCTGGAAATAGAATTTCAGTATTCAATAGAGCAAGAATAGTGGCTTTGCATGACGAGGGTGTCTCGAATCATCAAATCGCGGATAGACTAACGATTCCACGCGCTTCAGTTATCCGAATAGTGCATTTGTACCAGGAAACCAACAGCGTTGACTATAGACGTGGAACTGGACGTCATAGGGTAACTAATGCCAGAGAAGATCGGTATCTAGCAGGATATGTACGTCGGAATCGAACCATAACAGTCTCAGCTGTCCGAACTCATTTGCGAAGAACGTTCGATCGATTAATTTCCAATACCACCATACGGCGGAGACTTGCTAGAGCCAATTTGCGATCCAGGAGGCCATTAAGAGTACCCAGGTTACTTCCCAGACACATAGCCGCTCGTCTACAGTGGGCACAAGAACACAGAGACAGGCTTTTAGCTCAGTGGCATAATGTCCTTTTTTCGGACGAAACCAGAATTGGTTTGGTTAGTGATAGTCGGCGACACAGAGTTTGGAGAGGGCCAGGGCGACAAGAAAGACTATCTTTTGCCAGAGAAGTCGTTCCATACCAAGGAGGATCAGTACACAGCTTATTCCCATTCCAGACACTATGACAGGGGATAGATATCTTCGAAACATTATTGAACCCATTATTCATCCTCTCCGACATGAAATTGGAGCCAATTTTATTTTTATGGATGACAATGCTAGGCCCCATCGCAAGAGAAGAGTACAAAATGCACTTGAGATTGAGAATATTCAAAGATTACCGTGGCCAGCAAATTCGCCAGACATGAATCCCATCGAGCACATGTGGGATTTCGTCAAACGAGCAATATCAAACAGAATTAATATCCCTAGCACCCTCCAGGAACTTACCCTCGCGGCCCAAGAAGAATGGAACAACATACCAATGGATACCATTAATGCCCTTATTGTTTCCATGCACAGGCGAGTTAACACTTTACTACAGAATAGGGGAGGACACACCGACTATTGAAGCGTTTTTTATTTCCCTCTGAAGTGATTTTCTTCTAGATTTCAGATTATTGTAATCATTTTCTTATGCACTATATTTCGTTTGTATTTTTTTTTGCTTCAGTTGAAATTAAATTCAGCCAATTTGCATTGGTTGCTTAACCAAATTAAATGCATTTTGACATACACTTCTTGACTTCTAATAATAGCGTCTCATTTCGACAAACATAGGGGGGTCCAATAATTTTGGCGATGTGTGTATTTAACGCAAATAGTATTTTGTTGTATTTTACAAGTCCCTTTTTTGTTTTAAGATTGAATTTTTTTTATTTGAATAATGTTCATGCTCGAATACTCTAGGCTGTTTCTCAACCTTTTTTGAATTCAATTACTATTGAAAAATAATTATTTCCGTTCGAGCGATTGATTGAAAATAATTTTCATTTTTTGTGAAAAAGCATAAATTAATGGCAAAAAATTATCTCATAGATGGAGTTACACAAAATTAATGCACGCTCCTTCCTTGCAGCCAAACCAACAATCAAACTGCATGATTTACCAACAAAGGAGCCGCAACAAATTCTGAAAGCAAAAATTGTAAGAGGAAAATTTGGAGAGGTCGTACTGTTGGAATTAAAAAACAATATTGTTTTCCTGCCGGCGAGGGTAACTGAAGACTATCGACCGAATATTCACCATTTTGAAGAGGGGAAATTTGCAGTTGTTTTTGAGGGTCTCGTCGAGGTGGGAAAAGCAAATCCCGCCGCGTCCTTCATCATAATAGAATTTTAAGGTGAGCTATGCATAATTCTACTTTTTTTGGAAAAATGTTTCGTTCATCCTCTTCTTTCATTTATCTTCTTCTTTCATTCTGAAGAAATGCTTATATTCTATTATCTGTTTCAATTCTGTGTTCCAGTTTTGGAAAATGTTTCTATTTCAACTATTCTCTGTTTTGATTGGCTCTAAAAATCGTTTTCATTACAGACGCAAATCAATATCATAGCCATTACATCACCAGCTTCCCAAGAGAACAGTCACCCCAGCAGCCCACACCACCACTGCCCTTCCATAGTATCAGTAGCAAATCATCGTCATAATATCAGCGCCCCAGCAGAGCAGTCACCGCAGCAACCCACACCACCACTGTCCATCCATAGAATTTGAGTAAGTTGAAATATAGCCATGGCAGTTTCCGAAACTCTTTCTCAAATGATCAAAGAAAAATATTCGAGTTCAATTGTGAAAAAGTATTTAAACCCAATAAACAGACATATAAGAAAGTGTAATTCGGCAATGGAAGAAATCAATTTTTCAGTGGGAAAAAAAAAGAAAATCATTAGTAAAATGAGGGAATTGAAACAGATTAAATATTTGATTATCAATATGAAGAATGATAAACAAGGTTCAGGTTTGAAACGTAGCAGCAGAGTGAAATGGGAAAATGTTAATGCAATTTTCAAGGGTCGAGTTAGGACGGGAATCATCATCAATTTGACGCATAAGGAGGTGCGGATATTTTTAGCTGACGCATATTTCCTTCTCGAATCGAAAGATTCAAAAATTTTAAATGAGATGCAATGTCTCAAAGTTAATTTCACATTGTTGGGGGATTTCATAAAGAATTCGAATGAAGGGGAAATATGCGATCGCAAATATTTCAACACCCCTAATGAAGTCATTGATTTGGGGACGGATTTGTCTGCGTGGTTTCAGGAACACGTTGTCGATATTATTCTAAATAAACTTGAAGAATTTCAGGAACGTGATTCGGGGTCGGCGTTGAGTAAAATTCTTCTGCTTGAAATTGCCATTAATGAATATGAACTGAGTGGGCATGGTAGAGCATTCATACGACTACCTGAAAAAATTCAAAACAAAGGTGCCTGCATAAATATTGATAATCAGGATGATGCTTGTTTTCTCAGAGCAATTGTGAGTGCGTTGTACCCTGCCAAACGTAATGTTACACGCTCATCTTCATATCCCCATTATGACACGGTTTTGAATACAAACGGCTTGGAAATTCCTATGAAAATTCCCCAAATAATAAAATTCGAGAAACTAAACAACATTTCAGTCAATGTATATAGTTTAGAATTGAATGTCATCAAGGAAAAATCATTTTACGAAGTAGTACCTGCACGATTAACTAAACATAAGTTGGATCGTCACATTAATTTACTTTCAATTCAAAACGAATACTTTCCCAAATTGAATGAATATGATGCTTTACCTTTAGATACAGATAGTTCTGAAATCAAGTATCATTATTGTTGGATAAAAAACATGTCCAGACTCCTTGCAGCACAGGTTAGCAAACATTGCGGTAAAAAATATTTTTGTGATAGATGTCTGAATTGTTTTCATAGCGAACAGAAATTTAATGAACATATCATCTTGTGTGAAAATGCAAACGACTGCAAAATTTCCTTCCCGCAATTCGATCACATAGAATTTCGGAATTACGTATACAAACAAAAGTGCCCTTTTGTTTTATACGCGGATTTCGAATCAGTTCTACAGAATTGTGGGGAGAAAATTTCAGACAAATGAAAAAAATATCAATCACATAAAGCTTTCAGTGCAGGTTACTACATGAAATGTTCATATGATGACACGCTATCCAGATTCAATAGCCATCGAGGTGAGGATTGCATTCAATGGTTTGCTGATGAAATGGCCCATATCGCCAAATTTGTCGAGTCCAAAATCAAAAATATTGAACCGATGATATGTCCTCTTAATATGGCCACTGGTAGGATATGTCATATTTGCGAGAAACCCTTCACGAAAAAAGATATCACCGTAAGGGATCACTGTCATTTTACGGGGTTGTTGAGGGGATGGAGTCATCAAGGGCGCAATCTGTCATTCAAGAAGCTATTTGTCATCCCCATCACACTTCACAATCTGTCAGGCTATGATTCTCATTTCATAATTAGAGATGTCGCTAAAAGAGGGCGTGTAAGCATACTTCCCATCAACAAGGAAAAATACATATCGTTTACCCAATTTGATAGTGGAACTAACATCAAATTCCGGTTTATAGACTCTTTTCGATTCATGGGAGCCAGTCTCGACGAGTTGGTTTCAACATTAAATCCAAACAATTTGAAAATACTCAAAAAAGAATTTGCTCCACTAGATGACGAGAAATTTGCTCTTTTAATCAAAAAGGGCGTATTTCCGTATGATTATAACAATAATATTGAAAAACGTCTCGGCACTAAGCTTCCATCAAAGGAAAAATTCTACAATAAACTCAATGACACAGAAATTGACTATGAAAAGTATGCTCATGCGCAAAACGTTTGGCGTCAATTCAGTATCGAAAATTTAGGTCGATACAGCGATTTATATATGAAAACAGACATTCTACTTTTAGCTGATGTTTTCGAAAATTTCCGTGAGATTGATTTGAAGACGTATGGACTGGATCCTGCTTGGTATTACACAATGCCGAGGTACACGTGGGATTGCATTTTGAAATATACCGGTTGCAAATTACAAATTTTAAAGGACGTCGATATGGTTATGTTTGTGGAAAAGGGTATAAGGGAAGGAATTGCAGTTTGTAGCAATAGATATTCGGAAGCAAATAACCGTTATATGCCATCATACGATCCCACGAAACAGTCCAAGTATCTCATGTATTTTGACGCCAATAATCTATATGGATGGGCAATGTCAGAGTTCCTACCATATGGAGGTTTCGAATGGACGGATACGAATATTGATGTAACTCAAATTCCTGACGACAACCCCGAAGGCTAAATTTTACAAGTTGATTTAGAGTACCCTGCACACCATGATTCACATAAAGATTTCCCTTTTTGTCCCGAACATCGGACACCACCAAACTCGAAATTAAAAAAATTGATGCCAACTCTCCACAATAAATCTGGATATACTCTTCATTACAGAAATTTAAAGCAGGCTCTAGAACATGGTTTTATACTCAAAAAAAAATCATAAAGTTTTGAAATTCAAACAGTCTGCATGGCTGCGTCCTTATATCGAGTTGAATACTCGATTGAGGACTGCAGCTAGTAGTTCTTTTGAAAAGAATCAGTTCAAATTAGCAAATAATGCTATTTTTGGTAAAACAATTGAGAACATCCGGTTACACAGAATCGTAAAATTAGTCTCCTCCTACGAGGGTCGATATGGTGCCAAAAATCTCATCGGTAGTCCTCGATTTCATAACCGTACAGTTTTCGATGCGGATTTGATGGCTATTGAATTGAAGAAATCCGAACTTGTATTCAATAAACCGATGTATGTGGGAATGGCAATTTTAGATATATCAGAAACTTGCATGTTCAAATTTCATTACGATTTCATGCTACCCACCTTGGGTGTGGAGAAATGTAGAGTACTCTATAGCGATACCGATTCCTATATATATACGAATTGGTATGTGACGATGCATACAAGGAAATCATCAAAAAACACATTGACAAATTTGACACATCAGATTATGCCACAGATAACATTTATGAAATCCCCCGTGTGAATAAAAAAGTGCCTGGCCTCATGAAAGATGAAGCAAACGGCAGAATCATCACGCACCTTGCGGGGTTGCGTTCAAAAATGTACGCCTACAAAGTGCAGGGTGGTTAAGTCGTCAAAAAGGCAAAAGGGGTGAAATATGGTGCGGTAAAGAATAAAATCACATTCGATGACTATGTCGACTGTTTGAAAAATTCTAAGCAGAAGAACATTACTCAATGTACGATAAGATCTTGTGCTCACAACGTGTTCAGTATCGAGGAGGCGGAAGTGGCCCTAAGTCCAGATGATGACAAACGTTATCTCATCCCTGAGTCCTATGACACCCTACTGTGGGGGCATTATAGCATAACCTGAATATTTTCTCATTTCTAGGTGTACACTCTCAGCCATGAATTTGGAGCAATTGTGCATCAAAGTCATTTGCGAGAATATATCTTCTACGTGGGATTTCATAACATTTTCACCATTGCCATTGCAATTAACAGAAAGAGCGATTCAAAATTTTGGAGACTATAAATGGGCTCAAATGAATTAAGTTAAAACTCCATATGATGTGAACATACTTGTCGATTTTGAAATTGATACCTCAATTTATCGAAATATACCTACCAATTTTCGCAAAGCCTTGTTAGATTCTAACGATTTGGAGTCATACCTCAAGTATGATTCATATTGCGTTTGGAAAAATTTTTATGAAAATGAACATTTAAATGTTAGGTTTTGCGAGAGTTGTGTTTGATTTGATGTACGGTATAATGCACAAGAAAAAAACAAAATTTCAAATCAGTTTCTACCATGAAACTTTCCATTCTCATGAGCTACATAATTTGTTTAAGGAAAAATCTTGATGGTGTCAGAATTGCTTCACCCACGTTTCATTCAAACTCAAAAATCGAAACGATTGTATTCATCATTTACATAGTAGGAAAAGAACGAAATTTTGACAAAAAAAAAATTGAATAATTTTGTTTGTTCACTTCAAGTATCGGCTATATTTCAACTACGTGCAATAAAATATTCATGTATTTTTGTATTCCTCTTTATGCATTTCTTTATATATTTGCTCATATAATCATGTATTTCTCTCCATGTATTTCTTTATATATTGGCTCATATAATCATGTATTTCTCTCCATGTTTTTCTTTATATATTTATATTCATGTATTTCCTTATGTATAAATAGAAAACGAACAAATCAGATCATGTGTTTTATTCATGTATTACATAAGTCATGTACACATTTTTGAGATCGTCGTTGAGACAGCTCCATATTTGTTGTATCTTTGGTAATGGAAACTTGTTTTGTATTGCTTTCGATGAACTGTGTGACGTAAATATAATCACCACATCGTGTTGATATTGGATCATACTCGTCCACATAGTCATCGATTTCTGAATCGAAGAAACTTTCCTTTATCTTCTGCAGAATACCAATCAGAGTTTCCCACTCGAATGAGGTGAAATTGATGGAACGCACAGAGAATTGTTGCTTGAGTATTAGGCATGAGCTAAAGTCTCTGGACGGACTTAACCCACATCGAATTTCATATGCTTGCATGGGGAAGATCGTCAACAGCAATTGTTGTTCGTTTCGTCCCAACATTTCGTTACGCTCCAATGCATCGTCTATGGCATCCAGAGTTTCATTGTAGTCTTCACACTCGTCACCATCGAACATTGTTTCACAACCACCATCGGTAGACATTGTTTTTTTCAAACTGAATGAGTGTTGATGTCTGCATGCGCTTTTATAGTCACCCAAATCACGTGATCGATTTCAGCTGTGTATGAGATATGATTTGAACAAAACAACACATGTGAAAGGCCCCCCTGTCGATACATCGATAGCGTGTCTATTTTCCATACGATTCTATATAAAATCAACGTTTTCGATCCAACTGTTGTGTGTAGCATCCAAACCGGGCCATTTAACGTACATTTTTCTTCCCTTTTTTCTCAACTCTTTTTCCACCAAATAAACATCGGGGTTGGCAGTTTTTTGTAATTCTTCCGCATAGCATGCTCCCTTGATAGGTGTACCCTGCATATCTTCCAACATGGAAGTGGCAGGGTTGGTAATGTTAACTTTGATAATATTGAAGAGTTCTGTAGTCCAGTTACCTTTATAACTTTTGTCGAAAATATGTTTGGCTTTTGATATGCGCACAATATCGCCGACTTTAAATTTTCCATGTCCTGCTATTTTCAAGTGAGAATACACCGATTTGAGAACTCTTTCTTCGTTGGTTTTGTTGATTTCTGAAGGTTTCATACCTGTCTTCGAATGACGTGTATCGTTGTAGCATTTAGTGATTTCAGGTGAGACATTCGGCCATTTGTAGGTACCGTTCAAACTGAAATATTTGTACAGTTTTTCTTTCAATGTTCTGATGACACGTTCCGCCATTGAGGCCTTCATGATGCTGTACGTTCTATAATGATTTATCCCATGTGTTTTCATGAGACTTTGAAATTTTCTATTGTAGAACTCAGTGCCTTGGTCGCTCTGTAGATTAGCGGGACAACGTTTCGTGTGTGCCAAAATATCTGCAAACGATTTGGTAATTTCCTCTCCCGTTTTCAATTCAAGCGGACGAGTCCACACAAATTTCGAAAAGCAATCTATAACGACTAGAATGAGTTTGAAATTTCGATTCTGAGAACTATATGGACGCATTTCGATCAAGTCCATTTGCCACAAGTCATCTAATCCCTTGATTATGGTTCGTCTTCGTGAGAAATTCTTACGAGCTACCCTATGAAGTTCGTCCACCAATTGACGTTTCTCTCTCGAATGTCCTTCCATTCTGATTGTCGTAACTACACTGAAATTTTTACTTGATCAAGTCGAATATTTCCGTCCGGGATTCAATCAAAGCATATATGTCATTTTTCATTTTTGTTATATCATTGTTATGTTGAAATAATGTTGATTCCACTATTGAATTTGTTTCATCAAACTTCCGCTGGAAACCGTTCAGTTTGGCAGTCAAGGAAGTTATATCTTTCTTCATTGGGAATATTTCCTTATGATGTTGATTTATGAAAGGTTCAATTGTATTGATATCATTCGTGTGTTTATCTAATATATTATGAATATTTTGATTGTTCGTAGTATACTCATTATAGCGTGCCGTATTTCTTTGAGCCATTTCCACCACATTCCCATAAAGAGTTTGAATTCATTTGTTCATTTCACTGTTTACTACAGTTATTTGCTGTCGAAGTTGGTTACCTTGATTCGTATTAGATGTATTCATTTTTTCAATAAATCCATCCGTATTCTTCATCTTTTTCTCGAAGGCTCTTTGAAGACTCTCACCATTCTTCTTGATCTCATTATCTACAAGCTGTTTTCCTCGAAGACAAAGTGATGCGAGCTTCCTCCTTTCCCCAACTTCAATTTTGATGTGTTCAATCGAGGTATTCGTAGAGCTATCCACACATTGTTTATTAGCTGCATCCTCGGCATCTGTGGGCATCTTCACGTTACATAATTTCAAATTTCCAAAATCGATATTACCATCTGGAGTGTGTAGTAACGCATTGGACGTTGATTGAATTCGTCTCATTTTGACGTTGGGAGCGTTGTCACTACGTCCAAACTCATCGACAACCATTGTGAAAATGTTTATTTGTGCAGCAGCTCGCCCCATCTTATACAATTATATTTGCCTCTTTGAGTTCACTCAAAATAGAGATAATCTCATTGTCATGCAAAGTGTTTCCAGCATCACGAGATGCTATCAATAATTTGAGACGTTTACACAATTCATTGGGGTCATCCCAATAAATGAATTCCATAGGATTGGTATTGAATGTCATTGCGGTAGGTAAATCCGACATTACACTCGGTTGTAAGCCTGTACCTGATTTACTTTTCGGAGGAAACATTGGTTTGATAATTTCATTGTACTTGTATCTCTGAGTACCTTTCAGATGACCGAGAGTGTTTTTGTGAACGTTCGATAAGTCCAAAATTGTTTTGTAAGTTTGTAAATCGTCAGTGGTATACTTCTCAGGTACATCGAGAAATATGAGTTCGTATAGACCGGGTGTTTCTTTCCAATTATAGTCAGCCATTTTGATTGTACCAGTACGTTTGTTGAAATCTATTTCCTTTTGACCTGAGAACCATTTTGAGGATCCTCCATCGTATATGGGGCCGTATACCTTATCAATGTCCTTGCTTTTCTTCCAATGCTTTATAATGTACGGTCGAGACATTATCGGATATTGATCGATATAGTCCTCTAGAACTTGTTCATTCACACTGATGTCGCTCCTTTACGAACATGTCATTGTAAAAAGCACCTTTCATGGTTTGATTATGAAGTTTTCAGTAAAATTGAAGAGAGAGATAAAGCATATATAAACTTTGTGAGATCTGATGAAATTGAAAAATCCTATCTTTGGAATAACTTCAAAAAGCACAGGAATGAAGTAGTTAATCTATTAAGAAGAAAAAAACAGAACTACTACCATGAAAAAATTGATCGATATAAAAATAACTCAAAAATGATGTGGCAAACACTGAAAAAATTGGTTGGTAACAAAGAACAGGAATTACCCAAGCATATAAAATTTGAAAAAAATGGTATCACCTCAACTATAAAAAATGAAATTGCTCAAGAATTCAACGAATATTTTGTTAGTAGTGTAACTTCTATAACAGATAGTATTGAAAGTCGAGAATCATGGTCTAATTCAGATCACAACCTATACAAACCGTTGGAAACATTTAGAACTATCACACTGAGGGAGTTGAGAGAAATTATAAATTCTTTGGATAATAAACACAGTGTTCATGAAATACTAGATTGTAAAATACTCAAACAAGTATTTGAAACAGCTGGTCAAGCTATACCAAATTTTATAAACACATCATTACTAACAGGAAAAATTCTCCAGAGACTCAGAATCAGTACTGTGATTCCAATCCAAAGAGTTAATAATAGTATGAAAGCCGATGAATTCAGGCCTATTAATACACTGCCACCTTTAGAGAAGAGTTTAGAAATTGCTGTTCACAACCAATTATTGAAATTTATTAATGACAATGAAATTTTATATGAAAGACAATCAGGCTTTCGAAAAAAACATTCTTGTGAGTCAGCACTTCAGCTGTCATTATGTAAATTTTCTAGCGAATTAGATAAAAATAGATATGTTGTTGCTGTGTTCCTTGACTTAAAAAGAGCATTCGAGACAATAGACAGACATATTCTTCTATCAAAACTAAAGAGATATGGCATACCGAGTCAGGCTCTTAATTGATTTCATGATTATTTGACTAACAGAAAACAGAGAGTTAGAGTCAATAGCACATTTTCAAGTGAAATCACTAATGATAAGGGTGTTCCTCAAGGTAGTGTCTTAGGTCCACTGCTCTTCATTCTGTACTTGAATGAAATACATTTATATGTGGATTGTGAGTTTGTTAATTTATTCGCAGATGATACATTGCTGGCATGCAGTGACTCAGATTTAGATAAAGCCATTCATAAAATTAATTCCATTTTAGTTGGTATTAAGAGATATCTGGAAATCAATGAACTGAAATTGAATGGAGCTAATGTGACGAAGTCACCAATGTTCCATGTACAAAGCACTCTCGGTTTACTCTTATCACCTAATAAAAATTATCGCGCACGACACTGGAATCTCGGAATCTCCGACAACACCAGATATCTGCGACCCGAGTAGTTAGTGAGTAGTACCGCTAGAGGGAACCACTTACGCTTAGATATCGTGACTATAGCGGAGGACTACGAAAGCAGAAATTTGAATCGTCTCGACAGCAGTTCTGCAGTCGCGGTCTAGAAGGTGACAAGCAGAGAGCTAATTGGAGAGAGTACCGAACAGCCGTTCAGTCGTTCCGCCAGCCAACCGCTCAGCCGTTCCGCCAGCCAACAACCGTCCAACCAGGACCGTACTGGTAACTTTTTGTAAGTGGGTGGTAAGAGTGAACCAGGTAGACTTTCAACCAAGGTAGTTATTTTCGTTATTTTTATTTAATACACTCAGTTCTGATTTAGTTTTGCATATCCGAAAATATTAGGGCCGGTAAAGGGTGGACCGTTTCGCATCACCTGTTGTGAAAACTCGGGTGTTGAGAGCAAAAACCCTGAAGAGTGTATTTTTTGGTACCTGTTGTGAATAACTCGGGTATCGAAGAATTCGTACTCTCATTATTATTTTGGGAATTTCCGTTATTAGTTTGTTGAACGTTTTGATTTTCAGCGCCTGTTGTGAATAACTCGGGCGTTGAGGTCAATAACCGTAAGGAACGCTTTTCGGTGCCTATTGTGGATAACTCGGGTATCGGAAAGCTTGTACTTGATATTACCGGTATTTTATTTTTGAGTGCTCTGAGTTTCAACACCTGTTGTGAAAAACTCGGGTGTTGAGAGCAGAAGCCTTGAGGAGAGTTTTCTGGACCTGTTGTGAACAACTCGGGTGACAGAAAGCTCTAGACCATCATTATCAATTACTTCCTTGAATAGATTGAAAAATCGGAACTGAGAGGTCGTTTTGTAAACTAGAGGGTACAAAGAATTGATATTGTATTGGTTGAGGGTCGTACCACCGTAGACAGAGCTTTAACCGATACCGTAGAGCTTGCCGCTTAACACTGTAATATATCGCTTAGATCATAGCTTCGACTTTCCGTAAGACCCGCTTGCTTTCTCTTGCTTTGCCCGTTTTGACTGTGTGCTTGCACGATATTTGTTGAACGTGTTGTTTGAGTTGATAATAAATTATACATTTGTCCGAAGTTACTTATGATTTATTGATAAACTCCTTACCTAGCAGTAAATTACCAGGTCGTAAATTACGTATTCAAATATTCAACATCTCGTGACCCCTGGAATTATTTGACTCCACTGAAGCTGCTCGGAGCAGTGTCCTTCACACTCTAAACAGAAGGTGGCGCCCGAGAAGAACCTTGACCAGGGCGCCAAAGTGACAGGAGCTTAGAAAGAGCGTTACAAATTGGCGCCCGAGCAGGGACCGTTTCTTTATACCGTACCAAGGCCGTAGATTACCGAATTATCAACCAAACTAGGAAATTCCGATCCGAACAAGAAGGGAGCAAGATAGGAAGCTGAAACCGTCCAAAACCGACTCCAGAGGGTGGAAAACACCGAAACCCATCGAAATTCACCGACCTGTCATTTTGACAGATTTTTCAACTTTCTGAACTTTGAGCGAGATCATCGAAAGACACCTCGTTTAATAGGTTTTCGGGGTCGCTGAAGCGAAATTCGCTACCCGTTTGACGCTCACTCTCGCCAGTTCCAAGATACCGCAGTCCAGAAGACGAAAAAGGAAAGTTTTGAGAAGGACCGTTCAATAGAAAGTTCTACTACACCCTTAGAGCTATGTCGAGACACGAAGGAGAATCTGGTAACTCCTCCGACGAGGATTTCACGAAGAAGATAAACCTCGGAACAGAGCCGAGTGATGTCAGAGTGAGCTGGGTTTACCGCTTACGAAAAGAAGAGTTGGAGGCAGAGTTGGAAAAATTCCGACTAGAAGTTCCTGGGACCGTAGAGGAACAAAGAAAACGATTGGTGAAGTTTCTACGCGAGGGTCGATCATCACCGTTACCTTTGATGACGTCACCGTACATGTATCCGCCAGGAAATGTAGTTGTCCAAACTACATCTACGACAACTACCCCCACCACGACCATCTCATCCACCTATCTCACAACGACTCTCAGTCAGCAGACTAACGGAATACTACCGGGGCAGTCAACGTATGCGACCGGTGGAATCTACGCAGGAGTACCGTACTCGTCACCGTCTTCGTTGCCGTATTCATTTCCACCATCTCTGACACATTCCTTGCCTTCTTGGTTACCGTCAGCCATACCGTCGTCGCTTTCGTCATCACTACCATATGCAGTACCATCAATACCGTCGTGGCAGTCACAGTTCGCAGGATCGTCATCTCTACCATTACCCCTACAGTCTTCCGTACCGTCAACATTCCCTTCGTCCCAGCCGTGTACATTATCGTCTTCTCTACCGTCAATAGTACCGCCTTCACTGCCGTCTTCCCAGGCAATAACGAACAGCCACATGCCACCCTTGAAAGTGCAGGATTGGAAAGTGACATTCAATGGGAAAGGAGATCCGGCAGCCTTTCTTGAAAGGTTGGAAGAAATTTGTGCGTCTCAAGGGATCAACCCAGACCGACTTCTCCCAGTTATGCCCGAGCTGCTAAACGAACTGCCAGCCTTGTGGTTCCGAAATAACCGTTTCCACTGGGCAAACTGGCAGAGTTTTTGCACCGCATTCAAGGAGTTTTTCTTCCCCGTCAACTATCAAGTGGACTTAGAAGCTGCTATCAGCCGTCGGTTGCAGTCACTTAGTGAGAACACTTCCACTTATGTTACGGAGTTACAGACGTTGATACGGCGACATGGAGGGATAAATCCAGAACAAGAACTCAACTGGCTATACCGTAACCTGCATCCTGAATACCGCCAGAGGATACGAAGAAACGACTTCACAGACGTTCCGACCCTAGTGAAAGTCATTCGGGAATACGAGCTTCTTCGTTTGGAACTGACCCCAGTACACCGACCCACTGAGGATTACCACCGCCCACCACCGCCTCCGAGACCTGTTTCTACACAGCCGCCCAGGCCCACCGTTAATAATCCACCCAGGACACTTGCCAACAGGAATTCGACCGAACCGCCTAGACCTTCTCCACAAAACATAGATTGTTGGAAATGTGGACAATCTGGACACTATAGGAGTCAGTGCCGTGAACCCCCTCGGCTGTTTTGTTCCAGATGTAAGAGGGAAGGAGTCATGTCCAGGGACTGTCCTTGTTCCCGTTCGGGAAACTAGGTAGGTGTTGCACCGGAGTGAGGCCCGTCCAACACCGTCCACCAGATGCCTCACCTGTCCCAAGTCCTAGCGGAACCGATGACAGACCGCACATTACCGTAGTGACCCCAGGAGGCCCAGTGAGAGCGCTATTAGACACAGGAGCTGCCTTATCCTACATCGGAGATCGTATAGCAGAACAATGGGAGAGTGCAGGAATCACCCCCAGTAGAAATGCCGGAAGCTCAGCACGATTGGCCAACGGGGAAGTGATAGCAGTTGCCACAAGGTACACAGTGGATATCACCCTGGGAAATCACACCTTTTCCGAAACTTTTGGTTATATACCAGGACTCTCGACAGACATGGTCATCGGTATGGATATTCTTAGTAGAAGGCAATTTAATTTACATCTAGGAAGTGGCGAGATATGTATTGATAAAGATCCGGTTCCGAGAAATACTGTGCCATGTTTTCCCTTAGGGACTGACGATAATGACCCACCGTTTACCACCGATATTGACTCACCGTCTACCGTCGATAAGGAATCTCCGCTTACGCTCACCGTCGAGGAAGAGAATCGCTTGCAGGAATTTCTAAACCAAGAACTACCGTTGTTTGAGGAAATTCACGGGGTCACTCCGCTCATTGAACACCGTATCCGTCTGTCCAACTCAGAACCAATCAAACAGCGTTACCGACCTCAGAACCCTCGAATGCAAGACGTCATCAACTCCGAAGTTGATAGGATGTTGCAGGAAAATATCATCGAGCCGTCCGACAGCCCCTGGAGCTCGCCTGTCGTCATTGTCCGAAAGAAGGATGGCAAGCCCCGATTTTGCATTGATTTCCAGAAAGTGAATTCCGTCTCCGTTAAGGATGCGTACCCGCTACCATTCATCAATGCAGTCTTGGATAAACTCAGGCGGGCGCAATACATCTCCAGTATTGATTTGCGACAAGGATATTGGCAAGTCCCCTTATCCGAGGACAGTAAACCTATCACGGCGTTTACCGTACCTGGCCGTGGATTGTTCCAGTTCCGAGTTATGCCGTTCGGCTTGCATGCCGCTCCTGCAACGTTCCAACGCCTGATGGACAAAATAATCGGACCAGAAATGGACCCCTATTGTTTTGCATACCTAGATGATATTATCGTCTTGGGAAGTTCGTTCGAGGAACATCTTGCCAACCTCAAGGAAGTATTCAGGCGATTGAAAGCCGCTAATCTCCGACTGAACCCAGAAAAGTGCCAGTTCGGCCGCAGGTCACTAAAGTATTTGGGACACCTAATAACATCCGAAGGAATCCGTACAGACCCCGAGAAAGTCGCCAGTATTGTGGAGCTCCGTGCACCAACAAACATCCGTGGGCTACGACGTTTCTTGGGGATAGCATCTTGGTATAGACGCTTTGTGCCCTCCTTCTCAGAAATTGCTGCTCCGTTGCATCGCCTGCTGAAAAAGGGACGTCGATGGCACTGGGGTGAAGAACAAGAGAGAGCTTTCCAACAACTCAAGGATTGCCTCACCAAGTCACCGGTATTAGCATGTCCAGACTTCAACAGACCGTTCATCCTTCAGACCGATGCGTCGGACCATGGCTTGGGAGCAGTGTTGACCCAAAATACAGAACAAGGTGAGCGTGTCATCGCCTATGCTAGTCGCTCCTTGACTTCAACCGAACGAGCCTATTCAGTAACCGAGAAGGAGTGTTTAGCGATTGTTTGGGGAATAGAGAAGCTGAGGCCCTACCTGGAAGGCTACCGTTTCCTAGTAATCACCGATCACCAATCCCTGCGATGGCTCCACTCGATAAAGAGCCCGACTGGACGTCTTGCTAGGTGGAGCATGTTTTTGCAGCAGTACGACTTCGAAATCAAGTACCGTCGAGGAGGTTTGAATAAGGTGGCCGATGCCTTATCGCGAGAACCCGCCACAGAGAGCGAAGTCATTACACCAGAGATCGCCACCCTGGAAGGTAGTAATAAATGTGCATGGTACGACAGACGTAAGGAAGAAGTCCGTAAAAATCCAGAAGGCTTTCCGGATTTTTGTATTCGCGACGACCGATTATACCGACACTTCTGGGAGGCCAATGACCTAACGGAGCCAGAATTAGCAGATCCGTGGAAGCTTTGTGTACCTAAACCCATCCGACTTCAAGTCCTTCAAGAAATGCATGACAGGCCAACTGCTGGACACCTTGGTATCGCAAAGACCGTGGCACGAGTATCAGCCCGCTATTACTGGCCTGGTATGTTCAGAGACATAGCTAAATATGTACGTAAATGCCCTTCTTGCCAGAAGTACAAAGTTTCCCAGATGAAACCTCCCGGACTGATGCAACCGTCGAAAAACCGCCAACCTTGGGAATGTGTGAGCACGGATCTCGTGGGTCCGTTACCTCGGTCCTCTCGTGGAAACAATTTCCTGATAGTATTCCAGGACAGATTCACGAAGTGGGTGGAATGCCGTCCGATTAGGAAAGCCACCGCGAAAGCTGTTACACAGGCGCTATACGAGGAAATCATCGTCCGTTTTGGCTGTCCGACCACTGTTGTCAGTGATAACGGTTCTCAGTTCACCGGACACCTCTTCGAGGAGTTACTCCGAGATTTGGGGATCCAGCACCGACGTACCCCTCCGTACACCCCGCAGGCCAATCCGGTGGAACGTACCAACAAGACACTGAAGACAATGATCGCTCAATTCTGCGAGCAGGATCACCGAAAATGGGACACCCACCTTCCGGATCTGCTGTTTGCCATCAATACCGCCCGACATAGTACTACCGGATACTCTCCAGCGTTCCTGAACTTTGGGAGAGAACTAGAGGTCCCGAAAGCCGTGTACCGAAAAGTGGTGCCGATCACCGAAGAGAGAAGGGATCCAATAAGTTCAGAGGAAAGTCTTAACGAATATACGGACCGAATGAAGAGACTGCAAGAGACTTTTGAATTAGTCAGACTGAATCTCGCCCGAGCTTTTGCAACCCAGAGTCGACACTACAACCTGCGACACCGAGAATGGAGATGCCATGTTGGAGATCTAGTTATGAAAAAGGAACATCCCCTCTCGTCCACCGAGAAGAACTTCGCCGCAAAACTAGCTCCTAAATATTCCGGACCGTATACCGTGACAAAAGTTATTTCTCCAGTAGTCTATAATTTGAAAAGTAATACCGGCAAACAGCTACTGCGGATTCATGTTAAAGATCTACGTCCTGCCCATATTGACTAAGGATGTTTCTTTTCTCTATCACTCCCTCTATTACAGACCATGTCGAAACGTCTCCCAGGAGAACCCCCTGTAGGAGCAACTCCTCCGAAAGATACGTGCAGTCCTCCGAAAGACGGAGAAAGGAAGAGGCGGAAAATGGGAACACTCACGAGGGCGTGTCGAGCCCTAGCTAAGGAGTTAGCCTCCCGTCGACCAAAAGCAAAGGTGTCGGGGCCGCCGTTACGCCAACCGACCCGTCCCTGCCCGGTGGAGGTACAAGCCCGCCGTCCGCCACCTCCAATAGACGTGAGGGATATTCCCCTACCTCCTGGTCTTCCACCGTCCCTACCCAGCCCAGTAGAAGGACAAACCCACCGTCCTACCTCCCCGTCTGTCACTTTCGTCGACGTCAGAGACATTCCGATACCGCCAAATCCTCCACCCCTCCATAGCAAACCCCGAGCATTACCAAAAGCCGGACCACCGTTCCCCACGCCGACCGTCGACACCGGAACGAACAAAACGGTATGGACGACCGAGAAGCTGTACGATGCCCTACTGGCATGTCCGTCTCGGGAGCAGTGGAGTGAGGAACTCACTCAAGCCCTCCGAGCCCTCCGACCGTCGGACCAGGTGACCAATCGGATCCGTTACCGTCTCACAAACGCTCAAGGGAAGAGTATCCGGGTGTGGCTGCCTCAATAGTCGTTTTTTTTTTTCCCTTAAAGCTATTTTTTGTTTTCATGCCTACAGGAGTTTTTTTTTTGTTTTTCTATTTTCTTTTATAATCGTTGTTTTAAATCCAATTGTTGAGAATACATACTTCCGTTACTAATGTGTTTTATTTCGAATTCTGATTTTACGTCTGTGTCCTAGGGAGAGTTTAAACCGACAATGGACGTCCTGGAATTGGAGTTGGAACCCGAACAATCCCCCCGCCCGGTGGATAAGATTATTGCCGAGTTATTGGAAGCTATGCAAGACACCGATGAGTCTTCCGAGACAGTACCGAAAAATGACCAAAGGATCAAATCCTCCGTATCCGACCCAGTAGGAACCGCTTCTTCAGCCTTAAAACCGGACCCGAGTCAAGGATCACTGGCTCCACCTGAAGCGAACATTGCTACAGCTTCTCCTACCGCCACCGCCGGGTCCGACAGCCCTACACATCCGTATTTTTTGGAACATCCCGAAGAGGATCCGTTTAACGACGCCTTCTGGTCTCCATCCAACCCGATGCGTTGCCAAGAGAACCGCCCCCTGTCCCCGTTCACCATTCCGGTATATCTGCCGGTAGAGAAACAACTTTGCTGGAGATGTGGACAACCTGGACATTCACGCCAAGAATGCCGCCAGACCCGGTCCGTTCTCTTCTGCTCCAGATGCGGTCTAGTAGGTGCCATGTCCCGAGATTGTTCCTGCCATGGACCAAAGAAGAATAACCCTCCCTGCCATGGATGTGGATGTCCGAGCCCCGAAGTGCATCTAACCTGTTCCGCCTGTGGATGTACCCACTCCAACCGCCATTGATTGATTCATCGTGGAAGCAATCCTATTTTTTTTTGTGTTCTTGGAACTTATGTTTATATTGGGATGTTTTTCTTTTCCAAACTTAGTTTTTTTTTGTAACGGGTGTACCAGTACCTCCAAATAAAGGTTTCTACCAGGGAAGGAGGCTGGCGCCTGAAGTAAGGTTAGGTAATCCGTTCAGTTTATTAAGTTAAGTTAAGAAAAAAAAAGAAGTATGTTAGTAAAATTCTTTTTTTTTCCCGAAGTGGGAAGGGTGTGTGACGAAGTCACCAATGTTCAATGTACAAAGCACTCTCGGTTTACTCTTATCACCTAATAAAAATTATCGCGCACGACACTGGAATCTCGGAATCTCCGACAACACCAGATATCTGCGACCCGAGTAGTTAGTGAGTAGTACCGCTAGAGGGAACCACTTACGCTTAGATATCGTGACTATAGCGGAGGACTACGAAAGCAGAAATTTGAATCGTCTCGACAGCAGTTCTGCAGTCGCGGTCTAGAAGGTGACAAGCAGAGAGCTAATTGGAGAGAGTACCGAACAGCCGTTCAGTCGTTCCGCCAGCCAACCGCTCAGCCGTTCCGCCAGCCAACAACCGTCCAACCAGGACCGTACTGGTAACTTTTTGTAAGTGGGTGGTAAGAGTGAACCAGGTAGACTTTCAACCAAGGTAGTTATTTTCGTTATTTTTATTTAATACACTCAGTTCTGATTTAGTTTTGCATATCCGAAAATATTAGGGCCGGTAAAGGGTGGACCGTTTCGCATCACCTGTTGTGAAAACTCGGGTGTTGAGAGCAAAAACCCTGAAGAGTGTATTTTTTTGGTACCTGTTGTGAATAACTCGGGTATCGAAGAATTCGTACTCTCATTATTATTTTGGGAATTTCCGTTATTAGTTTGTTGAACGTTTTGATTTTCAGCGCCTGTTGTGAATAACTCGGGCGTTGAGGTCAATAACCGTAAGGAACGCTTTTCGGTGCCTATTGTGGATAACTCGGGTATCGGAAAGCTTGTACTTGATATTACCGGTATTTTATTTTTGAGTGCTCTGAGTTTCAACACCTGTTGTGAAAAACTCGGGTGTTGAGAGCAGAAGCCTTGAGGAGAGTTTTCTGGACCTGTTGTGAACAACTCGGGTGACAGAAAGCTCTAGACCATCATTATCAATTACTTCCTTGAATAGATTGAAAAATCGGAACTGAGAGGTCGTTTTGTAAACTAGAGGGTACAAAGAATTGATATTGTATTGGTTGAGGGTCGTACCACCGTAGACAGAGCTTTAACCGATACCGTAGAGCTTGCCGCTTAACACTGTAATATATCGCTTAGATCATAGCTTCGACTTTCCGTAAGACCCGCTTGCTTTCTCTTGCTTTGCCCGTTTTGACTGTGTGCTTGCACGATATTTGTTGAACGTGTTGTTTGAGTTGATAATAAATTATACATTTGTCCGAAGTTACTTATGATTTATTGATAAACTCCTTACCTAGCAGTAAATTACCAGGTCGTAAATTACGTATTCAAATATTCAACATCTCGTGACCCCTGGAATTATTTGACTCCACTGAAGCTGCTCGGAGCAGTGTCCTTCACACTCTAAACAGAAGGTGGCGCCCGAGAAGAACCTTGACCAGGGCGCCAAAGTGACAGGAGCTTAGAAAGAGCGTTACACTAAAACCAAAGCTATGATAATAACAAACAAATCAAAATACTCCAAAATCACGTTAAATAATTCAAATATAAATATAGAAAACCCAAAAATCGAAATTGTCACACATACCAAATATTTAGGAATTCAACTTGATAATTTACTCTCATTTGATAATCACTTCGAATATATTCATAAAAAGATATCAAAAAAATTGTACTTTTTTTCAAGAATCGCTGAGAACTTATCAACTGCTGCTAAAATAACCGTGTACAATTCAATTATCTTACCACATTTTGACTACTGTGCTACAATTATGTACTCGATGAATATAAGTAAAATTAGTCAGTTGCAAAAGTTACAGAATAGAGGAATGAGAATCATTTTAAAATGTAATAGATATTCACCAATAAATGGAATGTTGTC
This sequence comes from Zygogramma bicolorata, assembly GCA_032362365.1. Classification (NCBI taxonomy): domain Eukaryota; kingdom Metazoa; phylum Arthropoda; class Insecta; order Coleoptera; family Chrysomelidae; genus Zygogramma; species Zygogramma bicolorata. Next base: position 206,719 of record JAVJAQ010003745.1, read on the forward strand.
AACGCTACAATGGATGACGGTGTCACAAAGATTATTGTATCTAGCAATGATATTTATCTATAAAATAATAAACGACTTGTCTTCTTATTTTAAAAACATGGTCACATATAACTATGGAATTCATGAACATTTCACTCGCAAAAATAGTAATTTCCAAAGTTTCAGAACAAATTTCAAAAGTAGTATGAATACATCGTTTTTCAAAGGCTTCGTTAAATTCAATGACTTGCCAATAGACATAAAAGATAGCTCTTCACTGAATGTTTTCAAAAGGAAATTATTGAACTATATACATGAAACATAATATAGGTATTTTATATCTCTTGTATAAATTTAAGTTTGTATGTATTATTGACTGATTAGAAATAATTGTAACGCTCAATTAATTTATTCCTCATGAATTACGATTTGTTTCACAAATTGGTATCTATTTGCATTATCTATTTATGTATCTATGAATATTAATATTAGTGCGTAATTATTGTTATTTTTTTGGAAAAATTTGTTCCTCACTTATTGTATATTAGGGTAACCTACTTCTAAATGAAGGATCTTCTTCTTCTTCATCCTTGACGATAGCGGCCAGCATTCCTATCAAAATCCTTCATTATCACAACGGTTCCGTATCGATCATGCCAGCATTCAGCACATATTTTTTTAAATTCTTCGAAAGACATGTCGGGAGAGACATGCTCATCGAATACATGTTTCAAATTGATTTCATCCTGCTTGAATAGTATAATCATATTGCAATTGTCTCGTATCAATTGTTTGGGGATTTTCGAGTATGTTTGACAAAGGCAGGCGGCGTCAATATTTTTGTGTCTACACATGGAATAATATTCTCGAATTTTTTGTTGTCCGTCGCATGCAACATCATCGAAAATGAATATGGAATATGATTTAGCTCCGTGAGGACTTACAATTTCCTCAATCTCCCTAAACGGAAAATACCCCAATCCCTTTACTTTCCCCAAGATTTCTTGAACCGCTTGATATTTCGGCTGATACAATGACTTTGAGTATACGTAAATATTTTAGAATTTGCCAAAAAGAAACTCGAAGAAGATCAACGTCACAATCAAGCTATGGAACATTTGGGTTCTTGTACCTGCGCAAAACACCTCGAGGATTCGGTCTGTTTTTGAAGAAACAACGCGAAGGACGTGGACTCTACTTGAAAAAACAAAAAAAATCTCGTTGAAGCTACCCAATAGGGCTTTATATGATTGGGAAATACGTCGGTGTGCCCGTCAACTGAAAATACCTCATTTTCGTGGAGTCTTCATGCGTGATACGTCCATGCGTGATACGTCCAATTTGCGGTCCTTGGCCGCGAGAATGCGCTGTGATCAACTTGGATACTCAGTTGAATGCTGGCACCCATTGGGTAGCTTACAACAAAAACGGTGATTCTGTACAATACTTTGACAGTTTTGGCAATTTGAAACCTCCAATGGAATTGGTGCGATATCTTGGAGGGGGTATAACAATCACCTATAATAATGATCAACATCAAAATTTCAATCAGAGTAACTGTGGACATCTCTGTTTAGTTCCTACTACAGAATGTCGACAAATAAGTGTTTGAGAGATTACACTGATCTCGAATTGAAAAATATACCTATCGATTATTTGGTAAGAGAAGCAGGACCTTGGGAACTATTAGATGTGTGGCATAGATTACCGAAAGACTACCAGAATCGATTCGCTCTGCAAGTGCGTCTGCCATGTTTCATTCATTGTCTACGTGAAGAGTTTATGATTGTGTATTGTAGGAAATATTAGTTGATTGAAAATATGAATGCATATTCGAATTTGGAAATGGCAGATATGCATTTTACATACGGTCGTGCTAACGGTAATTCATTGGAAGCGCAAAGACTTTATGCTGAACAGTACCCACAGCGTAGACTACCCCATCATACTACGTTCACAACTATTCACCGACGCTTGCGGGAACGTGGTAATTTTGAAAAAAGAAGTTATGATTCTGGTCGTACTAGAGAAGTTAGAACTGCAGCTGTAGAAGAAGCCGTACTTAATTCAATTGAAGAATTCCCAGAAACTAGTACCAGGAAAATAGCTCGTGTCCAACATGTAAGCCATTCCGTTGTTTTTAGAATTTTAAAAGAACAAATGTTGTATGATTTTTTACCCCGTGTGATTTTTTGTCAGTTGCTTATTAATATGATTGGCCAAGCACCACAGTTCTTAGGTTATATTTTATTTACTGACGAGGCGAATTTCTCGAAAGAATGTATTAGAAATTTTCACAACAATCACCTTTGGGCTGACGAAAATCCTCATGGCTTTTTTGAAGGAAATCATCAGTATACATTTTCATTAAACGTGTGGCTCGGAATTATTGATAATCATTTAATTGGTCCCCATTTTCTTCCGCTACGATTAAATGGTGAAGCATATTGTCATCTCCTTGAAGAATTACCTGTTCTTCTTGAAGAGGTTCCCATTCAAATTAGGCAACATTCATGGTTTATGCACGATGGTGCACCAGCTCATTTTAGTATACGTGCAAGAACTCACCTGGATGAGGTGTATGCCAATCAATGGATAGGTCGAGGAGGACCTGTGAACTGGCCAGCCCGCTCCCCTGACCTTAATCCTTTGGATTTTTGCATATGGGGATATCTGAAATCTTTGATATATACAAACCCAGTTGAAAATATCGATGATCTGCGAAACCGCATTGTGGCAGGGTGTGAAACTATAAGAAATTCTCCAGGAATATTTCATCGTATACGCAATTCTATGAGGAAAAGGGTAGATGCTTGTATTGAAGCTGAAGGCGGTCATTTTCAACATTTATTATAATTGTATTGTCGATATTCGACAAGTTTTTGTTCACTTTTGTTTTTAGTTATAAGTCTCATAATCATAATGAGCTTATTTATTTTTTTCTCATAAATGCTTGAGTTTTCGAAAAAAACTTGTAGAGTTAAAAAAAGTTAGTCAATGAATTGGGCTTTTCAGTCATACTTTTTTAAAGAAAAAATTTTCATCTAAAAAAAAGTTGTAAGAAAAAATATCTTAGGGGTTGAAATAATCAACCCCTTCTAAGCATACTTCAGGGTTGAAAAAATTTCAAAAAGTGTACTCTTATTGACAGATAATGTTTACCAAGTTTCGTGTCTTAAGCTTGATATACAGGGATAATGAAAAAGAAAAACCAATTTTTTTTTTATTTTCGAAGGGGTGTAACTTTTCCGGGGAGGGTTTAAGATGGGTGGCAGAAAATGACACTACACAATCCTAGTGTCAGTATTAATGTTTTTATGCAAAGCACAGGCCACTAGACTTGACGCAAAATACACTCGCGTTAGCTCATCTTTTTGAAAATGCATTGCATTAGATTTTTTTTTCTCGTGAATGCTCAAGTTTTAGAAAAAACTTGTAGAGTTAAAAAAGTTAGTCAATGAATTGAGCTTTTCAGTCATACTTTTTTAAAGAAAAAATTTTCATCTAAAAAAAAGTTGTAAGAAAAAATATCTTAGGGGTTGAAATAATCAACCCCTTCTAAGCATACTTCAGGGTTGAAAAAATTTCAAAAAGTGTACTCTTATTGACAGATAATGTTTACCAAGTTTCGTGTCTTTAGCTTGATATACAGGGAAAATGAAAAAGAAAAACCAATTTTTTTTTTAATTTTCGAAGGGGTGTAACTTTTCCGGGGAGGGTTTTTTCAAAAAATTTTATACCAAACACTCACATTAATTTTCATCACAGAATCACCCCTTTAATTTTTTCGGTGTTATTTAGATACACCCTGTATATAGAAGGGTCAAAGTTATTCAATAATTTAGCAAATATATATACCCTAACTTTATTTGCAGGAAAGGAGGCCAAGAAGAGTTGGGAAAAATTACGAAATAACCATAGAGATGCGCTTCGTCGCCAAAAAAATGCAAAACCGCGAAGTGGATCGGGGGCTGTTACTGTAAAACCATGGCGCTTTCAAGAAAAGATGGCCTTTTTAATTCCATACATGGCAAACAGACCAAGCACCACCAATATCGAGGAGAGCAATGAAAATACACATCGCAATGACAAGACACAGGATACCGGTGAACCATCTCAAAGCCAAAGCGATACATCTTTATACAATGTCGATACCGAGCAAATTGATATTGAAGAAACGCAAGAGGATGAGGCAGAATCTCACATTCATACTCAAGAAATGGATCAATCACTCACAAACATACAGCAAACACCGACAAGAAAGCGACGTAAAAGAGATACATTAAGTGACTTGCTCAATAAATCAGTTCGAGAACATCAGGAAAGAGTCGCCAATAGGCGAACAGAACCAGAACATTTAAAGACTACTACAACCGAGTTTACCATAAGCAATGTGAAACATGATCCATTGTTTCATTTTTTTATGAGCATGTACGAAAGTACAAAATTATTACCACTATGCTCTCAACATACTATTAAAACTGGTTTATTTTCTATGGTCTCACACGAAGAAGCGAAAACCTTGCCACAAAATCAATATCCGTCTCGTCCAGTATCAAATGATTTATCTTCATATTATTCTTCATAAAGTCCATCTCCTGCATCTCATTCTTTATCGAATACAGCTGATACAAATATTCATACAGAGGAGGAATCCAGTGATAACAATTTCTTACAATTGTAGTTTCTACAAACTTGTTTATTCTTTTCATTTTTTGTGTTGAATGTAAACAGTGTAAGTTTTTTCAAAATTAATAAACAACAAAAATTATTCACAATCTGATTTTTAAAACTTACCTTAAAAAAACAGCCAGCTTCTCCTCAGAGCTAATTCTTCCATGTCCACCAAAACCCTCGTCTTTCAACTCAGTTGCAATTAATTCATGGACTTCTTTAAATTAATCTCTAGATAGGCGAAAATAGTTTTTAAATTGCTCTTCTGACAATACAGAAGTCAACGCAAATTCTCCGTGGGATTTTCTGTTCTTTAAATATGAACTCTTCCAAGTTTTTCTTTTTCTTGCACGTCTTATCAGTGTTAGTCTATATAAAAATTCGTTGTCAACATCTGATTCGGAACTCACATCTATCGCCTCCATTGCAACCTGTGATAGTGAGGACTCCAGCGAAACTATGTGAGCAAATGCGGATCAAGCAAGTGTTCACTGTGCCAGTGTCACATTGGCGCGGATACGTGAACGAGTGCGAGTGCGAGCATGTGCGGCGGGCGATATTCCCAGAGCGTCCGCGCTCCATGGACTGCTTCGCCCGCGTGGCGCCATCTAGCGGGAAGTGTTGGTACTTTTGAGCCAAAGACGGCTTTGTTTCACTACTTCTATATTCGGTAAGACCATGGAGAATGTCAATAATAGAAAAGATATCCGACTAGTTACCCATTGGAAGTCTATAAGAAGGGGTATGGGTGCTAACTCTCTCATAGCTCGTCCTAATTTTAAAAACCATATCTGTATTCTCTGAGGATTTTGTGGCTATACACATGGGTAAAGTCAATATTTGCTATAACAAACCATTGTATTTGGGATTCTCTATTTTGGATATGTCAAAAACTGTTATATACGACTTTTTCTATGACACAATTAAAAAACATTACGGATCGCAAGCTTCTCTGCTATATACTGATAGTGATATCAATTCATGATCGAAAATGCTGATAAATTTGATACTTCGAATTATGGTGCAGCTAACAAATTCAATATACCCGTAAGTAAATCAGTGGTTGGAAAAATGAAGGATGAACTCCCGAATGATCCTTTTATCAGTTTTTACGGTAGCGGTGCTAAAGCTTACCATGTCAAAAGTATATCTGATGAGATGAAAAAAGCTAAAGGTATAAAAAAAATCCGTTGTCAGAAATCAAATTTCAATTGACGATTACATGAATATCGTCGAATCAGGTGGTGTGATCCTTAGAAAGATGAATGTTTTCAGGAGTAATTTACATGATATACATACATTGATGTGTGATGAAGTCGCCATGTCCCATAAGGATGATAAGCGATTCATTATTCCCAACACTACAAAAACATTGCCGTGGGGTCATACTGATATTGAATTTTACCAAACTGAGCCCGATGAAAACTTCAGAATTCTTCTGGAAAGACTAAAACTGAAAAATATTAATTCAGTAAAGGACCCCGCACTAATCTTATGGAAAACCGGTTTCGGTGAAAATCGCTGAAATTTCAATATGATGTCGCCCATGCCATCCTGAATAAAAGTTATCATTGCGCCAACTCTCTGAATGCCCGCGTTTGGATTCTACAGGGGGTCAAAGTTCGATATTTTGACGATTTTTCAAAAAATCCGGAATTTCATTTTCATTGTATCGATCTGAATTTTTATAATGGAATAGTCCACAATATGTGCATCAAAAAGTTCAAATGACAAAAGTTTCTAGAATCAAAACTGGCGGGTATACAGAGGGTTGAACTTTGTTTTTGGTAATTTTTATCGAACTTTTTTTGAGAAAATATTCGTTTTCCTGCAGATCCATGTGCAATTGATGTTACTTACAGTACATAAGAGGGCGATCATATTTTGCATTTGAACTAACCATCCAACTTTAAATATTTGAAAGGTACGGGGCGATCAAAAATATATTTTCAATTTCGGAAAAATGTATCCCTTTGTATAGTCAGCTTTCACCAATATATTCAGCTGATTTTTTGAAACTATGTAGCTAACATACATACAAATGTGTCAACGTCTGTGCTCATTAATCTGAATCCAAATAAAGTTGCGGCGATGGTCCAAAAAATATGGAGAAGGGATGTTTCGGAATAATTTGGAAATGATATTTCTTTTGTGCCTCTTTAACGTTTTTAAAAAGCCAAAGACAATTTTAAAAGATCAGATTAACACAATTTACTGTACTAAAATAACAACATTTTCGTTTCCAAGACTTGTACCTACTACTTTTCTGTGCAAGTAACTGTATTATTCCATATCCAAAATAGAGCAGTCCTTGGAATGTCATTCGATTGCTGTCAGAGTTATGGATGTTTTTGATAGCAAACATATTTTGATGTGTTGAACGTAGAAGAAATGTTAGTATTTTCTAATAATTAGAGAATCGGTTGATGTTTTGGTCATCAATTACCTGTTTTCTTTTATTTTCTGCTCTTCGAAGTTAAATAAGGTGAGATAATCATTATATTCAATTGTATCTCATATTTGAATATTCCCAGGTCATCATGGCCTATCAAAATCAAGTAAATTGCTTTGTATGCGATACCCGATCAAGACCAGCTCGAATGTCACATCTTCTTCATGGAGAAGAACATTTGGAAAAGTGTCAAATAGCTATTTCTAGGCGGGATGCACGAGGTGGTCCCCCTCTCATCATAGGAGAAGAAACAAGAATATGTTTAAACTGTAATCGATCTATTATGAATGAAATAAGGGACTTGACGATTGATCCAACTTGTATAAGACTTAATGTTTTGACACAAACATCGAGCCATACATGCTTCATCTGCAATGCCGCCGATGATCAGCAAACTCTATCCAATAAATGCAGGGCCAATATTTTTGTTCATCGAAATATATTCATCCCGGATAACGTGAAGGCGTGCAGACATCATCTCGATGATAACGGTTTCATTTTGCCATTTCTATTACCAGGAATCCAGTTTGTAAATAGACCTTATCTGATAAAGGGACAGCAACTATCCATTTTCCTTCAAGGGCTTCGTTTTGTGGCTATTGAACACTCCAGCTATGAAGATGAGAACAATTTCAGTGAGGATGAGTTTCAGGCAATATCTCCTATAACCAAAGAACAATTTCGTAGTCTTTTTATGTTCTGTGATATGGTTCCGCAGGAACATGGTTATAGATATATAACGAAAAAAGACCTTATGACATTCCTCTGTAAATTGCGTCAGGGTCTGTCGGATGATTTCTTGAAGGTAATATTCCATTATCCCTCTAGGCAAGCCACCAGCTTAGCAATTTCTAAAGTAAGACAGTCTTTGATGCAAAGATTCGTTCCATCGAATATCGGCTTTGCAGCCATCGATAGGAATGTGTATATTAGAAGGCATGTGAGTGAGTTTTCCAATATTTTATATAACCCGACCCCAGCCAACCCGAAGGCCATCGTTTACATCGACGGATCATACGCCGCCATAAATAAAAGTTGTAATTTCAGGATATTGCGCCAATCTTTCTGCCGGTACAAGGGACATCATCTGGTGAAACCAGTTTTGATTGTGGCCCCGGATGGATATATACTGAGTATTCAAGGACCTTATTTCTCAGACGCTCGCAACAATGACGCAAGAATTTTGGAGAATCAGTTTGAAAGAAACTTAGAAGACATGAGGGGATGGTTTAATGAAGGTGACATTTTTGTTGTGGATCGGGGTTATCGAGATGCCATACCCTTACTGAATAATCTTGGCATACAATATGAAATGCCCGCGATTGTTCCACGAGGGCAACAACAGCTTTCCACCGAGGAAGCAAATAAATCTCGATTAGTGACGAAAACTAGATGGATAGTTGAAGCAAGAAATGGACATTTGAAAAGCATGTTTAAGTTTTTTGATAAAACGATCGAAATGCCACACGTACACAATCTTAGCGATCTATATCAAATCGCTGGTGCACTCATCAACAGCTTCCACCCCCCAGTCTCAATGAGAGGTGCCAATGCTCAGCTGGCACAAGAATTGTTACGAAAATCACAGGAGGTAAATGTCGTCCAGGCTCGAGTGGAAGTGGACAATCTTCATCTGAGAAATGGTCAATGGGTCCGTATGAATGGAAACCTGATTCCAAACTTTCCTCGCCTTACGATAGAATATCTAAGAGATTTGACCGTAGGTATATACCAAGTTAAACTTTCACCTTCGTATATACAGGATAAATTGCAAAGGGAAGAAAATGAAGAGTTTCAGGTCGATATTTTCGAAGAGGAACCTGGATTCATGAGAGTCAGGGTTTTTTCGAGGTTCAGAAATGCCACAAAATATCAACTGTGGATCAAATATAATGATGGAGAAGAACCTGATGAACCAAACGAGCCCATATTAGGATATTTTTGTACTTGTAAAACCGGCGCCAGAACTTTAGGAACATGTGCGCATGTTGCCAGTGTTCTATGGTATCTTGGTCATGCTCGACATGACCCCAACAGTCGATACCCCTCAAGTTCCCTACTAAACTCAGTAATGGACGCGGCAAATAGACCACAACAAATGGTTCCTGATGGTGCGCTTGAAATAGTTGGGTAGTGAAACGATGACAGTCATGCCGGTGAATAAACTCCTCACAATTTATTTGAATAACATCTCAAAAAACCCAAGACCGGTATGTAGGTGGTCAATTTGGATGCATGACATTTCGTCTGAAGTCTAATTCTTTATTGCGATAGAAATCACTTGCATCCTCATTCTTCATTGCAATTGAATTAACTGCAGATTCAATCATTGTAATGGAAGATTTTTCCAATTATTTCAGAATGTCGCATGCTCTATTCAGTGATATCTATATAAGACCTACCCTACACTGATGAGGGGCAAAACCCCGAAACCGGTATAACTCGTTTCGGAAAACGAAATATTGTCATATATTGAAAATAAAAGGTCTCATATAAAGTTTTATCTTCACATTTTCAAAATTATCAACCTGAAAATGAATTTGGAAATCGAGTCATTATTAATATTATTCATAATTTTTAATTCAATATTTCATTCCAAATAAATCATTCACGCATGTTACATTATTCAGCTGTAATAGTAGTATTTATATCCGGCGAATTTCCAAGTTCAACGTCGTTTCAGACAACAGGTTTCAAGTTACATCACTGGTCGTCGATAATCATAAATGAACGCTGAGAATTGCGAATCTAGCAATTGTCAGCGGAATAGTTCATGACGACAGGATTATTTTTTATATAAATTGGAAGACTGCCTTCCGGATCGGGCTTTTTGTTTTGTAATCTTTAGTGATCAGTTTGACTAACCAAACTAATTTTTAAAGTAGTCGGCGTCATTTTTGCAAGAATGAAGAAAGCACATCTCTCCTGCCTGGGAATGATAATGTGAGTACTTACATTTCTATTTAATCCCAACTGCATTATTTCAACCTGATTCATTTTATTAATGGGTAATTATTTCAAGTGGTTTTTCATACATTCACTGTGATCATGTTTTTTTGTCTATTTCTTTTGTTATCAATAAACTAAGTTAAGTTTTATCACCTCTCATTTTATTCACTTCACCAGGGTACACTTCAAATACACAATTAAAATCACCTCTCGCAGCCAAGCTAAAAGTTTCATGTTTCTCTTTGTTTGATTATCCTCACTTGGACGGGCGGTTTTCTTCAGAAACCCCCTTTAAAAGTCACGTCCATTTGAATGAAAGATTTTCATCATGTTTTTGACTAATTTTTCCGGTAAACTAATGAACTAGTATAATTGCACTTGATTCACTCAACCATTTTCAAACAAACACTAAACTTCCCTTCCATTTTTGTGACATTTGGTGGAGACGCCGAAGTTGAGAGGTTTTCCCTTACAAGTTCCCCGCGACATTTGGTGGAGGCGCCGGGCAATCCTTAATCCCTCCATCCTAGTGAACGACTTGACAAAACTCAGAACAGAATTAAGAAGACACGCTCAACAATTAACAATACCAACAACTGACATTGCCAGATATTACCAATTACCCTTATGTGATTGCTCCTTTTTGAGTGAAAAAATAATTATTCAAATCAGAATTCCAATAAATCAAGAATCAAATTCTTGGGAACTTTATGAATTGATCACAACTCCCTTTGCATGGCATAATCAAACTTGCAAAATTGAACATAATGACATTTATTTGGCAGTATCAACTAATAAAAACTATGAATCTAACAAAATTAGGCAAATATCAGGCCCAGGCCTCAGAAATTGTAAACCACACGATGACAAATTATGCTATTTACCTAGATTTTCGGCTGATGCTCACCATGGGCCAGCATGTGCCAAGCATCTATTTAGTGGTGCTTCCGTGGATGACATCAATCATCATTGCCCCATGAACTGCCATAAATCATCAATGACAATAATTTCAGAAATTGAGGATGAAGTTTACATAGTAACCCATCCCAAACAAGATACCCAAATTGTATGCCCAAACAATACTAAAAATATACGCGAAGATGCACATAATATTCCAGGTGCTCTGAAATTAAGAGTCCCATGCAATTGCAAATTGGTAATGACTGGAGAAGTGATTATACCCACAAAATACCCATGTCCTGAAGACAATCCACAAATTTTACATATATCACACATAATTCCAGCAGCCTGGTCTAATTTAAAATCTTTTATCCTGAACCCGAAAATTAAAATAAACTCTCCTACCTTCAAAAACTTATCAGAATGTCTTAACACTAACTGGACATTGGAAATACCACACATCAACTTGACGTCAACAAAAGAAAATTTACAAGATATGTTAGATATAATAGAAGACAAGACACTTTTTTCTTACTCAGATACTTACGGATTTCATGGAGACACCATATTCATGATATGGAATTCCATCCTGTCAATTTGCATTGGCTATATCCTTTTCAAATCCCACCGTAACCTAGCAATTATTCCTGGGTTTCCAGCAGTGCGAGCAGAAACAAAAAACAGCCCAGTCTACTATGACATCTTCTTTTCTTCGGTGTGTTTAGCATTCATATTCTTCATTATATTTTTGCTTGCAAAGTTATTCATCCAGTGGAAACAGTCTCGTAACAAGCCTAAACAAAAATCAAAGTCAGAAAGTTTTGAGCTAGGAAAGAAAAAGGAATCGAAATACATATTGGAAATAGAGGAAGGGAGCCCTTGCCAACTTGCTCAGGGTAAAAGAGTCAATTGTACCCTACAAAAGTATGATAGTGAATCAGATAACGACCCTTCGAGTCAAGAATCCTAAATATAGTAAAAACACAATTAGAGAAAATTCCCCTCGTTCATGAGTAACCAAACATTCTTATATCTTTCATAACTATCACTGAATGATTACTATACGATATTGGGGCATAAATTTAATGCAAGAAGTATTTGAAGTCATTTGTTGTTGAAAAACGCTATAAATTGAAATTTGGAGATTTGAGAAGGAGATTGATCATTCGTATGACTGTCCTAACTCTCTGAGATTGTCAAGACAAAGACTCACCCTTATGTTTTGTCAATCAGGAAAGTGAACAGGAGGCGTGAAGGGATATCTAACAGTCTCAAATCAAAATTTGACGATTTATCAGTGCATCTGAACAACTGGTGGGAAATGATCTTGGAGTGATAAAAATATTCAGGCATGGCAATTAAAACCTTTTTCTTTACTTTTGAGAAGTAAAATATGTATTTATGTGTGCAACCGGAGAGTATGAAGTAATAATGAGTAATGTAAAGTTTGACTTCCTAAGAATTATGATGAGTGATGATGAAATAAGGATTATTATATGAAGATAAAGGGAATATATGTAGGACAATATAGGAGAAATTATTGTCCAGTTGGTAACAAGAATGTTACCGTGTCATAAGGGAATTATGAGCTATGAACTATGAGCAGTATTGTGTTGTATAAGTAAAGTATGTGTGGGAAACTTGGCAGAATTACCCTAAGCCTGGGTTGAAAGTTTTCCTATGCAGATACTTTATGAAATGAATAATGAGTTTATGAGATGAAATGAATGATGAGTTTATGAGGTGAAAAATATGAGATATATGATGAGTAATATGATGAGTAGATATGATGATATTAATGAAAGAAGTCAAAGGATTAATTCTATACAGTTGCACATATTTTTTTTAGAAAGAATACATTTTGTTGAGATAGTGAGAGCCATGCAATTTAAAAAACGTTCCATGTCAGTGATACTTAGTTATTAATTTCCACTCAATATCCAACATCAATACATTGACTTATGAAACAAGATAAACAGTAACACATTATTTTTGGTTTTGTATTTTTATTAAGACCAATTGAAAGAGATGGGGAAGAAGCGCTATCAACTTGCAATTTTTTTGTTGTTTTGATTAAATAAGGGGGTAAGATATATTTGTCGATTGCAAGGGAAATGTCACCTGTGAGTAAAAGGAATAGTAGAATTAGACAGAGAAACTTAACACAATAGAGTAGGAAAGTGGGACAAAAAGGAATGTAATGATCTCAAATGATTTGAGGTTGTACGAATAGGGATAATAAGAACCTTGAGAACATTTTCTCTCAATCATTGTAGGTTGGGATTTTGCACTAAGAAGTATCCATAAGAATATAGTCAGTTATATACCTAGTAATATAAAATTAAAGGAATATGTAGAAAAGAAAAATATTATTACTTTCGACTGTAATTAAAGAATACTTACTGCAAATAATCTTTTTCATGTATCACGGGACATCACGGAGGCACACACCAGGAACAGGCACTGATACGAAGGCAAGAAACGTTCCACCCACAGACGGAGTCCAGAACGGCAGCACCCCGCATCCCATTCTTGAACCCCAGAAGGAAGGCCAGACCACAGTATACTACATGCCAGATGTTCCTCGAGCCTGAAAAATGCTCCACTACAAATGATGTCGAGACACCTGCCCAGGATTGACCCAGCAACAAGCATGGTACCTGTACCAAGTCGAACTCACCTGCGAAAACTACCAGTAAAGTGTCCAGGAGTCCTGGACATACTCTGTATGCAGCTATCCGTTAAAAGTTGGAAAATATGCCAATTTTGTTCCACTTCACACTTCACTCACAATCCACAGACGAAAACACCAAAATGGAGTCCGAAGCGTGCCGAATCAGCATCTAGGTAGCAATTTGCAATGGAATTTGCAATTTGCTTGATCGACAATTTTGCCATTTCAACAATTCCAACGTCAACCAACCAACTCAAATGTCTGCCGCTATCTTAAAATTTGGCGGGAAAGGAGTAGTTCACGACTTCTTCACTGGTGTGACATAAGCTGCACGGAACACCACTAAATCAACCGATGGGCGCATTCGATGCCAGCAAATCCATCAACGAGTAGCTAGGCAGCCGACAGCCGTTACACGACAGAAAAAGATATCTAATGGGAGAATTTTACTGATTTGAAATCAGGCCCCAGATGCAAAGTCCAGGAGAGGAGCACGACATCATCAGTCATTCCAGTATACTACGAGGTCCCAGAGTCCCAGGCTGTACATGGGGTACAGTGTTTTCGCCGTTGGCAACACTGCATGCGGAGACCTGCCACTGAGGGAGCCAAGAGCGTACGACACGGGAACAACTTCCACGAACTGACGTACAGTGCCAGTGCCGGACTCAGTTTTTTTGTGCCACGTGAGAACTCATACCCTAATAATTGATTCGAAATATAATGTCGGGATATCTATGTTTTTTTCTCTAGGGATAAAAATAAGTATTTATGTTTTAAGTTGTGGAAATTTTCAATTTCATATATCTTTCAATCAATTTCCAATTCGAAGCTGGGGTCCAGCTTTACTAAGGAGGGGAGATGTGTCATATATTGAAAATAAAAGGTCTCATATAAAGTTTTATCTTCACATTTTCAAAATTATCAACCTGAAAATTAATTTGGAAATCGAGTCATTATTAATATTATTCATAATTTTTAATTCAATATTTCATTCCAAATAAATCATTCACGCATGTTACATTATTCAGCTGTAATAGTAGTATTTATATCCGGCGAATTTCCAAGTTCAACGTCGTTTCAGACAACAGGTTTCAAGTTACATCACTGGTCGTCGATAATCATAAATGAACGCTGAGAATTGCGAATCTAGCAATTGTCAGCGGAATAGTTCATGACGACAGGATTATTTTTTATATAAATTGGAAGACTGCCTTCCGGATCGGGCTTTTTGTTTTGTAATCTTTAGTGATCAGTTTGACGAACCAAACTAATTTTTAAAGTAGTCGGCGTCATTTTTGCAAGAATGAAGAAAGCACATCTCTCCTGCCTGGGAATGATAATGTGAGTACTTACATTTCTATTTAATCCCAACTGCATTATTTCAACCTGATTCATTTTATTAATGGTTAATTATTTCAAGTGGTTTTTCATACATTCACTGTGATCATGTTTTTTTGTCTATTTCTTTTGTTATCAATAAACTAAGTTAAGTTTTATCACCTCTCATTTTATTCACTTCACCAGGGTACACTTCAAATACACAATTAAAATCACCTCTCGCAGCCAAGCTAAAAGTTTCATGTTTCTCTTTGTTTGATTATCCTCACTTGGACGGGCGGTTTTCTTCAGAAACCCCCTTTAAAAGTCACGTCCATTTGAATGAAAGATTTTCATCATGTTTTTGACTAATTTTTCCGGTAAACTAATGAACTAGTATAATTGCACTTGATTCACTCAACCATTTTCAAACAAACACTAAACTTCCCTTCCATTTTTGTGACATTTGGTGGAGACGCCGAAGTTGAGAGGTTTTCCCTTACAAGTTCCCCGCGACAATATGAATCGTCCGAAAGGCTGTCTTCATGGAAAAAATGTACTTGCTGAATTGATTCGACTCAGTTCAGTAGCTGTTGTAGTACTATCATCATTTCTGTTTTCTCTGAATCAGCCCATATGCTTGGAATCGTGCTGAATTCATGTTATGTACTTACTTTAATTCATATTTCATATATCTGTCAGTTGCGGTCACAATTTTTTGAAGACAATGGCAGTTGCGAAGACCTGAATATAAACCAAATCATCTCATTTCTCTCTACTTGTTCTTCCGCACACGATCTTTCTCGAGAATATATTGTTTTCATACTGGATTTTCCTAAAACATCGGGTGGAGACAAGGTGGTCCTGGTCCTAATAGAGTTTCTGAATATATAAAAAATATGAATAGTAAACGGATACTTATATTTTTGAAAAAAAAATTTTTTTTTGGACCAACCTTTGTATATTCATAAATTCTCATTTCAGATAATTTGGTCATTGAAATGTTTCGAAGTTTGTCTAGTAAACGATATTATTTTCCGTTACAAAGAAATTATTGATTATTCCAGAAATCAAGGAAATACTATTCTTCAAAACCCTGTATAATTCAAACCGTGGCATTCGCGTGGTAGGCACTGTAGAACTTTTTGATCAATAATAACTCCTCTACATTATATCAGAAAATAAAAGAAATTCACGGACGATTTTCGAAATCATTTCTAAATTATTCCGAAACATCCCTTCTCCATATTTTTTGGACCATCGCCGCAACTTTATTTGGATTCAGATTAATGAGCACAGACGTTGACACATTTGTATGTATGTTAGCTACATAGTTTCAAAAAATCAGCTGAATACATTGGTGAAAGCTGACTATACAAAGGGATACATTTTTCCGAAATTGAAAATATATTTTTGATCGCCCCGTACCTTTCAAATATTTAAAGTTGGATGGTTAGTTCAAATGCAAAATATGATCGCCCTCTTATGTACTGTAAGTAACATCAATTGCACATGGATCTGCAGGAAAACGAATATTTTCTCAAAAAAAGTTCGATAAAAATTACCAAAAACAAAGTTCAACCCTCTGTATACCCGCCAGTTTTGATTCTAGAAACTTTTGTCATTTGAACTTTTTGATGCACATATTGTGGACTATTCCATTATAAAAATTCAGATCGATACAATGAAAATGAAATTCCGGATTTTTTGAAAAATCGTCAAAATATCGAACTTTGACCCCCTGTAGAATCCAAACGCGGGCATTCAGAGAGTTGGCGCAATGATAACTTTTATTCAGGATGGCATGGGCGACATCATATTGAAATTTCAGCGATTTTCACCGAAACCGGTTTTCCATAAGATTAGTGCGGGGTCCTTTGTACTGTGAAGTGACCCTAGTAGGAAAGTTTTGGGGTAGTTCTGATTTTTTCATTCCATATGTTTTTTGGGGTGCTAAATCTGAATCTGAGGTTTGCGGACAAAATTTCGTGACGCAACATTTAAAAAAAAACAGAAAAAACCGATTTTTTTTGCTTTTTTCCGGTTTTTTGCTTAAAACTCGAAAACTATTAACTTTTGGTAAATGGTCTGTTCACAGAAATTAAAGTACTTGAAATTCTCTACAAATGGCATTATTTAGTTTTTTTTTCAGACGAATCGTTCGGTTTCTAGTGCGAGTTGAAAATTGTAAATTTTTAGCAGTTCATGCAAAACCCACTTTTTAGATTTGTATTGAAAGGTTTTTAGTTAATTTCACCTAGTATTTAAGTTATTCTCTTTATTATTAAACAAATATTATAGCTAGATTGCAGAAAAGCAAAATAACTCAGTTAAAAAGCAGTTAAGGCCGCTTCACATTCCAATCGGCAACAATGTAAACTGTTGTAGACGTTGTAGTATGTAGTATGTGTGTACGTGTAGCGCACACTAGCGCACTATAAACTGGATGGCAATCGGCATTGGGCACCGCGCACACACATACAGACTATACGACTAACTACCTACGCGAGTCAGTTTGTGATCGTGCGGGGCTCGGAGTAGCTGCGCCGGCGACCGTGTACCTGCGTGACTGCGTTTCTAGTCTCTTTGTATTGTTTATAAACAATAATACGATTTCTACAAGTTATGTTTACTGTTTACGCGTGTTGTTAAAAATGGCTTCTGACGTTTGTTTTATTTGTGATGAAGTACTGAATAATGATGTTGAAAAGGTGACAACGGTACGGGAAAAAGGTTTGAAAACATTTATTGAGTCTAGCAAGAAGAGAAAGGATGGTCATCATGTTCAGCTAAGTAAAAAATCTACAGTTGAGGTTCATGAGAAATGTCGCAAAAACTACAATGATGTAAAAATGATTACCGCTTATTTGAAGAAAGTTGAGGAGGGTAGGGAGCAAGTTCAAAGGCGTTCTACTGAACCACCTTCCAATTTTAAAACTCAATGTTTTATGTGTGGTCTCGTCATAACACCTGAGTTTATGGAACAGCAAAGAAAAAAGAAAGCCAATCGCAATAGGGTGTATCAGGTTCGAGTTCTAAAAGTCAAAGAAACTGTTATTAGAAGAGCAGAAGAACGTGGTGATGAGTATGGAAAAGCCATTATCAAACGCCTTTTGCCTGTCTCAGACTTGGTCGCTTCTGACTGTCGATATCATAGTTTATGCATGAGAAAACTGTACAATCGCCCAATAACTCAACAAAAGTATAAAAAAACGGGTCCGTTTGCCGATGATGTTGAAAGAGCAATGGAAGATGTTTACAATTATTCAGAGAATAGTGAAGGGGAGTGCCAGTTTTTGCTCGATGAGTTGATGGACCAAATTAAGGGTGAATATCGTCCTGACAAAAAGACAGTCAAAGCTAAGCTACTAAAAAAATATGGAAGCGACATAATTATTACCATGTCTCGAAACAAGAAGCCGGTAGTTTGTTTCAAAGACACAGGGTATAAAATATTGAACGACGCTTGGTACCAGCAAGCGTTAAAAAAGGAACAAGAGGAAAGACTACGGATTGTTCAGACGGCTGCTGCCATCATTGTTGAAGATATCCGGAGCCAGGTTTATGAGACAAAGCAGTACCCCCCACCTGATAAGTTTTTAGAAGGAAATGAAGAACTCATTCCTGAAACACTACGTATATTTATGGAAAAAGTTGTACTTCATAAAAAACGTGGGGACTGTGACAACTGGAAGAAGAAAAGCAACGCACTTGCTCATTGTATTGTAGCGGCAGTGAGGCCCAGATCATTCGTCTCACCAGTCCTCGTAGGGTTAGCCGTGTTTCTCTACAAAAAGTACGGCTCAGGAAAATTGGTTGATGTTGTTTCTTCTCTGGGGTTTTGTTCATCTTATACAGAAGCTGTTCGACTAGAAGTATCAGCAATCGCCGGCGATCCACACAAAGTTGACCAGCCGTGCTTTACACAGCAGGTGTACGATAACGCTGATTTTAACGTACATACAATCGACGGATACCATACATTTCACGTCATGGGTGGCATTTCTTGTATTACACCAAAACATGCAGTAGCTCCTAACCAATCGATACCTCGATTAAAAATGAATCCCGCGTCTGAGGTTTATGGAAGTCATGGAGCTGTTCAACTTATTCATTTTGAAAGGACAAAACCTCAAGGTTTATCTGAAATCAAGATAAAAGATCCTAAGGAAATGTTCACACCAACTGATACTGTGACTCCATCTGTGCCTGATCTTCTGTGGCTCTATGGAAAAAGCAGAGACATTGCCGGCCTTTCAGGATGGAATGGCTTTATGGAAGCTGTCACAAGAGACATACCATATGAACTAACATTTATTGCTTTCCAGCCATTTATCAACGCTCCTCCAAGTGATTATGATACAATATTTACAGCATTGTTGATCGGAGCAGAGAAAACTAAATCCTTGAATCAAGTTACCTGTCTGGTGACGTTTGACCAACCTCTCTATCTCAAGGCAAGAGACATCCTTGCTAGCCGACCCGATGATCCTGATTTGTCAAATGTTGTTATAAGGCTCGGTGGATTTCACTTACTGATGTCCTTCATGGGGGCAATTGGTTACATTATGCAAGGTAGTGGATTGGCTGAACTTTTCAATACCGTATATGCGGCAAACTCAACTGAAAAAATTATGTCTGGTCACGCCTACGCAAGGGCAGTACGAGCTCATATGTTGGCTCACAGAACTTTGGCCAAAATGGTGATTCAGTCAATGGACTTATCGCCAACAATGGTGGATCAATTAGAGGAGATCTTGTTCAACTTAGACAGAACAGTGATTCTTTCTGATGACGTAAAAACTATTGTAAAAGATGTGCAAAAAGAATTCGAAGCTGAGCTAACTATTGGCAGAACGTGGCCCCACTGCTAAGCTCTGGGTTGTATATTTTGAAATGGTGACTTTGATCAAACACTTCATTGAAGCCGAAAGAAGCAGCAACTGGGATCTACACCTCCAAACCATACATGAAATGCTACCTTTCTTTCACGCAAGTGGCCACAATCTGTATGCCAAATGCAGCCACCTTTATCTCCAGGACATGCACAGCTTGACAACTACAATGCCATTTGCCGAATATGAGCGTTTCACCACTCAAGGATTCTTCAGTATTCGTAGGAGTGAGAAACTATGGTGTGGAACTTGGAGTGATATGGCGATAGAACAAACTCTGATGAAGTCAATGAAGACCAGTGGTGGTCTCACTCATGGTCGTGGAATAACTGAAGGCGTTGTGACAAGATGGACACAAGGGATGTCAGCACTGCATAATGTATGCCAAGAGATTGAGCACTTTACGGGAGTGGAACACGCAACGTCAGAACACCACGTTGATAGCAGAGATTCTATGCAAAAGCGAGACAACACAGACAAGTTTTTAAATTGGTTCCTTGAGCATCCTCCTTTCCCAGAGACCAGTGAACTAATATCTTTAAGTACTGGTATTGTCGCAGATGAGAGGATTACATGCCATTTGTCCAAGGAGGTGGGCATGCAAGGTATACAGCGCATTGTTGGTTGTGATTTTCAAGCTGTAAAATTCAAAAGAAGCGAAAGAGTGCTGCCTCTTGCGATCATGAATAGCTCTATTCAAATACAAGACAGGGCTGTAGTTACCAATCCTATCACACTTTTTCAACGAATGACCATCGCGAAACATTCAGATAAAGAGCTGCGAGAATTTTTACGTTACGAACTTAGTCCCTATCCTCTTGCTCTTTTTGATGAGCATGGGATGAGGAAAGGAACAGAATCCAGTTTGTACAAGGCTTTTACACCAACTGAACAGACTGACTTGAACGATACAAAATATGTCATCGACGGGAGTTTTTTGTTACACCGGGTAAAATGGCGCCATGGTCAGACATATGCAGAAATTTGCAGCAGTTATGCATCATATGTCAAATCAAACTACAAATCAAGTGCTATTGTCGTTTTTGATGGCTACCCTGACGAGGCTAGTGGTAGCACCAAGCGTTTAGACCGATTGAGAAGAGCACAAAGAAAACAATCTGCTGCAATATCATTTACAGAAATGATGGTGCCCACTGTCTCGCAGGATAGTTTTCTTGCAAACCCAAAAAACAAGAGCCGGTTGATATCTATGTTAATGGAGAAACTTCATGATACAAAAATTCATTCAAAGCAAGCTGTGGAAGATGCTGATATCCTAATTATCACAACAGCTCTTGAGATGGCCCCGTCATATGAACATGTGACAGTGGTGGGGGAAGATATCGACCTTCTGGTCATTTTGATTGGCCTTTGTAGCCCTGATATAAAAAATGTATTTTTTTTGAAGCCAGGAAAAGGAAAGGTTTCGCAAAGCCTCTACAACCCTCATCTGGCTGCTGAGAAAATCCTATTGGATCATATATTATTCCTGCATGCGATGAGTGGTTGTGATACTACTTCTGCATTGTTTAATCAAGGGAAATTGAAATTTCTTAAAGTCCTGCAGAAGAACAAAGACTTGCAATCGGTCATTGAAGCTTTCAAAGACCCTAATTCAAGTCAAGATGAGATTGCCACAGCAGGTAACATGTTTCTCACGGCTCTATATGGAAAAAAAGAGACGAAACTAAACGATTTAAGATACAAACAATACGTATCTTCATCATTCAAAAATAAGACCAACATTTCCTCATTGCCCCCAACTGAAGCTGCTGCACGAGAACATTCACTGAGAGTTTACTATCAGGTGCAGCAGTGGTTATCCGGTCAAGCCACACCTAACGTGCAACAAAAAGACCCAAGTGAGTGGGGATGGAAAAAAACTAGTAGTGGTCTCGTGCCAGTACCAACTACTTTAGACCCTGCACCAAACTCAATACTCCGGTACATTTCATGTAAATGTAAAAAGGGCTGTCAACGCAATTGTGGATGCAGGAAGGCGGGACTCCATTGTTCCCCAATATGCACATCATGCGAAGGACTGTGTAACAATGTTGAGCCACCAGAAGACAGCTCTGACATAGACATAGAAGAAACTGAAGAAAGAGAGAGAGGTATGTTGGATCTCACAAGTTATTTTGTATTCATTCATCCCTTGATATATGATATGTGTCTCACCTCTTTTTATTTTCCAGGAGAACAACTCCCGACCCTGACGATGGAGCAATCAGACCCTGAGCCAGGACCCGATGCCATCGAAGAACCTCAGTACGATGCGGAAGGTATGTTTAATCTCACTATCTATTTTGCAATCTTATCTCTTCTTGAAAAATGACTTAACTTTAAACTTTTATTTTCAGAACAAGCAGAACCAGGACTCATCGTTATCGATGAACCTCAGCCAGGGCCTTCCAAAAGACAACGGCTCATATAAATTTTGCATATTATAATTTATAATCATAATAATATATGATCATAAGTAACGAGATTTTAAGTTTTATTTTGCTACGAGTTCTACATTTTTTTGATACCTACTGAATTTGCATGATTTTTGCCTTTTTTCTTTTTATTTACTTGTGTGGAAAACCAGGTGACATTTATCAAATGACAGCATCCATAAAAATTAAATATTGAAATGTAAAAAGTGGGTTTTGCATAAACTGCTAAAAATTTACAATTTTCAACTCGCACTAGAAACCGAACGATTCGTCTGAAAAAAAAAACTAAATACTGCTATTTGTAGAGAATTTCAAGTACTTTAATTTCTGTAAACAGAATATTTACCAAAAGTTAATAGTTATCGAGTTTTAAGCAAAAAACCGGAAAAAAGCAAAAAAAAACGGTTTTTTCTGGTTTTTTTAATGTTGCGTCACGAAATTTTGTCCGCAAACCTCAGATTGGAATTTAGCACCCCAAAACACATATGGAATGAAAAAATCAGAACTACCCCAAAACTTTCCTAGCAAAAATACAATTTAACTGAATTATATATCGCCTGTGATAAATTGGATCTTCTCATCGAACTATTAGAAGAACAATCAAATAAATGAAATTAAACAGTGACTGTAAAATCTTTATGCTGGGACAATTGAAATGATGTGCTTTTGTTAATAAAGAATTTGGAAAGAACGACCTATTTCATTCATATCATCTGTGCCGCTGGGTGGGCGAAGCCCACCCGACTTCGGGCGCAGCCCGCAGGTACTAGGGGGGAAGGGGCGTTGCCAATGTATACTCAGAGAACCATTTCATATTCTCAGAGGAGTCAGAGACAACCAACGAGACTGTTAAGTTAATAGGAAAAATGGTTCTGTTGTGAAGCGATCGCTTCAATCAGGTCAACTATTCATCGATCCTTTTCTGGCACGTTATCTCTTATGGAGAGTAGCCCTCTTTAAATATATATTTCTTCTTTCTCTTGTTCATTAGATTTGTAATTAAACTATTTCCCTTCAATAATCAAAAGCCACAGGGTGATGGCGCTACTATCGCGACATGGAGTGTAGCAACGTTGACGAAGTTCACTATTTATCTCTACAAATGCCAATGCCATCATTCAACTGTGTAAAAAAATAAATATTTATAGTTATTGCGTAGAAAGTAAAAACTTAACTCGTAAACATAGTTGAAGTATAGCGCTTTGAATTATACTATATATAAAAATTTTGAAAATAAAGGAAATGAAAATAGGAAATTATTATTTTGAACACCTCCATAAAATTCGATATGAAAGACGGCAACAGTGTATGTTCGTGATTTTATTTACCTACCTAACCTGACCTAACCTATAGATCAAAAACGAAACGACCCTGTTTGCTGTGGTTTATTACATTTGCCTGCATTTGCTGTGATATTGTTGTTGTCTTTTCAATCTGGTGTAAGTAGAGATATTAAATAACAATGTATTGTTTAGTGTGTAGTTGTGATGAAAATGAGGTGCCCAAGATGCATTGCTTTCCAAGGAATGCTGAGAAGTAATAACATAAAATGTGTTTCATATGTTTGTGTCTGTTATGAAATATACTACATGTCCAGAGCATTGCAAAAAAAACTAGTTGACGAAATGTATTTTCGCATTATTGTATCTTGTTTTGTCATACAACACTACCTGATACGTTTTATAGCAGATATATTATAGTAGATAACATAGAAAAACTCCAATCAAAAGCAAACTGTCATAAGCCATATCAGTGTAAAATCTGATGTAATCTAACACTTTTGCAAGGTATATAGCTCAAAGATAATGAAAATATTGGTTTGACTCCATCTCAACAATTGGAGTTCTTGTAATCGTTTAATGCTTATTTAAAAGATTAAATTGTGTTCTGATAAATCATATGCCTAAACTGTAGTACATGAGGGTGGGATATTGAAAAAGTTGCCTTTACTTCTTCTGTTTGTAACTATAGTTCAAATTTTTTAGGTGTAAGTTATGGCAGGATAGTCTGGGAATTCAGTATCCAGGAAATATGAGACATTTGAGAATCTGTAGCACTCATTTCAACAAAGCTGACTATATAGAGAAGTCATGGAAGTTAAAATCCAATTCTCTTCCAATTAAATTTATGGGAGAAGAACAAAATGTCAAAATAAATGAGGAGAAAAGGATAAGTAAGTAGTATTAAATAGGTTGTATATTTTATTATATTTATAATTATAATCCTATATTTTAAATAACTTTCAAAGGTAAAAAAAATCTAATTTTTTATCAAGGTTATATGTAACACTATTAATATTTAATTCATTATCTCATCTTTAGTATTTTTGTGTTTTTTTTATATCTCTTATATAAACTTATCTTTTTTGACATACTATCAATATAGTGAAGTATAATATGCAATACAGGAAAATGTAACAGTTGAAGATCAATCTTTTAATTCTCTCACTGTATATTTTGAATTTGTTTTTTTTTTGTGGTATTGTAATTCATCTACTTTATAAATATGTTTGAAAAAATCTAGTAAACTTACTTTTTTAACAAGTCAAATCATATACTATGTTGTTAATAACTGTGTAAAATTCACATTATTTTATTATTGTAACAGTTTTATTTTTTTTACAGATATTTTGGATTATAAAATTATTTTACCATTGTCACCAGTAAATAAGAATATTGTGGTTACTGAACCTATTCCTGGTCCAAGCAAAGAAATATGTGGCATGCCATTTAAAAAAGAAAAGCTTCCTGTGAAAATAAAAAAATCAATTTTTAGAGGAATTGTATGCTCCACTCCTCGACAAGTAAAGCTAATGAAAACCATTGAGAGTAAAGAGGCGCACATTCGAAAACTAAAGAAACTTGCCAAAGAACGAGCATGTCGCATTAGACAACTATCAAATCTTAATGATTCTAGGGTAGTTCGAGAGATTTTTACAGATTTGCCATCAACAACAGCAAACTTTTTAATTTCACAATTGAAATGTGCTAGACGATCTCCCCAAGGAAGACGATGGACACTAGATGAGGAAATTGTAGCATTAGCCTTATTTAAAAAAGGTCCTAAATGTTACAATTTATTAAGGAAGTTTGTAGCAATGCCTTGTAAAAAATCATTAATGGATCTTTTGAAGAATATTCCTTTTGAATCAGGCATTAACCAACATATTCTCCAACACATTAATGAAAGTATCAAGAACATTGAGGATAGAGTTTGTGCCCTAATATTTGACGAAATGGACATAAAGGACCACATAGAATATGATTCTCATGCGGACCGAATAAGGGGATTTGAAGAAAAAGGGTTGGTTTCCACCAATAAATTAGCAAATAAGGCACTGGTGTTTATGGTGAAAGGCTTGCATCTTAATTGGAAGCAACCAATTGCTTTTTATTTTTCTCATGACGCAGTTTCAGGAGTTCAATTAAAACAAATCATCATTGGAGTAATTGAAGCCTGCCAGAAAATTGCCAAATTAGAAGTTGCATCAACAATTTGTGACTGTGGAACACCCAACGTGAAGGCATTACAAAATATGGGATCCTCTGTTTTAAATCCATTTATATTGGTTGGGGGAAAACAAATTTTTACTATTTTTGATCCACCAAACCTTTTAAAATGCACAACATCCTTATTCCGCAGGCATAATTTGGAACTACCAGTTTCTAGTCTAAATAATGCAGTCATGGAAGCCCGGTTTAGTGATATTAGGTTAGCTTATGAAATTGATTTCAGAACACCATTAATTTTTAGGCACATGCATAAAATTAATGCTAACCACATGAATCCAAAAAATTAAATTTGCTATGAAAGTTAACTTGGCTGCACAAATAATGAGCAGGACTGTATCATCCTTTTTATACACACTACTCAGTACAGGTAATTTAAAATCAATTTTTAATTAAAACTTTATTGCTTTCGCCCTTACTGTGTGAACTTGTGCCACAATAATAATAAAAATATTTAATAGAAATTTCACACTTGATTTTCCTACTGTTGCAGGAATAGTTTTTATAGAGTGTATGAATAATTGTTATTTCCAAGGAAACCACCTTAACAATGTTTCCATTACAATATATGCTAATAAATGATTCAAAATGCATTTAAAAGATTGAAGTAAGAAAAAGTATTTATACTTATTTTTGAATGTTTAAGATTTTTTCAAAAAATAATATTTGTACTTGTATATATTAATTGTTACTCATATGTTTTTTTTTGTAAAAATGAAACCTAATGGTAACAGAAAACTTTTGAATATAAACCATTAGCAGTTTATAAATGTCTACAATTATAGTTTCATAACAAAGCAATGCAATCTATGTTATGGGACAATTTTAGATGTTTGTAATTTTTAACTGTTAATATTTGTTATTTTGGAATTTTTCTTTTACTTTATGTTCCATTTTTATGTAATATGGATATGAAGGGTAAAAACATTAAAAAATTATAATTTTACTAATTTCCTTCTGAAAAAATATTTTCAGGTGAACTGGATCAGAGGGCAATAGCAACAGCAACTTTTGTCCATCAAGTTGATGAGCTATTTGATAGCTTTAATGGCACTGCAAAGTCCGCTCCTGATGGTAAAGCTTTGAAATGTGCCATTACAAGTGAATCAGGCCATACAATATATTGGAAAAAAGCCTATCAAATGGTTGAAACCTGGAAATACTTGAGAAGGACAAAAACTGGAGCTCTTAGAACAAGCAAACCACCATCCCAAATTGCTTGGATGACCACTTTAAAATCTATTGAGATGTTATGGAATTTTTTATCATCAGATAAACATTTTGTCTGCCTGAAGCCTAGAAATTTAAATTTGCCTGGAAAATTTATTTGGGTCTATTAGAGGAGGGCTAGGATGCAATGATAATCCTACAACAACACAATTTATTGGCAGTCTAAAAACCCAAATTTTAAATGGATTGATGCATTTAGGCGTGGGAGGTAATTGTGAAAAAGATGAAAGCATCCTTCTTTCAAATTTACACACTTTCTTAAATGTGAAGAAAGTTCCTGAAGGTAATTTATTGACACTTCCATACATTTTGACAATATGTGTTAAGTATATAAATGTTTATGATTTGTTTGAATGAAGTATAAAGATTTTCAGTAATGATTGATAAAATAAATTATTTAATAAATTTTTTTATTGCAGGTGACACTGCAGATAGAGATAACATGGAAAAAATAACCGGTAATCAGTTAGAGAACCAGGACACTTCTCAACAGATTGCAGATGCTGTCAATATAGGACAAACACAGACACTCTCTGTTGCATATGTTGGGGGATTCATCATTAAAAAAATTTTAGAACAAACTAATTGTGCAGAATGTTCAAAACATTTGTTAGGTTCATCAGATGCACCTCACAATTTATTCATAGGTTTTAAAGAGTGGTCTGATGCAACAGAAAAACTCATATATCCAGCTGAACATCCAGTAGTAGCTGTTGGGTGTGGAATCACTTTGTTGGAAGAATTTTTAGAAAAAAACTGCACAAATTCCAATTTAAGCCAGGCAATTGAGAACCACCTCAACTTAAATGTTAATTTTAGTTGGATTACCTGTGTTGAGCATGCAAATTTAATCAAAAATTCTATCATTAAAGGAATTTGGAAAATAGGCATTCCATGGTGGTGCAAGAGAAAAATGCGTGAACATAGAGAACAAAAACAGTATGCACATGCTAAAAAATTACAAAAGTTCGAGCACTCGTAAAACAATAAAATGAAAGAACATGTATTTACATTATTATATTAACATGAATTAATTTTTTGTAAATAAAATATTTTGTTGCCTTCTAATTTGTTGTCTTTTTTATATATTATTTATTATGTTTAACCGAAAAAGTATGTTTTATTCAAATAATAAACATTAATTATAGTCCTAAAAATCAAGATAAGTGTATCAAATAGCAGCAACATTTATACTCAATTTCTTAGTAACGGATATAATTCTACACATAACTAAAGATATTTCATTATAATGGGAAACATAAATCAGTAGCTTGTCTGCGAAACACAACAAATCTCAATTATCTGAAATTGAGTTGGGACTCTATTCTAATATTGCAAATAGAATAACGTCGAATGGATATAAGTTAAAATACTTATATCCAATCAATGTTATTCTATTATTGATACTAGAACTGAGTTCTCACTCAATTCCTGTTAATTGTGGAATTGTTGAGTTTTGCTAACAAGTAACAACTAACTGAAGTTTAAACGGGGGTCTAGAATACCTGGCACAATATTTGAATTTTCCCGCCACACTTTCAACTTTCCGAAGAGGACACGAATAATGCCGAAGCTATGCAACTTGACTGCGTGTCATAGAACTAAAGTCTGGGGTTGTTAGTTCTATACTGCACGCCCTCTACAAATGGCTTTCTTTACAGTTCGCCAGTGCAGTTTTCACCGATCAAAATTTTATCATTAAGTTACTCGTCTCGTTGGTTGTCTCTGGAGGAGTAGAGGAGCAGAACTCAAATCATTCCACTTCAGTCATCAGTTGAGTCGGAACCTTTCACTCCAGTGTCGAGTACCTGTGAATTATTGTGTTTGTTTGTGCCAGTGCCAGATTACGAATTTATACCCTATGTAAGTACCTGCTTTAAATTTATTGTTCTTTGTTTGATTTTCTGCTTTCGGAATTCGAATTTGGTATGAATATTTATCATTTTGCTCTTTCGATTTTCATATTCAGATTTATGTTAGACATGGTTATATTTTATATTGTTTGTTCATTTTCGAACTCATATTGGAATGAGTAATTCTCTTTTTTGTTTTCTGAATTTCTATCATATATCTGGCATCAATAATGTTCATGCTCGCACTTGAATTGATTTGGTAATTTTTCATCTTTGATTCATCATATTGAAACTTATGATTCGTGTGGTATGTATTTTTCACTTCATTCTTGTATTGTTAAAATTATATATCTCGTTGAATATTTTCTATTTTCAGTAACATGCCTACTTCGAAGAATTTGCTAACTTCGGCATCCTAATATTTAATTTGTTGACATAAATATTTATTTTTTTGTCATTTCGATTCTTATGTTCAGACATATGTTTGACATGGTTATATAATTTTTCATGCTCGCACTTGAATTTGATTTGGTAATTTTTCACTTTTGATTCATCATATTCAAATTTATGATTCGTGTGGTATTTTCCACTATATGCTTGTATGTAAAATTCATATATTTCATTGATTATTTTCTATTTTCAGTATCATGTCCACTTTGGAAAAATTGCTGACTTCAACAACTTTTCCCGTGGTGAAAGAGGTGAAGATGCAGTCGAATGTGGTCATTCAAGAAGGAGCCGTACCACGGGACCAACCTGTTGTAGTTGCAGCATCGGCGAGGGACATGCCGCTTCTTGCAGCACAGGAGCGGACTGAGGCGGCTGTTCCTTCCACGTTGAGGGGTCCAGCTGGGTCATTTTTCGGGGAATTCAACCCGAATACGAGGTCGTCGGAGATATCCCCAGTGTTGGATGGTGTGCTGGATATGGCGGAAGAGATGGCGGTGTCCAAAAGTACGCAGATAGAAAAGAAGAAGGTCTTCCCAACTTCGAGGGGAAAGGATCTTTCGAAATTTTTTCCGCTGTCCGACTTTGAGGATGATTTGGTTGAACAACCTCAGAGTAAAAAATGTGGTGGGCTGAAGAGGAAGGCGGCTGACAGTCCACCAGCGGACAGCAAGCGGCAGAAGAAGCCACAACCGCCGAGGAAGCCGCAACAGAAAAAGCAGCAAACAATACCGACGCCTGCTGCTGCGAGAAAGTTGCCTGCGCCAGTGCGTGGGCGAGTTGGCGGCAAACTCGCTGCCTTTCGTAAGAGGTGTGCGAAGGCTACACCGTATAAGTTGTGGTCACGACCTGCACCTCTTGCAGAAATCGAATCTACTCCTTCGTCCCAAGAGAGGGAAGCACAGCTGCCTTCTCAAGGGATAGGGGCAGATCCGGTTTCTAAAAGACCCGCGAGAGACCGTATCCGAAATGACCTTCTCGCAGTCCGAAGTTGAAGCTTCCACGTGGGCAACCAATTTGGAAGCCAGACTGACGGCTTGGAGTAGGTCGTTAATCGAGGCAAACGCTGAATGCGTCGAATATGATTCTGAGTGTATTCGACTTGACGCTAAGTTGAAGCGGAATGACAAAGAACGCCAAGAAATATATCGGCGGATTCAAGCGTTAGATACAGAAGACGCTGGCATCAATGATGAGAAGGAGGGAAACCTCCGAATACATCATGATGCTTTAGCGAAAAGAGCTCGGTACAAGTCTTTATTGCGGGACTTTGGAAAAGCATTGAGTGGGTGGATGAGTTTGATTCCACCCTCATCGCCGCCAACATAGCGATAATTATTTATTTATTCATTCATTTATTTTGTACAAAGTTCTGTTTTTTGTGAATAGTTTATTATGTATGTTAGATTTAGGTTAATGAATGTTTTTGTATACATACTGCATGTTAGATTTAGGTGATATGTAAATAGATGATAGTTTTAAGTTGTTTTCTGTTGTAAATATAATCAAGTCATAATGAAATACTAATAATCATATTCTTATATTTTCCGATAAAAAATAATAAAATATTTTTTCTTTAATTTCTACTCGAAAAAAAAATCGAAATATTTCAGATAAATAGATTTTTCAAGGTATTATGATATTCAACACAATTCAAACACAATTCAGACTGAAATATCAGAACTATGTTGAATAAACACTGTTTTGAAAAAAGTTATGAGAATGAATCGATATGAATTATAAAAACAAATGTGAATGTTCATCAACATCAAGGTTACTGAAGGGTAAAACTATTTTCGACATCAAGGTTACTGAAGGGCAAAACTATTCGAAGTGAATATTTCTCTGATAGTTTTAACAGTCTCAAAACTTTACATTAAGAGTATTCGAATGTGTAGTTTCAAGTAAAAATTCAATCTATCAGAAAAAATCAAGGCTACTCAAGGACGAACCTCATTAGTGTATATATTTCTCAAAGTCAAGGTTACTGAAGGACAAACCTCATTATTGTAGATATTTTTCTGAGAACTCAAAAATTTTTGAAAGTCAGTTATGACTACTTTGGTTCGGGTTTGAAAGTCTCTAAATTATTCGAAAGTAATCATGCAGATAGTGTCCAGTAGTGGCAGAAAATTTAACTGAAGGTCAGAAAACATCAAGGTTACTGAAGGACAACACTATTCACGAACGATGTGTTCCTGAAAGATTCATCATTCAAAAGTCTTCATAAGGTCAAGGTCATTCAAGGGCAATAAACCCCCACTTTTCACCCCACCCTCCTCAAATCATACAAATACTGCTGTGTTCTTCAAAATTCCACAATCCAAATTCCACCATGAATCGACCAGTTATTCAGGAAGCTGATTCCACTAGCGAACCACAATTTGAGTACCAACTCGATGATGTTCCTAGCGATGGTGACATCCAAGTTTGGGAAATTGACTCGACAACGGTTGATTATGGAAGTGATGACCTAGCTGCGGGTTATGATGGATGGTCAGATAGCACCATTGAACTTCCATGGTTTGACGGTGATGACGAGCAGTTTGGTGATCCTGATGCGGACTTTGGGGTAATGAATGAATTCTTCCCCATATTTCGGGACTCTCCTAGCCTTGAAATTGATCCTGAATTATGGGTGGAACCATTCGATGAACAAGGCATTGTTGTAGTGTCCCCTGAACCCGACATCATTGTCATTGATGATTAGGATGGACTTTTGTCCTTGGAGTGCACACTTTCTGGCTGGTGCACACAGAATGCTGCGGGGTAACGGGGCAGCATTTAGCCTAATCATCTGACATGATATTTTTAATCTTGAGATAGAAACAAGTTACTTACCTGCTATTCATTGTAATATTCGAATGAGATGTTTGAATATAAGATTGTTTGGTACGATCATCATTCATTTGCAATCTACTACCAGTTCAAGACGCACGCATCATGCGCATTGCTTTCGTTGACATCCAAGGCTTCACTGTCGATGGAATTACATCGGTAACCAACGACTCAACTTCCTATTCAAACCACCGAAACCGTATGCAGCACTGTCAAACAATGACAAAAAGACACGCAGGTACTTAGAAAAGTTCATACATAGCAAGCATTCCATACTCATCGGGAAATATTGATTATTGCAAAGTTGACTCTATCCTGCAGAATATCCTTTTACATTCAACTGATCTAATCTATGTGAGGGGTAGTCAGAAAGCTGATTTTCTATTGACCAAAATTTGAGAAATAGGAATGACCTTTCCATCGATCCAGGATGTATCCCGATTGGATGGTTCAGTACATGGAATGGTGGAAAAATATCAGCCAACATCCACTCTTTGCCCAAATCATATCACCTCCAATTTAAAGTATATGTGTACACAAGGTAATGTAGATTCTCTGATACATTGGTTTTCTAATGTGATTTTACCTCATTGACAATAATATAATATATTCAATGTTTGTATGAATGTACGTGTTTTATTTTTGAGATGTCATAAATGTGTGAGATTAGGCTGAATGCTGCTCCAACCGCGCAGCATTCTGTATGCATCAACCAAATCATATGCACCCCAAGACTAAATAGTCTAACCTAATTCACACTCACTGTTGCAATCGTTGAACAGAGTAACATGTATGACACGCCTGTATCAATCGAAATTGACGCAGTGGATCATTACACGCTCTACAACATAATTCGTCGGTGAAACGTGTCAACCTGCTAACTCCTGTTATATGGTGAAATAGGTTTCTTATATTTTTAGAAAGAGAAAAAAATACTCCGTAAGTAAGAAAAGCAGCTTTCTCCCATATAATCAAAATAATGTAGATATCTTGTCTCAATAATACATGCTATCTCCAGATGTTTCGAAATTACAAGCGAAATACTGCCATCTCCGGCATTTCCGTTGCGTTCAGGTTAAGACTTGCATGTCGTCTATGTTTGCTCCTATATTTTCTGGTGAATATTGAGTTTGTGTTAACGTATTTCTATTCTTTTGGTGATTGTTGATAAAGGTATGTACGTACTATGAATTTATATTATAAAATAGGGGAAAAGATGTGTTATTTGTTATATAAAATGAATCATAATTGAACAGGGTTAATGCGTCTTATTGAAATGGAGTTAACAGCTTTTATAGGGCAACTTATGTACCTATTTAATTTTTACGGCAAGGAGTTAGCGTTCAAACGGTCGAAAAAAATTATAACTTTATGTTTTTTTAACATTGATTTCGATTTTACAGTTCATTTGTATTCGACATAGTTTTATATATAGACATAGAATGATTATAGTATAATAATTTTTCTACGACACTGCGTGAACTGACAACAAACAAACAAGGAAAGCACAAAAAAAAGTTTACTGATTTAGATAAAGAAGACGAAGTGAGAGCTCACATCACAAGTTTTCCAGCAGTAGAATCTCATTACTGTAGGGCAAAAACCAAGAAAAAGTATTTGGAACGTGGTTTAAACCTTCAAAAGATGTATGATTTATATAGATCTACTTTTGATAATCCTGTTAAATTCAATATTTATTCAAAAATATTCAATTCCGAATTTAACATAGGGTTTTTCAAACCCAAAAAAGATCTGTGCGATAAGTGTGAATTGTATAAAGTGCTCAAAGAGCCTACTGAGGATGAAATCAGGAAGCATAATGATCACATTCGACAGAAGCAAATTTGTAAACTAGAAAGAGATCGTGATAGAACTAGATTTTCAGAAGACAAAGAAGTTGGAGTTATCACATTTGATCTACAAAACACATTTTCGCTTCCTAAAGCGAACGTGTCAAATTTTTACTACAAAACGAAACTTTCATGCTACAATCTTACTCCTCATTTGAATAGGACCAAAGTAGTTTACAATGCGATTTGGCACGAATTTTCTGCAGGGCGAGCTGCCAATCATATTTCAGCGGCAATATTTCGCATTTTGACAAATGTCATGATAGATAACCCGCAGTTGAAAAAACTAATCCTTTGGTCAGATAGCTGCGTTGCCCAAAATAAAAATTCCATCATGTCCTTTGCCCTACAACACTTTTTACATTCCGATTACAGCAAAAATCTCGAGATTATCGAACAAAAATTCAGCGAAGCTGGCCATGGGAATGTACAGGAAATAGATAATGCACACAGCTGCATTGAAAAACATTTGAAAAACATTGAAATTTGGAGCCCTATATCTTTGATGCGGCAATTATTGGCAATGCCGTCAACATGGAAACTGAAATTCAAAATTCTCCAAATGCTTCCAAATCATTACTTGAACTTTCACATGATATCAAAAACTCTTAATTACAATTCTATTCCATATACCAGATTGAAACACATAATATACAATAAAGTTGACGTTAACACAATTAGATTCAAAGAACAATTCGACTCTGATTTTGAAGATGTAAAAATACAAAAATTGGAGAAAGTATATGGAAACAAGAAACAAACAAAAGGCTGTCCTAAAAAAAAGCTAATTCCATACAACTTCTCCGATGAAATGCCTCTTGCAGAACAAAAAATTGCAATTTCCGATATGAAGAGAAAACACCTCACTGAAATGAAACCATTCATTCCCAATGAGACCGAAAAATTATTTTATGAGACAATACTTGCGACGAAAAAAATACAAACTCAGATTTCGAGTATCACCAAAGCCACAACTACAACACCAAAGGAGAGAGCACTCTCTCGAGAGAAGAAAGCAGGACAGAAGAAACAAAAAAAATGAGCTGTTTCACATTAGGCAAATCTGATAAGACCTAATATTATGTATAGAATTATATTTTCTTTATTTTGTGCTTCTCAATATTTTTCCATACCTCATCCTTTCCTATATATTGCATGATCCTGAGTAAAGGTAGGTATTATACCCACGACAAAATTCGAGAATACCAATGGATGTAGAACAATTCTTCAATAACCGGATGTTCCATATCCACTATTGTTTGTACCACTTAAGAAAGTTGCAATTATTGTTCTATATCCAAAATGAAAATCTCAGATAATTCAAAATATATTCAAGATATTCCAATACTGCATAGCAGGTAATCACGCTAAATATATAGACTACATGTACCAAGTTGAAAAAACAAGACAGCCTTATGCAGATGTAAACAGTTGATCATAATATACTGAAGTTCAATTTCCCAAAATTGATATTTTGGGATATGGAATAAGATAATTCTAGGGTGACGACATACTACCATTGTTGACAATGACCAATTGACTTCCCAACGTTACCCGACTTTCACTGTAGTTGATAACGTCGAATTTCAATTTATGGAAGTTTCCCCATCTGAAACTACTGAAAGTCGCGCTTCCAACGAAGGAGAGTCTGCTGATTCTAGTTACAATGTTTTAACTGCTACCGAAAATCAACCTTTGAGAATTATAAGCTATGAAGAAGTCTCTAAAGATATAATGGTCAATTTACCCAGGATTGATGAAGTGGCACGAGATGCAGAATATTTCAGGTCCTTACCAGAAACTACTAATAAGGAAAATATTCCCCCAAACGTTATTCATAATATAAACGCCCTTGAACCAACAGTGGATGAAATTTCGGATGACAGTAATAAAGGGATTGCACTTGTACCATATTCAGAAACTTCTGCTTCTGACTCAGACTCGAGTTTGCCAGAAAAAAGAAAAAAACGCAGAAAAAGATTGCAAGTTAATAAAGCGGATTGGTTCGCGCAAAAAAACAAAGTTCGGCGGGAAAGGGGTCAGTCATATCTTGGTCGCAGAAAAACTGAAGCTAAGTGGAGTTACGACAGACCTAAGGAGCCCAGAAAATGAAGGAGAGGTGTAGGTGCCAGAGTAAAGAAAAAGGTTTAATGAAGTGTGCCACACTTACTGAAAATGATAGAAGAAAACTGTTTGAGCACGTCTGGAAACAGCTTACTTGGGGGGAAAAGAAAGTATACATCAACAACACAGTAACAGTATTTCCAACGAAACGATTTCGGGATAGAAAAGAAGAAAATACTTCTAGAAGATCTCAATCAATGAGTTACCACTTAAGAGTTGATGATAACAGTGTGCGGGTTTGTAAAACAATGTTCTTAAACACATTGTGTATTGGAAGATGGACTGTTCTCAACTGGAAGAATAATTTCAAAGTTGGCAAGGTGCCAAGTAAATTAAGAATATCAAACAATGATCGCGAGAAATCAAATTCAGCTAACAAGGAAAAGTTAAATGAATTTTTAGATTCCCTTCCAGTCATGGATTCCCATTACTGCCGAGCTTCGTCCACTAAAAAATATCTGTTGCCAGAATGGTCTTCGAAGCAATCACTTCACAACTGTTACGTAACAGATTGGTGCAGGGCACATAACGTTAAGCCTCTGTCAAGAACAATGTTCAACACAGCATTTGATCTGAGAAATATGGCTTTGTTTAGACCTAAAAAAGATGAATGTGAGAAATGTGCCGGATATAAAGTTGGAACAGTAACACAAGAAGACTATCAGTTACATATTGTTAGAAAAGAAGAGGCAAGGTTAGAAAAAGAGAAGGACAAAAAGGAGCACAGTTTTGTTTTCACTGCGGATATGCAAGCAGTTCTCATGGCGCCGAAGTCACAAGTTTCTACTTTATATTACCGCACGAAACTTCAGGTTCATAACATGTGTTTTTATAATTCAATCACTCATGATGGCTTCTGTTATCTGTGGAATGAGGCCGAGGGGGGAGTTAACGCCGAAGAATTTGCTTCCATTTGGGTAAATTTTTTGCAAGAGAAAATTTTACGTTGTATCGAAAAAAATGATAATGATATAATGATAATAATATACAGTGATGGGTGCTGCTACCAAAACCGCAATGCGACCATGGCCAACGCTCTTTCAAATTTGGCTGTTACACAAAGGATCACAATAGTTCAAAAATATTTGGAAGTTGGGCATACCCAAATGGAAGCGGACAGTATGCACTCTAGTATAGAAAGATGTATACGGAAGAAAGTGATTAATGTACCTGCAGATTACATAAAGTATTGTAGGACTGCCCGAAGGAACCCTAAACCTTACGACGTTACCTATTTGAACTACCCAAGTGTTAGAAAGTTCAGTGATGTCATGGCTTATAAAAGTATTCGCCCTGGAAGAGTCAAAGGAGAAAGCAAAGTAACTGACATTCGCGCTATCAAATATACACCAGAAGGTGAAATATTTTATAAAGAAAAGTTTAGTAATGACTGGTCGCTCCTGCCTCAACGAAAATTCATTATAATCAATAAAGAGTGGGCTGAACTTCAACTACTACATGATGACAGGCTTTCAATAAAGGCGCGTAAATATGAAGACCTACAATTTATCAAACGCACTCTTCCAGTAGATTACCACGAATTTTATGATAACTTACCTCATGCATAGTTGTTTCTGTATTACCTTTTATTTGGTATTAGACATACGATTTGACAAGACTATTTTTTTACTTAAAATATAAAATAAAATAACTGAAAAAATCTAATTGTTTCATTTTTTAAGAATGAAAAACTGCTAACTCCGTACTAATTATCTCCCTTATAATTTTTCCGACAACGAAAATCTGCTATCTCCAAATTTTGCTTAAAAAAAAATAAAGTTACATATTCTGATAAGTTTATTGTTGCTCAATAAACAGGATTATTGCATACCTATAATATATCGTATGTTTCTGCCTCTTACACGTGTAGAAATTGGTTTGTGCGGTTTTAATGCTCTCCTGTAAAATTCGGTTGAATGGAGATAGCTGTTTAACACGTTTCACCGACGAATTGCGTCACTTGAATGAATGGCAAGGTAAAATGGATCGATACATGATCATACCATCCACCGTTATCATTCAGGCCCCAGTATAGTCGTAAACATATCAAACATATTTTCTCGGTTTGACCATCGGTTTTTTCGACCTCCACATAGGTCTCTGTCACGCAGAACAATTCTGCATCGCCAAAGGTGCTGCTGATATTAAGTGTAGCTTGCCTAGAAATCCCCACGCCACCAGACACATCTCCAGGTTGATCAACGTAGGCGTCACAATCGATACCTTCATCGGAGTCTTCTACTTCGAAAGGATTGGCGGCAGCTACATCATCACCTTCCAACTGCTCCCACTGATTGTTGATATCATCAGCCGCTAGCATAGCGAGGTTATCATTTCTTGCAGCCATATTGCTATTGATCAATTCTAAGAGTTGTATTCTTCAGGAAAATTGCTGAATACTAACTTCTGAATCCACAAACCAAACATTTTATATCATGGTGGTAGCACCCCACCTGAAGTCGACTCTGAATTACGATCGACCTCAATGTGACCTTGTCAACACCCAACTCTGTATTACTATCGACCTCAATGTGACCTTGTCAACACCCAACTCTGTATTACGACCGACCTCAATGTGACCTTGTCCACATCCAACTCTGAAAAAAGGATCGACCTCAATGTGACCTTGTCTACCCCCACCATTTACTGAATGATATATATCAGTGAGGGGCTTCCATGAAAACATATATTCAGTTTTAATATCTTCAGCTAGAATCTACTCCGAACTTGAACTTACAAAATGCCTTTTCCAAAAGAATGGGATGTTAAAGCTAAAATATGTGTATACCCAATACAGATCCGTGGGGACATTATGTGTTTTAATTGTCAGACTACCCGTCGCAAAGATGAAATCAATCCGTGCAGTGGGCTATGTAAGACTTGCATATTATGGAACCCCGTTTCGCCTCCAGAGCAGCCAGATTTGGGGTCAACTTCAGGAGATGGTCTTCTTCTGTGTTCCAAGTGTCGCCTCGAGAGAATAGAATGCAGTAATATGGGCATCTATCGGAACATTTGTGTGAAGTGTTCAATAGTGGAGAATCAACCAACATGGTCACGCTGCATTCAATGTGATAATTACACCACAGACTGTTGGAACAATTTATGTAGTATATGCAGAAGTGGATGGGGGTTATGTGAAAAGGTTGGTGCACTCTACCCCAATGGAAAGGTACACTTCCTGAACTGTTGGTGTCTCGACCGTGAAGGACAGATTAAGAGGAAGAAGATTCACAACCATCGCAAATCAGCATTTGTGGAGTTCGCAGAAGAACAATCAACTTCATAAAAACTGCTTTCTTGAAAATATTTTTTTGTATATCATTAATCAATAAACTGATGAGATGGTGTTTTGTCATAGGTATGGACTCAATGATGATTCAGAAGTAAAACAATATATTTTATTTTCATTGATACATGTGAACAGTGTATTGCTACATCAAATACAATTCGTTATACTAATGAACTTTTATCGATCCATGAGTTATGATCTTTGGAAAATCCGAGCCATTTCACATAAAGACGGTTTCCTTTTCTCTTCAATACTCTCTCCACCAAATATGTATGTGGGTCTTTCGTTTTATTCAATTCCATTTCGTAAAAAGCACCCTTGATTGGTTGTCCATCCATATCTTCAAGTGCATACGTTACGGGTTCTGTACTGTTTACTTTCACGACAGTGAAGATTTCTGTTGAAAAGTTTGCAGTGTAACCCTTGTCGAAAACACCTTTATACGTACTGATTCTGACTTTATCTCCAATTTTGAATTTACTTTTTTTACATCTTCCAGTGTTTTGCCATCGTTGTAGCTTCTCCCGAGATTGCGAATAAATGTCCAACTTTGTAGAAGGTGTAACATCTGCAGGCTTCATACCGATGGTGCGATGGACTTTGTTGTTGTACCGATCAGTGATGGTGGGAAGAATATTCAACCATTTGTAGTTACCTTGAAGTGAAAACTCCTTATAGAGCCAAGTTTTCAATGTTCTTATAACACGCTCAGCAATTGCAGCCTTTTTAGTACTGAATGTCGAATAATGATTAATATGGTTCTTTTTCATTAGCGATGAGAAGTTTGAGTTATAGAACTCAGAACCTTGATCGGATTGTAAGTTTTTTGGACAAGACTTCGCATCTTTCAATACACTGGCCATAGCTTTTGTGACTGCAACTCCAGTTTTGTTTTTGAGAGGTTTTGACCATACATACTTTGAATAGCAATCGATTACTACGAGAATGTATCTATAACCTCTATTTTTCTTAGCATATGGCTGCATCTCCATCAAATCCATCTGCCACAAATCTGAAAATCCCTTTATTATGGTTTTTCTTCGAGGAAAATTTCGACGAGTTGGCTTATGCAACTCATTCACAATTTGCCTTTTAGCAGCACTCATATCAACTTTCTATGACAGAAGTGGGTTCCCACGCAGGTGGAAGAGCTAGTTGTCCAGTCCTCCAGTGTTTAGGTTTGGGAATTGACTGCTCCACTTTGGTAACTCTCTCAGCTAAAATATCGACATTCTTTGTCGAATTATGGAGTTGATCCCTCAAGGTATCGATTTCCTTAGTCAACTTGATGATCTCTTCCGAAAATGTATCATTTTTCTTACCGATAACAAATCTGAGGTCACTTATTCGTGCATCAAAGAACGCTCTGGCATCTCGTAGCACTGCGATGATAGACTCTTGAACAGCGTTTAGAGTTACTTCTTTAGTTTCTCTAATGTTATCGTCAACATATCCTTTGGTGACTGAGTCTTTCAACTCAACAGGTTCACCAACATTCAGCATTCTTTTATTTTGAATATTATAATTTCCATCCGGTGTCAGAATGAATCCCACACCGGGTTTACCAGGAACCGCTCTACCAACTCCACCTCTTCTCCGACCAAATTTATCAATTGTTGTATGCATTGTTGGAGAATCAACATACGACTGATCGAGTTCGACATGTACTATTAGATATATAATGTTGCTGTCAGTAGACTACACCTTCTTCACGCAATTCTTCTATTAATGCTAAAATTTCATTATCATGTCCAGTGTGTCCAGCCAACTTTGAACTCCAGAGTAAACGGAGTCGCTCCACTAGTTCTTCCATTTTATTCCAATAAATGTAAGTTTGTTTTTGATTGCCGCAATAAACTTTCTTAATGGGTAGTTTCACTAGTCCCCCACCTTCTATCCTAGGATTTCCTTGAATACTTCCCGTGTAGAGTAGTGGTAAGATTATTTCTTGATATTTCTTCCAATTTTTTGTTATGAAACCCTGTTCTTGGTCATAGTTTTTATATGCAACTTTTGTCATCTTTAGTATTTCACCGTACGTTTTCAGATCGGTCGTAGAAAAACTCCCCGAAGGTACTTTCATTAATATCAACTTAAATAGACCAGGTGTGCCCTTATAAATGCCGATTACTTTACCACTTTCTCTGAAAATTATTTTTCCTTCATTGAACTCCACATTGGTAACACCCATTTGTAGTTTTTTGGTTTGGGGGTCTATTTGAATACCAAAAACTGTGTCATATGAAGATAAACCTGATGATAACTTCTCGATATGTTTTTGTATCTCATCATCACCTATTTGGGAAGAATCTGAAGTTGTCGTTGGGGAGGATGGTGTACCCGTTGAAAGTGATTCATTAGCATTATAACTGGTATTTTCATCATCCAATTCATCGAACTTCATCACTTTAGGAAGCCATGTGCTAGTTTTAATAGTTTTCGGTGTGAATACTGTGTTTTTTTTTCCGGAAAATGTTGGTATTGGTGTTTTCGACTGGTTCATTTGGGATGTTTTGGTGTTGGCTGATATTTCTTTCAATGGCACCGTAATCGGTTCATACATTTTTTCGAGTGCAGCTCGATTATCAGCATGGTTACCCTTTATATAATTGAATTTTTTACGAACTGCATCCGTTGCTTCAACTAATTTCCGTTTCAAAGTGATTTCTTCAGTGTTTCCACCGTGCATTATGATACTACAAATGCTGAAGTATCATCGACACTGTCCACTGCACAATTGAAGTGAATGGATTGGTGGCATCAGGGATATATGAATGCATCAAACCCTTTTCGATAACGCCCATCATGCACCTCCCTATCTTTATCAATAACCAGAAATCCGTATTTATCACTCCAACAATTCGCGCACATATCTTGAAATTGCTTGTAAGTTACGTCGGGTGACACATGATCCAAGTAAATGTGGTTGAGATTGGTATCGTCCTGCTTGAATATCACAATAAAGTTTGCATTATCTCGAATCAGTTGTTTTGGAACACGAGAGTATGTTTGGGCAAGATAGAAGCAATCTACATTCTTATGACGACCCATACTGAAATATGATCTGATAACATCCTGCTTTTCACATATAACATCATCGAAAATGAATATTGAATCCGATTTGGCGTGTGATGGTTCCACTATTCCAGTAGAATTATCACCAAAAGTGTAAAACCCTAATCCTTTGATTGGTGTTAATACTTTTCGTAGGTACTCATATTTGGGCTGATACAAGGATTTTGAATAGAGATAGACATTCGCAAAGCGTAACCCCAGTGGGTGAGTTAGCAAAGAAATCATCACATTTGTCTTGCCACAATTTGATGGTCCAATGATGAGACCACGAACGGATATTGGAAGTAAGGATCCATGCCGTCGTTCAACGTTACTTTGTAATCCACATCCAACACTAGAATCCAGATTATCGATAGCAAATTCCTGATTTTGCTTTTCAATACGCATCGTAAGACAGCTGACGACTATATAAATGGTGCCAGAAGGTTGACTCCTTATTTAAATGATAATGTTCAACGGATGCAGACGTACAAATTCGAATTCTAATAAAGTTGGCGGAAACGGTTTAGTCAATTCTCTCATCAACAAGCTACCATTTGAATTACACCTACCTGGCGGCTATCAGTATTGTGGTCCTGGCACCAAAGTACAGGAAAGAATAGCAAGAGGAGATCCCGGCATAAATCAACTCGATATTGCCTGTAAACAGCACGATTTGGCTTACTTACAGAATCAAAACGACTTATCTGCTAGACACGAAGCGGATCGACTTCTTGAGGAAGCTGCTTGGGAGATATTCAAGTCAAAGGACGCCACTTTTGCAGAAAAAGGAGCCGCCTGGTTAGTAACAACTATAATGAAAGGAAAACGTCGGTTCGGTATGGGTTGTGAGTCATCATCCAACTTGCGTCATAAATCAGTGAAGAAACGGGGTATCAAGAAGTCTAAAATTGAAAAAACATCAAAAGTTGGCAAAAAATACGTGGCTTTCGGTTCCGGTATTGTCAGAAAAGTTCGTGACATTCTACATAAGGCTGGAGGGGAGAGCTTTATCACCAAGAATTCGAAAAAAGCTACCGAAATTGCATTGAAGGCTGCTCGCAAATATACCAAAGCTGTGGGTGGAAAAAATAGAATTCGTACCCCTCGCATTATACCAATTCCCAAGTTTGGTGGTATTCTACCTCTCATACCCATTTTCGCTGGTTTATCAGCGTTGGGAAGTTTGGCTGGTGCTACAGCAGGTATTACCAAAGCGATACAAACTGCAAAAGCGAGTAGGGAGCAATTGATGGAGGCGAACAGACATAATAAAAACATGGAGGCCATTGCTCTGGGTAAACGTGGCAAGGGACTGTATTTGAAACCGTATCGTAAAGGACTTGGATTATATTTGAAACCGCAGAAGTCAAAAAACTTCTAGATATGCTACCCCGAAGAGCATTGTCCAACATCGATATCGAATTCTTTGCCAAGAAAATGAGAGTTCCATATTTTCGTGGTGTGTTCATGCGAGATGAACTACCACCATCAGGACCGCTCAGATATGAATCTGGCATTGTGAATTTGGATGGTCGACATGGCTCGGGGACTCATTGGGTAGCATACAAAAAGATTAATCACTTGGTAAATTACTACGACAGTTTCGGCGACTCACCCCCTCCCAAAGAGCTGGTTCATTATTTCGGTTCAAGGTCGATCACTAAAATCCTATATAACTATCAACGACAGCAGAAATTCAACACAGTTTGGTGTGGTCATTTGTGTTTGAAGTTTCTTTGTGATCGTACGTCATGAATATAACACCCGCACAGGATCGTGAGAGTATCAAAAGAATGGGACATTCGTTGATTGCCTACTCCAGATTACGTAGCTTACAGAAAATGACCAAACAGCAGCTTGCGGATATGCCAAAAGAGGTATTAATTGGATGTGCGGCTCGAGAAATTCCTCTCGTGTGGGATAAACTACCTGTACACCTTCAGAATGATATTGATATATTGAAGTATCAATATTGTCAAGATCATTATGATG
Organism: Zygogramma bicolorata; assembly: GCA_032362365.1. Taxonomy (NCBI): domain Eukaryota; kingdom Metazoa; phylum Arthropoda; class Insecta; order Coleoptera; family Chrysomelidae; genus Zygogramma; species Zygogramma bicolorata. The sequence continues at coordinate 251,192 of JAVJAQ010003745.1, forward strand.
ACGGTGATAGTGGCATTTCCGATGTGAATGACGGACCTACACCTCAAAAAATCTTTTGTTGCTACTGTAGGGTGGGAGAAGTGAATGTTGCAGCAAATAACGAAGTGGATATCAATTCACAACCTCCACCCAAAAAACGACGATTTCTCCACCAACAGCGTCAATGTCATCAGCAATAAAATGAACTGATCCGTCAAAAAACTGGTTAGTCATGTCACGGACGTTTACACTGTCGGGAGAATCGAGTGAGTTGAGTGCCAACTTCTATCCACCCATTGAATTGGATACAGGTAGCAAATATGGTTTGGGCTTACACGGCTTCTACTCTTACAATTCAATATTCAATGTGGATGTGCATAATAATGTGATCAGTTATTCTAAGAGAGTTAATTCACCTCCAATCATAATTAAAATCCCACCTGGAGCCTATGAAATCACTGAAATCAATAATGCCATACAGAGATTCATCAAATCCAAGGAGCCACAGTCTGCAGATGGCGTTGACAAGAATATTGATGAAATATTTACTCTGAATGCTAACAACAACACTCTCAAATGTGAAATACGATCAAAATACCATATAAATCTCAAACATGAAAACTCGATCGCTAACCTTTTAGGATTTGAAAGGAGCGTGTTCGAAAGTGGAAAAACTCACGAATCGACGTTGCCTGTCAATATCAATAACGTCAGAATAATTCGTGTTGACTGCAACGTGACATCTGGGGCATATTCAAATGGGGGGGAAGTTCACAGCATTTTTGAGTTCGACATTGATGTGGAGCCTGGTTACAAACTCACCAAGGAGCCAAAAAATATTATTTATATGCCGATCAAACCAGAAGGTCGTCAGTATCTCGACAACATTACACTACGCATCTTGGATGATAATGGGTTGTTGATTAATTTCAATGGTGAAAGAATTATAATAAAATTGGAATTGGTGAAACTGTAACTGGAATAAATGATGGGATTCTGCTTTAGCAAACGACGACAGAGGTTACCTAAACATGGTGGTGGTGGTGGCAATGGTAATGATGTATGTAAAAAGAAAAGGAAATATCGAAATCACTTCATTCCACGTGTGTCTGTCACAAAATCCATTGGTTTGAAAATACGCTACAAACGAAGCAAGTAATATGGCCACTCTTACCACAAGTGAGAAACTGGAAGTTTTCGAGGAACCTGTATTCGACCGTTCGTTGATAAGTCTGCATGAGCATACATACAAACCATATGGTTCACCATATTTCAATAATTCCGACGAAATCAGAATTCCAATCAACTTTCAAGATCTGATACTCGATATCGCAGAGAGTTACATTTATATCGAAGGAAAGTTCAATCCTACTGATGCCACAAAGACATGCTACCTCTCTAATAACGCCCTCGCTTTCTTGTTCGACGAGATTCGTTATGAAATGGGTGGTGAACGAGTGGCTGTTGTTCGGAAACCTGGCATAGTCACTACAATGAAAACTATGGTATCATTCGGAGGAACGCATGCTAATTCATTGTTATCTGTAGGTTGGGGGCTCAACCAAACTGATCAACCGATATGGGATTCAACCAGCACAGTTTTCAGTGGTAAATTACCTTTGAAGTACCTCATGGGATTTGCTGAAGATTACAATAAAGGTGTATTGAATGTTAAGCAAGAGCTTATTTTGATTATGGCACGAACATTCAAAAATGCATATATGGGGGAAGTTGAGGCTAATTTCCAAATCAACAAGGTAGAATGGAGAATCAGACATATTGTGCCAGAAGATCGTCAAAAATTGAAACTTCTGAGTCGTATCAACAAAAGTGTCAATAATGCTATAGTGAAAGTAGCTTATCGTATGTGGGATCTTTATGAGTTACCGTTACTTCGTGAAACGGCATCAGATATGTGGGCTGTGAAAACAACCAACAGCCTAGAAAGACCTCGATCATCATAATTGGCTTCCAGCACACCACACAATCTAACTCTTTATCAAAGGTTGCAACGGAATTCAAACATGCTGATATAAGTAATATCAGAGTACATTTGAACTCTGAAGTCTTTCCATATGAACGTTGGAATTTGGATTTCGACAAGAAGTTAGACTCATTTGCATACTACGCATATGAGAATTTTCAACGTAGCTACTATGATAGAGCAATAAGTGAACCAATGATGAATATTAGCAGCTTCCGCAGCAACACGTGAATTGAAGTTTCCAGCGAATACCAAAGTATATGCACTCATTTTACATGATAAGTTCCAAGAGTGGGTGGTTCGACGGAGCTACATTTGAAGACTGGTTCCAGTTTCAATTCTTACCAGAAGTCAGACAAGAAGATGGTCCTGTTATTTTAATAGGTGATAACCTATCTCTACACATAAGTGCCACGGTTCTTCAACTCTGTGAGGGAAATTATATAAGATTCGTGTGTTTACCACCAAATACTACGCATATAACTGAGCCCTTAGATGTGGCCTTTTTTGCTCCAATGAAGAAAGTTTGGCGAAACATTTTGATCAGATGGAAAGGGTCTAAACCCGGCTCAAAGTTCTCAACCATACCTAAAGATATATTTCCGACGTTGCTTAAGGAACTGGTAGAACAGAACATAGAACAGAAGTTCATTTTCACAAATTAGGTACATTTTGCAAGCATTCCCCATATTTGGTTTTATTCAATACTTCATGATTTTTGATATATTTTTGATTTTGATTATTTTTATAGTGTATCATATTTGATACACTCGCCAAACAATAACAATTTTGTTGTTGCTCTAGGCCGAGTGTGTCACCAGTTTTTTATGCTTTTTTATTGTTTCAAATGTGCTTTTTTTTTTCAGATTGACGAGCGACACAATGTCTTCTACTTCACTTCACTTCAAAAAACAGTGAGAAACATAAAAATGGCAAAAAGGTTTTATTCAGACAGTGAAATTGAAAAAATGCATGAAACAGGGGAATACCCTGACACGGACATGAGTGACGAAGATTTGAATGATTCCGATGCTGATCCCGATTACCAGGCAGAATCGGAATCATATAATAGTGACAGTGATGATTCAATGCTACGAGCTAGTGCTTCGATTTCAAAACCCCAGCCGGAGAGAAATAGGATAACTAGCCGATCTCCATCGCCCCAACCAAGTACAAGTAGAGGAATAAATCGATCTCCATTACCCCAATCGAGAGGTTCCAGCAGGTCTCCATCACCCCAACAAAATACAAATATAACCAGTCAGTCTCAATCAGATAATAATGTATGCGACAATATTGTATGGACCGATCCAGTAGGAAACCAGAAGGTATTTCAGTTTACTGGATCCAGTGGAATAGATCCCAACATTAGTGGTATTATGGCGTTGGCAGACCCAATAGACTATTTGAGCTCTTTCTTCGCAAGTTTTAGATAAGATGGTGAACGAGACCAATCTCTATGCAACACAGGTTTTAGAAAAAAGTGACGCTACTCCCAGTTCCCGTTTACATGACTGGACTCCTACAGATAGAAAGGAAATGATCAAATTCATCGGTTTATTGGGATGGATGGGTCTGGTCGAAGTGCCCAAATTGGTTGATTATTGGCGCCGAAACAAGTTATATGCATTCTCACTTCCAAAAAAGACCATGTCGCGAAATAGATTCGAGGTATTGCCCAGATTCTGGCACTTCGCCAATAATGAGGAGGCTGAACGAACCAATCGTCTAAGTAAAATAGATGATATTCTTCAGATGTTTATAAACAGTTTCAAAAGTACATACACTCCAGCGCAAAAAATATGTATTGATGAAACTATGATACCTTGGAGAGGGAGGTTGAGTTTTCGCCAATACATACCCTCTAAAAGACATCGTTATGGGGTGAAAATTTACAAGTTATGTACAGATAAGGGCTACACTTGAAACTTGTCGGTTTATGTTGGCAACGATAAAGCGGAAGACCCACATGTGTCTGCTTCTCAACACGTGGTGATGAAATTAAATGAAGATCTTCTAAATAATGGTAGAATATTGTTCATCGACAACTTTCATACCAGTGTACCTTTGGCTTGTAAATTGCTTTCTCATAATACCCACGTTGTGGGCACTCTCCGCAAGAACCGAAAATACATTTCCTCAGAAATAAAATCTGCACGATTGCAAAAAGGTGAAATCATCGCTTAAGAATCCGCTGATGGAATAACCATACTGAAATGGAAGGATAAAAGGGACGTCATGATGCTGACCACCACTCACAAGGGTACAGATACACATACTGTTACTTCAAATATTGGGAGAGAAACTGTGAAACCTGTATGCGTTTTAGACTATGATGCCGGAAAATCGTCGGTGGATGTAAGCGACCAATTATCATCATATAACACATCTCTACGTAGGTCGGTAAAATGGTATCGAAAAGTAATCATCGAAATTTTGTGGGGAACCAGTCTCGTGAATGCTAACTTTCTGTATTGCAAAAATTCAGTACACTCTACAAAATTGACAATCACGCAATTTAGGGAGAGTGTTATACAATCGCTTCTTTCTTCTGAACAACAACAAAGAGTAGAAGCCAAGAGAAGAATCCATCATTTGGTTCAACATCATCAAAATAAAAGGGGTCGGTGCAACGAATGCTATAAAACATTTGGTAAGCATAGTAAAGTGGTAGATGGCAAAAAAAAGATGGCTGCACAGGTGAAAACTGTCTGCGATCAGTGCGAGGGAAATCCATTTTCTTGCAGAGAATGTTTCAACCATTGTCATTGATTATTATTTTTGTATTTTTTTAACGCCTTCAAACTTATTTTTACGTTGATATAATTACTTTTTCTTTGTATTCACATGAATAAATCAAATTACTTTACTGCCATTAATATTTGTTTTATACCCACACAATAGTCCCCACCAAAACCCCCCAGGCCAAAACTTTAAGTTTCTCTTTATGCTGCCAGGCCGCAGAGACCATAAGCTAATGTATTTCTTATTGCCGATGTATTCTAGGGAATACACCGCTGTTCAGACAGAATAATAGTCCGTGTATCATTTAGGATACCCCCGGCCTGTGGAAAGCACTACATGGTGTATCATAAGTAATACATCCGGCAGCGAGTGTGTTAAATAGACAAATTTTACTTGACCGCCTACCAGAGAATTTAACACCACATATAGATGAACACATGGTATGGCATTTTTAGAGCAGCTCGATGCCAAACGTGTGGAATATCTTGGAATTCACAAACCTAAACAAAGAAAAAAACTACAGGTTCCCGCTGGAAAAAGTATATCTGCCAGCGATCTTGAAGCAACTTCAGATATGTCTGGACCATCAAAAGCACCTCCTGTAAAGAACATAAGGAAACAACGACGAGTTTCTTCTTCAAGCTCTTCTGATAACTCGTCTGATATAGTTCCGTTAGAATCGGATGAACAGAGCGAAACATTTTCTGACCTCGAGGAAGTAGACTAACCTGTTGCCAACAATTTCCATCTAGAACCAAGTAAATCATAAGGATATAAAGATTGGCGACTTTGTGTTATAGTTATTCAATGGCATCAAATATACTGGAAAAATTATAAGTATTTCTGAAGAAGGGCCGACAGTAGATTGTATGGAAAAGGGAAAAAAAATTGGAGATGGCAAGAGAAGAAAGATGCAATTCTTTACGACTGGGAAAAGATCATTATGAAAATTGATGAGCCTAAAAAGGTGTCGAAGAGAAACCAATATTCAATTGAACAGCTTGATAATTTTATTGAAATGTCCGATGTTGAACTGGGGTTATTATTGCCAATAAAATGTTTGCCTTATGCTTTCCTAATGTTTTATTCAATCCCCACTCAGTATAGGTCCATCACATGTGCCTGATTTTTCGTGAAAATAATTTTTATTAGTAGTTTTCAGTCATGGAACAAAGCCTCAAAACACATATAATTCTGCTACTTTTGAGGCATTGGACAAAGTTGCCCCACTTGAGGGTATCTTTGGCCCACAAAAAAAATATTCAATTCTAGTATCAAACACCCACCCACATTCCAGCACAAAAATTAAAGCAATATCCATGTTGTATTATATGAAAATAATAATACACGTTTTTTTTCATTGAAAATTCCTTGATGAAATGTTCAATAGTGAAAAAAATAAGTGAAAATTGGGCCAATGTTTTGACGGTACCAATTAGCGAATGTTGAATCAGTATAACAACTTTTTGGGATAAAACACTTATTGATTTACCATTATTTGTTGCTGTATGTTGAATAAAAAATACCTGAAATTATAACCTTTTGAAAAAAGCGTCTTAATGTTGAGCCCGGCAAGAGCATATGTGCTGAAGATTTTGAAATAGTAGCAGGTTCTAGCAAGCAAGTAGATGCTCGAGTAGATGTATCTGATATCGTCAGATATATCGGATACCAGATTTTCTGTACACGATGAAAGCAGCGGTGAAGAAAGTTTTTCTGATTTGATAATAGGGGAGAAAGATGCAGAGCAAAACGAAATTGGGTCAGAAGAAAAAGAAGACGATCCAAATGTGTCAAATGCCTATGTCAAAGTAGACTGGATACTTGTGAAATACTGCAAAAAAAATATAAAATATATGTTGGCAGCATTCTAGACCAAAAAGGACCATTACGATGAATGTCACTACAAGGTTAAATTCTTAAAGAAAATTGTGGGAAAATATTGCAGATGTTGAAAATGAAGATGTCATTGATCATGATATGATAATAAGGCGTGTATGTCCTAATAAAAAAGGAAGCGAAAAAGATTTTACTATGAATTTTCAGAAGAATTCTCGAATTTTGATGTTCTTCAACTTTATAGATGTTAGGGTAACTAAGTACAAACCTGGGTACCCGAAGAATGTGTTTTTTAAATTGCTTCAACTATAGTGCAGTGGACTATATAAAATGTTCATTTTTTGTTTTTTTGTATGTTTTGTTAATGGTAATAAATAAAGGTGTCATATAGGCCCAAATAACCCCTCAGGAAAGGATACTAGAGTTTAAGAGGCCAGAACATAAGAAACCCAAATAGCCCCACGGGTGGGGGTATTTCGGTATGGCTTTCAAAATATATATATATAGCCTTATTTACATAAATAGTGAACAGGGATGCTTTAAATGTGTAGCCCTTGACCATATTTTTCTCGCCCGAATAAACCGCCAATGTAATTATAAAAACAACCTGACTGCACATAAAAAATCTGAAAAAATTACCCAAATAGCCCCATTTTACGGTATGGATTTACCATAATTTGTTACTGTATGTTGTATAAAAAATACCTGAAATTATAACCTATTGGGACACTCGATGGAAATACATGAAATTCCAGCTGATCACCAATTAGCGAATGTTAAATAAGTAGGACAACTGTTTTGTGATAAAACACTTATTGATTTACCATAATTTGTTGCTGTATGTTGTATAAAAAATACCTGATATATCTGTACCTCGGAGGTAAACTGCACCATGTTATCTTTTGATGAAAAAAGAGTTAAGTACATAGTGCTATTATCCCGGGTGAGCTCGACAGAGTGGTATACTACACTATATAATATCTCCACCAGAAACAGGAATAACTTCCTTGAATATCACACTATGTTAGAAAGGACTCAGAAGTAAATGGCACTAAGAGACATGATGTTTATTATTTCTGAAGTACATTTGAGGTATACCACACCATGTCACCATGATGTGGTATACCTCTTCGGCCACTTTCGGGATTACGAGCGAACAAAACCGACATGTTGTCTTGCGATCTAACCACTAACCACTATAATATTAGTATCTGTCCTCCTTTCGCGCATAGAGGTTGGCAGGTGTAGAAAATATACCATATCGTGAGTGATTCTGGTGAATTTATATACGTAGCAAGCTTCGGATAGAAATAAGTTGAGTGTTTAGTTGTCATAATAGATATGGAGTCTCGCGGAAAAAGAATACTACAGTTGCTGAAGAGGCAAGAGGAAGCAGAAAGAAATAAAGAAAACAATGTTGAACAACAAGGTGAGTGAAACTTGTTTATCTTTCAAAAGATCACAAGCAGGATTTATAGATTGAGTTGTAGCCGCGGTCGTTGCAGTTGACGTACAAAGATAAATGTGACGTTGCTTATGTATACGTGTATAGATCCGCTGCCGTTGCAGTTGCTGTTGTCGCTGCCGCCGGTAACAAACTTTCATTATCTTGGACGGCAGCGACATTGGAAAATGGTATGAAACTCAAAATTTCCGTGTCAAAAATAAACGAAAGGTCATTTAATTTAGGTTATATTGTATTTGTTTATAAATAAGTCTTCTCTGTCTTCTTTTCCTTTTTATGGCTTTTATAATAATTATTGCTGCATATTTTATTAGGCAAGACTGAAAATATTTGACAAGTGTCTAACTCAAATTTTCATTTTCAGACAGTGGTAGGTTAAATTTCCCAAAAACCATTTTAAGAAACGAATATCCACAAAAACAAAGTTTCATTCAAATTTCAAATAACAGCGCATGCGCTCAATGAACACAAAATGAAACTATAAATTGGTCATAATTTTGCTTGCGGCTACGGCAACAGCAGCGGAAGCAGCTGCGACTCAATCTATAAATCCTGCTTTAGAATACTGTGAATAACTAAACTGTATCTGTATTTAAATTTTTTTTCGGGCGAAAAAGCACTTTCTTCATGTAAGATGTATGGCGACATAGAATCCGACGATGAGATAATAGACGATTCTGATGCAGATGCAGATTATTGTCCCGATTCCGATCTTTCTGAAAGTGCGATGGACATTGGCCGTCCTTTCTGTAACAGAAATAATATGTCTATTACTGACCGAATTCCTTATTGTTCAACAAGTGAGGAAATAAGGGAAACAATCATTGATGATGAATTAGTAACAGGAGAGGTATCGGAGGAAAAGCAGTTGAACCAATTTGGTTCTGAAACTCCTACGAATGTTCAGCTCCAGATATATTCGGATAACAGACTGTTAGAAGAGGAAAGTGCTAGTTCAGAAGTGATAAAGGACCGAAGACGAACCAAGAACAAGTCACAAATTAAACAGAGAGGAAAAAAACGGGTGATACATTCTGATGAATGGCAATGCAACGTACGTAAATTTCGGCGAGCAGCAGGAATGTCTTATACCAGTATAATAGGAAAAGACATTCCAGCAAGGCACATCAAAGCACCATGCAACTGTAGAATGAAGTGCTTTGAGAAGATTGCTGAGAGTGATCGCTTGGATGTATTCAATAGCTATTGAAGTGTTGATATGGACAACGACAAGAAACGTCAATTTCTAGTCACTTGCGTGGACACAAAACCTACCGCAACTACTAGAAAAAATGCTACTAAACCAAAAAGTAATAGTCTTACGTATAGATTCATTATCAAGAATAAATCAGTTAAAATTTGTAAAATTATGTTTTTGAATACTCTAGCAATTTCCAACACTACGGTGAACACTTCTTTGAAGAAACGAAAAACTGGAGGTATTGTTGAACAAGATAAGAGAGGTAGGCATGAACCTACAATAAATTACACGTCAAGAAATTATTGACAGTGTGATTCGGCATATTTCATCAATCCCTCATTACGAGAGCCATTATAGCAGAGAGAGATCTAAACGCAAATTTCTGTCCCCAGATTTAAACCTCGAAAAAATGTATAAGTTGTACTTAGAACACTGTTCTGAAAACAACATTGAACCCTCGAATAGAGTCAAAAAATGGCTGTATGGAGATATCTTCAATAAGCAATTCAATTTGTCATTCAAGCCAGTAAAAAATGATACTTGTGACACATGTGACCAACTGAAATGTCAGATAAAACGTGATGCTTTATCGGAAACAGCCAAGTCAGATATTCAAAAAAAGTATAGGGATCATTTAGCCGATGCTGACGCAAGATACCGTATGAAGACTCCTGAAACTACAGCAGCAAAACGAAACAGCACATATAGAGTATTGACGGTAAATTTACAAAAATGCCTACCTACTCCAATGTTAACTTGTGGCTTGAGCTTTTATAAAAGGAAACTGTGGACTTTTAATTTTACAATGTATGACTCATTTGATGGTTCATCCTACTGCATGATGTACTATAAGAAAACGTTTCCTAAAGCTCAATTTAAATTTTTGTTTGAATGCTGTTGAAAATGGTTCGATTTCGAAAATACTTTCTTATTTCAAGACATTCGAATATAAGCCTTATTTATTTGATCTGATTAAATTGTTTTAGCCAATTCTCTTCATTCTCAGTATAATCTCGAATAATAATACTGGCAATTGAAGCTATATTTTGTGCGAAATAATGACTACTGGTAAGTTGTGAGTGGAAAAATATTGTTTTCCGAAAACTGTGGCTTATTGGTATCCAGAAAACGCATAGGAAGGTTTGTGAAAAACGTTATCCACGCACAAAAATTTGAAAGGTGTTGACAAATTAAACAGTTCATAGGCCCATTCCCAATCCTGACTTTCACACCCGGTTCACAGCCTGCCCTAGCAATCAGCCCTTTCGTCCTCATACTTTTTTCTTCAATGAGCTGATTACCAAACCGATGCCTCAGTTCAGTAAGCTTGATTATGGTTTGGGTTCACTCAATCAGAATCCATTTGGCCAATCAGTAGGCATTAGATTAACCACCAGTTCTCACTGATTCTCGACTGGAATTCTATCATAGACTACTTACTTCTGTCCAACATGCCACCATATCTTCTTTTTTCAACTTAGCTCCCCCCTCCTCATCCCTCTACGATGTGACAGAAATTTATGGCACCCAACCGTGAGGCATACCAAAAATCATGTTTCCCTAATGACAATAATCATTAGGTAATAACTGACCGCATGTGATCCAATATTGTTGCGTTTCTTTCTATAGATTTACTAATTCCTATCTCACATACCACTTCATAACAAATACAACGAAATAAATGTTTCATTTCCAAAATTTTCAAGTGTCTTCTGAAATAAATTATGACCCGAAAACATATGAACAGAGATTTGTTCGCATCCATTCAAATGTCAGTTATTTCCTTCCATTCGGCAAATATACATCAGTTGAATATTCGACATAATTTGGAGATCAAGTTAAGAGTTGCAAAAAAACTGCTACGACGGCATTCGCATGCACATATGAACGTGAGATAAACTGTTTTCTTTCACCTGTTGCTTTTGGTTGGAGATGAGAAAGAAAATAGATATGCTGAGCGAAACGAATGTAGTTTGAGATACTACGTCGGTGTTGTAGCCTATACTGACTGGGAGAGTATTTGGGAACTGCTTGAAGAAGAGAGTTCGACAACTTCAAGAATAATTCACCAATTCCATTTGATACTGCCTCACTTCGTAAAGAATAATTCATCATGCGTCGGCATTGCTACTCGACTGGCACTTCACTGCCACCACCAATTTTCACCAACGAAAAATATTTTTGCTGGAGCAAAGGGAATAAATACGCTTGTTTGCAATATGGGCGTGGATATCACAGCAGATGACAAATTGAACAGTTCCAAAACAGCATGTGGAACGAATTAGATATTAGTTGAGCAGTTCCAAATCTTTCAACCAAACTTTATCGTCATGAACCACTGATCAGTAGGTTATCTGCAGGAGCGGTGTAAATATCGATACTTCATATTATGTTAATTAGTTGATCGTTACTTTCAAGTTCAAAGGAAATCAACGGATGGAACTGTTTATGAGCCCATTCTCAATCTTCCTCTCCAGCTTCCGTATAGAGCATTGTACCATACCCAGTACCACCCTACCCATACTCATTTTTCACAGTACTAATTACCACATTTCCTCATTGCTCCAGTTCACCGAGTTAGATCAGTGCTCCAGCATTACTTTTATCAATTGCCGTCCCAGTCAATCATAATGTAGCAACTCCGTTCAACCAATCGCGATGCAGTGTTCAATCACCAACCAAGTCGCATCTACCTCGTGAATGAACAGAATCCAGCAACTCCACCAAGTCGATCAGAATACAGTAGCCATTTCCAGCTGGAAACGCCAATCAGAGTGAAGCAACTCAGCCAGACCATTAAAATAGAGGAAACATTTCGTACCATAATTCACACTCTAAGCAATTCCGTATAAATCATCATCATCATTACCTATCAACTAATTATTACCCTCTCAAGTCATGAATTTTGTAAAGAACGTCATGTTTTTTACCAATTCTACTATTCAACAACTGTACGCCATCACCAGGTCAAGAAAGCCTATGATCGCTATTCTCAGATCGATTCACGATCGCAGTTCCTTCGCATACTACCTAGTTTGTTCAACACACATATCCACTTTTATTCCGTGGTATACCACCTACAAGCAAATATAATTTATAACTTCCAAATAGCTGCAAACTGTCCTTTCGATGCGTTAATCAAATAATACCAAGCTCAATTATATCATAGCGATAAAATCAAGTAGGGTAGGGTAGGCCACCGAGAAATGAGACACAGAATAGAATGCCTTGATAGCTTTCTATTCTCTGATAACCGATCGCACCGACTTTTTGTTATTGGATCCTTTAGCTAATGGACCATTCAAGGTAAGCGATTGCAGCGTTTGAGAGATTATCGAACACCCATTAACAAACTCTCACCTAAAAAGAGTCCTTTCGTTAATGGTCTCTTAACAAAAAGTCGGTGCAATCGGCTGTTAGTCCCCCCCAAAAAGTCAGTTTATTTCGGAATGACGCCATCTCATGCAATTATAAAAGGAGATTTTTTAGTGTTCTCGAATTATGTACGAATATTTGAGAATTCTTCATCTGGAACCGAAAATATTTCTTGGACAAATTTTTTTTAGACATTCAATAATGAGTGCAATATCCCTGGACACACCAACTCTCTCAGGTATTCCTTGGCATGGAATAGTTTTGGTCAGATATCACAGTGTCCAGTGTTTTTCTCTTTCATTGGTGATTTTTGGCCCTCCTAAATAATTCTTTCTCGGAGGTAAAACACCTGTAATGAAGATGAAAATTATTACAATTATGCAAAAAAATCACATAGGTGAACTGAGCATTATTGATTATTATGAATCAACTTATTTCATTTAACTTCAATCGAAGGTGGCTATATACTGGTGTTTTCACTCCATATAAAAGATTGTCAGAAAATCAGACGACCGATCTGGCCTACTTGATCAAGAATTGATGACGTAGACCACAGTAATAACTCAAAAAATTCGCCAGGTATCGTCACTCTCGCAGTTGAGATGACAGTCATGTCCACGTCCTGTGTTGCCAAGTTGCTATGTCGTTGCGCATTCTGGTCCATGTGCTGAAAGAATTAGTTGATGGTTGATATTTTCATTTGAGCAATATTATATTGTGATTTCAAGTCGGAGGCTCGGTTTAGAAGTAGTTTCACAATTCAGCCGAATATTATTCACGTTAATGCGTGTGACCGAATAGGAGTGAGAATTTTGATCAAATTTTATGGATATCTCTAGTGAAAAAATGCCATTTTTTCTGGTGAGTGAAATAATTATTATTTTTTATAATCTTCTGGGTTGAAATGAAAATATCTAAAACACATATCAGTGCATTTATAGAATATTCAGAACGCGTGAACACTCTAGAATGTTGTTGCCAGCAAACTTCTCTCGTGTTTTTTTATGATCACTACAAAAATCTTGAATGGTTATTGAATATACTAGGATGTGAGATTATTCTTCGAGGTAGGTCAATGAAGAAGTTTGTTTTCATCAAACGTCAGATTTGTCTCGCGTTCTATTCTCTGTTATAACCAAAAGTGATCTGTATTGTCAACAACGTGTTCCATGGATAGAGTGATTTCGAAAATTCTCAGGAATTTCAACCACAAGCGCACCCTTAAGGCGTAATTTTGAACAACTACACCCTGTCTACAGGTTAGTCTGGAACAATATCGCAACACTGAAAGCACCAGTATATAGCATCTTACTTCAATCGTTTTCAATTTAAACAATTGATCCTAGAGAATAAAGTATTTTCAATGATATGAGACTAGCTTGTAAATTACCTCTGGCATGCGGGTCCTAAATTCATCTCCATTTTGAGTATCCGTTCAAGTTGTTTCACCGCAATGAGTCAAATAGTCATTTCTAGGGATGAATGAAGGGGAAGCTCGAAACGAGATAGTACGTGGATTGTCTTCGAATAAACGTCCTGAATGGGCCAAGATGCCTGTTCCTGATGCATGAGTTCGTGCAGTAGATTGGACCTCTTCTGAAAGAAAAGGGATGGTTAGTTTGTTTGAAATTCAAGAAAGGGTAGCGCTGAACAAAAAATAATCGAATTGAAAAGTTTTAAAATTCAATATTATTCATAATTATTCATTTTTTCGTTTTAGTATAATACCATATAAGAGATATATTTATTGAGGTTTTATCAACCTAGGCTAATGTGGTATTTGCAATATATCTTCTTTGTGAAAATGTAGGTCAGATTCAATTCTTGAATTATCAACTGATGTTTTCTTGTTTTCAACCAAATTATTGCTAAACGCTTCTTACTGGGCAATTTTCACTTCGAACTCGTGATATATTCACCAACTCATAAGAAATGTTCAGCAAATAAGACTTGTTCAAAGCCGATCGGTGTGGACAAATCTACGGCCCTAGTATAAAGGTGTACATGCCATTATTAATCAACAATATTCGACTGCGCTGTACGTACATTGTGCAGCTCATAGTTTGAATCTGGCGATATCTGAAGTACCAGGAATCAGAAATTGTACAGAGATAATAGGAAAAGTGTATTCTTTTTTTAATACACCCAAAAGGCAGTCAGTGCTACAAAAGAATGGCCATGCAACATTACCAGAATCCCATAAGGAGAAATTAAAGAAATGTATCCTACCCGTTGAATACAACGTCATGATTCGGTTATTGTCATGATTGAATTATTGAAACCTGTTCTATTAACTTTACAAGATATATCTCTCTCTCTCTCTCTCTCTGTGGGGTGATAAAGATACTAGTTCAAATGCATCAATGCTACTCAGTGCTCTGAATCAGCTCGAATTTATAGTGTCTCTGTTATATATGCAAAAACTTTTGGTTTTCAGTCTTTCACTATGCAAAATTCTTCAGCTGAAAAACGCAGATCTTGCATTTGCCCTTAATAATGCCGAAAATTTGGTATCTTTAATTAGAGACATACACACAAATAAAGATGGAGAATAATCAGAAATTTTTGTACTAGCCAAACTGAAGGCAGATATGTTAGGAACAGAAATAAAAATTCCTCCATTAACCTTAATGAAAGCAAGCTCGTAGACCAAATCCCAATATAGAGAGTTGTGTGGCATATTATAAGATTTCTATATTTTTCCCCTGGATTGACCAATTTTTGTCCAGTATAGAAATAAGATTCACTAACCATAAGGCAGTTATTGCTAAATTCGTGGTTTTATTGCCTTATAGTGAGGTTGCGACAAAAAGCAAATAGAAGAATTTATTTGTTTGGCTGGTTTTTATGAAAACGACACAAACGAAACAACTGATGCCATATTAGAAGCAGAACTTTGACTTGGGTATCAAAAACTCATTTCTTATGAAGGTAAAGTCCCTAAAAATGCATATGATAAGAAATTCGTTTGGAGAGAAAAGGGTAAATGGGCCAGCCAATTCGAATATACACAGAGAAGTCAATGTTGACCCGAAAGAAGTGCTTTCATTTCTAAAACAAATGGGACCACGGAGAATAGATTTTGTTGTGTGAAGTTAACAGAATTAACCAATTTTTATTATAATTCATAGTATATCTAATTGAAATGGATTGTTATTTCATACATCATTTTTTGTATTCTAAGTATTGTTATATTACTATAAGAATCAATCTTCATTTAGTTTTTTCCATTCTGTGATGTGATATCTTTTAGCCTTTTTCATTATTTGAAATGTTCAAAATAAAAATGAATAATTGTATACTTCCACTTACTTACGGTTTGTAAAGGAGCATTGAACACTTTAGTGCCCCCCCGCCCTAGAAAGTGATCCTGGTTGCGCCACTGCCTCCAGGGACATATCAGATGTCTATCAGATCGATAATAAAACGTATTTCAAGTTGAAAATTTGCTACAAACTCTTTTGAAATAAAGGTCCCAACTTTTTCGTCCAGTTATGTGTGGAAGTGGATTACTCGAAATCTAAAGATTGGGGATTCCCCATTCTCTTCATACTTTCGTTCTCGTCACATGACAGGTTCTGAGTTTATTATAGAATTATTTTATCATTCTTCTGAACCTCACAGATTTTAGAAAATTGATAATATATATCAGCCTATAAATATCATGATATAATATATTCTGATTTATATCCTTCGAACCCTGCTTTATTAACTTTCAGTCTTTCACTGCTCTTTTCGGTTTTTCTATAAACGTTTCAGTCTATCAATACCTCATTCAGTCAGTAAGTCACTACTATACCAATACATAATTTTCAATTAAGGTTTACAAAATTCTGCCTAGTTGAGACCGACCATCTATATTTCAGCTAATGGAACAAGTGTCATTATTCAAAAAGAATAAATTTATGTTTAGAATTTCTTCGGTATTGAAAAATTTCAGTTGCTCTTTCTAAAAACAACTTGATCAATATATTATTCTTTTTCTTCGAGGGTCTATAACACAACGCTTTGTGACTTAAATTTAATAATAATAATAAATATACTTTGTCACAGACATCTTTGACAAACACATATACGTGGCCTACAGGTTCCATACACGAACACTTTAAAATTGCCTTCATAAACATGTATAGAAAATAACATACATACAACATATATACAAGATAAAATATTTCACTTCAGAAGCGATCCTCGTAAATTCATGCAAACTATAATAGGGTCTGTTCATCAATAAATGTTTTATGTTTTTTCTGAAGTAGTCAATATTCTGATTGGTTTCCTTGATATACTCTGGTAAGTGATTATACATTTTCAACCCATTTTAAAAAAAATGGGTCTTTGATCAGTTCAGAGGAGGGCGGGGGCAGTTTCAAACTAATTTTTTTGCTTAGACAAGTGTTGTAATAAGAAAGGGGTGTTCTCAAATCTTAATAGGTATATGTTTTTCCACAAGACAAACAGTTAAAAGAGCTATAACTGTCAAAATTTTCCTATCTTTGAATATCTGTTTACATGAGTCACGTGGTTTCATCTTATACATATAGCTCTTTTTTGTAATTTCAAAACTGATTGTGATGAACTAGAGCTCCATCCCCCTCAAAAAGGAATGCCATACCTCAATTGTGACTCTATGAGAGCATGGTATGCCGTTTCTGCTATTGAAGTTCCAAGTTCTCTGGAAATGATTCTCAATGCATAGCAACCCGTAGATACCTTGCCTTTCAGAAATTTGATGTGATTTTCAAATTTCAGATCTTTGTCGATATGCAGTCCTGAAAACTTAGTACAATCTTTACTAACAATAGTTTCATTTTGCATGGGCAAATCGCCTAGTAAGCATTTGAATGGAGTTATATTCGTTTTTTTTAATATTAAATGTTAGAATGTTTGAATCACACCAGGATTTAATGATATTTATATCTCTAGATATCATCTCGTTCAGGCTACATACCGATTTACTATGCCACAAAATTGTGGTATCGACCCTGCGGTACGCCTGAATCAATACAAGATTTTCTGGACATTTCGTTTGTCCTCACCATCTGACTTCTCTCCGTTAAAAATGACTCATACCAAACATAGGTTTTTTCTCTGCAGTCAAACGCCTTTGTCGAATCGCAGAAGACTGCCGCTGCCACATCTCCTATATTGATGTTTGAGTAAACTTCATAAAGGAAAGAGAAAATTGCGTCGTGGGTGTTTTTATTATTTTGGAATCCAAACTGATTTTCATTTATTACCTTGTTAGTGACAAGAAACTTATTGAAGCTGTTTTTTCAATTATTTTTGCAAGTGTAGGTAAAAGAGCAATTGGCCTGAAGTTTGAGGGGTCTTCAAAATCGCCGCCCTTGTGCAAAGGAATGACAACAGATAATTTTAAAAACGACGGAAACACACCACTACGAAATGAGTGATTCATTACTGAAACAAGAGTTTCAAGTGCCTCTATTGGAAGATTTTCGATAATTTTCATTGAAATATCATCTTAACCTGTTGCTTTTTTATTTTTTATGTCTTTGGTGACTTTTAAGTTCTTTAGTATTGATATTATGCGATATGAAAGTTTCGTTTATGTAGTAGTTTTGAAGGTGAACTCATGGGTCATATGGCACAGAAATGTTACCGCTAAGTTTTTTAGCAATTGTACAATAAAAATTATTGATTTCATCCGCAGTAATTGGAATCTCAGAGTTTCCTTTCTTTTCAGTGTTGCCACGTAGGTCGTTCATAATAGACTATGTTTCCTTCATTTTATTAGATGATGAGTCAATTCTGTTCCTAAAGTAATTTTCGTTCGCTGACCTGAGAATTTTTCTATGAGTACTTCGGTATCTACGAAAGTAGTCATGTATACCTGGATTGTTTGTATATTTCCTTATGTATTGTAAGGAGCGCATATTTCTCGAAGATACTTTGATTCCTGGTGTCACCCAAGGCTTCTTATGCTTCATTTTTATTTTTGAAGCGGAAAAGATATATTGAATACTTCTGTTGATTATAAAATTCAAAGAAGGGTTCTTTCGTGCGCAAAAGACGTTTCCAGTCAAGATTATTACAGTTTTGATAAAACCTATCATAGTTTGCATTACAGTAAAGTCTTCCGAATTTGAATTTATTTTTTGTAACCTTCTCAAAACGAATGCTACATTCCATGACGTCATGATCTGATATACCCGAACAAGACACAGAACATATGACATATTTTCAACATAAAAATTACTTCAGATATAGTTTATACATAGTTAAATTGAAAGAGTTCAATAAGCTTCTGAGCTCTTCAGTGACTCCAGAGTTATCTTTCGAGTAATCTATGTTGAAATCTCCACCTACCAGTACGTTTGCACTGGTAGGTAGATCGTTCAAGATTATTTCTAAATTATTCATAAACACAGTAATATCAGAAGAAGTTATCTATATAAGCACAAAATATACAAATCGATTATTTTCAAATAACACACGAAACAATCAAACATCTTTTCAATATTCAAGTAAGTGAATTTTTCTAAACACAAATGACCAGAGGGTGACAACGGAAATGCGTGAGCTGAAGCTGGAAGAGAAGACGATACTCAGTCAACCCAATACTAAGCAGAATTCCAACTCTTACCACGAAATCTGCAACAACTTGATCAATATATATTTTTTCTTCGAAGGTCTACAACACACAACGCTTTGTGACTGACATTTCTATAATATAATTTGAGTGTGATCGAAATATGTACACGTCATCAACTAGAAAATATGGCACAGTAATTGAAAACCAGTATTAGCAAACTACTGAAAAACCACCATAGAAAATGAAAGTAACATGCCTCCTAATCTAAATAGAAATGACCCGAGAGTGACGACGGAAATGCATGAACTACAGCTAGAAGAGAAGACGATACCCAGTTAACCCAATACTAAGCAGTATTCCAACTCTTACCACGAAACCTGCAACAATTCGATCAATATATACTTTTTCTTCGAAGAACTATAACAACGTTTTGTGACTGAACTTTCTATAATATTATTTGAGTGCGATTAAAATATGTACACATCAACTGAAAAAAATGGCACGGTGATTGAAAACCAGTATTAGAAAACTACTGAAAAATCACCGTGGAAAATGAAAGTAACGTGCCTCCTGATCTTAAGACAAACGACCAGAGAGTGACAACAGAAATGCATGAGCTAAAGCTGGAAGAGAAGACGATACCCAGTTAACCCAATATTAAGCAGAATTCCAACTCTTACCACGAAATCTGAAACAATTCGATCAATATATACTTTTTCTTCGAAGAACTATAACAACGTTTTGTGACTGACATTTCTATAATATTATTTGAGTGCGATCAAAATATGTACACATCAACTGAAAAAAATGGCACGGTGATTGAAAACCAGTATTAGAAAACTACTGAAAAATCACCGTGGAAAATGAAAGTAACGTGCCTCCTGATCTTAACACAAACGACCAGAGAGTGACAACAGAAATGCATGAGCTAAAGCTGAAAGACAAGACGATACCCAGTTAACCCAATACTAAGCAGAATTCCAACTCTTACGACGAAACCTGCAACAATTCGATAAATATATAGTTTTTCTTCGAAGAACTATAACAACGCTTTGTGACTGACATTTCTATAATATTATTTGAGTGCGATTAAAATATGTACACATCAACAAGAAAATATGGTACTTTGGGGTTATGTCATAAATAAAAATAGGGTCTTTATTTCTCAAAAAAAATTATTAGAAATTTATTCAGTATCCCATGGCGGGATTCATGCAAACAATTTTTCATATCCCATGAAATCCTAACATTCCCTTGCATCTATATAGATAGGTTTATTCATTAAAATTTTCAAGAATTTCACAATCGTCAGGTACTTGATGTTTAAGTACTTAAAATTAGAATAAAAAAATTAAAAATACAAGAGAGACAAAGTACATATG
Organism: Zygogramma bicolorata; assembly: GCA_032362365.1. Taxonomy (NCBI): domain Eukaryota; kingdom Metazoa; phylum Arthropoda; class Insecta; order Coleoptera; family Chrysomelidae; genus Zygogramma; species Zygogramma bicolorata. The sequence goes on from JAVJAQ010003745.1 coordinate 271,718, forward strand.
TATGTGCAAAAAAGGACACAATAAAGTCAAAAGGTCATATCTTACTCGCATGTACACGAGGGCGTGTGCAAGAGGAACTCCTCAGCTGTATAGAAGCAATGCTTCATTAGGATATTGTGAATGTTTTTCCTAAAGTTATAGTAGGTTAGTTGTTTATAACTGTGTGGTAATGCATTGTGAAATTTAACCCCTATATACCTGTAGGAATCTTGAGTTTTCTTGATTCTACAAAAAGGTATGCAAATATTATTACTATTTCTAGTTGAATGTGTATGTATGTTATTGTGCCGTGTAACGTCATCAGTCAAAACTTCTTTATGAATAGATAAAAGACACTCCTTGATATAGCAGCAGGGTAATGGTAGAATATTTAGTTTTTTGAATAGTAGCTTACAGTGAGAACGAGGGCTACTGAAGCTCATTATACGTATTACTTTTTTCTATGCTACAAATACTTTTTCTTTGTTCCTGCAGTTTCCCCAGACTATCAAGCTGTAAGTATACTATGGAACAGTGAGAAATAGGCCATCCTTAAATATTTAACGTCTAATTGAGACCTTAATTGTCTCATTCCGAATGTGGCTTTCTATAGGCGCTTGCACAGATCTTCGGTATGAAAACCAAAATCCAACTTTGAGTCGAGGTATACTCCTAAGTAATAGTTTAACTGGTTCGCTCTGGTGGAATGTTGTAGAAAAACACATGTTTCGAGTTTTTGTTTCATTAATAGTAAAACCGTTTATATTAAACCAGTCTTTAGATATGGCCTCGGACTGGTCTAGAAAAGTTAGAGATTCTTGGTTATTAATGCCTGTAACTAAGTAGGTTGCATCTTGCATCATCAGCATAAAATACAGGTTTGACACTTTGGCCTAGATTAATTAGCAAGTCGTTGAAATAGATGATAAAATACAAGGGTCCAAGTACAGAGCCCTGTGGAACGCCGTATGGTACAGTATGGGCATCAGAGCGTTTACCGCCATATTCAACATAATGAAACCATATATTCAGATATGAGGAGATGAGATCTAGTGGGGTGATTCTTATGCCATATTGTCGTATAGAAGGCCTTAATAAAAAACCTTTTCGGAATCAGGTCGCGACATTGACGTACATATACGCATTCGTTGACAATGGTTTGATGTACGTCTAAATGTTTTGGCAAATATCACACTCAGTAAATCGAATGTGTTATAAAAGAAGTGTCATGGCTCTGATTCGAGATTTGGTAAATAAACCTTTAATCGGGGAGTTGGAAACAAGCCTCTGATTGATTACGAAATTGTCAGATGTAGTCAGTAAAACGATTCTGCCCAATAGGGCAAGTAAATTCAGTGTTGTTGGGTTCTTATTTTGTAAGTATAGGTTTTATTGAATTATTGTCGATTTTTAAACTGAATGTGAAATGTAATAAAGTTTGTATTTGAGTTTTCACCAACTGATTTCATCCTGGTTATCACAAAGACCCTCTGAACTAATTCAACCCCAAGGAAGGACCAAAAAGTCCTACCTTCCTTCCCGACAATATCTCTCGAGTTTTACCAGTAGATAATCATTTCAAACTGTGTCAAAAGCTCTTGTGAGGTCATAGAATCGAGCGTGGCTGGTTGATTGATTGTCAAAGCCATCCAGTATAGTGTGACAAAGTTCACAGATTGCTTCAATAGTGGACTTTCCAGTTCGGTATCCAAACTGGCTAGCACAGAAAATATTATTGTTTTCGAAGAAGTTTAAAATCCTCATCTTAAGCATGATTTCTAGGATCTTGCCTATTAGAGGTATAATGGAGATGGGTCTATAATTCTCTAATAAGTTGGCATCTCCCTTTTTATAAACTGGCGATACCCTCGACATTTTGAATATTTTCGAGAAAACACCATTATTCATGCAGAGGTTTGTAAGATTCGCAATTGGTTAAGCTACTGTATTAACAACTGTTTTTAACAAAATGGCATTCAGACCGAAACAATCCTTCGACTTAGAGTTCCTAAGATTTACAATAATACTTCGAACCTCTTGTGCATCTGTGGGATAAAGTGTTTTATGATTCATATTAATTTTCTTGGTGAAGTCATCAAAATTCGTAGTTATGTTGTCTGCAGTTTGACAGTTCTTAATTAGATTTTATATAACATCTAGAAAAAACTGTGCAAATTTGTCTGCAGAAATGCAATTATCAGAAGAAGGTGCCTTGTTTCGGTTCTCATTTCTACCTAGGCCAGTGTTTATGATTCCAAGCAGTTTTTTGGATATTATCTGACTCGGATATATATTTATTATTGAATTTTACCTTTTCTGTATTTATCATGACATGATATTCTTTTCTTAAAAATCTTAATAGCTCAAAACTTGCTTTAGATTTAGTGACGTTGAATATTGTCTGTGCTGCGTCCAGTTTGGATTTAAGATATTTGAGTTTCTGGGTGTTTGCAATATTCGTGATGTGGCTGCTCCCTCCTACACTTATTTCTTTCTCAGGAAAATTGTGTAAATAATTATCTGATAAGGTATTTGTGATAGTTTGGGCCTGATCCTCAATGTTAATATGGGAAAATTTCCAATTTGTTTGAAGAACTTCGGTTTTAAAGTTGTCAATAGCTTTTCTAATCATAGGACGACAGACAAATTCACTATTTAGAGCTTTTACAGAATGATTGACTTTTAGAATTATGCCCTTATGATCTGACATAAAAGGTTCGACTACCTTTAAGATAAAAGTACCTGTATTTAAGTTAGTGAATAAGTTGTCTACTCTAGTACTACTGGTCTCGGTGACTCTGGTGTCCGTGAAGACCTGTTCAGCCAGATCATAGGACAAAAATTTGTTTCTACAGTCCCTGTGTTATCATTAGTTTTAAAATTGAAATTGAAATCACCTACTACTATAACTTTTCAGTTATAACTAAGCTTTTCCTCTAGAAGTGCTTCTAATTTATTTGGATATAGTTCACTGTTGCCATTTGGAGAACCGTAAGTAGAGACAATAACAATATCACTTTTTACAAATCGACAACATGCAAATTCGGCATCGATATCGGTACACAGATCTTCAACATTTATAGGTTTGAGGCGTACGTCATTTCTGGCGAAAATGCTAACACCTCCATGTGCATTCGATTTCCTGTTGTAGTTTGAGATTATTTGAAAGTGGGATAAGTTTACAGTTTCATCTTTTTGAAGCCAAGTCTCAGTGAGTGCAAGAATGTGTATGTTGTGATTGTGCAGAAATTGTTCAAGTATATTTATTTTATTTCTTATGCACTGTATTTAATGTAGAAGATGTTAAGAGTATCTGAGTTAGTATCTATTGCATTACTTACCCCCTGAACATGCGAGTTGTCAGTGACACTAGTACGTTCTGCCAGGATTTTATCATTATCATTAGATATTCAAATGTATGATATATATTCGGGAAAACATAAATGGATTGACCAAAAATTATTTCTACCACAGCTACCCCACCAGACATGCTGAATTGTTAAGTATCCCTAGGCATAGATCTAAGAAATACGAACAGTCCCCCAGGTATATGGGAATAAGATACTTCAATCACCTACCTAACCACTATAGAACCATGAACATCTCGGCATTTAAAAGAGAAATTAAAGCTCTATTGCTATCTAAGGCTTATTACAGTGTTAATGATTTTTTTTCGGACACTTTCAATTGATTGGGATCTGGAGTTCTCTTCCATTTTACATAAATGATTTTCTGGAGATTCTTTTAAACCTTTTTATATACTTAAATATGTTTACCTTTTCGTATACGTACATTTTTTACTTTATATACATGATTTTTGTGACGATCTTATTGATGTTGCTTTGACTGACATGTCCTATACGTTTTGTTAGGTCTTGAAGGATAAATAAATATTATTATTATTATTTTCATTATTATTATTATTATGGCACAGTAATTGAAAACCAGTATTAGAAAACTACTGAAAAATCACCGTGGAAAATGAAAGTAACATGCCTCCTGATTTCAACACAAACGACCAGAGAGTGACAACAGAAATGCATGAACTAAAGCTGGAAGAGAAGACGATACTCAGTTAACCCAATACTAAGCAGAATTCCAACTCTTACCACGAAATCTGCAACAATTCGATCAATATATACTTTTTCTTCGAAGAACTATAACAACGCTTTGTGACTGACATTTCTATAATATTATTTGAGTGCGATCGAAATATGTACACATCAACTAAAAAAAAATGGCACGGTAATTGAAAACCAGTACTAGAAAACTACTGAGAAATCACCGTGGAAAATGAAAGTAACATGCCTCCTGATCTAAACACAAATGACCAGAGAGTGACAACAGAAATGCATGAGCTAAAGCTGGAAGAGAAGACGATACCCAGTTTACCCAATATTAAGCAGAATTCCAACTCTTACCACGAAATCTGCAACAATTCGATCAATATATACTTTTTCTTCGAAGAACTATAACAACGTTTTGTGACTGACATTTCTATAATATTATTTGAGTGCGATCAAAATATGTACACATCAACTGAAAAAAATGGCACGGTGATTGAAAACCAGTATTAAAAAACTACTGAAAAATCACCGTGGAAAATGAAAGTAACGTGCCTCCTGATCTTAACACAAACGACCAGAGAATGACAACAGAAATGCATGAGCTAAAGCTGGAAGACAAGACGATACCCAGTTAACCCAATACTAAGCAGAATTCCAACTCTTACGACGAAACCTGCAACAATTCGATAAATATATAGTTTTTCTTCGAAGAACTATAACAACGCTTTGTGACTGACATTTCTATAATATTATTTGAGTGCGATTAAAATATGTACACATCAACAAGAAAATATGGTACTTTGGGGTTATGTCATAAATAAAAATAGGGTCTTTATTTCTCAAAAAAAATTATTAGGAATTTATTCAGTATCCCATGGCGGGATTCATGCAAACAATTTTTCATATCCCATGAAATCCTAACATTCCCTTGCATCTATATAGATAGGTTTATTCATTAAAATTTTCAAGAATTTCACAATCGTCAGGTACTTGATGTTTAAGTACTTAAAATTAGGATAAAAAAATTAAAAATACAAGAGAGACAAAGTACATATGTATGTGCAAAAAAGGACACAATAAAGTCAAAAGGTCATATCTTACTCGCATGTACACGAGGGCATGTGCAAGAGGAACTCCTCAGCTGTATAGAAGCAATGCTTCATTAGGATATTGTGAATGTTTTTCCTAAAGTTATAGTAGGTTAGTTGTTTATAACTGTGTGGTAATGCATTGTGAAATTTAACCCCTATATACCTGTAGGAATCTTGAGTTTTCTTGATTCTACAAAAAGGTATGCAAATATTATTACTATTTCTAGTTGAATGTGTATGTATGTTATTGTGCCGTGTAACGTCATCAGTCAAAACTTCTTTATGAATAGATAAAAGGCACTCCTTGATATAGCAGCAGGGTAATGGTAGAATATTTAGTTTTTTGAATAGTGGCTTACAATGAGAACGAGGGCTACTGAAGCTCATTATACGTATTACTTTTTTCTGTGCTACAAATACTTTTTCTTTGTTCCTGCAGTTTCCCCAGACTATTAAGCTGTAAGGATACTATGGAACAGTGAGAAATAGGCCATCCTTAAATATTTAACGTCTAATTGAGACCTTAATTGTCTCATTCCGAATGTGGCTTTCTATAGGCGCTTGCACAGATCTTCGGTATGAAAACCAAAATCCAACTTTGAGTCGAGGTATACTCCTAATAGTTTAACTGGTTCGACCTGGTGGAATGTTGTAGAAAAACACATGTTTCGAGTTTTTGTTTCATTAATAGTAAAACCGTTTATATCAAACCAGTCTTTAGATATGGCCTCGGACTGGTCTAGAAAAGTTAGAGATTCTTGGTTATTAATGCCTGTAACTAAGTAGGTTGCATCTTGCATCATCAGCATAAAATACAGGTTTGACAGTTTGGCCTAGATTAATTAGCAAGTCGTTGAAATAGATGATAAAAAACAGGGGTCCAAGTACAGAGCCCTGTGGAACGCCGTATGGTACAGTATGGGCATCAGAGCGTTTACCGCCATTTCAACCTAATGAAACCATATATTCAGATATGAGGAGATGAGATCTAGTGGGGTGATTTTAATGCCATATTGTCGTATAGAAGGCCTTAATAAAAAACCTTTTCGGAATCAGGTCGCGACATTGACGTACATATACGCATTCGTTGACAATGGTTTGATGCACGTCTAAATGTTTTGGCAAATATCACACTCAGTAAATCGAATGTGTTATAAAAGAAGTGTCATGGCTCTGATTCGAGATTTGGTAAATAAACCTTTAATCGGGGAGTTGGAAACAAGCCTCTGATTGATTACGAAATTGTCAGATGTAGTCAGTAAAACGATTCTGCCCAATAGGGCAAGTAAATTCAGTGTTGTTGGGTTCTTATTTTGTAAGTATAGGTTTTATTGAATTATTGTCGATTTTTAAACTGAATGTGAAATGTAATAAAGTTTGTATTGGTGTTTTCACCAACTGATTTCATCCTGGTTATCACAAAGACCCTCTGAGCTAATTCAACCCCAAGGAAGGACCAAAAAGTCCTACCTTCCTTCCCGACAATATCTCTCGAGTTTTACCAGTAGATAATCATGTCAAACTGTGTCAAAAGCTCTTGTGAGGTCATAGAATCGAGCGTGGCTGGTTGATTGATTGTCAAAGCCATCCAGTATAGTGTGACAAAGTTCACAGATTGCTTCAATAGTGGACTTTCCAGTTCGGTATCCAAACTGGCTAGCACAGAAAATATTATTGTTTTCGAAGAAGTTTAAAATCCTCATCTTAAGCATGATTTCTAGGATCTTGCCTATCAGAGGTATAATGGAGATGGGTCTATAATTCTCTAATAAGTTGGCATCTCCTTTTATATAAACTGGCGATACCCTCGACATTTTGAATATATTCGAGAAAACACCATTATTCATGCAGAGGTTTATAAGATTCGCAATTGGTTAAGCTACTGTATTAACAACTGTTTTTAACAAAATGGCATTCAGACCGAAACAATCCTTCGACTTAGAGTTCCTAAGATTTACAATAATACTTCGAACCTCTTGTGCATCTGTGGGATAAAGTGTTTTATGATTTATATTAATTTTCTTGGTGAAGTCATCAAAATTCGTAGTTATGTTGTCTGCAGTTTGACAGTTCTTAATTAGATTTTATATAACATCTAGAAAAAACTGTGCAAATTTGTCTGCAGAAATGCAATTATCAGAAGAAGGTGCCTTGTTTCGGTTCTCATTTCTACCTAGGCCAGTGTTTATGATTCCAAGCAGTTTTTTGGATATTATCTGACTCGGATATATATTTATTATTGAATTTTACCTTTTCTGTATTTATCATGACATGATATTCTTTTCTTAAAAATCTTAATAGCTCAAAACTTGCTTTAGATTTAGTGACGTTGAATATTGTCTGTGCTGCGTCCAGTTTGGATTTAAGATATTTGAGTTTCTGGGTGTTTGCAATATTCGTGATGTGGCTGCTCCCTCCTACACTTATTTCTTTCTCAGGAAAATTGTGTAAATAATTATCTGATAAGGTATTTGTGATAGTTTGGGCCTGATCCTCAATGTTAATATGGGAAAATTTCCAATTTGTTTGAAGAACTTCGGTTTTAAAGTTGTCAATAGCTTTTCTAATCATAGGACGACAGACAAATTCACTATTTAGAGCTTTTACAGAATGATTGACTTTTAGAATTATGCCCTTATGATCTGACATAAAAGGTTCGACTACCTTTAAGATAAAGTACCTGTATTTAAGTTAGTGAATAAGTTGTCTACTCTAGTACTACTCTCGGTGACTCTGGTGTCCGTGAAGACCTGTTCAGCCAGATCATAGGACAAAAATTTGTTTCTACAGTCCCTAACTGTGTTATCATTAGTTTCAAAATTGAAATCACCTACTACTATAACTTTTGAGTTATAACTAAGCTTTTCCTCTAGAAGTGCTTCTAATTTATTTGGATATAGTTCACTGTTGCCATTTGGAGAACCGTAAGTAGAGACAATAACAATATCACTTTTTACAAATCGACAACATGCAAATTCGGCATCGATATCGGTACACAGATCTTCAACATTTATAGGTTTGAGGCGTACGTCATTTCTGGCGAAAATGCTAACACCTCCATGTGCATTCGATTTCCTGTTGTAGTTTGAGATTATTTGAAAGTGGGATAAGTTTACAGTTTCATCTTTTTGAAGCCAAGTCTCAGTGAGTGCAAGAATGTGTATGTTGTGATTGTGCAGAAATTGTTCAAGTATATTTATTTTATTTCTTATGCACTGTATTTAATGTAGAAGATGTTAAGAGTATCTGAGTTAGTATCTATTGCATTACTTACCCCCTGAACATGCGAGTTGTCAGTGACACTAGTACGTTCTGCCAGGATTTTATCATTATCATTAGATATTCAAATGTATGATATATATTCGGGAAAACATAAATGGATTGACCAAAAATTATTTCTACCACAGCTACCCCACCAGACATGCTGAATTGTTAAGTATCCCTAGGCATAGATCTAAGAAATACGAACAGTCCCCCAGGTATATGGGAATAAGATACTTCAATCACCTACCTAACCACTATAGAACCATGAACATCTCGGCATTTAAAAGAGAAATTAAGCTCTATTGCTATCTAAGGCTTATTACAGTGTTAATGAATTTTTTTCGGACACTTTCAATTGATTGGGATCTGGAGTTCTCTTCCATTTTACATAAATGATTTTCTGGAGATTCTTTTAAACCTTTTTATATACTTAAATATGTTTACCTTTTCGTATACGTACATTTTTTACTTTATATACATGATTTTTGTGACGATCTTATTGATGTTGCTTTGACTGACATGTCCTATACGTTTTGATAGGTCTTGAAGGATAAATAAATATTATTATTATTATTATTATTTTCATTATTATTATTATTATGGCACAGTAATTGAAAACCAGTATTAGAAAACTACTGAAAAATCACCGTGGAAAATGAAAGTAACATGCCTTCTGATTTCAACACAAAAGACCAGAGAGTGACAACAGAAATGCATGAGCTAAAGCTGGAAGAGAAGACGATACTCAGTTAACCCAATACTAAGCAGAATTCCAACTCTTACCACGAAATCTGCAACAATTCGATCAATATATACTTTTTCTTCGAAGAACTATAACAACGCTTTGTGACTGACATTTCTATAATATTATTTGAGTGCGATCGAAATATGTACACATCAACTAAAAAAAATGGCACGGTGATTGAAAACCAGTACTAGAAAACTACTGAAAAATCACCGTGGAAAATGAAAGTAACATGTCTCCTGATCTAAACACAAATGACCAGAGAGTGACAACAGAAATGCATGAGGTAAAGCTGGAAGAGAAGACGATACTCAGTTAACCCAATACTAAGCAGAATTTTAACTCTTACCATGAAATCTGCAACAACTTGATCAATAGATACTTTTTATTCGAAGGTCTATAACACACAACGCTTTGTGACTGACATTTCTATAATATTATTTGAGTGCGATCGAAATATGTTCACATCAACTAGGAAATATAGCACGGTGATTGGAAACCAGTATTAGAAAACTAATGAAAAATCACCGTGGAAAATGAAAGTAACATGCCTCCTGATCTAAATAGAAATGACCAAAGAGTGACAACGGAAATGCATAAACTAAAGCTTAACCCGATACTAAGCAGAATTCCAACCCTTAAAATAAATAAATAAACAACCATCTTAGCACTCTCAGTGATGAAAATCAGGAACTCAAAAGAAGTGTTGAGAAACTGGAAAGTTAAATGGACACAGAGACGATAACCTAGGAAATGATGGAACGGCAGAATAGAGCATCAAATGTTATATTATTTAATGTAAATGAAGTAAATGAAATCAACAGCAGAACAAGAATTGAAATAGAAAAGATCAACATAAGGGAAATAATTGTTGCAGCAGGAGATTTCAATTTTCAGAGGTTAGGAAAATATGATCAACAAAAAACAATCCAATTAAAGTTTGCTTCCAAAGTAAAGAGGTTGCCATTTAACTTATGAAAGGAAAAAACAAAATTATAGAAAAAATACCAAGCATTCGTATATTCGCTGACCAAACGAAAAAGCAATATATCAAAGACAAATTGAAACAACTGAAACGGACAGGAGATACAAATAAAACAATCAGGTATATAAATAACGTACCAACAATCGTTGACAGAACTCGAAATTTTCGGTAGAAAATCCTAATATTCAAAACTATACAGATATAATATACATTAATGCTCAAAGTTACATAGCACACAAAGATGAGATAATCGAAGAGCTGATCTGCTATAACCCCATAATATTACTTTTGAGTGAAACTCGGACCACAGAGGATTTTGAAGAAGTTGAGCTTCATATAAAAAGTTACCAATTAATCAAATGTGACTCTAGAAGCAAACATACAGGTGGGGTACTCATGTTTATCAGACAGGGAATTAGTGCAACAAACACGAAAATAATAATTGACCATATGCATCTATTTTTGGTTGCGATTTTTTTTTGGATTTAATAGTTGGTGACACTGAATTTTATACCACGTGATATGATACGTCACTGTTAAATTATGTAAATAAGAATAATATAAATATAACCCCCAAAAACGTAACCAACAATTATATCGAATATCAGGTTATATCTTTGTAATTAGTGATTGATGGTATTTTAAACCCATTTATTTTTTGTTATACTATCAAGATAGCACTATATTCTGGAATATGTGCTTATATTTATTGTACATCACGTGGTATAAAATTCAGTGTCACCAACCATTAAATCCAAAAGAAAGCGCAACCAAAAATAGATGCATATGGTCAATTATTCATATTCCAGAATATAGTGCTGTCTTGATAGTATAACAAAAAATATATGGGTTTACAATACCATCAATCACTAATTACAAAGATATAAGCTGATATTCGATATAATTGTTAGTTACGTTTTTGGGGGATTTATATTATTCTTATTTACATAATTTAACAGTGACGTACCACGTATCACGTGGTATAAAATTCAGTGTCACCAACCATTAAATCCAAAAAAAGCGCAACAAAAAATAGATGCATATGGTCAATTGAGGAGAATAATTATTGGTGCATCTTCACAAAAGTGCAGTTCGGTGACATCAAGACAAACTTAGGCCTCGTGTATTATTCTCCAAAAGGTAACCATGGAAAATTAATTAATGATTTTGAGGAACTATGCGACAAATTCACCACAAAAAATTAACGTCTAGTTATAATAGGGGATTTTAATTTCGATTATTTGAATAACACTTTTTATTGTGAAAAATTCAAAGAAACAATTATGAAATATGGTCTAGAACAAATTGTAAGAGAACCAACGAGATGCACACTAATTAGTGAAACACTGATTGATTATGTAATAACCAATGATCCCAATGTTCTAGCTAAAGTTCAAAAAGTTCCAAAAATAACGGATCACGATACAATAGAAATTAATATTAGGAGTAACATTAGAACAGGAATTAAAGTTTCAAAAATGTACAGAGATTATAATGTAGATGAATTTCATTTGATAAATGTGAAACTCATAGAATGCACTTGGCCATGGGATTGTGTTGATGTTAACACTATTCTAGATGAAATATTGAATAATTTAAGTATGCCCAGTGAAAATTTATGAAAACAAGAGAAATAGCTTACCTTGGTATGACAAGGAAATTCATATCAAATCTAAAAACCGAGATAAGACATATACAAAATTTAGACAATGTATTGATTTGGAAGAAAATCAGGATCTTTGGAATAATTATAAAATATATAGAAATGAAATCATTAACGGTCTCAAATTGAAAAGAAAACTTTATTATGAAAAGGCGATTGATTCCAACAGTAAAAATTCAAAACAAATGTGGAAGACACTAAATCAGTTGATAAGAAACGATAATTTTGCATTAACAAATCCATGTATTAAACTCGAATTCAGAGATACAATTATTTTTGCCAAATTAGAGAACGAAATTGGCAATTATTTCAATTTATTCTTTCTTGACAAGTATAGAGTATATAATAGACTCGATAGATACCAGTGAAGCATGGTCTCCCATTCATAAGCCTGAAATCTAAAGTACCCTCGAAAATTTTCGATCAGTCAGCCTAAATGGATTGAAAAATATTATTACTAATCTAGATAATAAGGGTAAGGTACATGATGTTCTGAGTGGTCATATTCTAAGAAATATAATTGATACTTGTGGTTTCCATTTGTTAAATCTTATTAATACATCTTTCCAAACTGGAATTTTTCCCAATAAACTGAAAACTTCTACTATAAAACCTATAACAAAAGTTAAAAAGTCAAACGATGCATTAAATTTCAGATCAATAAATACCTTACCTGACATTGAAAAAGTGATTGAACGTGCAGCATATAACCAAATTGTTGAGCATGTAGATGCAAACAATATATTCGTAAGAAATCAGTCAGGTTTTCGTAGTAAGCACTCCTGTGAGACTGCTTTGCAAGTTACCATTACTAGTTGGAAACAGTTGATGGAAAAGGGAAAGTATATTGTGGCAGTATTCATTGATTTGAAGCGAGCATTCGAAACAATTGAATGATGTATACTAATGCAAAAATTGGAATGTTACGGTATTAAATCCAAGGCACTAAAATGGTTGGACAGCTACCTAACCGATCTAAAACAGATTGTAAAAATAAACAATCATTTTGCTAACGTGAGAGAGGTAAATATAGGGGTTCCACAAGGAAGCGTCCTAGGGCCACTACTTTTTATACTGTATATAAATGACATCAACTGCTCTCTCGGTTGTGAATATATCAACTTATAGGCAGATGATACATTGTTGGCAATTAGTGATGATTCCTTGGAGTTGGCTAAAATATGGTTATGTATGTTGTTACTTACATTTATATGTTTTTTATATTTACTTTTGAACTTGACATTGACATTTTCTTTTTTCTTTGTGCATTGATTTTTTTTTCAATTGTACTTTTCAACCGAAGAAATAAATATTATTATTATTATTAGTCAGAAAATGAACGATGAACTAGACAAACTAGAAAACTATTTGAAAGTCAATAAACTAAAATTAACTGTCCAAAAAACAAGGGCTATGATTATATCCAATCCAAATAAAACTAAAAATATAAATAAAAATGGTATAACATTAATTATGGAAAACGAAAAAAATTGACATTGTGGAGAATTTCAAGAACCTATGGAGTGGTGTTGGACGAAAATTTAAAATTCAAAGAACACTTTTTAACAATTAAGAAAAAAATACCAAAGAAATTAATTTTTTTCTCAAGAATAGCTGCTCAAATATCAATGAAAGCAATATATTCTATATCTTTTAGACAACAACAGTAAAGCCTTTCTTCAAATTCTCCAAAATCGCGGTATGAGATTGATTCTGAAATGCAACAGACTTACACCAATAAGTCATATGCAAGAAACTGTACAGTGGCAAACAGTAAATAAAAGACTGACATATATGATATTTATTTTCAAAATAGTCAAAGGATTGATGCCAGCATATTTCAATCAGTTCATCAGATTCAACCACGAAATTCACAAACACTATACAAGAAGCGCTAACAAATTCCACATAGAGAAAGTCAATAATACAAAAGGTATGAACTCATTATTCGTTAAAGGCTTGAATGAATTCAATGCTCTTCTACTCTCGTAGCTTTCAGAAAAGACCTTGTAAAATATCTGTGATTTTGTTGATATATTGTAGGTATTGTTAATTTAATTTCCATATCTGTAATATAATAATAATAATCTTTATTTCACAGAAATACTTTATATGTTACAAAACAAATAAAATACAGGAGTGGAATAGTGTCAAGATGAAAGATAATATGTACTTTAGTTGAAATATTCTTCCAGTGAATATGGTTCTTTATTTATTAGAAATTTCTTCAGGTGTTTTTTGAATTTGGTGAAACTGTTTAAGCATTTTATTTCGTTTGGTAGTTTGTTGAATAATCTAATTGCAGCATAAGATGGATGTTTCTCTGTCAATGTTAATCGATGTGCTGGATAAATTATATTCTTACTGCGGGAAGGATAATCATGATTATCAACTCCCACTTTGAATTTTGATTTATTTTTGAAAAGGTAAACAATACATTCATATATATATAGACCTAATATTGTCAAAATGTTATTTTTTTTAAAGATGCCACGGCAGGTTTCTCTGTATTTCAATTTGAAAATGCTTCTGATGACTCTTTTTTGAATTTTGAATATTTCAACTATGTTCATATTACTTCCCCAGAATATTATTCCAAATCTAACTGATGCCTCAAAATTTGCAAAATAGAGTATTTTTAATGATTTCTCATTTGAGTAGTTGCTAACAACCTTTGTACTGTAACATATTTTATTTAGTTTTTTTCCTAAATTGATTATGTGTATATGCCAATGAAGATGCTCATGAATATAGATTCCTAAAAATTTAGTATAGTTTTCTAATTTGATATTGTTTCCCAGTACATTAACCGATGATGGGGTTTGAATTCTTTGTTGCTGTGTTCGGAAAAATAAAACGTTTGTTTTTTCTATGTTCAATATCAAATTATTTTTCAAGAACCAATTTTTTGCATCATCCACCAACTCATTTGATTTAATTACCAAGTCTGGAAAATATTTGTCTGATATTAATAAATTTGTATCATCAGCATAATTTGTTATCTGATAAGAATTACAATTTTTGTTCTTTAAAATTTCTAACATATCATTCATGAAGACAATAAACAAAATAGGTCCAGTTATACTTCCCTGTGGAATGCCTACATTATTCTTCTTCGTGTCTGACTTTGCAACTATGTTATTTGAAACGATTTTTACTTTCTGTCTGCGGTCACTTAAATAAGATCTGAACCACTCTAAAGCATTGCCTCTTATTCCATAGCGTTCCAACTTAATTAATAAATATTCATGAACTTTTACCACGAAATCTGTAACAAATCGATCAATAGATACTTTTTTTTCGAAGAACTATAACACACAATGCTTCTTGACACACATCAACTAGAAAATATGGCACGGTAATTGAATACCATTATCAGCAAACTACTGAAAAAACACCGTGGAAAATGAAAGTAACATGCTTCCTGTTTAAACACAAATGACCAGAGAGTGACAACAGAAATGCATGAGCTGAAGCTGGAAGAGAATACGATACCCAGTTCCCCAATACTAGGCAGAGTTCAAACTCTTACCACGAAATCTGCAACAATTCGATCAATATATACTTTTTCTTCGAAGGTCTATTACACACAACGCTATGTGACTGACATTTCTATAATATTATTTGAGTGTGATCAAAATATGTACACAGCAACTAGAAAATATGGCACGGTGATTGAAAACCAGTATTAGCAAACTACTGGAAAATCACCGTAGAAAATATAAGTAACATGCTTCCTGATCTAAACAGAAATGACAAGAGACAACCTAAATACATGAACTACAGCTTGAAGAGAAGACGCTACCCAGTTAACTCAATACTAAGCAGAATCCAAACTCTCACCATGAAATCTACAGCTAGAGATCACAACATAGTAGAGATATAAATTTTCTTCATCAGAAGAACAATTGCTGAAGCAATGTTCAAATTTACAGAAGCTAAGTATAAACCATATACCTGTAGAGTATGTGTTTATTGACATTACGAGAAATTTAAAGAAAGTACAGCTTATCCAATACAAATTGGCATGGTAATTGGTTCCACATCCGGTTGCGCACTGAGCTCACAATATATTTCAAATGGCTGCTTGCCAGCAATGCACAATAATTCATATTTTTCGAGCCCAGATGTAATGGACAAGCTGTGACCTTGCCATAACCCACCATACAATGTTTGCTTGAAAGTGGTTGACAATGTTTCTTGCTGAATGGTAATGGTTCGGACTTCCATTGTCTATATTATTTAGTTACTCTATTGAAACCTGTTGCTACGAATGGAAGGATTTGAATACAAATCGAGTGGAAAAATCAAATCAAAAGCAAATTTTTGGTCAATAATGAAATTAGGGATTGATTGATCAAAGAAAAAATAATGTTGTTGAAAAAAAATTGGGATATCGAATATAAAATATTATTTGAAAAAAAATTTAAATAACGAAATAAATGAAATTATATTGTGATAAAAAAATTGAGGTATCGAATACAAAATACTACTTACCTAGTCAAAAAATGTAAATGAAAAAATTGAATGAAATATTATGAAAAAATGTTGAACCAAGTTTCAAGTTGAGTGTACTCATGGCGTTTCGATTTGCTGGTATCCGCAATCGTCTTCGGGTGATTCATCAATTTAAAATATAATCTTTAAATTGAGGCCAGTACTCGTTATCAGGCTATGAAGGGCCTTAAAGGATTATAACAATTTATATTCTTTGGAATGCTGGCATTCTTGATTCATTGTAAGGAGATATAATCAATTCATTAGAACGGTAAAAAGTTCTGAATTTGATTCACAGTCTCATCTTTGGTCCAGGGAGAAGATTGGAGGAAGCTGTGAAGATTCATATGAATCTGTAGTGGCTACTCAACCTCCACTTGTCACCTTCTAATACCTGGTTCATAGACCAAACTTACACTTTTTCTTCAACTTTCAGGGTAGATTAATAAAAATCTTCAAGTCTTCATTGACGACTTATCACTTACTTGAGACAGATGGAACATAGGAAAGATATAGAAATAGTTATAAAACACTCATGGCTTAACAGTTTGTTTATGAACGTCTACATTGATTAGCATTGTGAGAACTTTCTCACAAGGGAAAAGTTTGGTCTATTAACCCAGCATAAGTTGGTGTTGAGCAACTCCAATTGATAATAATTAATTCTCAGTATAGCTCAAAGGCTCATTGGTTGGCTATTGAGCTGTGCTGGTGCTGAGAATCGTAATTGTTCTCAGTTGAAGTTGGTAAAAAGAATATCGTAATTTATTTGGTTTGGGATTAGCAACTTACCTGACCGATTTCGTTAATAAATCATTCCCATTATATTTGAACTCACACACCTACAATTTTCACGGCTTTACATTAACATCACACCAATTATTATAAAAATGCAGATCAAATATGCAACTAACAAATTGAAGAACAACCATGCTGAATTGTAATTTTAAACGTTGACGTGTCAGGGACGTGGTGGTGGTGACGTTACTAACGTTAGGCGTTTTCGTTTTCTGGCGCTCATGTATTCAAAACGTATTCGTCTGTCTCCTTCTCTGTCGCATGCGGCCAGCCCTATAGTGAGAGAGAGATGGAGAGACGAATAAGTTTTGATTACAAGAGCGCCAGAAAACACCTATGGATCGTGGATTCTCATTATTCATCTGTGATCTGTGGGCAGATTCCCCTTTCCAATACGATATCGAAGTGGTCGATTTCGAGTAAGATCTCGAATCCCATTTGTGCATCTGTAACTTGACGTGACAACTGACAACTAGCAACTAGTGCTGTGTTCCGTTCCCACAGCCGTTCCGTTGTACTGGGCCGTGTTCCTGTTCCCTGTCTGGTTAACCAGAACCAGACTGCTCGGTTATACGGTTCTTCTGAAAATAGGTGATATGCGGAACGGCTGTCGGTTGCCTGTGATGTTGTGGTTAACACTGACTGCGTCTAACAGCTTCAAGCGGTTAAAGCCGCGAACAAAATTTGACAGCACCATGGAAAGCTGTCATATTTTGTGCAAAGGCTTTAAGCGAAGCGATGTAAGCCGTTATCCGTACCCACTATCACTCCAGAGTAAAAATTCAAAATTAAAGTAGTCCTATCTGGTTAATTCATTTTCAAAAATATTATAGAAATGATAATATCATATAATGGACTTTAAAAAACTTTACCAAAACTATTAGTAGAAACCCTGAATTTGCCGGTCATAATTGTCTTGTGATATAAAGAATTTCTTCGTTGGGGAATTATTACTCAATTTTTCAGATATTCCCATTCCACAACGAATGAACAAAAACGAGCGTGAATCACTAAGAAAAAACTTTCACTGTCATAGTTACTCAACCACAAGGACTTTTTTTTATAAACAAGGCTACCGCCTGACTAAGCATATAGACTGCGCGGGTCGCACACTGGCTCACCAATGGAAAACGCACATTGTATTGCAAGGACAAAGATTATAGATTTGATCATTGTCTCTGTACTGTCTACAGCGAGTAGTTCTTCTATTTCATTCAGAGATGTAATTTTTTGCTGACAGTGAACAGTGATTAATTACTTGAACAACCTAGTCATTCTAACAAGACATGGGCTCAGTGGAGACAAAATTGATTTCATTGAATGTGTTGTGTACCAGGGAGATTCCAAATAATTTCACTTGACCTTACTATTTTACTTTATCAGCTCAAAAATATCATTCCCACACAAAAGCAAAAAAGGAATATTTTTACAATTGTTGGATAGCAGAGTTTGGGAATCGAATCACATCTGCACATTTTATTTCGTTTAGAAACAAAAGATTATTAATGTCATTTCAGCAAAATGCACTTCTACTAAGAAACACGTATGTGGGCGTGAAAATGTCTATTTATCATATACGTGAACTCCACTCTCTAATTCGCTCGAAAAGATTTCCTTTGAAATAACATTGCAGAATAATTTTTTATATGTATTGAATGTTCGTAATTCTAATGTCCTTCAATAGGTTACATAACAAATGCCCTAACCATTTTTTTAGGATAGGATATTGCCTATGAATTATGAACATAAACCTGCTAATAGATAGAGTGATCTTGCTGAACCAATGATTTCTTATCGGTTACTATGGTGACAAATGAGAAACCAACCCTCAGGAATCATATCCTGTTACGAAACACAGTCCATGTGATCACTGTGTTTACCATCAGTGCAACTGAACGGCTACTGGTAACAAAGTTGGTTACTTAGCATATGTTCCGTATATCGTTTCGTTTAACCAGAGTGGTTCTATCTCTCTCTCCCTCTCTTGGATGGACTCGGCCAATCGCATAGAGTGAGAGAAAACACCGTTCCGGTTAACCGAAACGATATACGGAACATATCCTTATCTACCATCTGTCACCAGAGTATTCGATAATAAATCGTTGGTGAGTTGAGTATCCATGACAAGTGAAAGTTTTCTTCAGTGATTCACGTCTTTTTTATTCATTTTTTGTGGAATGGGGGTATCTGAGAAACTCAACAATAAATTCTTCGACAAAGAACTTCTCCATGTCACATGGACCCCAATGAGCGACAACTCCGAGCTTTTTACTAATACCTCATTTCCACTACACGATATTATACCTTTGAGATAATATTTTTGGAAATGAATTCGCCAAATCGGACTTCTTTTATTTTGAATTCAAATTCTACAGTGACAGTGTTACCACAACATCACAGACAACGTTCCGTATATCACCGAATTTTCAGAAGTACCGCTCAATTGACCATGACCAGTTACCAGCCGCATCAGGTTGGACAGGAAAACTGTTCATGGTCTCGAGATCATAGGCCCAAATTTATTGAATTCAAAAACTAAGTTTAACGGCCATTACATGAGTTCAACACCCGTCTTGGAAGTAACCACAACCACTGCTCACTGATCACGCTCAACGATAATCCGAGTTTAAGTTTTAACTGACCAAATTTGACCAGAACACATGAATTTATGTGATGAGTTCTGCTTGAGTGTTTTGGAGTTTATCTTTATCATCCCAATGATGACAGGAGTTGTCTTAATTTCTGTTGTGCTATTCTATTATATTTCATACTTCTTTCATAACATACCCGAGTTACTTTTTTATCAACCACTGGAAATATTGTGATTCGAAATATTGTTTTTATTTGACAATATTTCCAGAGGGCGAGGCAGAAATTGTAAAAATTCATATTCGAGGACAATGATTTTATTACGTCCTAGCGCCGGTCCTGACCAGATCGTAAACGCAGATGGGGAATCGCGTTGTAGCGGACGTCATTTTCCTAGAAACCGTAATGCCGCCTGGAGAATTCGAGACGCGTCATCGGGGCTTCTCTCGACGATTCTCGATTGGCACGCAGATATATAAACGGCACAGGTTTCGCTGCGAGGGAGAATTGGTATTCAGAGCTAAGTGGCGAGAGTTATTGAGATCTAAGTGGAAAGACCTTGTATTTGTTATTGCTAAGTGCAAGGAGTTGGAGCAGAATTGTTAGTTCAGAGAGTTTTAGTAGCGAGCGAGCATTGGAAAGTTATCGGAGTGATTTAAGTGATTGTGTTGTATTGTATTGTGATAGAGAGTTATAATAAAAGTAGTTTAGTGTTGTTTGGTGTTTTAATTGACGAACCCAAGGATATATCGTAACAGTGGTGTCGGAAGTGGAATTTTTGATGGTAAATAAAAACAATTTATGGTGAATACGAGAAGTACATCTTACGATACGATGGAGAAAAACGTCGGCTGGAGGAGAAAGAATTAGAGGAAAAGCGACGACAGGAAGATGAAAAGCGACGGCTGGAGGA
This sequence comes from Zygogramma bicolorata, assembly GCA_032362365.1. NCBI lineage: Eukaryota > Metazoa > Arthropoda > Insecta > Coleoptera > Chrysomelidae > Zygogramma > Zygogramma bicolorata. The sequence goes on from JAVJAQ010003745.1 coordinate 292,309, forward strand.
AAAAGAATTGGCGGAAAAGCGACGGCAGGAGGAAAAACAAAAACGAGAAGAAGGACTCCAGAAAATTCTCGAAGACCAGAGAAAAGAGCGAGAAGCTGAAAAGAAAGAACGAGAAAATGAAAAGAAAGAACGAGAAGAAGGACTCCAGAAAATTATCGAAGACCAGAGAAAAGAGCGAGAAGCTGAAAAGAAAGAACGAGAAAATGAAAAGAAAGAACAAGAATTAGAACGAGAGAATGAAAAGAAAGAACGGGAAGAAGCACTCCAGAAAATTCTCGAAGAACAGAGAAAAGAACGAGAAGACCTCCAGAAAATTCTAGAACAACAAAAGAATGAATTAGAGCAAATGGAAAAACAACGAGAAGCAGACTTCCAGAAAGTTCTAGAAAATCAGAACAAGTTCTTCGAGCATGTTTCACACGAAACAAAAGTACAAATGGAAGAACTGAAAGGAGAACTGAAGGAAGATGTCAATAAGAAAGTGTAATCAGTGCGAGAGGAGATGAAAGGACTAGAAAAGAGAGTCGAAAAGCAGATGGCATTTCTCAGGAACCAAGATCGCCAAGACAGGGTTGCCACATCAGGAATTTCCGTAAAACCGCCGACTTTTGATGGACAGTCGTCTTGGTCCATGTATCGTCGACAATTCGAGGCTGCGGCAGAAACTAATGGATGGGGCGACGAAGAAAAAGCTACGGCACTAATAGTAGCTTTGAGAGGGCCAGCTTTGGGTATATCACAAACGATACCCATAGAACAGCAGAAGCAATATGACGACCTGATTTCTGCACTAGAGTTGAGGTATGGCGATCAACACCGAGAACAGCTGTACCGGGCCCAAATGAAGACTCGCACACAAAAATCAGGTGAGAGTCTGCAAGAATTTGAGGCAGATGTTCGACGCCTAATCCAGCTGGCGTACCCAGATGCACCCGGAGATTTCAAGGAGCAGTTGGCTGTACAGATATTTATTGACGGACTTAGAGACCCAGAAATCCAAAGAACTCTGCGACTCACAAGTTTCAAAAGGAGTAGCGATGCCTTGGTTCGCTCTTTGGAAGTGGAGGCGGCCTTCAACACCTCAAGGCCGAAAGTGCGAGCGGTAACAATTGACGATCCCGAACATCGATTTGGCACAGCGAATAGTTCAGTCGAGAAGGTTCTGGAAGAAATCAAATTAATGATAAGTGGTATGAGCACCCAGAAGGAGAGAACGTGCTATGGATGTGGAAAACCAGGACATTTTATAAAGGACTGTTGGGTGAAAATGTCGCAGAGGATCTGCTATAGCTGTAGAAAGCCGGGGCATTTTATAAAAGACTGCTGGAAGAGAATGACACAGAATCAATATTATAGATGTGGAAGATCAGGGCATTTCATGAAAGATTGTAAGGTGAGAATGCCACCAAAATCCAAGGCGCCTGTCAGGACGCCGACAAGTTTGCAATCACCTGCGAGGTCAAGGTCACCGAGGGTCATCTGTGTTAACAGACTAAAAAGAACATCTGAGAACCTCACCATTTCAGGGAAATTGAATAAAATGGATGTAATATGCACCATAGACACCGGTGCTGCAGTTTCCTTGGTACGCAGCGACATTCTTCGGCCTGCAAGCGTGAAGCCTATTTCTTCCAACGTCATGCTTCGGACAGTCACTGGTGAAAACGCACCTATTCGAGGAGAGGCTGAAATTACATTGGTTCTTAGGCAACTCACCATCACAGACACAGTTTACGTCGCAGATATAGGAGATGAATTCATACTCGGAATGGACTTGATCAGTGACCATGGATTTTCATTCGACAATGAGCAAAAGATCATAAGGTTCGGAGAAGAAGAATTTGTCCGTACAACTCCAACGGAAAGGACGAAACCTGCCAAACTGCGATTATTGAAAACTGCGAGAATCCCTGCATTGTCGAAGGAAGTAGCTCGTGTCACAGAGAATAAAGTCCCTGAATGCAGCGTGCAGCCATCGGATTCCGGACAAGTCCGGGTGGAGTCAGAAAAAGCCATCCTTGTAAGAGCCGCCAGGTGCCGCGTTGGAGGTACAAGTGATATCTCCGAGATGAAAGCAACTGGAAGGGCTGACTTGGTCAAACAGAAAGTCAACATCGGCCAAGTCCAATCGATTCAACAACCATCAAGAAGTAAACAACAAGAGATGCCAGAGCGTATTGACTGGAGGAAGGCGCGGTACTATCGAAAGACAAATACTGGCAGATTTCAAGATGGAGATCTGGTGTGGCTGTATAACCCCCGTCGTAGGATGAATGATGTGGAGTACAGTGTTCAACGCAAGCCTAGAACAAAAATGAAAGTCGTACACCTGAAGAGACTAAAATGTTACAATGGGAATGAAGAGATATTGTTTGATCGGGACGATCAAAATTGAGAGGGGGATACTGTTACGTCCTAGCGCCGGTCCTGACCAGATCGTAAACGCAGATGGGGAATCGCGTTGTAGCGGACGTCATTTTCCTAGAAACCGTAAATGCCGCCTGGAGAATTCGAGACGCGTCATCGGGGCTTATCTCGACGTTTCTCGATTGGCACGCAGATATATATACGGCACAGGTTTCGCTGCGAGGGAGAATTGGTATTCAGAGCTAAGTGTCGAGAGGTATTGAGATCTAAGTGGAAAGACCTTTTATTTGTTATTGCTAAGTGCAAGGAGTTGGAGCAGAATTGTTAGTTTAGAGAGTTTTAGTAGCGAGCGAGCATTGGAAAGTTATCGGAGTGATTTAAGTGATTGTGTTGTATCGTATTGTGATAGAGAGTTATAATAAAAGTAGTTCAGTGTTGTTTGGTGTTTTAATTGACGAACCCAAGGATATATCGTAACAATATGATGAATTTGTTGTTGATAGACTTCGATCGATAAGAGAAAGGAAAGATCACTTTCAAACCTTTGGCGATACAGATTCAGTAACTAGATATTGACTCTCAGAAAGTACCTATCGTGAATTGAATTCAAAACTGACAAGGGATTATTTCTGTTGTCATCGAGTGTTTTCTGTCGTCCAATGTAAATAAACAAATAATCCCTCTTGGGGAAAGTTTACGTTACAATCTGCATCACATGTGATTTACTCTTGCCTTTGTTGTAGAAAGATAGGTACATTCTTATAATTAGATACAGTATACTTTATAGCAGGCCAAACAGGAAAGACGCAGTAATCTTAATACATATAGTAACTGTTGTGACGTACACAACATGAATTGTATATAATAACATAGAGAAACTGGTTCTATTATTCTGCATTGAAATAGCTAGGCATATTTTTATATATCCAATTTTATGTCAGTAGAAATTTTGCTGTCTCTCCCCTGCATCAGTTTTTATGTGTATACTTTTGAATGCAACTGGGTGTTATCAAACAATGGCAAGAGATCTCTTTGGTTTCAGTCAAGCAGCAGCACTCAGATTTGAACACAAAGGTATTTATGCAATAGCAAAATTGCAACCAATTCATGTTTGCTCTTCTGAGACACCAGAAAAAATTTTCACAACACAGGCAGGATTTTTGGCCAGGCAAACTTTTCATGAGTTGTGGGTGTACACATGGCAATATGCAAGTCACCAGAGGTAACCCTAATTTTTCGAAACAGAAGGTTCACATTGTATTTTCATCATTGAAGATTCATACAAAAGTACAAAACTTCATGGAAGTAATATATGTTGAATTTTATAGGTGCAGGCAATGCAAAGGTATTCAGCAAATTGGCAATGTTGCAAGATGACCAGGTAGTACCCACGATTCCCATATCTGCAATAATTGCCATAATAAAGCAATGTTTGAACAAAAAATATATGGTGATATTGTGCCTCAAACAGGGAGCGGATAGAGAGGCAATACTATGACCACAGGAAGTGTCAGTAATCTAACAGAAAAGGCTTAAAGCTTTGCCAAGAATCATATGAAAACAAAAACAGAGAATATTGTTGTGAATCTGAACTTTTATCATATCTCACAGTAATATTATTGAATTCCATTCTAAGTTTATTGTCTTGTAAAAAGTCTGGTGATTCTATAAACATGAAAATATTATATATGCAAGTTTTTTAGCGTATATGAAATATATTTCAGAATTCTGAAGCAAAATAAATACTTCTACAATTGGTTGTGTTCAAAAAAATTAATTTTTTGTTATCAATAAGGTCTTTTTTTTCTAGCGATCAATTACCCTTACACCAAACTGATGGGGTTTGCGTAATTGATCTTTACAAAAAGTTTCAACTTTTTCACCAAAGATTCCAATATTTTCGTTTATTCAATAAGGTCATACTGAACTCATGACAAAATTTTTATCCCTTCAAACATTTTCAAAATTTTGTATTAACAACATCACCTTGGACAGTAAGAGTATATTGACCCTTCAAACATTTTCAAAATTTTGTATTAACAACATCACCTTGGACAGTAAGAGTATATTCTTGTCCAGGTAGGAAAAGCTTTACATTCCTGGACAACTGTGGAAGCCGAGACTTTTCAACACAGATTCCGGGAATGTGACTTTTTCCACGGGGTAACCATACTACTTTCCGCAAATCGTCTGAAATTCGACAGATACCAATTGATTTTGAAGAAATCGTGGATAATTTCATTCACAAATAAATGGTGCTTTGAAATTCGTGATAAAATACTTGAGTTACTATTTAAACTGTTTTTAATCATTCATGTAGAACACTAACAATTCTAAGGAAATCTTGACTTTTCTTTGAAAAAATTTGCCTGGAATGTCAAAATTTCCTAGCGATTGGCGGAAAAATAAATTACAATTGTTTACACATTTTCACATCAATCAGTTCACATTGAGACTTGTGATACACTTCAGAAGAAATGTTCCACTTCCCATAGATATAATCATAGTCGCATATAATCATAATATGCTTGGAAAATTCCATTTGTGATTCAGTAAAATACACAAATTGATTGGAGTAATATAATAACATAAATACAATATATTTCAAATTTGTACATGTCTGTTTTATTTCATTTCAATTTCAGGTATAGGTTTGTTGACAGGTGTTGCCTCCATAAATTATCAATAATTGATGATGTGTGTAATCAGGCCATCCACTCCCAAGTCACAGAATACTTAACTATACAGTAGCGAATCCAATGACATATTCGGTGAAAGCCTAGCCTTCCCAAAGTACACCAATAAAAGCGTACTAAAATATTATATTGCTTTAGCTCCAGTGTAAGATGTCTATATACTGGTGTTTCTAATGTTGCGATATTGTTTCAGACAAACCTGTGGACAAGGCGTGGTAGTTCATCAGTGGCCATGAGGGAGCGCTGGTAATTAAAAATTTCTAATAATTTTCGTGATCAGTCGATCCATGGAACACGCTGTTGCTAATTCTGATGTTTTGCTAAAGGATAGAGAATTTATCGGGACTGGATATGTGAGGTTATTGAAAACACCACACGCACTAACGTGAATATTGAGCTGAATAATAGTGTTACTACTTCTTCAAACTAATTTTTTCAGCACACACTTGGCAACACAGGACTGTCATCTTCACTGCAAGAGTGCCGGTAACTGGCGGATTTTTTGCATTACTATTACGCCTACATCATCAAATTTTTCATCAAGTTGGCCATATCGGTGGTCTGATTTGCTGACAACCTCTTATATGGAGTAAACACACCAGTATATAGCCATCTTACTCCAGTGAGTCAGATGAAGAGAGTTAATTAATTTGACTCATATCACTTGAAATTTCTCATTGTATTTCCCCATCGTTGGTATATTCTATGAACTCATAGTCCAACTTTCCATCCACTTTTATTCTCCTGGTAGAGTTTTCACTCATAAAGGAATCATTCATCAAGTTCCCAGCTGTAATGCTATATGTGAGAAGAGACGCAGTATCATTATTCATAGATAAAACTTCTACAATACTCGACTTATTTGCAAGTAATGTTACTGAATTGATAGATAGGATGAGAGAATAGAGGCTTGCTGTTATTTTGATCTTCAACACTGACTTGAATCGTCTTATAAACAATGGTAGGGTCTGTTGTATTATAGAGGGCTGAAGGTGAACTGTTGAAGGCCTTGACTTTCACATGATATTGGGGAACACTTTCGCGGTCAAACTTCCTTTGAAAAATTCGAGAAAATTCGGTATTTCATCATTGACATCATGAACTCTGAGGAGAATATTTATGGAAGCATCCATCTTGCATCCAAGATCTTTATTTTTTCCTAAAGTTTTGCCTTTCACTAGTTCAAATGCAACTTCTTTATCTTTTATATTCTACACTGTTTCAATCCTCACAAGTTGTTTGGAAAAATCTTGAAAATTTTCGTCAAGTTCGATAAGTTTTTCATCAACGTCCACGAATCTGGCAAGTTGTTTATCAGACCCTACGACAACTATTGAAATATCTGCCTTTGAAGATTTCTGCCCTTCCTGTCTCAAAACTCCATTGTCAGAAACATAAACAGTGTTCGGAAATCTAGTACCTTATTTCCCAATCAGATATATCACAGCAGCTTGGCGGTCTATTCGAAAATATTGAGGAAACGAATCACTTCACTCTGACAAATTGTAGGACAACCTCGAATTCTCTCCATCGTCTATATTTATCAAATGCGAATACTCTCATAACTTTATTACCAACTTTGAGATCTTCGGACACTTGTTTTTCGTAGTCAGCTTTATCGAATTGTGGTGCATTATTATTGATGTCAGTAATGAAAATTAAAAATGGGCATATATCAGCAAGTTGAGGTCTACCGTTGTCTACCGCCTGCGCAGTCATATACAGCTCTGTTTGCCTCACTAGTTCATAACGATGAAAAGGTTGTATAGTGGTGGTCACAACACCCGTTCACCATCTCAATGAACAATTCGGTATATTATTGTACCTCCCGCTTCTTTGGGATCATTCTGGTATGCTTTGACCTGCGTAAACCTGGTTCCAGCTTGTTGTTCTTCTTTGACAGACGGTTTGTATGTCTGGCAATCTCTGAACTTTGGTTTCTGATTATGTGTTTTCATTGCGCTCTTATCTGAAGATGTTACATAATCACTTCTGGGACTCGCACTGTAACTGTACCTGTTACCTGAGATTACTGGGGAAATCTACCCAGTAGCGCTCAAGGGAGGACTTTCATAAAAGGACCGTCGAAAAAAAAAACAAGACCTGCTCCAATGTAACAGGAATCAGATAGGGGTTATAACAGGGCTGTTGACTGGACACTGTCAACTCAAAGGACACCTGATTAAGATAGAGATGTACAACGGCGACCTTAGCGGCAGACAAATGTATAGCAAGGCGTCAGAGACAGATCGACATACTCTGCGAATGTGAGGCTCTGGATCATAAAGGTCAACAAATATCTGGAAAAACAATTTTGGATCCAGAAGACTATGACAAACACCCAGCAATCAACCTTCGCAAACTTGTACAGGAGACAAGGTTGTTGAAATGGGTGTCATAAAGTATAGGAAAGCAAAGCGCAATAAGCCCTAGAGGCTGAAGTGCTTTCCGGAGACCTGGCGGTGAAGGACAGGTCAGGCGGCTTCCGCAAGGGAAAAAACTACCTGTTGAATAATTTTTCTCTCTCAAGAATCCAGAGCGACTCTCGCAGAATTCGAACGAAAACTTCAACCCAACGGCAAGCAGAAAAAATTGTGCAAAATCGACTTGGCGGGTCGCACCCCGACCTGAAGGAGAGCAACAGCGTTGGCGTATTCGTGGAAGTGAGGCGGCGGGGGCGTCGGAAAGCTATGCGGGGGCGACGGAAATCAATGCGGGGGCGGCGGCAGGTTGATGGGGTGGAGGGCGCACAGGACGTTGTATCACACGCAGCTTCCCAGCGACATCAGCAAGGGGTTTTCTAGTACTCGAAGCCTTCGAATTCGGACTGGTCGATTTTCTCGATTACCCTCCTGAAAGTCAATTATTACATAAAAATCGAATTCTTGCCATTATTTCTGGTGTTATATGAAGAAACAATTCTTAAGATAATTATTTGTTCACTTACGGGTCATCTGGTGTGAGATGCACTGGTACATCCATTAATTCTGGTCGGATATTAACTGAATCTCTTTCAGAATTAAAGCGTGGAGGCGGAACCTGTTTTTGTTCCAGCTGAAATCAAAAAATGCGTTTGACATTTTTGGTGGAAGTTTAACTTTGACGGTCGAGTGGTGTCGTACAAAAATCTTCAAGAAGACTTAACGAGACTTGATCGGGTCAAAAGAAGGTAACAAGCTTACCTTCATATATGCGATTCTAAGCAAAGTAGAGATTCAATCGTAAAAGTTCGCTACATGAGTTAATCAGAGGCATTGTGTTGTTACTTTCCTTCAATTAGTGCGTCGAATAAACAGAATTCGAATAATTGTATAGCCAAACATCTTTAATTTTTTATACATCCCAGCATAAATGTTCGTGTTTGTGAATGCCATTTGCAACATTGTCGATGGCAGCACTGTAAGTATAAATGCAGCTAGCGACACATTTTTCAGATGCACAGATTAAACGAGACGATAATTGAGAAAAATAAGACTGGCATTTGTTTATTGTTCAGTGAATCTTTTCTGAACACAGAAGAAGTAGAATTTTCGAACGTTAGAATTTTTGTTCAGAAAAAGCATTCAGAAGTTGAAATGTAATGTTTTCCTTCCATTCAAAAGTCACACCGATTCTTCAAAGTTAAAAAAAATGTCGAAAATTTACTTTTCATCTCTAGGGATTAAAAATTTGTTTTTCATCCTAAGGGTTTGAAGAGTAAACTTAAATCCTTGGAAATTTTAATTGAAATATGTTTTGAACAAGCGTCGACTAATTTTCTCGCTGCAGTAGCTTGTTGATGCAAAGGACAGCTACAAACAGTTGTTATATACATACATATATACGAGGTGAAATAAAGGGCTGTGAAAGGCCGTGATAAGGAATTACGGTCTATTCTGAGATGATGAGAGGTTGTAACCCCTGAACGAAGAGAAAGCCCTGTCTTTCAGAAAGCGGGTCAAAATTTTTCTTCAAAATCGTATGGTGTTCGAAAAATAAACCTCAGCAAGAAAAGTATTGTACGAGCAAATTATTTTCGAACTTACCATATACCAGTCGATGCCCTTGAAGAACTGATGGCAGGTTATTTTTGTGGACGCCTCCGGGCTGTGGCGGCTGTCCCAAGCGAGCGGCTGGGTTCTTGTTGAGGCACCCTTTGAGGACGTTGGCGGCCTTGACGCTCAGCGAGCGCGGGGCTCGGATCTTTTTCTCCAATATGACTTGGAAGAAGTAGTCCTCGGTGATTTGGTCATGGTTCTCCGATGCGCCCGCGATGTCGAACGGAGAACGTTCGGCCAGCATTTCGTACAGGAGGACCCCTGCACTCATCACAAACATGTAATCCAATCGGAGCACATCAAAGAGTATAATGTACAATAACTATGAGCCTTAATCTCTGGAAATATCGACATTGCGTGATTCGAAGAGGAATATAAGAAATATAATTTTAATTTATAGCATCTATCAATTGTAGCATTACAAATGAACTGCAGATAAGTAAGTTGAGAACATGGTAAAAAAAACATTACAATTATTACAATTCATTCTGAAAAAAAATATTTTTTTTTATAATCGAACTTGATTAAAAACCGAGGTGACGACACATATTCATGAACTTCTCAACTTCATATCATGTAATCGAATTTCAGTGATGCCAACGATGATACCAAAAGGATGGTCAATCGACGTAGCTTTCGACTCACCCAGCGCCCACTAGTCGGCCTAAAACCCGTAGTCCTCCCTGCGAAGGATCTCTGGCGAGATGTAGTTCGGCGTACCGCAGAAGGTGGAGGTGGTGTAGCCCGCGCGGATTCTCTCCTTGCACAAGCCGTAGTCGGTGAGCTTGATGTGGCCCTCGTAGTCCAGCAGCCTGTTTTCGAGCTTAAGTTTGCGGTAGATGATGCCTTTGCAGTGCAAGAAGTTGAGCGCCAGCGAGATCTAGGCGGCGTAGAAGCGTGCGTGTTCCTCCGCCACGCACGTAATCGATGATAAAGAGCCGCGATGGCATACTTCGGTATTAATTTGAAGATCAACTTGAAGACAAAGAAATAGTTGTCAGTAAAAATATGAACATTTCAAAAAGTAACTGATACAGTTACTGAGGACAATTTTATTATTATAGCTGAAAAATTTCGTTAGACTCTCCTGAAGTACAACTTATTTATTCCATCCGGGAACAGAAATGATGACATATTGTGCACTGCATGACAAGCAGCCATTTGAAGCTTATCGGCAATTCACTGCGCAACCGGATATGAGAAATTTCTATATCAAGTTGGATTGAATAAGTTGTACAACATCCGTTTGAAAATCAAGAATGCATTGAGACTTGGCTACCAATTTTTCAAATACAAAATACTGTGTTGTATATAACTCACCCAAGATTTTTCAACGAGATCCTCCTTGGTAATGAGGTTCTATGATGGGTGGATGCGATTCAGTGACCTGATAATGTACAACGTAAGTTCCTTCCACAGCCGTTGGCCTCATCAAAATCATTCCATCATTAGATTTATTCAGAAAAAATTCTTTGTGGTGAACTCCTCGAACGAATACTTTCATTATTCAAATCCCTGTTATCTAGATCCTCATCCACAAAAACTCTTCCGATTTCAATATCTGTATTTGGCCCTTTGACATACTTGTAGACGATAATACTACTTTCGCCATCACCAGCCTCATTATCATTCCTATCTCCAATGATCACTCTTGTACTACACTAAGAGGGGTGTTTCCACTTTCAGTGATTAATAAGTATATCATAGTATTTCTGCTCTTCCCTATCGAATGTAACTTTTGCATGCAATTGATTTTCACTGGTAGGAAACTTCTCCTGTATATCATAAGATGCACATTCAGACAACTGAAAAATGATTGGATGACCATTTTGTGGTGCGTCATAATCATCTGCACACAAATTTCCAAGTAGATCAGGAGGTTCATACCGAACAATTTCGGTAATATTTAAAAACGTTGTCATTTATATCAGTGAGAATTATCAGACTTTCTGCAACACTCAACAGAAAATTCGTATCACCATCAATGTCACGAGCATATATGAAAACTTGTCTCTCTGGAGTACCAAGTGGTGGATCTCCATTTCACACAGCCATCTGCTGTAACACTCGGAAAGTATTCGTGTTTATTTGCTACTTTATAGGATATGTGTTGATAAGCATTTCTAGCTTTGATATACGGATCATACGCAGAAAGTCTGATGATGCAATCAGGCACTACTTCTCCTCCTCTATCTCCACTCATTTTTTATAAACACTGTATATCGGTCGTTCATCATTCTGCACATTTAACCACCTCTTTCAAAGCTTTTGATAAAGAATGGCTACTCAAATGGCTGAAACCGTAATTTCTTTCTTCATGTTCACCCAAATATTGCACTACACATCTAATTATTTTTTTTTGGTTTATGGCATATGGTGTCGCAATATATTTCTTGTAATTCGATATTCTCATCTTGTGCTAACTCCTTGGAATCCTTTCGACTTTGAAATTGCTGTGCCTGAGAAGTGCATCAGGATGTTCAAGTCTCACACATAAGAGAACTTTCGACGTGGATTCAATATCTGTTTGGAGATCCAATTTGGTTTCCATGGATGTACTAAACTTCACTTGGGACTTTACAAACATGGAATCGATCGAAGTTCTAGCGGTTCCAACTATTCCGGCAGATTTTCACTGATCCTGCGGCAATTCTGTTCCACAAGGATATTTCAATTTTACCAGGAAGGTCAAAGGACGTGGCTCCTTCGAAGTCAACTTTAGCGATGAATCCGTAACTCAACCTTAGGTATTCCAGGTGATCATGAAGCAGCGCTTAAACCTGAAACGCAGTTGTTTTCTCAGAAGCCGTTCCCGACCAAACGTGTCCCATCAGTTAACCTTTTCCTTTGAAAGAACGTAGGGCCGAATCTGTATACCCATAACGGTCAATTCGATGCCAGCAGTGGCAGATTCATCGGCTGCATCTTTTCCTGCTTCATTATCGCTGGAGATGAAGCTGTGAAGACCACCAGAAAATATACCCCAGCTCAACATCTGTGACGAGATTTCACCTTTCTCCATCACGACATCAATAGTTCCGCGCTTCACAATTCCCGACTTCATTTTCTGTACGGACACTACACTCCCGTTACTAGATTTACGTAAGGAACTTTCTGGTCAAAACCGTTGACAAAAGCTGTGGCGATATTCCGGAGTAGTTATTGAACTTTCTGTTGTTTCTGATAAATCGTTGATTCTTTGATTGAAGTCGACGTCAGCATCATCAATCATCTTAATTTTCAGTAAAACATATCTAAAGTTCAGCATATTGTCCATGAGATCATCGCTTGACCTTGTCTGCAGCAAGATGTCGGCGGCAAACGTTTTCGAGCTGCTGACCAATAGAAAGAACGTTTCTTTCTCTGCTTTCAATACTTCTCCATTCCAAAGTGAGGCATCAAAAGACTGCATGGCTTTCCAATGCAAAACTCCTTCTTTGGCTGTTCCATTTCTGATGTAGTTCGGTAAGATTGGAACCGTGGTTGGCGATTTCAGATTCTTCAGTGCTCTGAAATACATGATTTTTTCTCGCCTTTGGCATACTTCAGATTATTTATAATGGCGTCATCGACATCTCGGATCAACTTTGAATTTGAGTTATTGAGTTCATGCGTCATGGGAGCAACAGCCAAAATCAAAGTTTCTCTGACTTTATCGGGAAAGCTTCGAGAGTTTCTTCAATAATCCTCGAATAATTTCTGGATTTGGCTGGGATGAAAAGGACAAAGACCAAAGATACCTTTCAACCGAGTTTATATTTTCTTTGTTGTCGAAGCGTAGTTTTGATTCCTCACTTCCATGTCAGCCTTCAGCAACCTTTTGAAGAAATCTGAACGTTTTAACCTAAGTTTACTTTTAACCATGTAGTTGTTTAGAGCAAGTAACGCTGCCGATTCTGGGATGTCATTCAAGTTATCATTAGATGTTCACCCTTCACTTTGGAAGAAACCTAAACGTTTCAATCTACGATTACGATAGTCTGATTTCCTTTACCAAACCAAAATTTTCGCAGTATTCTTCTATTTTATTGCACTCAAAATTTCTTTTGACTGTATCCAAATCTTTCGAAGTGACGGTTGACAGATTTCTGTATACTTGCTTGTCCACCATCAATATTTTATCTCCCCAAGGCCACAGCAGCCAGCTGTCAGAGTAAATTACGTCGGCCACCAAAATTTCACCTGAAGTTACTATTCCAAATTCAATCTTCATATGTATGAGAGCACAATCTCTTGTTCGCCACACCTTTTCCAAAACTTCGAATACTAATATTGACATTTTGGTCATTATATTTACTTCCTGCTTCCCAATAACTTCTACATGACCTTGAACTATGCCGATATTATTTGCTCCTCAGACCACTGAGGATCGTGATTAGCATCGTCTTTGAAGAAAGTCTTGTGTCTGGTAGGAGAAAAACCATAAACTTCCTTGATTCCTGGATGGCGCTTCAAAAATTACTCTGTTGCTCACCGACGAGTGACCCAATCAATTGGAATCATTTCACTTTTTTGTTGACAAGGAATAATCTGACACCGATTTGACGAAAGAGGTGCTGATTCCGACTTCGTTCAAAATTTCAAATACTATGCAAGTTGTCTTGTTCGATATTACTGACACTCCTGCGTCGAAATTTTTCCAGAAAAAAAGTTCCCAAAAATCTAACGCTATAAGTACCAACAGAACAGCGAGCCAAGCCAGAAAGGGCCGAAGCTTCCACCCCAAAATTCTATCAATCATCATCGTCAAAACAGACTTGCCATCTATTATCATAAATGAAGAACTTTTAAGTCGATAGAACTCGAGATTAGATGGATAGATGGAAATTTGATTACTTTCCACTAGGTGTCATCAGGAGTACTTTTTCTGAAAATTTTCGATTCAATAAATTGTTACCTGAAACGATATAATTGTTACCTGAAACGATATAATCGTTACACACACCCCTTTCTCCTTTAAAAATTGAGGGGATTACCTACAAATTTTTTAGGAACTGTTTTTTGATAAAGATATAAAACTATAACTTCAAAAACAAAATCATTACATAATTCTGGGGTGTCATTCGAGTTATCATTACATATTCACTCTTCATTTCTGATTCCTCACTTCCTTGTCAGCCTTCGGCAAACTTTTGAAGAAACCTAAACGTTTTTATCTGAGTTCACTTTAAACGATGTAGTCGTTTAGAGCAATACTTTGAGCAGCAAGTCACGCTGCCGATTCTGGGTAGACGACAAGTACCACAGTCCAAACCGGAAGAAACATTTGCTGCGTCTAACAGAATACAACTGTTAAAGCCGCATCACATAATTTGACAGTTTTCCATGCGACCATTCAAACTCGACCAAATGTATCTTGTCAAGTCATCCTTGGAGCCAGGAGGGCAGTTGATCACAGGGAAATCTTTGTTTCCAGAAATTGCAAGCCCCAAGCCATTGGACCAACGACAATAAACACCATAAGAATGTTGTAATAACTGATGATGTCCAAAGCATAGCCGGTGGTTTTGTGGGCAGACGATACTCTGATTTCCGTGACCAAGCCAAGATTTTCGCAGTATTCTTCGATTTCATTGCAGTGCGCTTCATCACCTGCACTCCCCATTCTTATTACTATCAGATGCCAGTTTGGGGGAGGTTTTAAATGATCCAGTTGGTCCGCTACCCAATCAAAATTCTTTTTGACTGCATCCAAATCTTTCGAAGTGAGGGTTGGCAGGTTTTTGTATACTTGCTTGTCCACCTTCAAACTTTTACCTCCAGAAGGCCAGGGTCAATTACGTCGGCCACCAAAATTTCATCCCTAGGGATATAAACCTATAACTATAAAAACAAAATCATTACATGATTCTGGGGTGTTATTCGAGTTATCATTATATATTCACTTTTCATTTCTGATTCCTCACTTCCTTATCAGCCTTCGGCAAACTTTTGAAGAAACCTAAACGTTTTGATCTGAGTTTCCTTTTAACGATGTAGTTGTTTAGAGCAATACTTTGAGCAGCAAGTAACGCTGCCGATTCTGGGTAGACGACAGTACCACAAGCCGAAACTGAAAAAAACATTTGCTGTGTCTAACAGAATACAGCTGTTGAAGTCGCATCAAAATATTGGACAGTTTTTCATAGTAAAATGTCAAATTTTGTAAAGAGGCTTTGAGTGCCGTAAGTTGTTAGACGCGGCCATTCAAACTCGACCAAATTCCTCTTGTCAAGTCGTCCTTGGAGCCTGAACGACAGTTGATAACCGGGAAATCCATGTTTCCAGAAATACAGGCCCCAAACCATTGGACCTGCCAGCAACGATAATAAAAACCATAAGAATGTTGTAATAGCTGATGATGTCCACTATAGCTGGAGGTTTTGTGGACAGACGATACTCTGATTTTCCGTGACCAAGCCAAGATTTTCGTAGTATTCTTTGATTTTATTACAGTGCGCTTTATCAGCTGCACTCTCCATTACTATCACTATCAGATGCCTGTTTGAGAGGGTTTAAACGATCCAGTTGGTCGGATACCCACTCAAAATTCCTTTTGACTGTATCCAAATCTTCCGAAGTGACGGTTGACAGGTTTTTATATACTTGCTTGTCCACCATCAATCTCGAAGGCAAGAGCCGCCAGCTGTCAAAGTCAATTACGTCGGCCACCAAAATTTCACCTGTAGTGTCTTTTTGAAATTCAATCTTGAAATCTGTCAGAGCACAATTTCTTGTTTGCCACACCTTTTCCAAAACCACAAATACTAATATGGACGTTTTGGTCATTATATCTACAGCTTATCCAATCCATCTTGGCACAAACTCAGATACTTTTCCTGTTGCACACTTGCACTGTAGACCTTGACGAAAGAAAAAACACCTAGGAATAAATTTCAGCGAACACAGCGAACATATATAATAGGTGTTTCTTTATTTTGGTATACTTCACAGAGATTGCTGGGCATATACGTTATTAATTCTGTGCCAAGATGGATGGGATAAGCTGTACTTCATGCTTCCCAATAACTACTTCATTGACCTTGAACACTGCCGATATTCTTTGCTCCCCAGACCACTGGGAATCGTGATTAGCATCGTGTTTGAAGAAAGTCTCGTGTTTGGCAGGAGAAAAACGATAACCTTCATTAATTCCTGGATGGCGCTTCAAAAATGATCCATTCAATTGGACTCATTTCACATTTTTTCTATAAGGAATTCTCTAACACCGATTTGACGAAAGAGGTGCTGATTCCGACTTCGTTCACAATTTCAAATACTTTGCAAGTTATCATGTTCGATATTACTTTCCTGCCAAGTCATGTTCTTTCACTACATCTCCGGCTGTTATCCTATCTTTGCTTAGCAAAGTATAATGTTCGGAAACCGAAGGAACATCATAAACTTGTTTTGTTTTAACCTCTATGATCAAATTTCCTGATTTGTATCTTTCAACTTCTTTCATTTCAACCATAGCAAAAACGCTGATTCAACAAATCACTCTGGAAAAATGTGCAAACGCTAAACTCTTCACATACTATTAATTCAAAAGGTTTCACTTCGAAATATTTCAGGAGAAAAAGTTCAGACGAATGCTGCTGGGTGCTTAATTCGATTACGAATAATTAAATATTTTGAAACTCAGCTCCCCCCAATGTAACTTGGAAGCGAAGAAATGTTGTAGTATTGCCGCACAGAAAAGGCGACCGCTTTATAGTCCATTACGGAAACATTCTGCTATAGAAAGTAAAATATTCAGGTGTTATAATAAATACCTCAAATTTTACGCACACCTGAATATGCAACAAACTAAGGTGCATTATACACAAATTCAAGTGTTTGAAAAATATCCTAACATTCTGACTACTGAAATTCGTTTACCATGCTGCGATATAGTAATGATCCGTTATCTTAAGATCAGAAGCTACTTAAAAATGATTTGTAATGATTTTTATCTTCTATTGTAGGAATTTTTTTTATAAATAAATGCGTTGTTTATGAGATAATTTGAATTTTTTTAAAACAATCTTTGATGGTAATTATGATTTGGAAAAAAAATTAAAAAATTGAAATTTCCGTTAAAAAAAACAGATAATTCATTCGTTCATAACGAATTGTTTATTAAGTAAACAATGAAAATTTAATATTATAACAAAAAATCAGAAGTGAATCTAAATAACTGAAGTAGACGTAAAAACTCTTCAAAATGTCACAATCCAACCCTAAATATTCTCAAAAATCTGAAATGTTTGAATATACAGGGTGTTCCATTTAATAATTCAGAATTGGAGCCAATTCCGGTGGAACGAAAAGATATTGGAATGTAAAAGTTATAACGAACATACCACATGGTCTCATTGACACTCAAAAATTTTAAAGGAGAATAGATATATCAATACAAAATAATTCCGGAAGTTTTCAGACTCCACCGGTATGTTAGTGCGTGAATGAAAAGAAAAAGTAAAATTTTGCATAAGCCTGCGATGAACGGAACATTGTTTAAATGGCAAAAACGTGTTAATGCTTTATTTCCGGATAGAAAATTGCGAAAGTTCTGCAAACTAGGAATACCACTAGTTATATTGTTTTACAACATGCATTGAATTTGCAACCTTGTTAAAGTTACGGAACCTTATGTTTGTCTCATTTCTTGCAGTTTTCCATTGCAATTTGTTTTTAAAAATTACAAATGTTCTGCGAAATTCATAAGTGAAAGAAAAAATGTTCAAAAAAGTTACTTACATTTGCAACCATTTCTGAAAAACGGAATATGTATTTATCAAACTTGTTCCCTTAACGCCGCCATGTCCAGTACACTCAAGTATTGAGATAATTACAGAAGTTTTTATACGTGGTTGCGAAAGAAGATAAAATCGATCTCAGTGGATATGAAACTTTGCAACCTCGAACTTGAAATGGAACCTCAATTATTCAAGAAATACTAATAGCATTTTTACAACACCAGCAAGACACTCACATCACAGTTATCCAGCTGAATACTTGATTATCATTTGGTTTTTGCCT
Organism: Zygogramma bicolorata; assembly: GCA_032362365.1. NCBI lineage: Eukaryota > Metazoa > Arthropoda > Insecta > Coleoptera > Chrysomelidae > Zygogramma > Zygogramma bicolorata. The sequence goes on from JAVJAQ010003745.1 coordinate 310,412, forward strand.
ATTACATATTGTACTGGTTTATGGGATCTAAATTCCTCTGTTAGTAGGTACTGGTGTTTGATATTGTTTAGTTGTGTGTGGTATACTTTATTAACTACTAGTTTTCAACTCTTTACTAATTTGCAGAACTTTTGCTTTTTTTGAGAGAGTACAAATACAAAATTATCCTTCTTTTATTTTTACCATATTTCCGTGTTACGGACGTGGTTGCAAAACAACGAAAACTTTCGAAGGGAGTACTTGTCCATTTTCAACTTTTATTTAACACTTTTGTAGAAAGTTCGGACACTTGGTTCAATCAAAACGAACAATTTATTGCGCAAATATATTTTCCGTTTGACGCAAGGGGTTGCAAATTGAAGTACTTCCCAACAAATAGATTTTGGTTATTTTTCCAAGTTTTGCAAAACTTCTGGATATTTTTTCGAAAAATTAGGATTGATAGCAAACAAACAGTTCCGTTATTTCTGAATGGTTGCAAATTTATCAGAAGATGTAAACAGCTATTTCTTCAAACTTCACAAATTTGCAGAATTTTTGCTTTTTTTGGTAGAGAACGAATACCATAATATTTTTCATTTTGATTACTTATACCCTCATTTTCGTATTGTAGACGTGGTTTCAAATCAATGACAATATATTTTCCGTTTAACGCAAGAGGTTGCAAATTGAATTACTCCTCAACAACATTATTTCGGTTATTTATGCAAGTTTGCAGACCTTTTGGAATTTTGTTGGAAAAATTAGGATCATCACCATTGTTTTCTTGATAACACGAAACGTTCCGTTTCGTTCAAATGGTTGCGAATTTACCAGAAGATGTAAACGGCTTTTTCGCAATACCTCAGAAGTTTGCAGAACTTTTGCAAATATCTCCGTACAAATAATGCGAATATTCACAAAATCCTGATTTTCAACATTACCCGTTCAGAAAAAAGGGTTGCAAAATCAGACTCAATATCATTTGAACGTACTTTTCATTCTCTTGAAGTTTCAAAACTTTTGTAATCATTGTTGAATTTTGGAAAAATCGTGTCTATATCTACTGGCCTAATATATAGTGCAAGAGATAAGTGAATGAAAATCAATTATCAGGTACATCGATAATTTATACCTGCAGCCTTTCAAGAATGAGGTAGAGTAAATTCCATTGTACGATAAGCACACTCACCAGACTATACGTTATTTTTGAAATAGACTATGAAAATAATCTATAAGTAGAGTTCAAAAGAGGAAAAGTTCTATCGGGTGCTCCAAGATATCAAATTTCGCGTTTATTCTTCTTATTAAAAATTCAACCTTTATTCTTCGAGATATTCTTTTCAGGACTTATCATCGTGAAAAATGCCTCAGAAGATTATGCCACAATGATGTCTCATTTCCAGGTGGAAAATAAAAATTTCCCTGGCAATGTAGTCCATCAAAATTGGCGGCACTGTTATGAGATATTTCTTCATAGCGGTATAATACATGGTTAATTACTGTTTGAACAGTTAATATTGGTTCATTTGACCTCCAAAAACTGCATCAAGTGTTTGTATGCTTGAATTCGAAACTTGCATTTCTCCAAGTGATTGTGTACCATATATATTTCCTTACAATGCTTTTTCATCTGAATGAAGTGGGTTAATTACAATTGTATGTGAAAAAAAGATACTCGCCCTAGTTGTTCGTCTAGAAATTCCAACTGAACGTCCAGGAAACAAAAAACACTTTTGTCTTCTGCATGACAAGAACAATTGAAGCACGTGAGGTGAGTTGTGAGAAGAACTGAGAATAACTGAAAAATTGACAGAGACATCGATATTTATACAGGCTGAAATGTCAAAATTGAAAAAGTAATTGTTATTTAGAATTGGTGAATAAAATCATTATACCAAATATAGGAAAGGGATTTAATCCGTTTTAGATAATTCATTCAAGGGCTTATTTACCTAGTTCAATCAGGTATATTCCGTTGACCTAAGCATATAATTATTGATAGACGAATTCTCTTAAATTTCTAGTTGATCCAAATAAAACGATTGTCAAAGCAGCATTACATATCAATACCCAAAAATACACATAATTCAAAGAAGATGGGTAAACATTTGAGATTCAGAATTAATATTACTATCAATAAATCAAACAACACAATCAAGTCGAAAGACTTCACTTACTGTTCCGTAGTTTACTGGGTTTGTAACCTATCACAATCGACCATTGGAAGTGCGAAAGAGTAAACACAAGATGTACATCAAGAACAGACAGATAGGTATATAGTTCAATATTATCATAACACATTCTTAATGCCTATAGAGCATCACATAGTAGAATGGAACGGCACTAAAATAATGACGAAAGAGAGCAATGGCAGGAAACGAAAATTGAAGGAAACTGCTTTCATCATGCTGTCTGGTGAAGAATGCATATCTATGAGTTCGCTTGATATGGATCGCGGATGGCTGCCCTTCCTGAAGGACAAAATGTTATGTCAAATTTGAAAAATTTGACAAATGTCAATTACGAAGATTGCCTACAAGAGATATTTGTATTTGAACAGGAATTTGCGTTGACTAATTGCCTTGTTGTTCTATCCAGAAAGAACTGTTTTTCAATAGACGCAGCAACTTTTCGGGGTAGAAAATCTGCACTTCTACACTTGCATAGATTAGATTGATAATTCTTATTTTTTCAGATTGTGGTAGGTTAGAAACCTAGAAAACTACGGAACAAATATTGATCCACCACAAAATATTGTCGTTCAAACAGTACTTTATCAACCTAGTGAATTTGGTTCGATATCACATCACATCAAATACACATTTTTTAAAATTTCTATTATTTTTGAGGGTTTTAGAAAATGAAAAGAAGGTTTTTGTCTTTAGTAGAAAGAGGTCTTGTGATACGATATATATTGAGAAAATTAAACAAATGAATCATATCTAAAACATTTTTGTGCACGACCGGGCGTGAAGTAGCACTTCATCGCTCGGATTTGCGGGCGTAAAGTAGCACTTTAGCGCCCGCGGACCACTGAAGATAATGTGATATAACTGTAAAATCATGCCAGAGATAGCTCGTTTCTTGTAACTGCTCTGCTGTGTGTACGTTAAAGGGGATCTGAGCACTTCATGAATTCCAAAGGGCAGATTGACTTTTCGAATATAAGAAAAAGACTGAGTCGGAAAGGTGCTAAGAGGTGGGTGAAGTATTTCCGAGTGAAAAATTCGGCACTTTCCACTCCGAAAGTAGGCTAGAATTGAGAAAAACTCAGGAAATGGCCGCCATTGATTTATATTGAATGAGCCATCATCTAATAGCTTTCAAATACGAAATGCACGGATTGAAATGGTGGGAGTAGAAAAAGTACGTTGCACATATTGTGCCGAGAATCTCAATGGCTTGTTCACCTCGACTACAAAATTATACCATGTGAACACCGATCGACCCTTCGAATTTGTTTTCCCTCCTTGTAACGAAGTCAAGTTCCTGTTTTTCATATGATAGCACAATTTGTTGTATTGATTGACTAAAATTCATTTCTTGTAGCATACCTTCATGCACAAATAATACACCCAGTATATTTATGCATTTTTGAATTCACATAATAGGAGGCAATGATCACTGGAAAAATTGTTGCTCTGCTTCCATGACCTATAAGGAAATAAAATCAATTCCTCTATTTTTTTTAATAACCACAGATAAACAATGATTCGACGATGGTTTTCACTTCGTGTAATCTCAAACCGTGATCACCAGAATTGAAAAATCATGAAAATCTTAAATCAATGAGGTAGGTGAGATCACCATATTCACCACCGTTCGACGAAAATTGAATTTTCGTTTGTGAAACCTACTGAACCCAAAAATTTATGAATATACTAGGCGTTCCATTTGTGATTCCCAACCGTGATACCACATGAATCACCAAATTTTCGAATTGATTAGGAGACCCTAGAAAGTTATGGGGGACGATGGGGTGAATCTGTGGTACTCGGTATGATGTGAATTGCTAATTTTGTATCACATGAGAAAGAAAATTTTCAATATCTGGTATGAAAATACTATAGTAGGAGAGCCCACGGTGCTAAATCGGTATTTACTCGAGCGTCATAGAGACCTATTGGGTTGCGAAGCTTAGATTATAAAAAGAAAACATTGTAAATAATGTATACCTTTTCATCGGTGGGGGGAGCGGCTATAGACTTTCAAAAATATAAAAAAAAAAACTGTCGCATGGACATACTCGAGCGCGTCAGATATTGATATCATCTATGTCCTACATATTTTAAAAAATGTACGTATGTTAATCTGATTGTTTCCATGGTGGGGGTGGTCTTATATAATAATCTGACGGTTTGGATGTGACGCAGACTCGCGGCCGTTATCAGAATGTGAAAAAAAATTAGTAATTTTGAAATACACAAGCGCGTCAGATTAAGATACATATGGTTCATCTTTACGCCCTAGACGTTGCATCTGTCAATTTGAATTTTTTGATTTCATTTGAATCATTGAACTTGAGTAATTGACATTCTCAGGAAAAAGCATGTTTTTGTTGGTAATATACTTGTATTCATAAGAAAATTATTATAACATATTGAATTTTTTTTTTAAAACATTGGATGTTCGTTGTAAACAATATCATGCCACCAACGAGTCTGTGTGATCAACTGTCAATGGCATTGTGGCAACAGAAACGGGACGGAGTGAGAGAGCAATAGAAAGAGAAAGGGTGAGAGAGAAATGGAAACGTGGAGAGGGGAGTATAGGCATCACGTAGCTGCACGCATAAAACTTTATCGATGAATTTTTATTATTTCGGCTTTATGGAAATCGTCAGATTATATATTTTTGCAATTCTTGTATTATTCCCTTCAAAATGAAAATAAAATTAGCCACGCTCGAGAATGTCGAGATGACGTTTTTTTTACAACCTTGTAGCCCTCCTCCTTCTTTAGGTCACTCTCGAATTGTCAGATTAGTGGAATATACACGTTTCAGGATATCTGACGAGCTCCAGATTTTCAGATGATCAATTTTTTTTACTAATCTGATCCCTTATGCTTGAAGGGCGGCCATATATATAGGGCTGTATATTAATCTGCCGCGCTTTAGTAAATCCCGAAATCCCCGCTTGGGCTCCCCTATTACTATCTTTATGAGCAAGAATCGAGTGCGCAAATACACCTGGAGAAAAGTACCTAGCTTTCAATAACCGGAACCACATTCACTTCATTTTTATCCGGATTGGGAGTACGATTCCCAGACCACCAACTGGATTTCATTAATCCTGATTTTCTAGATGGTATACAGCTTAGGATGAATTATAAATTACTAGTTCAGATGACAGAGAGGATTTCCATAACAATATACCTAGAAACAAAGCAAAATGAAATATCTGATTTATGTTTGATTGCAATTATCTTTTTCATTCGAACTTTCTCCAAGATGAATTTGTTATAAATATCAAAAGCAAAAATATACGAGCCATCAAGCACAGAACACAGAAGTGAATTTAGAAATGTAACAGCCGCCTTTTACGCGTAAAATTTGAAAGCTTATGTCAACGACCATCGAAGGCGCTGATGGCGGTTATTTTCTTCCAGTTGGAAGTGAAGATGCTTCGCTGACTTCCTATGATGGGGTCAAATGTCAATTGACTGACGTCTACCTGACATGTAATGCATAAAAAAATCTTCTATTAAATAATATTGAAATTTTCCATACTCTGAAGCATAACTCTTGAATTTATTGAAAAATAAAATTTTTTCCTGCGAGTTATCAGCTATTTTTATTCCATAGTAGGTGGTGACCAAGAACTCAACATTAATACAAGGAGGTAATCACTAGGTATATTTCCATATTAATTTTGGTCTCATGGAGAAAAATTTATCGAGTTTCTGCTTGCCATGAAAAGTTTTTGACACAGCAATTCTGTCACGCCTTTGCCATTGGCCTGTCCACTGAATCCATATCAATGATTGAGACCCATGTGACGTAATATTACACGCTCGGGTTTTTTTTGAAAATCCTCAGGATTTCATTCATCTGAATGAAATATGAGAGGATGAGATGATCCTCGTTATCTGAGCGTGTTTCATTCATCGGTGTTCGAGGGGTATTTGCCATGAATAATTTTGCTGCTCACACTCATACTGAAACATTCGATAACTTTGATTTTTGTATAGTGAATGATCATCCGTCAAAACTTCGTTGTTTTGAGATATTATCATGTACCTGAAACAACAAGGTTCAAATGCATATGAATGTATCCGCGGCAGCGTAACAGTAAAAACAATGCAACGGATCTGATTGGTTATGTTCAATTTTATGACTACTTTCTATGAAATTGATTCGCTTTACACAAACCTGTGGAAACGTATTGGCTATAGAAACCAAACTAAAATTCAATTCCAAAACCCATCTTACCGCGCTCCAAATTTTATTTTTCATTAAGGGCAAGATGCATATAACCCTGGTGCGTTGACTTATACCGGAAAAATCGTAGTCATAAACTCTCGATATCTGGCATTCTTATGATTTTGAAGAAATATAACTGAAGAAATCCCTTCGAGAGTTTGTCAGCAGAGGCGCACCTCACGAATCTGGTTTCGAAGCCTACCATGATCCACTGAAATTTTAATCTGTGATGCCGTGAACGTCAACGGTCCCGCCTTTCGATTAAATCAAATTTATAGGTTTTTTCATGAATCTGATGAATCATAACTTGATACTTTTTCCTTTCGCTTTCAAGTTGATGAAATATGAATTAAAATCTCTGTGAATGTGATTTTAAATGTTCCTAATCAATGGTTGTGAGTGAAACTGGGAAGTATAGTGGATATCTCAGGAACCGAAGATAGGTAAGTAATTTTTCCTCTTTATTCATAGTGTTCAAAAAATGAAAGGTAATTGTAACGTTATTACGAGCCGATGATATGAGGGAAGTAATACATGTTATGCGAGCGATTTATTATGAGTTTCGTACAGGGGATTAGTGAATTGAATCGTGCACTCCTCAAATGATGAATATCATTTCAAATCGATTTGAGTTGTTCAAGGTATTCCTATACTATCAAAATCATAGCGAGTATATATCTAGGATGTGACGAGAAATCTGAACGTTCGGATTGGGAAGTTTCAGTGAAGCTCCTGACGTTTCATTATGGAATTTTGTTTAGATCTCTCTGGATGGAGAATTTACCTCGAATATCTATACTTCTTGTGGCTCGATCCTGACTATTCTAGTAATAGTAATCTATTGAAATGAAAAAGTTTCACAATATGAACTGGTTTTTCAAATTCAAATCGAAGTGTCAAACTTTTCGAAATAATTGATAGGTTTCTATTAGACGAACTTGGCCTTACATATTTTGTATACTGATGATTCTATTGGTGACGAAAAATCTCGTGAGGATTTAGCCAATAAGACCGTCGGTATCGACATTCACTCGTAAGCTGCCGACTGGTTGGAAATGTAGCCTAAGAAAATCGCATTTGTGTCACTACCTGTATCACTACCTACCGTCAAAAAATATGAGCTCTGGCTTCGGTTTCTCAGATCGAGAGGATTTGACTAAACAAAAGCATATCAGACGACGCACCAGGGTTATATGCATCTTGAGTAAGGGTATATAGATATCTGAAACGTTTGGATCTGATTGAAATTGCAAAAATTTAATATTAATTTTTGTTGAGAAACATACATTACTTCAGAGTGCACACACAACTCTCAATAAATAGGGTCGGATTGAGTTTGTCGCTTATTTTTCCACCCCCGAAACACAAATGTTTGGTAACTACTATTTCACATGATATTGTGACAGGAACAAAATACAGATAAAAAATATAAATTGGAAATTAAAATACCGCAACATACCCAGACAATAAACATGAATGAAATATAGGTAACAAAAACGAGGTATAAGGTTTAACATAAGTAAATGGAATATTGAATACTATCGGTTCCGAAATACGTTGTCCTGTAAACACATCTAAATTGAAAATATTCCAAATTTTTTCTTGAAAAACTATCTTGTAATCGTTCAAATAGGACTTCCCTTACAACTATACCTACTGTTCACTTCACCTACTCCGCTAATTATAAATTTCTTATCGTTGTTATACTCGACCAGCAAGACAATCTGGCGCCTGACTTGACTGCTTGAATCAATTTCAATGTCTCGGATGTAGCCAGAAATAAAATAAGCCTACCTACTCCGTAAAACGCCGTTAATGAACGATATGCGTTATCAAAAGATTGTCGGTAGATAGCTCTCAACTAAGATATCTATATACTGGTGTTTCTAATGTTGCGATATTGTTTCAGACGAACCTGTGGACAAGGCGTGGTAGTTCATCAGTGGCCAGGAGGGAGCGCTGGGAATCAAAAATTTCTATTAATTTTCGTGATCACTCGATCCATGGAACACGCTGTTGCCAATTCTGATGTTTTTCTAAAAGGATAGAGAATTTATCGGGACTGGATATGTGAGGTTATTGAAAACACCAAAACGCGCCAAATTTGTGTTTAACTTTATGCGTTATTTATTCCATGTAGTTTGAAAATAATTTCTCAGTTGGAATAAATTTGCATTGTGTTTCTACTGATCTGGATATTTTCATAGTTTATCGACTATTATTGTGCATTATGTGGCAACACAGGACTGTCATCTCCACTGCAAGAGTGCCGGTATCTGGCGGATTTTTTGCAGTACTACTACGCCTACATCATCAATTTTTTCATCAAGTTGGCCATATCGGTCGTCTGATTTGCTGACAACCTCTTATATGGAGTAAACACACCTTACCACCTTACTCTCAACGATCCATGTGAACAATATGTCAAAAATGGTTAGCCAACTGAACCAATTCTATTCTCGTTAAGAAACGTAATATTATGGCGTTCACTACCGACTTGCAACCATTTTATATTTTTACGGAATAAGATTCGACACAAATATCGTTAATTTAACGATAGTAGTTGGATAACGACATCGCTATGAGTTACGGAATAGACCTGAATATGTCTATATAATGTAGCGAAAATCATTTATTGGTATCGATTGAAAGAAATATAAACCAGAGCACTGGCCTTACGAATATAATCTACGGGGGGTTTGTAACGTAAACATTTGTGAACGTTTGCTTGCCGCGCTATGTGATCTGAAATTGCCAATAAAGCCATAGAGGAATTATAGCATTCTGCTCACTTGGAAATGACATCACTTGCTCGAATGGTATTTTTAAATGTCAATCACCGTGTGTCTCTTTTCACAAACCCATCCAACCATCTCAGAATTTTCGCACATAACTGGAAATATATAAAAAAAATAGTTGATCTGTTGTCATATTTAACCAAATTCAGCAGAATTCATAACATTTTTTGTTGTACGATTCATTTCCCATGTGGTGTATATTTTTGAAAGTAATTTTTTTTTTAAGTTGGTATTTTCTCTATCTCTGGGTTTTCATATATATTTTTCAGTATTGATTGGTGGCTGCTCTTTGACAAACAGTTCAGTTGCATAAATTGAAAACTTCAATTCAATAATCACATGGTGGTGCAAACGGAATATACCTGAATACCAGGCAAATAGATCCCTAAATGAATTTCTGAAAGGATTATACCCCAAACTTTATAATCATTACAATTATACTTTCCAATTCAATCATATTCTCTGATTGGTGTAAATATTGATTTTAGTAGAATTCAAATTCTGACCAATCAGATGACGACATTGGAATCCCACTTTATAATATTGAAATGTCAATTTCACGTTGCACCATGTTGCTAGCTTGTGCGGCACGATAGAACTCGGTTCTAATGAACTCGGTTTTCGTTAACACAGAATTCCCTGGTGAATTGAACTGTACCGTAGAACTAAGTTCAACGAAACAATTACTTCAATTGAACTTAGTTTTGGTCAGATTTGGTAAATTTGCCCCTTAGTCTCAAGCCCGAAACGATCAAGTACGAAGCAAGTATTCTTTTCATTGGTATCGCCCGTCCGGCGTTTCGCATTCACTAGACCCCATCGTTACTGTGTGATCATGGAACACGATATTCTCAAAATTCCACTGGCCTTAATTATTATTTTCATTTTTTTCGATGATCAATTGCGATCGTAGCAAATGTACTTTATCTAGGGCTGGATTCAGACAGATCCGAAATGCGATCGTTAGATCGATTAGATAGCTTTCTGATTGTTCTAAATTCAAATTTATACCAACCAGAAAGCTATCTGATCGTAGTACGATCGAATTTCGGATCTGTCTGAATCCAGCCTAATAATATGCATCTTGTGGTGGGTAAACAAAATTGTATTCCGGTCTATTATTCTGTATAAGCTTTTTATCTTCAATATGAACGTTAAGATCACTAAATGACTGTTATCTATTTGTGGCTGTAATCCACTTTTGTTCTGCAAGCGATTACTGACAAATTTATTCACATTGTTTCTTGGAGCTGGGATTCTTCGTAGGTTATTTAAAGATACATGCTCGTATAATTTTCATATCATTATTAAACATGTCCGTACAAACTATTCAGTAGATGAGGATTTATACTGCAGACGGATCTGAACTTGTATGTGCATATAGGCGAAGCCGACCATTAGAGATACACCTAAGATGTCTAGAAGGATGGTGCTGGGACCGATGCGATATTGTTTAGAATTTTATGGCGACACTTTTCTGTCATTAGTATCATTTTTACGTATCGTGGTGTGTTTCTCAATTTCATCGCTAGTTGACGCTAATTGGAAGTGCATAGTCAACCGATCGATCGACAAACTATATTCTTCGATTCCAGCAGTCAACAAAATGAGCAAAATCTAATGTCATACTCATAAAAAACAAAATCGAATGAAAGGAACACAATTATAGGGAATTTGGCCAGTATTCTAAACAAATAATATAGGTTGTTCAGTCAGTCAGCGTCCAAAAGTAAAAGTATAGTCAGCCGTCAGGTCGGCCGTTTATACATTTGCTAGTAAATTTGTAACTCTTTTCGTTGCAAACGCCATCTGAACTGATTTGATGTCGAAAAGCCATGAAGCTTATTATCACAGTAGGCATGTGTCGCCAAGTATACCCCAAACATGCCCAGGTATAACTCAGTACACCATCCTTCTAGACATCTTAGATGCACCACAACAGTGCTTCAAGGTCCCTGCCAAGTCCAAACACAAAACTGAATCGATGCCATCGGGTCCTTTTTTTGGTTGTATTATTCTGTGGTTTCCTGTGAGTTTTGACTCCAGCAGAATTCACTTCTAAAGGTTTATTTTCATGGCCCTTAAATACTGCAAGTACAGTAGATTTTGATATTTCACTGCTCGAGCAGTGACCTTCAGAAGTTGAAATTTTTCAACTTCAAAGCAGCAAAGCGAATGATATTTCGTTAATTCAGTAGCCATTTTGAATATCTATAAGGTCGATTGTGCATAGGCTCTTGGATTTCTTTAAAGTTAGTTAAACTTTTGTCGTTTTATTTAAATTTGTTGTTTCAATTGGTTTTTATATTCTACATAGTTTTGAATATTGTTCAGATTTGTTTTATTTAGAGGGTAGGTTAGTATTTAAAATGTGGATACTGTTTTGTTTGGTGAGGTTAAGCTAGACTAATTTACCATTTATGAGCATGTTGATAGCTGCGGAATAACCGTGGATTAATAGGACGTTTGTGAGGATTTTGCGCGGATTCTGAGCGTATTGACTCCTGAACAAAAAAATTTAATCGAAACAAAAAGTCTGAGATTAGTACCTTTAATAGAATCGGGATGTTATTATTTCTTATTGAACAAAATATTGTTTTGTTATGAATAAAATGAATTTTGTACAATTTCATTAAAACGAAAACACCTGAGCTTGGAAGGTGGTACTTCAAGGTACTATATATAAACATCGCTATGGATTGAATAGCGATTTAGTCTACTAATGAAATAGAACTCCACTGAGATAAACAATTCAGTTCATTCAATTCTACTTCAATTATGTCGATTTTCCATATCATCATTTTCAGGTCTATTATCTTGTGAATCTTTTGAACTATCAATATTGAATATTGCAATGGTTATTGAAAATAATCGACAACTGTTATAGAAGAATATAAATATACACCATAAAGATTTCTGAAATATCTTCGAGTAACATTATCTATTGAAAAATTTTGATTTGCAACAAAATTGCATTATTGGTCTTAATCTCGTTTTCAATAATCTAATGATATTCAATAATCAATAGGCCACCGCAGAATAGACCTGATTGGGAATCTATCAATCGGCTCTCAGCCAAACAATGTAATTGAGTTTTCGTTATAGTTTCTGGAAATCATAATCAAATACCAATAAATAAAATAGCATAAATGACATGAAAATCACAGATCCCACTGCTTTCAACCATTTTTCATGGAGCAGTGACATTTTTACTGCATTTGCAGCAAAATCTCTACAGAGCATGCGCTCTTGCATTTAACTGCACTTGCAGTAAGAATTCTACTGCTCCAAGAAAAGGATCCTTAACACGATATGTTTTCTGGCGCTCTTGTATTCAAAACATATTCGCCTCTCCTTCTCTCTCTCACTCTATGGCTGGCCGTAAGTGACAGAGAAGGAAACAGAGTTGCCAACCGTAGCGGAATTCCATTACCGTAGCGGATTCACACACCGTGGCGGCACTGGCGTAGCGGAAATCAAGGTCGAAGTAGCGGAAGTCACATTTTGAACTATGAAATGTGACATAATTATTTGTTTTTTTTTTTCGTGAAAATAATAATTTTTGAAAAATTTAATTGTTCCATGTAATTGGAATTACACGCTTAAAAGCGAGTAGATTCCACAGAACTCGTATTGGACGGATCATCTGGTCGAAGTTGCTGATACTACAAACAAAATTTGGAAATTTCATTATATTGACTGCGTCTACAGAATACAGCGGTTAAAGCCGCTTAACAAAATCTGACTTTTCACCATGGAAAACTGTCAAATTTTGTGCAGCGGTTTCTAAGCGCAAACTGTCAGACGCGGTAATTTTTTTTCGAAATTACCGTAGGGTGAAAACCCCAATTGTTGGCACTCGACCTGTTGTTGGCATAGAGGTAATAATAACCGAGTTTATTATTATAAAGAAATAGGTAACGATGTTTCACGACTGAATCTGAATTCTGGCATCATTGATCCATGAAACAACGCAATTGCGCAGTAGATCGGTTTCAAGTGGCAGAGAGAATAACGCGCGTTACTGTGCTTCCACAGATCAAAGGTAAGAAATTCGCTAAAAACTTACAAAATACAAATCGATTTTCATAGTGTATCTAGATTAGGTATTCGACATGAAATTCTCGAAAACAAGCAATTTAAATGCGATTATTATTATGTAATTATTAGCATTCAATATTGGTAAAAATTCTTTCATTGGCAGCCATGCCAATGAATGAAAGTGAGATTCGTTTTGATAGCACCAATTATTAACACCTCACTGTTTTGTGCTGAATTCAAACATTTTAGAAACTCACAGATGCCAAAAACTAAACGAAACAAGAATAAGAAACCATTCAGAAGGCACTCCAAGAAATCCGGAACGGGGAACCGCAACTGAAGGTTTCAAGGTAATATGGGATAACTAGATCGACATGGACCCAAAACTTATTTAACGGAAGAAGAGGAAATTTTTTTGGAAAAATGGATCATTGAAAGCCAACAAAAGGGATTCCCGAGGAGGAAAATTGATTTACAGGTGTCAATGAAGAATTTCATGGATGCTGATGGGAGGGCCAATCCTTTCAGAAGTAACACACCACGAGATAACCCATATACATATATATATATATATATATATATATATATATATATATATATATATATATATATATATATATATATATATATATATATATATATATATATATATATATGAAATCCAACCTATACGTTTTTAAAAGCAGGAGTCTTTGTATGTCGGATGGAATTGATCAGGAGAAATCTTTTGGATATGGTCGGGTTATTAGGAATATTGCAGAAAATTAGGAATCTTACCCAACCATATCAGGCATTCTACAGCTCCAATCGATGACCTTCTTCTCAGACAAGATATCAACCACACTAATCAGTCAAGAAACTTATGTTTATGGTTAAGAACAAAACTTCTCAATTATGAAATCGACATTATCCATAAATTGTATCCTAAGTTGGTAAAAAACAGTTACAGATTCTCAAACGAGAGATCATAAATGGCACAAGTGAGTTGCTTTTCGCAGAGTTTTCTAGTTCCCAACAAGTAGAATTCAATAGAATTTTTCATTCAACAAAAAGAAAAAATACCATTAAAATTAATAACTTAATTCAATCAGAATCTTCTAATAAACTCAATACACAACCCTGTTGGATAAAAAACTTGTCCGACATTTCAATTCCTCAAGATATTTCAAATTTCTTAGCCTTGGGCCCAAAATTTAGTATTCAACCGATCTTAAAACAAGATCTTTCTATCAAAAATATTTAAGCAGACATTGATTGCGTAACTTCAAAGATCACTAATGATCAAGAAAGAAATTCCGCAATTGCCTGTTCTACCAACATAGTTACTATGTACATTCTTCCTTCCAAACATTCCTCTTCATTATACCATGATTTATCCAATAAAACAAAAAAAATTCTTAAACAGAATCCTAGCCTGGTTGTCACAAGGTCCGACAAAGGAAATGTCACAGTGGTCATGAAAAAAGATCAGTATTCTCAATTATCCTCTGAACTAATCAATAATTGTAATTCCTGTACATCTGTCAATAGAGATCATACTCTTCAAGTTCAAAATAAATGCAATTTACTCGTCAAAAATCTTTTCACCACCAACAAAATTGATGAAGTCACAAAAAATAAGTTAACCAATTACACAGGAGTCATTACCAAAAATTCACAAACCTACGTTATCCCACTGAACTTTTGGCATCTTTTTTGACTGATATTCTGACAAAGGCATATGATTCTGAAAATCCATATTATATTGAAGATTCTTTTGAAGTTTCAAATAAATTTAACAGATTTCAACTTCCTGAAGACTATGTTCTTGCAAGTCTAGATGTTTTCTCGCTCTTTAGCAATGTTTATTTAGCGTATTGCGTAAGAGTAATTCAAGAAAATTGGCATAATATTAGTACATATTGCAATATTCAAGAAAATGATTTCATAAATTCATTAACCTTTCTTTTCAACAATATATATTTCTCTTTTGATAATAATATTTATAAACAAACATTTGGTACACCTATGGGCGCTAAAATTAGCCCCATTTTAGCAAACTATGTGATGGATGACTTGCTTGATACGGTCTCGAATGTAGTTCCTTTTCATATATGTTTCATTAAAAAATATGTTGATGATATCATCTTGGCAATACCTAGGTCTGGGGTTGATGAGATAGTAGATATTTTCAATAGTTATGATCAGTTTATCTAATTCACCATTGAAAAAGAGAATGCACATTGTAGTGTTCCATTTCTGGATACGGGATTGATGCGTACCTCCACCAATGTTATATTGGTTGACTAGTACCGAAAAACTATCAGCTCTGGTAGGTATTTGAACTATTGGTCATACCATGAAGAGTCTATGAAGGTAAACGTGGTCAAACAGATGAAAAATCGAATTCTTCGCATTTCGGACCAGGGTTTTCACCAGAGAAATCTCCATATTTGGTAACAATTATTCCTTGATAATTCTTATCCTTCTTCACTTTTAAATAAGATCTTATTTGGCCGCTCACCATTAACTTTCCCTCAAAATCATAATGATAATTCAGATTTAGAACTCACATCTATTAGTCAAAACTCTAATCAACCCCATAGTAATTTTTCATACATCAGTTTACCATACATTACTGAGATCACACCTGGACTTGCCAGAATTTTTAGTAACATGGATAATATAAAAATAGCCAATGAAACGGTTCTCACAATGAATTCCCTCTTTTCTAATGTTAAAGATAAAGTTCCAAAATTATCTCAGTCAAATGTGGTTTACTGTATTCCTTGCAATGACTAATTTCATTTTTCGAATAATTTTACTACTATATTACATTTTCCCACCTCTTCTTTTGCAGCACCTGTAATTGTATTGGGGTCTCAGCGGCTTAGGCCAAATTGTGTCTTAACAAGAATTTTTCAGTGACATTTGACATTTTCGACAAATGACTTTTGGCGCCTTTATAACCACAAAATTTCATGTACTTTATCTTTTCCACATGGTGTTCGTCACTACACCTTTTCATCAAAAAGGAAGATAATAGTTTTTAACGTGTTTATGTATTGAACTGATACGTATCAATGTTTTAAAAAAATTTTACTATGTGTCATCTGACTTTTCAAACTTTCTCATGCGACCATCCTCACTAACATTGTGAGCAAGGAAAAAATTTTGTTTCATACTTTCAATCATCAACATTATTTTGTAACTCCCTGATGATGACAACAACCGATTGTCGAAATATTGGAAATATATTGTTATAAGAGTACACTTTCGCTTTTGCTGCTGTCTCAAATATAATTCCCGAGTTTTATATATATATATATATATATATATATATATATATATATATATATATATATATACAAATACATGAATTTTTGTAATAATACAATTCTTTATATTTACTTTTTATTAATAATAAAAGTTGTTGAAAAATATTTTAAATACATTTGAAGATGATTTCAATCGATCACACATCCAAATCTAGACTCAACCTTCTTTTAATGGGGTAGTTTTCACCCTTGAAAAATCGAAAGCAACCCCGAGTACAGAGGTAACTTTAAAGTTGAGTCTCATTCTGAATTTTCATACAGTTGGGTTTCCCGGTTATTCAATAGCAATTTTGATATAATTTTTCAATGAAAACCATCATAAGGGTAGTTTTTAGGGGTCAAAACTGTTTAATAGATCAGAAATTGTCTATCAAGGGTAATTCAACGTATTTACAGATGACTGCACGCTCAAAACTAGTATTTTGTAATTTTTTTTGAATAGGGGTAGTTTTCACCTCTGATGAATAAAAATCAACCCCAAGCACAACCTCAACTTTGAAGTAGATGGTAGATAGAAGCTAAATCTCAAATTGAATAGATACTGAATAAGTTGGATAACTGCCAAAAAACATGTTAATTATTATTTTCTGATGATATTCTGTCATAAGGGGGAGGGTTGTTAAGGGCTGACACTGATTACTGAACCATAAATTATATTAGAAATTATCAATTGATTGATTTTACTGATATAAATATGATTCCAGTTTATTACATGCTCCAATCTATAATTTTGATATTTTTTTTCGAACAGGGTGGTTTTTACCCCCCCTCCAAAAAAGCAACCCTCGGCACAGGGTAGATTTTGAAATAGAGGGGTTAGTAGAACCTATATCCAAATTTTCATACGAATCGGTGCTGTATGGGATAAATACACAGTTTACACTTTTTTAACCGTCATAGACTGGAGTAAAAAGCATTCCGACCAATTAGTCTCACATCGTTGTTTTTTAAAACAATGGAGAGGCTGTGCGAGCGGTATATAAGAGATGAAGTCTTAGTTCACAATCCACTTCATCCATATCAGCATGCATATACTCCGGGAAGGTCCACTGATTCGGCCCTTCACCAAGTGGTTGGCAGAATCGAGAGATCATTGGATAATAAAGAATCCACCCTGGGTATATTCATAGATATCGAAGGAGCGTTCGATAAAACGACCTTCCCAACAATCACCCAGCAACTTAACTCCAGGAACATACCCCTGGTGGTAGGAGAATGGATACTGAAGATGCTCTCTAGTAGAGCAATAAGTATAAATGTAGAAGACATTACTGTGAGAGGACTGGTCATGAGGGGATGTCCGCAGGGAGGGGTCTTATCCCCCCTTCTTTGGAACATAGTCCTGGATACTCTGAATAATCACCTCAACAATAATGGTTTCTACACAATTGCATATGCAGATGACATAGTTACCTCGCAGACCGGCAGATTTGTGAACAGTGTGATAGAGCGCAAGATGGTCTCAAATTAACAGAAATATGGTGTAGAGATCACTCACTGTCGATCAATCCCAAGAAGACGGAGATGGTCCTTTTCACTAGGAAAAGAAGCTTATCGGGCTTGAAACCCACCTAAATCTTCAAAAGCAAACTAAACTTCTCTGAAGAGGTGAAATACCTCGGTATTACCCTCGACAGGAAGTTAACATGAAACTCGCACATTCAGAGCATAGCAAAAAGAGCATAGGTGGCCTATGAGCAGTGTCGGAGGACAGTGGGACGCACATGGGGTCTCGCGTCCCGTGTAGTCACCTGGTTCTACACTGCAATAATAATACCTATGCTAAAGTACGGAGCCATTGCATGGGGACCGAAAACTCTACAAGCAACAACCATCCAAATATTATATCGAATACAGTGAATGGCTTGTCTGAACATCACAGGAGCCATGAGAACAACACCAACCGCGGCAATGGAAATAGTTACTGGTGTGACACCTCTGAACCTGCACGTCAAGGAGGTTGCGCTAATGGCCATGCTACGATTGCGCACGGCTGGTGTAAACCCCGAGGTAGGAATGGATCAACTGAGGCTGGGCCTGTGGAGGGAGGCACTCACTGCGGTGCCTCTGCTACAGGCAGCCAGTGACGCAATTGAACCCAAGTTTGTGTTTGATAAACCCTACAAAATACAAATAAAACACTGAGGCAGATGCTGCAAATGCAATACGCATATACACAGACGGCTCAAAAACCAAGGAAGGATCAGGCTGTGGAGTTTACTCCAGATCACTTAGCCTAAGGATTGAATGGGGAATGGGAAAAAATACCAGCGTGGTTCAAACAGAACTAGCTGCTATCTCAATCGCCACAAAAGAGCAAACCAGAAAAGGAATTTCTGGCAAAAACATAATAATCTGCACTGATAGTAGACAAGCCCTACTAACCTTGAATAGACAACGTATTATCTCAGGGTTAGCACTAGAGTGCCACCAAGATTTAGGTAATGCCTCGGTAGATAATGATATTGTACTAAGGTGGGTGAAAGGGCACGACAGGAGCAAAGTTAACCGCATTGCTGACTCTTTGGCCAGGATGGCGGCTGGACTGAAAATTTTGGGACCAGGTGACACCCATGGCTTGACGACTTCGACAATTGCGGAACGTACTCAATCCCTCAAGAGATGGGATAAAACCAAAAGATTCAGTTTTGCCAGGATCACCCTGGGCGACCCTGGGAAGCTGGATCCGAATTAATATTTGGCGATGACCAGGAAGAACCTACGTTTAACAGTGGGATTTCTGACTGGACACTGTCAACTAAGGAAACACCTCCATATTATGGGGCTAGTGGACACACCTTCATGCAGGATATGTGAACAGGAAGATGAAACTGTGAGGCATGTCTTATGTGAATGTCTGGAGCTATCGTCGATAAGAGAATGTGTGTGTTCGGTGAGTCTTGGCCTACACCCGCCGATATTAATGAGATATCCCCTGGTGACCTGTCCTCCTTCCTGGATAAGGTAGGATGGACAATGTCCTAGGAGGGTGACTCCTTGGGAGGATGTACAATGGGTCATATTGTGGCCTAAGTGCTGTGGGTCTACACTCACCCTCCCTACTCTACAGATACAGGATGTGTTGCTTTGCGATATACCGTATGGCCTAACGTACCGTCGGGCTTTTTGATGATTAAAACATCGAGAAATGCGAGCTGTTTATCTTCTTCAATTTCTTTGGTGATTTTGATTCGTGGGTGAATTTCATTCAAGTGACTGAAAACCCTTTCGAGTTCCTGATGTCCGTGTGACCAAATCACGAAAATGTCATCAGCATATCAACATATCAGACAATGAACATAAAAAGCAAGAGCGGAACACGATCGAGGAAACTCTACGAATGAATGACTACTCGGAGAGAATTAAAGAAACGGCTCCCAAGACCAAACCGAAGCAGCAGAAAATCCCAGTAACACCGGCCATAACAACCAGACTACCATACATAATAGGAACCACAGATGAAATCAGCAGAATTCTCCGCAATATATATATATATACACACCCGAATATTAAAGGGATTTCTCTCTCTCTCTCTCTCTCTATATATATATATATATATATATATATATATATATATATATATATATAGAGAGAGAGAGAGAGAGAGAGAGAGAGAGAGAAATCCCTTTAATATTCGTGTGTGCAGTCAGCAAGGAATTGGAATAAAGTGAACTCTTTATTCTGTTCAAGCTTTCGAGTCTTTATTGGCTCTTCATCAGAAACTCTACAATGAATTGGAAAAAAATTTGTAAGAATAGATTTTTTTTAACATGTGCTTACTTACGAATATAAGGTTAATAATCCTTTTTCGATACAAACATGAAGGACAACATATCACAACACACGACGTTATGGTAAAAATATGATATAAAACTTTAATTAAAAAATATGAGTTATCAAACATGTAAAAGAGTGGAAATATGGGAGAAGTTGTTTCTCCTAACGGACATTGGAAACCATATTTTGCAATTTGCAACACGATGCCACTCTCCTCTGCATTAATCTCAAAAAAAACAAGACACCAAAAAAACAGCTTCCCTCTAGCACTTCGGCTGTCAATCCTTGTTGCCCTGTTGCCGGATGACCTTCTTCAAGGGCTGTCAAAATTGCACTTTCGATTCTATGAAAATCGGATCATTGAATCAGATCTAAATTTATAAAATACTTAAAATACCCAACGTTGGTATATTGGAGGAAGGTTACGAAATGTCATCATATCGATCCCTCCATATTGCGGGGGCATCAATGAGGTTAAGGTGAAATTCCACGATATACTAATATGCAAGTGGATTTCAGTTTCTGGTATCTGATTGGTAGATAACAACAGATACCAAAAAAATACCTGCTTCCCTAATAAGATCTATGATTATTCGAGTATATTGAAAATCTAACTTTATGGTGTTCAATACTGAATGTCAGTGAATGTCAGTTGAGAAAAAGTGTGGATATACTCTTCGTATTTGTGTTTGGTTTGACAGATAATTCAACTCGATCTGATCTCGATGAATGTGAAAATTGAAAACGAAAGCAAATGAAAAACTGATGACAGTGTATGGTTTGTGAATATCCGAGAGGAATACCTGTGTTTTAAAAAAAAGAGGGACTGTTCCTCATGCAGCAAGAAAATTTGCCAGAGTATGATAATTACTCCTATATGAAATGGAAAGTATTTGCGTTAACCAGTCGTTCAAGGATCTTTTTCCGAGGCCAAGAAAATGTTTGAGCTTTGTATTAGACTTTCAACGTTATCTACGTCTTCTAATGTATAGTGTTAAATTAATATAGGAATCCAAATGAACTTATGAACAGAATGCCTCTTCAAAGATATCGCTTTGTAATCATGTAAC
This sequence comes from Zygogramma bicolorata, assembly GCA_032362365.1. Lineage (NCBI taxonomy): Eukaryota > Metazoa > Arthropoda > Insecta > Coleoptera > Chrysomelidae > Zygogramma > Zygogramma bicolorata. Next base: position 331,820 of record JAVJAQ010003745.1, read on the forward strand.
CAATTGTAATATAGTCCATTCATACAAAATGAGTACCATGATTATTCGTGAATGAAATCATGTAGTGTATTTGAAAATAGCATTACTAAAGACACTCATGTAATTTTTCAAATGTAACATCGAATTAAGAAGCAGTTTTGAGTAATAAGAGATGGGAATTACCCAAATTTATTAGGACTAGTGCTTAAACGTTCCTATTGAAAAGTGAAGGCTGAACTTCTCATTACTTAAAACTGCTTCATAAATCATTAGTTGTCAGTTTATGATATAATCAATATATGAAAAAAATCAAGTATTGTCAATTGAATTGTAGGAGTGGAAAGGTATAGAGAAATTCCTCTCGCAATAACCAAGATCAAGATTCATTCACTTTATGACTTTTTTCTGTTCGGGTTGAACCGCGTCTGGAGTTTTGTTCTCGACGTTTCGGCTCCGATTTTGGAGCCATTTTCAAGACTTCACGCTGGGGTCTCAATCTGCCTACTCCTCAGGTGTTGTCACAGGGGGCAAGGGTTTGTGACTTGACGCCGGGGCCTCAATCTGCCTACTCCCCAGGTCTCATCACGAGTTCTTTCTAAGGTCTCAATCTGCCTACTCCTTAGATCGAACTGAGGTATCGAGGGATGCTGGGTAGTATTTATAGCAGCGGGTGCTACTAAAGGACCGTCGGATGTCTTGGTGGGGACTGGGCATCTGGAAATTAGGGGTTTCCATGCAGTCGGAAGTCTCTGGCCGTCGTCACGTTTATTTATGCAGGAAGGTCGCTTCTCGATTTCGATGGCCTCGCGAATTATACGAGCTTGTAGTGTTTTTGCTGTGGCGATGGTCTTAGTGTTCGCAAAGTCTATGTTGTCGGCGGTCTCTAATATTTTTGGAGATACAGGGCCTTTTTGGTGTAAAACTTCACATTTTTCCACATCAAATTTCTGGTGATTGAGCACACAAAATTCGTCCTTCTTCTGATCAAACACCACACACTCGTTTTCAACATTTTCAAGCAGAAAAAAGCATTAGTTTTATAAAAAATCCAACTTTCTCCAAAAGTCCACATTAATGCATTCAGCTCTCAACAATAACTTCAAAATAACTATGGGGGTTCGGTCTATATATATATATATATATATATATATATATATATATATTTGTTCATTGTATATTGGTCAGCCCAGTATATGGACGGAGCGTTGGTCCACCCAGCACTTCCCGCATATATTTTGGTGTATACTTCTCGGAATACTCTTCAGTGATATGATTTCATTATTAGTCCCCCCGGAGGGGTAGATATTTCCTGAAAATAAAAATTTCACCTATCCGTTACTTCTTGGTCAGCCCGAGGCCATTGGTCGGCCCACACTTATACCAATCCCTATATGAAGAGCATCTTCATATAGGGACCATTTATGTCCCAGTTACGTCGATACGTAATAATACGTAATAAACATTTCCAGATGTTCCATGTATGTACTATTTAGACGTCCCGTGTAGGTACATATTTGGTCCCGTTCCAATCGGAATGTAATAAATAGTAAGTGTCCTGGGTACGTTCATAATAACTCCTTTTCAGGTACGTACATTTCGGAACGAGTTAGGGACATACCAATGACGTGCTTTTTTGATAATTCCTTGTAGGTACTGTTTATAAGTATCATTGACTTACATGTTTGGAAGGACTATGCACGTACTGTTTGGACCTTCCAGGTGCGTACATATTGGGTCCCTTTCAAAATCGTATCTTTTGAAACTTTTGAGGATCATAGTGATGACGTACATTTTTGGGAATCGTATGTATTTGGAAGTCTCCTTGACGTACGCCAAGAAGCCTACTTTGTACATTGTAGCTAGATCCCCTCAAGTCTAGTGTGGGCCGAAGAAGTACGAACTAGAAACGTCCCACATACGTACATTACCGTCCCTGTCAGGTAGGCCCAACGCGCTATTCCAAGTAGCACATCATATGATGACTTCAAGTTAGTTACCTATGTTCGGGACAACATCAAAATGTTATTAGGAAGTTTAGTAACAATGAAAATATATTTCAAAAAACACTGAAGGATCACTGTCTTATATGCGATGGCGATGTGGAATATCAAACTTGCTGTGCAAAAAGTTCTGGCCGTATTTTCTGGTATTGAAATTCACCATGTCGATATTTCAATTTTTCCAAATTTTTTCAGGAATAATTCGTCATGAATATTGCATTACCAATATTAGTATATGTTTGAATATTTCAAAGTCATCACTCTCAAAATCCCGATACCCCTTTCAGTTGTGATTCGAAAATGACGAGTTGAATATTTTCATTTTACTTTGAAAACAATATTCAAGCATTATCAGAATTTGCATATCATATTGCAGTATTATGCCAATATGCCACCTAATGTGATAATTCAATATTTTAATCTGCGCTCCCAATGTCGAATGCACATCTATACCACACAACTTTTCTTAACAAACAAGTCTCTCCATACCGTAGAGCGTTATAGTGGTAAACAATGAAAAATCCAAAGTGAAGGTCCGGGTTCAAGCACCGCAGCAGCCAGACTTTTTTCCAGGTTAGTATTCGGTATGTACATGTGCATGAGAGAAATTTTCAAGTTGACTAATTGGTAAAGAAGAAATGAATAATTCCGGATATGAAAACTGAGAATTACGAAGTGACATCAATTGAATTTATTTTTTTCGTCGATATATCATTAACAAGAAGAAGGTACGTTTTCGGAATGTCCCAAACAGTTCCCCTTTCTGTACATTACAGGTCCTGTGTGAACTAGAAAAGTACGTACCTGGGATTACCGACTATTGCGGAAACGGTAAGTTCCAGGGAGGTCTTATGTACGTCTGTCGTAGACTAAAGTACGTCCCAAATACGTACAATACATCCTCACCGTACATATGCAGTACGTCCACTGGACGTACATGTGCTATCTGGGTATTTATATATATATATATACGGAATGTTGTTTGGGGATGCAGTCAAATTACTGCGCTGTTTTTTAAAGAATACTCTTTGTTATCTGGTCGAGCTTTCGAGAATGTTTTTTCCCTTTATCAAGACATCTACAAAATTTTAATCATTATAAAACAGTTGTAAAACATTAAGAAAATGTACTCACTAACGTGAGGTTATAGTAAGAAGTCAGACGTAAAATGAGACACAGAGAACTGATACTTGTCCTCATTCGAAAAAGAGTCTCACATTGCATTCAACTTCACATATATATGTATAAAAACTTATATTAATTAAATTTTTGGAAAATCAAAATTTCACCGGCACGTGCTCGGAGGTGGTTACCAAAGGAAAGGAAATATTTGAAAATTGATAATTGACATATGAAAAGACATTTGAAGTTTTAAATTTTGAAAATTGACAGAGACAAGCCAGGGTTACCAAAAGGTACACCAACAAAACATGACCAAAATCATAAAACAAAGTGTAAAAATTGAAACTGAGTACAGTGCTGCCACTCTCTCCCAACTGACGTGAGTAGTTTTCGACAGCCCCAGCACTGCGCCCAAAATTCAAGAACTCTACCTGTTACTTGGGGGAACTGGAGGAATCAGCTCCAATTTAAGAATATAGTTATAAATGTTACTAAGGTTGTTAAGATCAGTCTTTTTGTTCATGTTGTTGGTGCTCCTATTGATAAAGAACATTTCTTTAAACAAACGTTTCTGCAGATTGCCTTCAGTACACAAAACTTTCACTTCCTCATAGTTCATTGTATGTTTTGCGTTGATTACATGTTCAGCAAGAGCACAGGTGGCTTTCTTAGTGTTACAATCACTTTTGTGTGACGTTAAGCGTCCGGATAGATTTCTAGAGGTCTGTCCAATATATGTCCTGCCACATGTATGACAAGGAATTTCATATACCACATTCGACTTCTCTACCGTTTTCAAAGGAGTTTTAATTTTGGAAAACAGACTATTAGTAGTGGTAACGATGTATTGAGCAAATTTAATATTTTCACTCTTAAACACGTTAAGAAGCTTAGGTGTTAGAGATTGAAAATATGGTAGTGAACTGAAAAACAGAGCATTGGGATGCCCCTCTCCACTATTTGAAGCATTTACATTATTATTAAAAATATTATTATTTGAGGAAATATTCAATAAATTTTGAGAAATATTTATAACTGTGGATGGGGAACTAAAAAGTAATTTATTCAAAAGTTTACAAGGATATGAATTTTCAAGAAGAATACCCTTCAATTCCCTCATACATTCGTCTTTAAACTCTGGATGTGTCAAACTGATCACTCTGTTCTTCATAGTTAGGACTAAGTTAATTTTCATCTTCGTTGGATGGTAAGAATGGTAGTTCAGTAACCTGTTACTGGCACATGGTTTCCTATACCATTTTGTACGTAGAACATTATCTGGATCTCTGCATACTCGCATATCTAGGAAAGGTAAACTATTGTTACCTTCTTCCTCAGCTGTAAATTGTAAGTGTTCGTTGAAACTGTTGAAAATTGTTAACGCTTCCTCAGTTCTACCACGAGGAACAGACAGGATCAAATCATCTACATATCGTTTAATGAAAGGAATATTAAAAGGGATTCTATCTTTGACTTCCATGATTAAGTCATCTAACACAAAATTTACTAGAATTGGGGAAATGGTTGAACCCATTGGGGTACCAAAAATTTGTTTATAAAAGGTGTCCTGAAAAACTAGGACGTTCGAGTCAAAAATATATTCTAAAATAGACTTAAAATTTGGGAAATCAAGATTACAATGTTGAGAAATGACATTCCAATGGTTCTGCAAGCTATTGATTATCACGTTTAATGGTAAGTTAGTAAAAAGAGAGACTACATCAAAACTCACCAATACATAGTCCTCTGGAAGTTTATAGTTATTAATGAAATTGCTAAAAGTTGAAGAGTCTTTCACATAAAAGTCGTTGTCAGTATCATATGACATGGACAAAATATTAGCCAGCCATTTAGCTAGTTTGCTGTTAGGTGAATTTATTGACGACACTATGGGTCTCATGGACAGTTCAGGTTTGTGCACTTTAGGCAAAGTGTAAAATCTAGGAGTTACTGCATTATACATGGTCAGTTTTTTGGCTGCAACCTCATCCACCATTTTATCCTTTTTAATCCTAGAAACTATTTTGTTTGCTTTTTGTTGTAAAGTGCTAACTGGATTGTTAAGGAGAAATACGGAATGTTGTTTGGGGATGCAGTCAAATTACTTCTCCTCAACTAGTCAGTCAAGACTACCCTTCGCTTTATAACTTCTAGAAATGGGGTTCTTCACTAACATCCGACAGCAGTTTGGTCTACAAACAGTTGCACACATGAAAACATGGGCAAAAACGAACACCAAGTTGGCATCGATGAGAAACAGAAGACTGTTCTTGCTGAAGTGTCGAAGGTACCACATATTTCCAAATCACGTAATCAATGGCATTGGTAACGTGACAACATTACTACATCACCGAGGAGGAGTAACAGGACGATCAGTGCAGAGCTTCAATCACAGGTTGAGGAAAAATATTTTAAACTTAGAAATTAAAATCACTTTCAGTGAAATCACTAATCTAGAAAGGGTTTTAAATGACCTGAAGCGAATATTATCAGCCACCTTGCCGGCCACCACTTTTGAAGAATATGAACGTAGACTCACAATTAAATATAACACTTTATTTCACAAAATTAAACAAAGAAACAGAAACAAATTTGATAACCTTCAAAACAATGAATTTCTTTCCATTAAAATACAGGAAAAATGGATAAAGAACCTCACAAATGTTGAAATACCTCCGGATATTAAACGTTTTCTGGCTCTGGGTCCAAAATTTGGAATTTGTCCTTTAACAAAAGAAATAAAACTTTCTAACCTTCTTGCTGATTTGGAAAATATACTTTTCAACATGGACAAAAATGTCCAAGATATTTATCGTGCTCAATGTACAAACATCATAACAAATTTTCTTCATAAAAATTCAAATAATTACCATTTCTTAAGAAAAACTTTTGACCTATGTAAATCTTTTTTGAAACAACATCCTGAAATCTATGTAGTAAGAAGTGACAAAGGCAATGTGACTGTGATAATGTTCAAAGATGATTATGACACTAAAAGTGCTGAATTACTTAGTGACACTAAATATTATAAAAAATTAAACAGAGAAAAACAGAACAGTCTTCTGTTTCTCATCGATGCCAACTTGGTGTTCGTTTTTGCCCATGTTTTCATGTGTGCAACTGTTTGTAGACCAAACTGCTGTCGGATGTTAGTGAAGAACCCCATTTCTAGAAGTTATAAAGCGAAGGGTAGTCTTGACTGACTAGTTGAGGAGAAGTAATTTGACTGCATCCCCAAACAACATTCCGTATTTCTCCTTAACAATCCAGTTAGCACTTTACAACAAAAAGCAAACAAAATAGTTTCTAGGATTAAAAAGGATAAAATGGTGGATGAGGTTGCAGCCAAAAAACTGACCATGTATAATGCAGTAACTCCTAGATTTTACACTTTGCCTAAAGTGCACAAACCTGAACTGTCCATGAGACCCATAGTGTCGTCAATAAATTCACCTAACAGCAAACTAGCTAAATGGCTGGCTAATATTTTGTCCATGTCATATGATACTGACAACGACTTTTATGTGAAAGACTCTTCAACTTTTAGCAATTTCATTAAGATGAGGATTGACGAATGACCGTTGGAAATAAATTTTCAGAGTTCCAAAGATCGCCGCCCTCAGCGCAACCAGTCCGTTTGAAGAATTTTTCAAATGGCGAATAATTGTCGGAATCTATATTGGAAGGTAATTCCTCCGTTCACGAGAGGTCGCTGATAGCTGATCGTACACAGACGAGCCAAACAAATAATAAACTATTTCAGAAGCAGTAAACAAACTGCAACGAATAATATAAGGAATACATTGGGTGAAAAGTGAAACCTTTGCGTGAACGGTAGAAGGTAGAAGGCATGATAAACAGTGGCTACAATATTAGCTGCTGTGCTGTTTGTCGTGGGTCAAAAATATTATTAGAGTTCTGAAAAATGTATTTTGTATAGCTGATAAAAAAACATCATTTCGTTTCTTTTTTGTTTTCGGATAGGTATAACGTGAACAGTAGGTCGACTGTTAGTCTCTGAACCGTATAGAAGGGAACGATAACTCCCGGTCGGCGTCTACGACGTAACAGGAACAGGTACAAATTATATTTTTTGTTTGTGGTAGGGTCTCGGCTGTCTGCTATCACTTCGCTCTCGCGGAGAGTGAATTTGTGTTCACGTTTTCTTTACGGTGGTGTAGGTAATATTCGTGCAGACGGTGCAGGCTGATGATAGATGATAACATTGTACTTTTTCTTTATAGGTATAACAAAATGTTTATTAATTAACTCGCTTATATTAATCAGCTTGACTTGAATTAACAATGTAATAAAATCTTTGACATCAAGTTTAACCCACTTGTAGACGTCCGAACGATTTGAAATTTGGCAGGTGTTCTTAATTCCGGTGACAATGCATTATGACATTTTTGTGGGAGAAAGAACAAAATTGCGGCTCCATATTGGCGATATTTAATTATGATCCGAATCGAATCAAAATTGGTATGTAAGGGTTTTCTGGTCGAAAGTTGAGAATATTTCGTCAAAATTCGGAATGGCGGCTTCAATATGGCGGACGAGTTCCGTATTTATCAACCGACTCTAATCCAAATTGGTATTTGGGGATTTTCCGGGTCGAAGATTATGACTCTTCAGTTAAAATTGAAAAATTCGAATGACGCTTTTGAGAATGTTGTAAAATTTCCAAAATATATTTAAAATCGATAACGAGATATGTCAAGACTAAATTGTAGAAAATGAATATTATTGAAATCTTTTTTAAAAACGCTTATATTTAAATGTCGTGAAAAAGATAGAGCGCGATTACAAGGTTAGCATCTTCAGGAGAAGTAAATTGATACTCGAATCAAAATACTTCTCATGAAGATGCTAACCTTGTTAGCGAAACGCGCGTCGAGTGCAAACAAAATCAGTTTGGTGTTAGGGTAATTGATATCTAAAAATAATTCTGATCCTGGTTATTAAAAAATGAAGAGCGTAGAGCGCTCATCAATCATTGAGAAAATGTATAGTTTCCTACGGCTTTTACTCATATTCTTCGTATTTGAATAACCAGGAATAATATTATTTTCCCTTTTTAGTGTTTTCAAATATGGGAGTGTTTTTTGAAAAGTTTTGTTTATAATATTTATTTTCGTATTATTTGCACAATATCTGATACGTTTTTCGGTTGAAGATGGCGGGCAAGTTTTGTGATTTATGAACCGATGCTATTCAAAATGAGTATATTAATATTTCAGTGGTGAAAAATCCAATTTTTTGTCATAATTCAAGATGGCAAGCGTATTTTATGCAGTGTTTTTTTGGGGTCGAGGCTCACAATTTCTCGTCCAAAATGATATAATTAAACGAGATGTGTTAGATAGGATCCTATTTGAAGTATACAGTGTGTAACAACGAAAACTTAACAGAGCTGTTGTTGAATATAAAAAGTAAGATTTTGACAAAAAACCTCGGACACGTCGATTTATAATTGAAGAGGAACACCTTTAAGACTACTCAGATTTTTTCTAGTACGCACCCCCTCGGAGGGTGCGTCCGACGACTCTTATTTAGATAGGAAAAGTAGGTCGAGTGGCACCTCGTGTTTTGAAGGTCTTTCGAATGAGATCAACGCCTTTTAAAATAAGTCAAATTGTTTTTAAGGTACAATTCACATTCAGAACTTTCATAGAAAAATAAATTTTGGCTTTTTATAACAACCTGCCAATACGTGTCCATGTGATTTCGTAGTTTTTGTTTATTACGAGGAGATTTTTTCGGGGGAGGGGGTTGGTTACCAATCGTTACAAAAAAATTTCTTACAACAGAGAATTGTAAAGGTATTCGAAAGACCTTTAAAACACGAAGTGCCACACGACCTACTTTTCCTATCCAAATTAGGGTCGTCGGACGCACCCCTCTGAGGGGGTGCGTACTACAAAAAATCTGAGTAGTCTGAAAGGTGTCCCGCCCCTTCAATTATAAATTGACGGGTCCGAGCTTTTTTCAAACGCCAATAGCTTCATTTCAATAATGAATTATTATGTTCAACTTGCTTCTGGGGTCATTTGACCTTGCCAAGGTCATCTCACCGCGAATGGTATACAAGCAGTTTATCGAGTCGCATTGGGTTTTTTCTTGATGTCTGTACTCATTTTTTGTACCTATAAGGTGTATTCATATCTGCTCTTCTCAATGAACTCAATGAATATTTGACAAGGCAAATTTCACTACCACTACCTTCAGCATCCATAGTCGAAATTAGTATTTATCTTGTTCAGTCTAGGAAAAAAAAATCCATGCAAACCACATAGAAAAGAAATCTCTCACACTATAAAATCCTTCCGCCACCAAGTACCGCTCAACCTCATTTTTGAAAGCTTCGTAAGTTTTCAGCATTTGTAATGATTTCGATAGTGAATAGAAAGGAGTAATTGCCGCATAGTGTGGTGATTTTTCTTATAATGATGTACCTATGACGGGTTGGTACAGTCAATTTATTGTTTCTTTTATCTAATTTTTTGATCAAATTTCTCCTGAACACTTTTGACACATTTCAAAATGTCGAAATTGTATTCACGGTGAAACAATTACTGCAACTTTGCCCATAATCTAAGTTGAAAATTAACGCTTTTGAGCACAAAAGACTCTGTTCCAGTCGCATGCTGCTCCCTAAGATGCCGAGAATCTAGATGGGTTCCAAGAACCCTCACATATTTGGAAAAACGTACGTTGGTATAACTAGGTTCTGCGGCTTGGATGTTGAATAAATGTACCTATATGTAGGTATTCCGTTTTTCCAGTATTTAAAATAAGTCGATTTTTTGCACCAAATGTCCATCTCTTCCATGTGATGAGAACTTTTTCCTCAGTGGTCTTTCCCGATGTACTAACAGTGGTGTCATCAGCGAAAATGACAACTCTGCCACTACTAATATGACAGGGCAAGTCATTTACGTATAATAAACAAAAAAGTGGACCTATTACTGATCCCTGATGAACTCCTAACGGAACATTGTATTTGCCAGACGAGTTACTGCACATCTTCACGAGAGATTGTATCCAATCCACTTCCTGTCGGAAGCACAAAGACTATTTACTAACAGTGGCAATGCCGCAGTTGGCGATTAAAAATCTAAACCCTAAATTCGCGAATGCCACAGACCACAGACGAATCGGCATCATCGTTTTTGATCGGTTGCTAGGGCGACGCCTACCTGACTGAGGGGGACAAGCGCGCTAGCGCTAGCAAAGAGTAGGGGTAGAACATATTGAACATATTATCTTTGGCGCTAGCGCGCTCCCAGACCTGTTTTTATGAACGAGTTCGTTCCTTACATTTACGGTTAGATTATTGAAAAAAGTAATTTTTCAAGAAAACACAATCCAGTGTAATCAAAATGAGAACACTTCCTCTAATGCTCATCAAGTAATGAAGTTTATCTTTCACAACAGCCAAATCTATACTGTCGAATGCTTATGACAGATCAAACATTGAGACGACAAATTTATTCTGAATTCTGATCAAGTTCATAAAGAGATGATTTGTAGCTGTTTCCACAGATTTGTTGTTGCGAAAACCGTGTTGGGAAGAAGAATTCCGATACTTTTCTGAGAAGTACATTAATCGGTAATAGGTAGGTATATCATAAAAGCTCTTTCGAGTATTTTTGAGACAATAAGGAAATGTTATATATAGTTATCCATTATGAGAGGATTGCCTTTTTAAACAATGATGAGAATACATTAGCAACTTTCATTAAATTCGTAAACTTTCCTTACGGCAGTGAGAAATTGATTGTTGATATGTGTAAGGGGAGATGAAACAAGTTCACAAAATAACTGGAGAAATTTCATCTGTACTAGAACTAGTTTTGTTTTTCATAGAGACAATTATTTTGATAATATCATTTTCGGATGATTATGGTACAAATACACTATTAATTTGTCTGATTACATAGGTAATCGTTTTCAGCAGCGCCAGCTTTCGCGAAAATTTTAGCAAAAGAAGTACCTACCTAGGTAGGAAGGTATCTGCTATCAACATTTTATCAGTAATTACCGAGAGTTTCGACCTCTGAGTCAAGTTCGGAGGTCATATATATATATATATATATATATATATATATATATATATATATATATATATATAAACGATAGATGTATTAGTGTCTGTGTAATTAACAATGGAATGATTTGTCTGAATGCCGCTATAATTTCATTCCATTATATATATATATATATATATATATATATATATATATATATATATATATATATATATATATATACTATATGACTTAGTGCCTTCTGCTTGTAAGTCCACGAAATTTTATGGATAATGAAAAAAAGTATTGTATTTTGACAAAAAGTTCATAATCTCCAGTCCCAAAACCTCGGCGGTACCAATTAGATTAGAATCCGACTGAATCACAAAACTCATATCCGCCATATTGAATTTTAGAATAACTGAAAACTCCACCTACGAAATCTACATACCAAGAGTAGAATCGGACAACACTATAAATTACAAGTCATTTGCACTTATTTTTAGATACTTCCAAGGTTAGACTATAAAAAACAAATAAGTTCCCAGATGACATGGATATGGATAATTACTTTTTATCACATTCACCAATGAATAATAATTTGTTTTCACATTAAATGCCACTATATATTATAGTTTCTATTGAGAAAAAAGGCCAAAGACAAAAAAAACTGAATACACACAATCACGTTTTATATATTGTTTGGCTCACCCAATACAATACGAACTACGACTTCTCTTGTTCGACGTGGTCCTCCCTAGCGCCACCTATGAGAAAATAGCCACATCACGTATGGAGCGATTTTCGGCTAAATTTCACGTGTTTATGGCTGCCATGTTGAATGTTTCTAATAATGCTTGAACCTTTGTATATTGACTATATAGTAGGATAACCTTATGGAAATTGTATTTGACAGGAGTGGAGACTGTCACTAGATGGCGTAGGTGAAAATGGAGACTCGCTTTTGAATATCATATCCCCGCCACCAATAGAGACGAAAATCGCTTGCCTTGAAGAATTTGACCTGAGAAAGGTTTGGGTTTATCGGACAGACCCGCATTAGGGTCGAGTGTCGTTGTTTATGAGTTAAGTGGTGGGTAGATTCGAATAATTATAATTCACTTGCATAATGAGTTTCCTATTTATCTTGTGTATCAGGTAGATTATTGGGATGGAATATCGGTCGTTGGATGTGCCATAAGACTGGAGATTAACTATATATAGATAGATGATGTGCTGGAAGTGAATTATAATCAGACTGAGTTGAGAACCTTAAAATAGTGACGTTTGCTATCAACATTTCGATTGTGTAGTGTGAATTTTTTTGGAGACGCTCAACCCCTTTGTATTTTGGATACATCCATAAACGGTAAGTAGTCTACCCATTTCAATGAAAGTCTAACTTATTTGAAAAAAAGAAGGTAAATTTAGGTAAAATTCTGTTTATTCCGCCGACATCAAGTTTTAAAAAAATATCAGTGCCTACTTTTGTGTATTTCGAGTCGCTTAAAATGAATCAGAGTCAAAACGAGACGGTTTCCCCTTTCCGAAGTTAAAGCCCTTCAAAGTTTAGAAGGACAAATTCCTCGATATTGATTAAAGTTAGGTTAGGTTCGGTTAATCTGAAAATCGTGTCAGGAATTATTTCTCGAGTTTTTTATTGACGAACGGTAGAAAGTTATGAAGGAGGTGGACTGATGTGTACCGGGCACCAAAACGAATATAAACTTGTGTTCTTGATAGTTTTTAGGTGCAAAAAGCCCAAATATGCCCTTTGAAGTTTTGAAGCTGCGTTTTGACTTCGGATTTGTGTTCAGCGATTTCAAGTACATAAGTTGGAATACTACCCAAAAAATTGTAGAAGCATCTCATTAAGAAAAGAGTTGAGTGTTCTTTTTCATTTGAAGTTTGCAATTTCAACAGTTATTGTTGTGTTTTCAGATGGCTGGAAATAAGTGTCAATTTTATAAATATGGTCAATCCGCCAGGACAGGGTGTGACATAAGTAACTTCAATTTCGAAGTGTCATTACTTGTCACATTTTATTATTATAAGAGCTGGTTCAGAAAAAATAAGCATAATTTAGTGAAATTTAATGCACAAATCCATTGAAGTTGAATATCTTGTATCCAATTTGTAGTTCTACTCATTTTGTAGTAACGCAATGGATGAAGTTGAGTTCTCAACTGATAAGTTAGATAAGATGTGCAAAATTTGAAATGAATTATTAATCAAGTCAAACAGCGGTTTTGCACAGTAAATATCAAAAATAATGTTTTACATATTAATCTCTCCTGCAAAATAAAACAGACTACTTATTGAAAATTATGCATCATCAGTTACACATTTCACTTGATCATATTTTTCTTTATTCAATTCGTTGACTCTGTTATTTCTCATTCGATATCTCATTTTTTGTCGCAAAACGTTTTCTGTGATCAATCAAACCTTTCATTGTTATATTTATATATTATTTCATAACAACAATTTCCCATAAATAACACCTTTGAATTGTTATTTCAGGTAATGGCAGATTTGAGTCCGAAGTCTTTGCGAAAAAAAATTTTATGCAGCAATCATTTTACTGCTGATCAAGTGGCTGCAAGGACCTTGCCAGTAGATGCTGTTCCGGAGAAGTTTGTTTTAGACAGTAGTAGCGTGGAAAGTAGCCCGCCTTCATTGCAAGTGGCTTCGTGTTCAAAATCTTATGTAGGTACTAGTATAAGACTTTTTGAAGATAATATAATTGAGAGTAGCTCTAGTAGCAGTGATAATCTCTAAGGATTTCAAAAAAAGTTCAATTTTCTGCTAAGGTTTTATTCAAAGATGCTCCAACAAATGTTTCCAATGCTTTATTGAATATGCAATTGAAACATAAATTTAGTACACCTTGTACATTATTGGAAAAACAAAATCTATATCCTTATATTATAAGAGCCCTTCAACATATAACTATATGAGACAAAAAGGTATAATCCTTCCAGCAATTTCCACAATAAAAAAATGGTTGGGGAATTTCAAATGTGAACCGGGATTTAACAAAAAAGTTTTCACACAATTGTCTTTGAAAGCTGAAACTATGAAACCGTCAGAAAAACTGTGTTCGCTTATTTTTGATGAAATGGCTCTGAAAAGATAAGTAGAAACAGATATAATTGAAGGACTAGTAGATTTTGGAAATGAAGTGGGAAAAAGACTTGTACCGGCGAATCTCGCTCTATATAGTAGTTATGATTCGTGGAATTTATGCAAATTGGAAAATGCCTCTGGCCTATTTTGTAACTGATAACGGAGTGAGTGCGATTGAACTCCAAACAATAATCTCAACTTGCTTGAAGGAACTACTTTGTGCAAACCTAAATCCAATAGGGCTGGTATGTGATTTATCAAAAGTAAACCAACAGTTTTATAAAAATTTGAATGTATCACACACAAAACCTTATTTTTCAGAGGAGGAGAGAACATATTTTGCATTTTATGATGCCCCACATTTGTTAAAGTGCTTAAGAAATAATTTTTTGAATAATTATTTTATTTTTGATGATAAACATATAACATTTTCTGATGTCAAGAAGGTTTACGAAATCGATAAAAGTAGCAAAACTGGTCGATGTCTTCTGAAATTAACTGATAAACATTTTTCTCCAAATGCATTTGAGAAGATGAATGTTAAATTAGCTGCTCAACTTCTGAGTCATAGTGTGTCAGCTGCAATCAAAGTTGCAGTGAGAAGTGGAGAACTTGTTTCCTCAACTGCCGAAAACACAGCATTTTTCATAAATACACTCAACAATTAGTTCGATGCACTAAATAGTACTCATTTTAAAAGTGCTAATCCATATAATCGTGGTATGTGTGAGAAAAATCCTCAGGTAATGGAAGCACTCAATGCTGGTTATGATTTATTGAAAATATACAAAATTGTTAAAAAAAGTAAAATGTCTAGGCCTCCTTCTTTTGATGGTTTTTTACAAACCATCAATGCAGTAAAAATGTTTTTCGAAAAACAAAAGCATTTAGGTTTCACTTTCTTGTTCACGGTCAGGTTGAATCAGGATCCCCTCGAAAATCAATTTTCAATTTTTAGACAAAAGGGTGGTTATAATAGAAATCCCACAGTGAAAACATTTCGGGCAGCATTCAAAATGAGCATTGTGACTAATTTAATAAGACCCGCACTAAGTGCAAATTCTGGATCAAATATCGATCATGATCAAAACATTCTTGATAATGAAGACTTAATAGATTCTGTTGGTTCCGCATCTGAAGAAAATACTCTTGAGACAATAGACGTGGATGATTCATTATGTGAGAGTTCGTGTTGGTTTGAAAAATTTTAAATTATCCATATTGCAAAATAATTAAGTTCTCTCCTCTCCCAATATAGAGAAATTTAAAACCTAAAAATTATGTAAGACTTCTTTATCTTGAGGTAGTCGTCTATTCATACTTGAATGAGCAACAGACAAAAAGGTCAATTAGAAAGTTTTGTTGAATAATCACAAATAACTATGTATTAAATTGGCTGGTCATCTAAATCCAATAGTTTGCTAATTATTTGAATAACAGAAGTTAAGGTTTGGTAATATATTTTCTGAAGAAATAGAAAATGGTTATGGGGTTCCACAGGGAAGTGTGCTTGGACCTTTATTGTTCTCGATATACATTGATGATATAGTCGAAGCAGCAGGAAATTGTAAAATTCATTTGTATGCTGATGACACATTAATTAAAAGTGCACACTCTCTCAATTCTTTCAAAATTACTCTAAAAAAACATTTGTTGGAGAAAAGTAATCTCTAATCCTTCTTGGTAAATAATTATAAAATCAATTGATTTTCTTCACACCTACAATCAATTACATTTCAACTCTCATATGATTCATCAGTACTTGTTCATTACTGAGTATACGGATATTTATGTATATATGTGACACATATTTTATATTGTTTATTTTATTAAGTGTTTGACTAATCTGTGTATTTTAGATGAGACATTATGGATATTTTAAAATCAATGTAGTAAAATCGAATGTAAATTAGTCAATAAATGAAGGTTATATATATAATTCTATTGCGTGAAACATTTTGTTTTTTTTTATTGTTGTATGTATATGGCTTTACAATTCAACGAAGTTCACTTTGACTCAAAGATGCGCAAAAAAAGAACAGAAACGATGCTATGAGTGAGCTAGAAAATATCATTGTACCACAGCACATTCAACCTTGAGATACCAAGTGAACTTCGTTGGGCTATATTTATTTATTTTATAATGAAACTTCAAAAATTTTGCCTCACACGTTCTGAATATTTGAAAAATGATTTCTTTAAATGTTGGTAGAAATTTCAGTATATTTTTCTCAACATTAATAAATGTTTTTTCTGGGTTAACCGTTTCATCCTATTTATTCATCTATAATTCTATACGATACGTTGAAATTCGTTGAACAATCCATTGTAATTTTTCGTATGAGTTTGAAAGCTTTTTCTTGTATTCAAACTATCCACTCCATATTCAATATTGGCGTTGTTATTACCTGTACTATAATAATTTTCTGAATATTGGGGTTTACTATAATAATTTTCTGAATATTGGTGTTAATACACTTATGACATTATGAATTGAATGTGTTGATTAAAAATGTATTGAGTGATTGAGTTTTTTTTTATTTTCATTATGCGGTAACCGATCTCAATATGTTTAATGTGGAGAAAAGAAATTTTTTCCGCAGCCACCTGAGAAATTAATGTCCGAATAGTAGTCCTGAAAACATATGCCAACACACAGGCATATATTTTTTTTTGTAATCCCATACTGTTATTCTGATTTAATGGTATTCAGATGACAATTGAAAGATTAATGATAACGTCCTCCGTCCGCTAAGATTCATCAACGGCCAGAGGCCGTTATAGCATTTTTGTGCATATTGTTGAGCTGCTCTATGACAACACGATGTTGGGATTTTTCTGTAGAATCACGAGACATATGGTTTGTTCTTTCCTTGGAATCAAAATGTAATCTTTCAACAGTTTCGAACGACCCATGGCCGATACGCAAATAACGCATTTGGTTGTTATAATCTTTGTCTACGCTTCGGACAATATTCAACCTCATCTGTTATTTGCTACATATTGGCCTTGTAGGGTTTATAACACACCTCATATATATCATCTAGAATTCGAAACATGCTTTATTTTGTAGCAAAATGGACACTTTGAAAAAAGTAATATTATAAGTGATCCATGCTTCCTGGATTTTTGAGTACAATGTAATCAATTTCAACCTTACAGGTTTTCTAGTTAGTTTTGTTAACTCTGAAAGTGTTGCAAAAAAGGAAAATTATAAGTGGTGGAATATAAATAGTGTACATAATGGGTGTTTTACACTGCGATTTTTATGCAACGCAAGTCCATAATTATAAGTGCACCCGTGCAATTTCCAGGCAAATCTGGTGCCTTTTTTTTCAAGATTTTTTTGTACTCCTTCGCTTAAAAGCCAAAATACACAACATTCCAAATTACAACCTCGTAAAAACATTAACCACCTCAACGTTCGCTATACAATACATTTCTTTAATGTTCCCCCCCCCCCCATCCTTAATATTTTGAACGGATCAACTCAGAAATTTGAAACTTGGGATAATGAAAATTGACACATGAAAATTTCAATATGACGACTGGGCGCCATATCGAAAACAAAATGGGAAGGTGAGTCTTGTGATACATCATTTTTAAGTTCCTGACGAATACTTTACAACCCTAGAATATGAAGTCAATATCTTCACCTACTACAAAATGCCGGAACACTTAATAATTACCTGACAACAAACACATTAATATCGATATTTCTAAAAATATTCGTCTCTGTCATATGGCAATCTCAAAAATAATAGTTTAACAGTTTATTTTTTGTTAAAAAAAAATCAGTTCAACGAACATCATTGTTCAGTTCTAATATTCTCATTCAGTTTCCCGATTTTATAAGTAGCAGATAGTTATCACGTAAACTATTTCCAAAATGGTCAATTGAACAAAGTTCAACAAAGGAATTGTATTTGAATATGCTGGCAACTACTGTTGATCCTCTAATCACCGAAATCGTCGAATTGAATCCTAATGAAATCGATAGGGATATTTTCATTCCAACAAGATGGAGCACCAACACATAACTCCCCATAAGTGAGAAACTACTTGGATAATACTTTCTATGGTCGTTGGATTGGCCATCGAGGTACTACGGAATGGCCAGCCCGCTTGCCAGATTTGAGACCTTTAGACTTTTTTTATGAGGCTCATTGAAGCAGAAGGTGTTCGAAACTGAACCTGCTTCAATATTGAATAAACGGCAGAGAATAATAAATATTTGTAGAAATATTGCCGGTGCTGTGTTCGAAAATGTTCAACGTGAAATATTGGATAGTCTGTTCTCATCTCCAATACGTTTAAGGCAACCATATCGAGCATCTTCTGAACTGAACTCAGCTGTTTTCCTCAACTTATGAATTCAAACGTCGATGTGTGCAGGCAATTATTAAATGTTCCGTCATTTTGTAGTAGGTAAAGATATTGACTTCATATTCTAGGGTTGTGAAGTAATTGTCAGGAGCTTCAAAATGATGTATCACAAAAACACTCTTTTCATTTAATTTTTTTTCCGGATGGTGCCCGGTCGCCATCTTGAAATTTTCATGTGTCAATTTTACTCCAAAATATAGTATTCATGCATCAATTTCATTAATTCAAGTTCCAAAGATTTCAGTTGATCCGTTCGATAAAGGGTGGGGGCTTTAAAGAAATGCACTACTGTATTTCCCGAAGAATGAACTCGGTAAGAAATTTCTTGCATCACACCAATAAAGTAACTCCCATAACTTGCTGGAAAGACTGTGCTTTGATTTAGTCGAGTTCTGAAATTCAACAGTAACTTCCATCAGTTCTATCACTGATGCCTCTATCTCTGTTTCTGGTTCGTCACAAACAGAGCGAGAGGCATTAGTAATGGAACTGATGGAAGTTATTGTTGAATTTCAGAAAACGCCTTTTATATATGCACTAAGGTTATCACACTCATATTCTAAGTTTCACTTACGAACCTTGTATCAATAATAATGGCATCTCAACACTACAAAATATATCAAATAATTATCCGAAGATATTAAAGTACTTTCAACGTGTTTTAGAAATGAAAGATCTGTTTGGGATTATTAAACTGACAATTCAGACATTTCAATAGGAATCTGGCCGCATTCACCAGACTAAACAACTACGGAACTGTTACGAATTTTTCTGCTGATACAACTGCTACCTGTCAACAAGTTTGGTTCATCTAGTAGAAGTAGCAAAAAATCCGCTACCGATACGTAGCGTAAACGTTATTTGCTCTTATCTGCTGAATGCTCCCATTGAATAGCGTTTTACCACGAACAAACTTTATTCTTCATAAACGAGGTTTTATAACTTCAATTCTCTCAGGTATATCAATAGACATGAACATTTGCCAGCAATTAATCTCTCGACATATCAAAAAAATAATTAATGGTTCGAAATTAATGCTTGGATTCCATATTTCACCTATTCACATCAAATTATGGGAGTCCAGGCCAGCTTCAACTTTGCAATTTTAAATGTACTCTCTAGGGGGCGCATCTGTACGGTCAGTTTATTTAAGAATTATTCCGTTTGCCGCTCGACTTTGTGTCAAATGGTGAATGCACGTGCATTATCCTACTATATAGTCTATATACAAAGCTTGAACGAAATAAAGTTAAGTACAGAAAACTCATTTATTATGGACTTTTTGAAGCCTACATTCGGCAGGGTGATTCTTCATTAGGTGAATTAGGTGCTGAGAACTTTTGGTTCCATTCTGAAACAAAAACTTGAAAAAATTTCAAATGTTTGAAAATCAATATTTTCTTTTGTGGAAATAATTCGAGCCTTAAATTTTGTCATCACCTATTCCAATCCTTTATCTTTCGGTATACCAAATCCCGTTTCAGCCAGTTGTCATTTAAACGAATCGTCTTTTCATAAAGTTGATGCTGCTCTGAGCATTATTGTCAATCCCCCTCTTGATAACTATAAACTTCCAGAGGACTATGTATTGGTGAGTTTTGATGTAGTCTCTCTTTTTACTAACTTACCATTAAACGTGATGATCAATAGCTTGCAGAACCATTGGAATGTCATTTCTCAACATTGTAATCTTGATTTCCCAAATTTTAAGTCTATTTTAGAATAAATTTTTGACTCGAACGTCCTAGTTTTTCAGGACACCTTTTATAAACAAATTTTTGGTACCCCAATGGGTTCAACCATTTCCCCAATTCTAGTAAATTTTATGTTAGATGACTTAATCATGGAAGTCAAAGATAGAATCCCTTTTAATATTCCTTTCATTAAACGATATGTAGATGATTTAATCCTGTCTGTTCCTCGTGGTAGAACTGAGGAAGCGTTAACAATTTTCAACAGTTTCAACGAACACTTACAATTTACAGCTGAGGAAGAAGGTAACAATAGTTTACCTTTCCTAGATATGCGAGTATGCAGAGATCCAGATAATGTTCTACGTACAAAATGGTATAGGAAACCATGTGCCAGTAACAGGTTACTGAACTACCATTCTTACCATCCAACGAAGATGAAAATTAACTTAGTCCTAACTATGAAGAACAGAGTGATCAGTTTGACACATCCAGAGTTTAAAGACGAATGTATGAGGGAATTGAAGGGTATTCTTCTTGAAAATTCATATCCTTGTGAACTTTTGAATAAATTACTTTTTAGTTCCCCATCCACAGTTATAAATATTTCTCAAAATTTATTGAATATTTCCTCAAATAATAATATTTTAAATAATAATGTAAATGCTTCAAATAGTGGAGAGGGGCATCCCAATGCTCTGTTTTTCAGTTCACTACCATATTTTCAATCTCTAACACCTAAGCTTCTTAACGTGTTTAAGAGTGAAAATATTAAATTTGCTCAATACATCGTTACCACTACTAATAGTCTGTTTTCCAAAATTAAAACGGTAGAGAAGTCGAATGTGGTATATGAAATTCCTTGTCATACATGTGGCAGGACATATATTGGACAGACCTCTAGAAATCTATCCGGACGCTTAACGTCACACAAAAGTGATTGTAACACTAAGAAAGCCACCTGTGCTCTTGCTGAACATGTAATCAACGCAAAACATACAATGAACTATGAGGAAGTGAAAGTTTTGTGTACTGAAGGCAATCTGCAGAAACGTTTGTTTAAAGAAATGTTCTTCATCAATAGGAGCACCAACAACATGAACAAAAAGACTGATCTTAACAACCTTAGTAACATTTATAACTATATTCTTAAATTGGAGCTGATTCCTCCAGGTCCCCCAAGTAACAGGTAGAGTTCTTGAATTTTGGGCGCAGTGCTGGGGCTGTCGAAAACTACTCACGTCAGTTGGGAGAGAGTGGCAGCACTGTACTCAGTTTCAATTTTTACACTTTGTTTTATGATTTTGGTCATGTTTTGTTGGTGTACCTTTTGGTAACCCTGGCTTGTCTCTGTCAATTTTCAAAATTTAAAACTTCAAATGTCTTTTCATATGTCAATTATCAATTTTCAAATATTTCCTTTCCTTTGGTAACCACCTCCGAGCACGTGCCGGTGAAATTTTAATTTTCCAAAAATTTAATTAATATAACTTTTTATACATATATATGTAATGTTGAATGCAATGTGTGACTCTTTTTCGAATGAGGAAAAGTATCAGTTCTCTGTGTCTCATTTTACGTCTGACTTCTTACTATAACCTCACGTTAGTAAGTACATTTTCTTAATGTTTTACAACTGTTTTATAATGATTAAAATTTTGTAGATGTCTTGATAAAGGGAATAAACATTCTCGAAAGCTCGACCAGATAACATAAAGAGTATTCTTTAAACAACAGCCCAGTAATTTGACTGCATCCCCAATCCCCAAACAACATTCCGTATTTCTCCTTAACTAGTCAGTCAAGACTACCCTTCGCTTTATATATATATATATATATATATATATATATATATATATATATATACCGTATATATATATATATATATATATATACAGTGAAGGTTTTCACGGATGCTTGAGTATACGAAATTGGTATTCTGGGAGTTTATCCGTTGATTTGTCGGTATTGAATTGCGACGTTTCGCCAACATCTCAGTTGGCATTTTCAAGAATGTTACTGCTCCTACTTGGTGCTAGCAACTGTTGTTTGCAGAAGTTTTTCAAACGTGGTTATGTAGATTATTCAACTACGATCTATTCCTATAATGAAGAATTAAGCTATGCATTGTAAATTTTCTTTTGACGAAATGAATCTACAGCGTACAAAAACAGTTTTAATGACAATACACATAATGAAGCTGAGGATAAACTTAACAATAACTTAACATTTACTCCATGAAAAATTACCACTCATCATTCGTATCATTCAGGTCCATTTAAACCAACCTGGTTTATGTTCAGTTCAAGTGAGCTCGATTCAGCTGCTCAGCATTGGCAAATCAAATCTGTTAACAACTGATATAGGTTCACCTGAAACACATTTAAGTGGGGTTGCTACTGCCCTCAAATGACAGATTTATGATCGTGATGTTTCATTTTCACTAATGAAATAACACTGGCAAGCAACTTAATATTTCACGAAGTATGATTCATTCGTTCAAAACCCTGCTCAGTAAAAAATATATTTCCATACTAAAAATAAATCTCACTCTTCGCATGAATGCCAAAGAATAATTCCGTGAACTGAAAGTTGTGTACCTATCTTCGAAATAGAAAAGAGTGAATATTGATATAATCACCCATATTCCATCTATCGAAAACATTTTCAGCCGTTACTGAAACAACTGTTCAGTGTTTTCAGGTAATCTGATACTTTCAGTTGTCCACTACTATTTTGACCTATTCGGAAAAAATTGCATTGGGAATGAGTTGATTCAATAAATTCATTTCCAGTAATGCTATCATTTGAACCTTTTCGGAATGCGTTTTGTAAGTTGGAATTCAGAAGGTTTACTCTTTCACAAATTTCCTGGTAATCGTTTTGTAGTTGCACTGTGGCCTGGCTTGCAACTAATCTTCCCAGAAAAAAACCTGAAAATAACAAAAATCATCAGAATATTTCCATGTCCTCGTGGAAAGAATCATTCTACAGGAATTCCTAATATCTACATTCTACTGATACCACCAGGATATCAGCCAGAACGACCAGACGCGTCTCTTTGCACTAAAAAAGTCTTTGTATCCCTAATTCGAATTTTCCAAACTCTCATAGGGCAAGGGAAAGCAAGAAAACCTCCACAAAATAATAAAAATCCAGATATATTACAGAATTAGCAAAATAACACCTATGAGGTGAAGATCTCTGCATACTATTACTAATGAATTCGCTATTCCAACCAAAAGTCCTCGTAATTGATCGAAAATGGTTTTTTCTTTCCTCGAATAAAATCAGCATAACTGATCTCGTTACCCTTTTGTCCGGCTCATATCTTCATTAGAATGTTTATTCTTCCGAATCATATCGTCTTTCCATTTTTAGTAATAGCACTTTGTCCATCTGTTTCAGCTAGCAATATGATAGGTCTCAATTATCTTAGGTGTATTCAATCTGAGAATGATTGGCTCACTATAATTCCCCCTTCGATGCTATCGGATGAGGAGAAAGATATCCGAATCATAATTAGCAAATTCAAATTGAATTTCTCAGATTCAGTTTTACTACTTTTCTTCGGGTTTGAAGGCCGTCTGGTCCCCAGTCATCGGAATAATAGTCAAGATGAGTAAGCCTCTGAAGAAGCTAGCCATTCGCGCTAGCGAAACGTCAGGAAGAAATTTCGAACAACGACGGCCTTCAAACCCGAAGAAAAGTAGTAATACTGAAAACCTCGGCCGCGAAAGCCTTAATCATTTTGTTCCCCAGATTCTTTATAGGTATTATCATATTAGTCACACAGATCATTGAATAAAACGATATATTTTTGATGGAATATTTCTTTTCGTTATCTGTACATTAGCAATGTTCGAATATGAATGTTCAATGTATCGAAAAACACTCGGAAGATATCATTTAGGTACTAGCTGATCCCTTATGATTTTCAAGCAGGTCGATTATGGTAATTGGAAATTGAGAGAATCGCGTTGAAAGAAATAGAATAGTTATAAAACTATACCATCATATGGATAACGGTTCAATCTTGGCTCAACGAATTACAAATCCCAACTACATATTGATTCAATTCCAGTTTGATTTTCACTTATAAACACCGAATTGAAACACTTCCGCGCTTGAACGATCCCAGTTCAAAACTGGGTCACTTAAAAATATGAACGTAAATCCAAATAGTGAAAATGTGTGAATCATTGCCCTTTCACTGCCCCAATACTGTACCAGGTTACCAGGAATTACGTATTACATATAACTTCAGCCCTCCTATATAACCATTATAACCTATATAACCATTCAGGTTACAACAACCAATTCGGTCATCAGTAAAAACAAAATCCTGATAAACACCCATATTTGCAATATTTCTCTTTTTCCAATTATTCAGTTTGAATTCCTGAATTGTTATCAGAACAGTTCTGTTTTATTACCTGTGTATTTTTATAGCTCTTTTTATTTTGTAAGTTAAAGACCGTCAGAAAGAGGTCGAATTAGGACTTCATTCCCAAATCGTATGTTGATTTATTTTGGTCTGTTTCAGAATACCAAGGGCTTGAGTATTTCAGGTGATTGAAGGGTTAATAAGAGCGTAATAATGTGAGAGAAAAAATCGTGATTTTGACAGATTTTTCTACACCAGCCTGTCGAAAGTAGAAAAACTTGCATCTTCACCAGTCTGAGAAAAATGGATTGGAAGTGTTCAGATTTTTTTTTCGATTTTCTAGTCATTTCTTCTTTCAAGCTTCTGAAGGCATGGACTTTTATTGATGTGTCAGTCAGTACAATGGAATTGACGTGATTGTTGAATGTAACTGAAACAAAGACTTTCACGTAAAGTTGAAAAAAAATTTATGGAAATTGACACAATTTTCTCATGGGAGAGGTTTATCCTGAGTCCTCAATACTTCAAAAATTTAAAGGTGAAGCTAATTCTTATCTCTTGTCCTTTGGTTCGCGTGGTGTTCTTCGAACATTACAGGGATTCTCTTTCGAGAGAGCCTGTATTATAA
This sequence comes from Zygogramma bicolorata, assembly GCA_032362365.1. Taxonomy (NCBI): domain Eukaryota; kingdom Metazoa; phylum Arthropoda; class Insecta; order Coleoptera; family Chrysomelidae; genus Zygogramma; species Zygogramma bicolorata. The sequence goes on from JAVJAQ010003745.1 coordinate 357,172, forward strand.
AAAAACGCAAGAGGTTTGGCATAGGCTTGGAACTCGTTATAGTAAGACTATTCAAAAAAAGGTTTGGGACCATAAATGCCGGAAATGGAAAAAATCATTCATTTAAAGGAGACAAAAAAATCAGAAATTTGTATGAAGGGTTATTATTTGTCCGTCCGATTCAGTATACATTTCCTTCTGTAAGTATAATATTTTTTATTATGAAAATAGTGCGCTGGATATGGCTATCTTACGAAAAATTAGGTAACATCATGAATATTCATGATGATTGAACTTTATATTTATCATAAAGTGGTTCTACAATATCCAATATCCACATTGAGCTCGATGTATGAATCATAACCATTGTCATCATGGGCCTCAAATATCACCGGAATAATTAGTGCATTAATCCAGATTTTTATGAAGGACTGGGTTTAAAAGAATGAAGTATATCTTAATATCTGAGTGGATCGTTATAATGGGCAAAAACATTAGACCACAAAAAGCTCGCAGCTACGAATTCATCAAGATATTGATAGAGAGAACACACAATCAGTGAATTCACCACTCTTTTTCGGATAATAGTGGGCAGGTATTGACGTAAAATTCCTGGTGCATATCTGAAGAAGATCGCATGAGATTTGTGACATTGCATTAGCAAGGCTGGAGTCAGTGGCGTTTTACGAGAGAACTGGGTTTCATTCAGAGTACGGTCTCTGGAGTTATCTCGAGGTTTACTGAACGCGGTCACGTTCACGAAATGCATAGAAGCGACTGGAGAAGACGAACTGAAGAAGAGTATGGAAGACATTTTCGAAGAACTCATAACATCAATTTATCAAGTCGCACAATTCGTAGGCGTCTTCGAAGTGGTCGATTCTTATGTAGACGAGTTTTGTGGGTACCAAGAATAGATGCGCAGCACAGACTGAGACGTCTGAACTGGGTAAGAATCTATTCACAATAGAATCGATATCAGTGGCGACATACCATGTTTCAAGATGAAAGCCGATTTGGCCTTATGAATGATGACTACCGCATTCCTGTTTATAGGCCAACTGGGCGTCGGGATAGACTGATTTTAGCATTGAATACCAATCCGAATCAACGTGCAAGTATTATGGTGTGGGGGGCTATCATTTATGGAACACGAACACTACTGATAGCTGTACCTAGGACAGTGACGAGGATATACTACATTCAGAATATTATCATTTACTACATTCAGAATATTACCATGGGTGTGGTTCGACAATTTCTAGACGCCGTAGGCATGAATTTTATATTTATGGATGATATCGCCCCAGCACATCAAACATTGGCTGTGAAAAACGCTCTAGAGGGGGAAGGAGTTTCAAGAATGGATTGGCCACCTAACTCACCAGGAATGAATCTGATAGATTATATTTAGAGGTACATATGACGGAGACTAAATACCAGAAATGATTCCTCAACACTTTATCAATAATCTTATCGACAGCATGGGTAGAAGAGAGGAGGCATGTAGGAGAGCTAGAGGAGGCAATACATCCTATTGAGAATAGAGAAACAAATATATTTTACTTTATTCCATTCATTTTATAATACGTTCTGTTTTTTTTTTCACGAATTTGCATCATTCTGATATTTTTGGGTTCATATATTAATCCTTGACGAACCACAATATAGTTTTCTGTAATATTTGTTGACTTCTATCACTCATCAGTACATGATTTGACGAATGAACTAAAATTATAAAATATATAAATTTGGACTAATGAATGCACTCATTGTGCCGGTGAGTGTATGTCTCCTTCCTCGCCGCCTGCACCTGTTCCATTTTCGTCTGACTCTGAAGCTTGAAGCAGAAAATATGATATCCGATTCGTAATCGATTCATCGGACTGAAACGGGCAATTAAGATAGACCCCATGTTTCTCGGATACGAAATCTTGCTTCTGTGTACATTCGAGATTCGCAATATTCTACTGGCAAATATTCGGACGATTCGGTCTAAACGATATGACGTGAAATATTCATTGTTAATAATTATCTTCAGTTTTTTCTATGATCAGTTGGAGTCGTAGCAATGATATGAGCCCTGTAGGAGGAAAACGAAAAATTGACTTTCGATAAGAAAATTGATTCGAAACAGTCGTATTATGAATATATGAGGCTGGTATAATGAGGAAATTTGAAGATTCAATGGGTCCTCTGCATGAGTATAGTTCAGTTTACCTATTATGCGAATTGAATCTTCTCAAATTTCATCTAGATACTACTTCCACCCCAGAGAATGATGCCATATCTGGCTCTGATGCGAAACTTGAAAAGTCAACTATTATTGTGATGTGCTTATTTCTAGAAAAAATTCTTAGACCAGAGTAGAAACGACTGTTTCGAGGAACATACTTACCTAAACACCCCATGATATTTTTGGTAATCTACAGTGATACTATCAGGATTATCTACACATGCTCGATTGGTTTTGATGTAGCGAATATTTGTAAAGGTGTTATATAAAAGACTATCGTAGAGAATGTGACAGAATACTCTCATTATGGTTTTATCCATATTTCTTCAAAATGTGAGCAAAATCTCTCGATTTCGAAACTAGACTTGCCCCTGTTCGAAAGGCATTGGGGATATGGATTTCGATGCTATATGGTCGACAATAGTTATACTTCGAATGAGTTTCGACTCGTTTTTTTTTCTGCTAATATTGGCTCTCGTGTGGGACGCAGTTTTGTGACAGAAGGGGACACTATCTTGGGAAATATTCAGAGAGAGACCCAACAGTTATATTTCTCATTATGATTGAGTCGTATGTTTCGCATTGAACATATATTGAATATATATTTATAAAATCCCTTTAATATTCGGGTGTGCAGTCAACAAGGAATTGGAATAAAGTTAACTCTTCACTCTGTTCAAGCTTTCGAGTCTTTATTGGCTCTTCATCAGGAACTCTAAAATGAATTGGGAAAAAATAGTAAGAATAGAAATTTTTTAACATGTGCTCACTTACGAATATGAGGTTAATAATCCTTTTTTACTACAAACATGAAGGACACCATATCACAACACAACGACGTTATGGTAAAAATATAATTCAAAACTTAAATGAAAAAATATGAATGATCATACATGTAAAAGAATGAAAATGTGGGAGAAGTTGTTTCTCCTAACGGATATTGGAAACCATATTTGCAATTTGAAAGGAAATAATGTGTCTGAGCCGGGATAGAAGTTGACAAGTGACCAATGATTACAGTTTCCTGTGATCTTGTTGAGTAGTTGGTGATTTAACTTTCATTTTCATTGTGTGTTGGCAACAAGGTCACAGGAAACTGTAATCATTATTCACTTGTCAACTCCATTCCCGGCTGAGTCACATCAGCTGATGATGAGCCTATGTAGGTTCGAAACATGTACTGATCGATGGTTTTATCGTTCTAACATCTGATGGGATATTAAATTGTGAAGACGACTTAGAGTTTTTCTGCATCATAAATCTGCAACACTCCACCCTCAGACATAATGGACTTCTATCACAGATCATTAGATATTTTTCACTATGACAATAGTGATCGTGATGAACTAGCCAGGGGTATGTACAAGATAATGGTTGCATTGTATTGCATAAATTGGCAAGGTATATTGAATGAGCCTCGATATGAATCATTTAAGAGATCGACATCCAAAGCGACTTTTCAGTTGGACAGCTTACCCCCCACTGGGGAAGCAGCTAGACAGCATACAATGCGAGTGTACTCACACTTGCAGGTATTGAATGAAAATGATGTCGTCGCGATTGACTGAGGCTGGAAAATTTACAATGGTACTTACTCGCCGTTTTATACATGCGATGCAAAAATGGGTACGAAGGCGACAAATGTGGTTGCAGAAGGCATGAGCTGAGCTGTACTAGTGTTTGTTTGGGGTGTGAAGAGAAATGTTTCAATTATGGAAATGATACTGACTTACTTTTATTAAATCTCTGAAACTACGCAAAATGATATTTGAAATGAAATATTGAAACATGAAAATGATAATATATTTGAAATGAAATACTTGAAGTTACCACTGTATTTTTATTGATGAATTCTTATCTACCAGCATTGCTAGAGGATGACCATTTTGTTATAAGAAAACCCAACGGCAGTACTCACTCTTTCGAAAATATCAAGGGAGAATTGAAGTACATTCAAAGATGTGTTAAATGTGTATCACCTAAAAACTAAGAAGTTTGGTCGCAAAAAATATCTAAAATAATGTATTTCTTACCGAATTAGTTCGACATTATGAGGCAAGACAACTTTCAGTCGAACGAATCGATTACGAATTGGACATCGGATATGTCTGAATCCAGCTTTAGAGTCGAACGAAGATGAAGCATGCAGAGAGGAAGGGGACAAAAGTGAGGCCGACGATGATAATGATTTAGATTTATAAATTCAGCCCATTATGGAGATATTGTAAATGTATACTGAATCAGATAGCCGGAATAATAACCCTACAGAAACATTTCTGAATAATTTTCAATGTTCTTCAAATGAATAATATGTTCCATTTCCGACACTTATGTTATGGAGGATCTCGAAGGCTTTTGTTATATAGTCTCAGAATCAAGGTTTTCAAGCATACGCCAAACGTCTTGCTTGAGAAAATTGTGTCAATTTCCATTCCATTTTCCGCAACTTCCTGTCGTGTGCCTTCGTTTCGGTCACATATAGTCATGGCAACTTCAGTGTATAGTGCCTGACACATCAACAAGTTTCTATACTTGAATAATTCACTAATCCAGTTGCATTACTAAAGCTATTATGCTTTTCGATGTGAGTTTTTGTTCTTTCGACAGGCTGATGTGGAAAAATCTCTGTTGAAATCACGATTTTTTTTCATTTCAACCCCCAAGCCACCCGTAACAATCGAACTGAGTTCTATCAATTACTAATTCAATGAACTCGGCTTGAGTGGATATATAGGAGACAGACTCATTTCATTTCTGTTCCAGAAAAGAGGCTTTTTTATATGCTACTCCTGTGACCACGCGTGAATTCCTTCTCATTCTCCTCAACATGCTTTTCAATAATGTTCGAGACTTGTTTTTTAAAATGGGGCATCTCAATAATTCTTTATCTGACGTTCTATAACTGAGACAATAAAATGAATTATTGAAAAACACTAGAAAACTCAGGGCATTAAATACAACGATTCTGATCACAATTCAGGGAATTACAATTTTTCAAATTCAAAATATTCATTAACAATATCAATGATACACCTAGCACTCCTTTTCTGAATATTCTGAGACTGAATAAAAACTGTTTTGAACTAAAAATGATTTTAGTTTCCTCTTAAATTCACTGAAGTTTGTCTTTTTTACACAAAAAAGGTAAGACAATTGGAAAACTTTGATTCAGCATATGAAGAATTTTTTTATATAAACTTGTTTTATGTTGTTTGAACCTTATTAATTCACCTTTTCTTGGTAACTGTTCAATTGCGAAGTCTTTTCGATGCTATTTTCATTTTACTTTACGTATATCAGACCATGGTATATGTAGAGGAAACACCACTTTTTATGAAAGTTGATCTGCAGGATTTTTTTGCAGAACAAAAACTCGATTGATACCGCTACTATTCCCCCATTGAGTTATATTGTACGATAAGATAGAGTTGATCAAAGCACAATATATGTCAATTAGGGACATTCTATTTAGAGTTCTTTTTTAAGTTGTAGCATGGCATAGAAATTGGTTTCCGATCTCTTTGAACGTATATGCTCAATATTTTTCTTTCACTTTTCCTAGAGATCAATAACCCTAACACCAAACTGATATTTTCGCACTCGACGCGCGTTTCGCTAACAAGGTCCAACAAGCATCTTCAGGAGAAGAAAATTGATACAAAATTGATTGATGATAGATACATTTCTATTGCTTGTATTTTCTCTGAATGGCCTCTAGATATGAGATGGCTTGATTTCAACCCTTTTTTTCATTGTTGATTTAATTTCCAGTGAAAATCGATATACTACCACTATTTATTAAACTATGCCCTCTCATCCGTAATCAGAGTTAACCGAATCTATGCTTGTGGAATCCATCGATTTTACAAAGTGACTTGAATATTTTTTTTTCATTTTGTATACCATCTTTAATGAAATAGGGAATATATAAACGTAAATATAGAGTAGTTGGAAGTCTTTTTTTGAGAGAGCAGAGTTTTTTATTTCTCCTTCTTTTTTTCTTCGAATAGAAAAGGAAAATACAAAACTTCTATGAAAGTAATAAACTCAAATAAATTAACAAATACTCACTGTCGATAGGCACGTATATATCTATAGACATTTGATTCATTCACAAAAAAGTTAAGACAAATTTATTCCTGAATCATGAATTAAAGTTCGAACTATCTCATCATCATGGGGGTCGAACGTTAAAACACTCTCAAATAATTGAATGGATATAGATGACTGACTATTATTCATAGACGATCGATAGTATGAACTGTTGATAAAACCTAATCAATAGTCATCACATATTCGAATAGTCATGTGAAGACATTACATACACTAATACTAATACCATACCTCCAATCAGAGAGAAGAAGGCCACTGTGAGAATAATGCTACAACACAATCTTTTACTAATGAATTCCGACGAACCAGTTTCATTTCTACTTAGTTCCACACTTATTATTCGTTGCATTTTTTTCAGGAATTGAAAATTCCACTGTCGCACGTATGAATATCGAATAAGTTAAAACACAGATTGAGGCGAACTTGAAGTGTCGTAAATTGGCCAGAATCCAAAATTTTCCGAGATCCCATGAAATATCTAATCTTTTGTTGTTTTTCATAACTGAAATTTAATTATAGATGAGCCATTCTCATGAAATTTCTCATCGCGAGAGATGAAAGTAGGGAATGATGTGAATTGTTAAATTGAATATTTTAAGATTGAAACTATAGCCTTCCTTCAACTCGTTGTTTGGAGACTTCTAGGGAATCTGTAGATCACTGATGTGGTAAAATTGTTGATGGCTTCTTCAAAAGCAATATTTGCATTCACCTTTTAATAATTATCGTTGGGATGATAGGAAATGCAATGTTTGCGAGCTAGGATGGCAATATTTAGAATGAGTGTATTCTATTACGCGAGAAGTGAAAATGTGTGAACTGGGTAAGAGAACGGGAAATTTTTGGTCGTATGGAATACTAGAATGGCACAAACGACCACCTACTCTCAAAATTTCCTCTTCGTCCAGGAAGGGGTTAAGCTTACGAAGGTATTTTGGTAATAGCTTTTTTTGACAAATGAGCGTTAATTCGGATTCAAACGCCTCTTGCTGTGTTATCTTGATGAGGATATTCAGCGCTGATTTCATTTCGAATATTGGAATGGGACCTGATTTTCCAGAAAATTCGTCACTATTAATTTTCTCTAACCCTTTTATGAGCTCTGATGAAACGTAATACATAACAGATTATGCGTTGGAGCTTTGCTAATGATAATATACGCAACAATAAAAGATGAATAGGGTTGGTCGGCACTGTCGTGGTTAGAACCTTTTTCGTTGTTCTTCCGAAATGTTTGATATAGTTGAATGGTCAATTACCTTATTTGGCCATAGTTCTTTGGCCATAGTTCTGGGGAAAAGTTCAACCAAGATGGCCCCGACCACCATAAAGAGTTGGTGACTAGTTCTATAGGAAGGAGCCCTCTAGAACCAGGATCAGCTGGATTATCTTCTAAGGAGGCATGTGACCATGAGGATGGAGAAACCATCTCCTGAATTTGAGTGATTCTATATATATATATATATAATGATATATAATGATATATAATGATTTCAACGACCTTTCCAGTGATGAATCAGTTGAGGTAAAAAAGGAAACTTGAGAAGGACGAGGGGAAACAACCTTTCCCATAATAATCCAACCAAAAAGGGTTTCGAGGGCAACCGGTTTGTCTAAGTTCTCGAATTGGGTTGCTCCTTTGGAAATATGAGCAACTACTTCCGCTCCTATGAGCATATCTACAGGTTGCGAGACGAGGAAGGATGGATCGGCCAACTCTAAGCTAGAAAAATCATCTAAATCAAGTTCAGAAATTGTAACCGACGGTACGTTGGAGCATATTTGAGGCAGAACAATAAAGTCCAAAGTTAGGAGGGGTTCGGATTCTTTACGAGGTTTTGAAGTACATGAAACTCCTTGGGAGGCATGAGCAGTGATTTGACCAACACCCTTTATATCAAGTGACACATTTCGTCGATTTAGACCAAGTCGTGTGCAGCAGGATTTGGATTTGAAATGACTTTGGCTTCCGCTATCCAAAAGTACCCTAGCTTGTTGGTAGTGACCTTTGCTGTCAATCACATCGATAATGGCAGTAGAGAGTAGAATGGTGCTCGAGTGAGGAAATGGTATACTAGCCGCCAGAGTATGAGATAGACTGGTAGGAGTCGAATTTGAGATTTGAGCATTTGAAATTGAGGTATGAGAATTAGAGTTCAATGTTTGAGAGTTTGAGTTCGGAGAATGGCTAGACTGAGAATTCAAATGGGAGTTATTTGAGCTTGGGATGCAGCTAGATTGAGAATGCGAATGAGAGTTATTTGCGGGGAGGATAGAGTTTGATTGAGAATCCATATGAGATTTATTGGGAGCGGTATTGCGAGTTACATGAAGCAAAGTATGGTGATCCTTTGGAGTGGGACATAAGCGGCAATAACCTCTAGAAGAACAGGTGGTTACGGTATGCCTCGTACCCAAACAGTTAGAACACCACCTATTCGACTTTGTTATATTATATCTATCGTTTGGTGATTTTGAAATGAAGTCGGGGCAGTGGTAGATCGGATGATTTTCATGACAAACTTGGCATCTCTGTTCCGTATCAGATACTAAAAATGAAGAGCTAGAACCCTTTTTGACAAATTGAGATTTATAATGAGAATAATTCAATGGCTTCGATTTTGGAGACTCCGATAAACTTGTTGATTGGGCGAATTTAACAGTGTCTATTGCTGAGCAAATATTATTCAAATATGATTCAAGCGTCTGATAATAATGATCTTGCAGCATAGGAGTGTTTTCAACTTCAAAATTTGTTGCCGTTACAGAGTCCAAGCGATCGAACAAAATATTGAACAATATGAAGTCCCACTGCTTGGAAGGAAATTTGAACTTTTCTAACACGGAAATATTCTCATTGACACAGTTCACCATAGCATGCCAATGTGACGTTGCTATCATCCTAGAATTTTCTAAAGCGCTTCGTAAGCTACAGAATAATTCTGTCCAGCCACAGGTATACCTTTGACAAGTGCTAGGGAAGGACCTGTAAGACAAGTAGAGAGATAAGAAAATTTCTCCGTGTTGGAAATACTATCATTGGTATGTACAATTGATTCAAACATATCAATAAACGTCTGCCAAGACTTCATATCGCCATCAAACCTAGGCAACTCCATCTCAGGAAGCCTCACATTGATGTGAGTTGGTGGTGTAGAAGGAGTCGGAATATTATTTTCGAATAATTCCATGAAGATGGCCTGTACGTGATAATAATCATTTTCGAACAATTTAACAACATCGCTTTGAGCATCAAAATCTGCATTTTCTTGAGAAGCAAGCAAACCGAGGATAGCAAACTGCAACCTATCAAAATTATCGCGAATCAAGTCGATATGCTTGTAACGACATTTGAAATTATCTTGAATATCGGAGTCAACTAGAGCGGTTTCAGCCACTTTCTTCCATTCACTAAGTTTTAACACTTCTATATTGCGTTGAGAGTTGCAAAACAGCTGATGTTTGGTGAATTAACAATTGAAAATGGATGAACGCCACCAGCGAAATCCTTCGAGCTAGACAATAACACCAATACGCTGGGTGAAGATGGTGCGCGTTCGGTATCAATCGCCCAGAACGTGAATATGAGTGAATATTTAAACTGAACTGTGATATAAAAACAGTGTGCCGGTAGAAAAAACAATTAACATGAATATAAACACTAGATTCACCAAACTAATCCGGCTCGAAGGACCAAAATGTTCGCGAGAGAGCAATGGACTGTACTTAAATTTGTCGATACAAGAGAAGGAAATACCACTTACCGAATTCGTCAATCTGTTTCTCGTACCAAGGCACGCCTTTCCATCTAAAGTTCTGCTTATAGGTTTTCTGAGTAGTAGAGAAAGTAGCCAAAACATGTATACATGGAACTTCTGCTTATCTTCTGAGTATCAGGGAAAATTATGTGTGAATATCGCGGGGACTTCAGCTGATTACAGTACTACTTGGTCGTAGTAATTTTTCTGACTGCTGCCGTTTCGATGTGCCTTTTTCCGCGCACCCAGTGGCGTTGCAATCTCTTGTATATAGGGTATGGCGAGTAAAATTGATTAAAAGATTACTAGGATGAGCTAGGAGAACCAAGAACGACTTAACACACAAAGTTTGAAAAAATGGAAAATTGATAATACTGGTTCATCAAACATCAATAAGTCCGTGTGCAAAGAAGATAAAAACGCACAGGGAACTTTAGACAGAACAATTGAAAGAAACGGTGATAGATTCGGAACAGGTCTCCTATGGGAAAATAATAATGTCATTCTCCCTGAGAGTAAATCTGCGAAAAAATTTTGGACTCTCAAAATAAAGGTTACATTCGGAAACTTTCGAAAGAAGAATATGAAATATACCATCCAAAGACATGATATCTTCCACATTTTGGTGTATCGAATCCGAATAAACCGAACGAGTTGAGAGTTGTGTTCGATGCTGCATCCAAATAGGCGGGAGTGAGTTTGAATGATTGTCTTCTTACTGGTCCTAATATTTATAACTCTCTGTATAATATCCTGCTGAACTTCAGAATATAGAAGTACGCATTCGCAGCGGAAATTTTGGATATGTATCTTCAGATCAGGGTCAGGGAGGAGTATCGTTCTGCTCAACGATTCCTATGGAGAGGTATGGATCGCTATTGTCAACGAAGTATTTATGAAATTCAAGTAGTTTTCTTTGGTTCTAGTAGTGGTCCATGATTAGCTCGAGAAACCAAAAACAGAAATGCTTCTGACTTCCTGACCCAATTTCCTGAAGCTTCGAGAGCCATTATAGAGGATCACTACATGGACCACAACAAAGATTCAGGACATAATGAATGTTCACAGGCAAGGAGGCACGGTAAGGACATTCTCTGACAACCAATTAGGTTGAATATCACTGGAGTGTTTCACCAGACAGATTCGAAGACTGTTTTTCACTGACTGGTTCGTTCTGGAGCTCATAGGTTCAAAAGTTTTGTTGCCGAAATTCATGATCTCACTGAGATGGTGCAATGAAACTATGTACATTCTGGACAAAATGTTGCGGATGAAGCAACAAAAAAGACAAAACCACTGGATTTCACATCCAGAAGCATGTGGCTATGTGGTCCTATTTTCTTTGGCCAAGAAAGGAATGTTTCGATTCTGTGGAAGAACAAGATCTAGAAATCCTGAATGATCACGTTCTCTTGAGCTTTTCTAATGAAAATTGATTCTTCCCAGATCCATTGTGGTTCTCCAAATAAAATCGTATCAGGAGAGCCACATCATGAATGCTGAGATTCATCGGGAATCGCAGAAGAAATAAATGTAGTAGTGAACTCATGGTCCTGGAATTGAATACTGCAGAAAAACTTCTCTATAGAAAAATTCAAGGAAACAGTTCTCATAATGAAATTGTGTCTCTCGAGCACACGAAATCTCTGAAAAAATCCAGTAGGCTCTATACACTCTCTTGTGAATTACACAAAAAAGGAATTCTAAGACTGGGAAGAAGATTGAATAATTCGACACAACTGGATGGAGACTCGAAGAAACCAATGATTCTCGATCCAAAAAATACGCTTACCAAATTAATAATTCAATTTTATCATGAAAAAGTACACCATCATGGACAGGAAACTGTTATAACAATATAAAACAAAAATTCGGATTATTCGTATCAGACAAGCCGTGAAAAATATTTGGAATCAATGCCAAATGTGCAAGAATAGGAAAGTACAGCTTCATCCACGTACCCAAACAGTTCGATTGCAGACGAAGATTTCCTGATGAAATCTGTAGCGATAGTGGCATAAATTTCAAATCAGCTGACAAAGAACTAGCTTAGGAATTGCATGGCCTTGACTAAAACGAAATATGGAAGAATGTATGGATATACATAAAGAACTTTTTTCAAAAAAAAGTTTACCGAAAAATCATTCGTTTTCGAGATAAAGATTGTTGATTTTGTCAAAACATTGTATTTGCAATTTAGATTATTATTATTATTATTATTATTTCATCAAATTTTATACGCAGTATACACGAAGAGATTTCTTCTAAAGTGAGCATTATCACACCGTCTAATCAATCCAAATTGAAAATAAGTCAGGGTTTAATTATTCAATTTCAAGTCTGTCCGAGTACTTATACCTACCGCGTATGAAATTTGAAAATTGCGAAAAACTTGAATTTGAAAAATTTCAACAATCTGTATGTCGAAAACCAATCATTTTTCTATAAGGATTTCATTGAAAAAATGTTTATTTCGACGAGATCCACCACATACTCAGTTTTTGTAATGTTCTCAGCAACTTAGTAATGACTGTTATCTTACTTAGTTATTTCGTAAGGGGAGTAATGGGTCTAGATGGTATGGACAGATATTCGTTCGACAGTACTTGACAATGACCTCGAAATGGATGTCGAAACTCAAAAAATCTGGAAGAAACAAAACGATTGAAAACACCATAAAGAACATGTTGCATTAACAAAGATCCGCGAACCATCTATTTCTACACAACTCCTGAACGGACAGAACACATCCTCAGAGAGTGGTGAGTAATATAATCATCAATAGTATCGGACTAGTTTTCTCGTAATTGATTCTAGAGTCTGATAAAATTTGACTTCGAAACTCGCAATTTGTTGCAGATTAGGCCTCTTGCCGGCCACTTCCAGCAGACCTTATGCTTTGTCGATCCACCACGAGATAGCGGTGAGTTCAATTCATCGAAAGATCGTGGAGGGATGAGTCCCAGTACTCGTCATGTTGCATTCGAGCATTACTTTGTATACCGTCATGGTGTGGTCTATCTGTGGACTGCTGTTTCGCCCTATGGGGCTCCTCAGCACAGCGATGATCGTATTCGAAAAAACTGATGCTCGAATGCACCATGACGAGTTTGAACTTCCGCCATCTCGTGGTGGGTCGACAAAGCAAAAGATCAGGTGGAAGTGGCCGGCGTAGGCCTAATCTGCAGAAAAATGCGAGATTCACGAGGAACATCTGCTGGTAATTCTCAGCTTTTGGCAACATGCACTGAATTGCAGATTTGTGTGGTTCCAAATGGAACCGCATGGGGGTTCCTGGATGAAATGCGGAGAGCATCCACTGGGCTTGAACAAAAGTGACAACAACACACGAGAGTAGTGGCGGAAAAGTCAGAAGGAACGATTCCAGACTGGAAGTTGCAGTGATATATATATATATATATATATATATATATATATATATATATATATGATGAATTGTGTTTTCGGGTTTCATTCCGTGTTCTGTGGTTTCGATCCTCTGAAGGATAATTGTCACAACGACAATTGTCCGAACTCGACTCAACCTAGAAGATGACAAATGAGACTTTGCCGAAACGTTGTGACAATTATCCTTTAGAGGATCGAAACCACAGAACACGGAATGAAACCCGAAAACACAATTCATCATACTTCGTCCGTGAGAATCTTCATGCTATATATATATATATATATATATATATATATACAGGGTGTTTGATTCCTTGGATAATTAGTTCTGTTCTATCGATCTAAAATATTTTCAGCGCTGCGACGTTGCCGCTTATATTGATAAGTAGCAGCAACTTTGATATTTTAAATAGGACACCCTGTATATTATTGCATTTCTCGCTTTGTTATTGCTTTCCGATTATTTTTGTGTGATACTTCCCTATACCTATCTCTAGTGGTTTTCGAGAAATTCATTGATTTCCTTATTTTTTGTGCGAAACATAGCTTTAATCAAATGATTATTACTGCGGTATTTGGATCCAAAGACAGTTTAAATTTTGGATGTAGTTTGACAATGCCTTGTGTATTAGTTGTGTCTAAGGAAATTCTTTCTCCATTCTACAGGGTCGTTCAAAATTTGTGATTTTACCGATACATACGAAAGTGGTGAAAAGTGCATTTTTTCAAATGAAACATCCTGTATATTATCGAAAATCCTGGAAGACAATTGAAGTTCCTTTCAAATGATGTATCATGTTCCTATACCTAAATAGTCAGGTTTCCGAAATAAATGCAAGTTTCTATAAAAATTGGATTATTTTGACATATTTTGTATTAGGTAGCTATGAAATGTCATGGAACATGTCATTATGAAAATTCGACAATATATATATATATATATATATAGACATACATCGTCCGATACATCGGACCTTACCACGTAATTAACCAGACACGATGAAAAATGCAGTCGGACCAACGAAGAAAGTGGGAGGGGCCCAGATCAAAAATACCATCAATGAACACCCCTATATATTGAGAAGTAGAACTCGAATTAATTAGTCGAGTTCGGAGATCGAAACTCTAGACATCACCTAGAAGATGGCAAATGAGACTTTGCCGAAACGTTGTGAGAATTATCCTTCAGAGGATCAAAACCACAGAACACGGAAAGGAATCCGAAAAAACAACGCATCATATATATATATACCCAGATAGCACACATTTTCCTGGGGATATCCCAATCCCATCATTCATTTTTACCTAAGGAGTTTCCATAAATCATCCCCTAAATGCTAAATGTCCGTAGGATATTATAATAGTGCCCATATAGCACCGCAGAACATCCATCCAGTTGAGATCCCAAGGATATCCCAATTTCATCACAGTTGACTATTGTAGGACCTCCCGAGTAACATTACGGTGTTACGTCCTCAGGATTTCCTTACGTATTCCGAGTGCAGTGTGAAAAAAATATCCTCATCATGTTCTCGACGTATCCCGAGTTAATCATAGCACTACATTAAGTATATTCCTCTGTGGTGATGAAAATTATTCAGTATAGATCTCATTTGTATTATGTATCCCAAGACTTTCGTGATAAAAGTTCAAACAATCGTACAATTCAAAACAAACTCTACAACTTTACACTCTCTTCAACACAAACCCGATGATATTTCCTGCAACTTCCAAGTAAACGAGCTATGGTGTTCGGTTTTTATCGGTTGGAAATTCGATATGAATCATCCATTACAACTTTTATCCGATGACAACCAAACGCTTTGGCTCATTTAGACTATTTCTGTCTGTGTTTAGTGGTGAATTTGACAGTTCGCATAACATGGAGTGAAAAATGGCGTTGATTCAGTTGTTTGTACTGAGTTTGTTGTTGTGTTGAGTTAATTGAATTATAAGAGTATAACTACTGCTCTTCGGGCTTGAAGGCCGTCGTACTTTGGAATTTCTTCCTGACGTTTCGCTAGCGCGAGTGGCCAGCTTCTTCAGAGGCTTATTCATCTCCGATGACTAAACAGTTCGATTTCTCAAGGCGTATTTATATTGATGCAGGTAGTCTGGAGTGTTAATTACTTCTGTCGGGTTCGGGGAATAATCATCATTATTAGTTGCCGCACTACCTGCTGTGATTTCATTAGTTATTCTTGATTTCTTTAGAATCGGATTCCAAATTCTGTTTAGAGTCAACGTTTCTTCCTTTCTGTTAAAATTGTCCGCATGTTTTTGGATCTCTATTGCCTCCCGTACCAGTCGGCTATGGTAACCCTGGTTGGGGGCAATCAGTGTTGCATTTTCGAACAGAATCTTGTGGTCGCCCTCGCTCAATGCGTGTTCCGCCACCGCCGATTTGTCGGTTTGCCCCAGCCTGCAGTTCCTTTGATGCTCTTTGAGCCTTGTACCCATGGATCTTTTCGTGGTACCGATGTAAACCTTCCCACAGGTGCACGGTATGCGATAAACCCCTGCCGCTGACAGTGGGTCTCTTTTGTCTTTAACCGACCTGAGGCTTTGCTGGATCTTCTTGGTCGGCTTGAAAACTGTTTTTATGTTATATTTCCCCAAGAGTTTTCCAATTCTGTCAGTGACTCTCGGGATATATGGCAGATATGCATTCGCAACTACCTGAGAGTCATCCCTGTTATGAACCGTGGGACTCTTCGGTTTCATGGCCCTGTTGATCTCAGATACACTGTACCCATTCGACCTCAAGGTCACTTGAAGATGTTCCAGTTCCTGCTCTAGATGTTCTGGTTCACAAATCCTTCGAGCACGTTCAGTTAGGGTAGATATGACTCCTCTCTTTTGACTAGGATGGTGGTTCGATAGTGCGTGCAGGTACCTATCCGTGTGCGTGGGTTTTCGGTATACTTTGTGGGTTAGTCTAGCGCCACATCGTTCAATCAGAACATCTAAGAAGGCTATCTGCTGGTTCTGTTCGGTTTCCATGGTGAACTTGATGCTGGGGTGTTGAGCGTTTAGGTGGTCCAGAAAAAGGTTCAGAGCGTCCCTTCCATGTTTCCAGACGACGAAGGTGTCATCCACGTAGCGTAGCCACAAGGTCGGCTTCAAATCAAAGGCGTCGATTGCCTTCTCTTCAAACCGTTCCATAAAGAAGTTGGCTATCACTGGGCTCAGTGGACTTCCCATCGCCACTCCATCCAATTGCTCATAGAAGTTTCCCCTCCATTGAAAGTAGCTTCCCGTAAGGCATGCTCTAAAAAGTCCGACAATATCACTTGGGAACAGGCAGGCTATCTCTCTCAGAGAGTCTTCCAGTGGGACGTTGGTAAACAAGGACACAACATCGAAGCTGACCATGATGTCGGTCGGTTCCAAGGTCAAGCCTTTAATTTTACCAACGAAGTCTGTTGAATCCTTGACGTAGGAATTTGTTCTTCCGACATGAGGCTGGAGGAGTGAGGCCAGATGTTTTGCCAAGTGATAGGTAGGTGAGCCTGGGGCACTGACTATAGGTCTCAGTGGCATGTTGGGTTTGTGCACCTTTGGGAGACCGTAGAGCCTGGGTGGAACGGCTTCAGTTCTGATAACGGTTTTCTGTATGGTTTCCGACAGTGAGGACGACTTGATGAGTTTATTTACATTCCTCAACCTTGATTGTGTCGGGTCCCTTCTAAGTATGCGGTAGTTCGTGGGTTCTAGGAGTTCTTCAATTTTGTTATTATATTCCTCCGTTTTTAGAATGACCGTGGCGTTTCCTTTGTCCGCTGGAAGTATCGTGATACCCTCATCAGAATTCAAGCTCTTCAAGGCTGCAATCTCTCTTTTTGTGATATTGCATTTTGGTGGCCGTGCCTTGCTTAGAATGTTCGCTGTCACAATCCTGATTTCTTCCGCTTTCTCATCTGGTAAGTTCCTGATTGCCGCTTCCGTATTGGCGATAATTTCTTCGTTTGGTATCTGCCGCGGGATGACCGCGAAATTACCGCCTCGTGCTAATACCGACATTTCGTCTTCGGTGAGAACCCGGTCTGTTCGGTTTATTACTACCCTGGACAAGTCTAAGCGTGGAACGGTCTCTCACCGAAGACGAAATGTCGGTATTAGCACGAGGCGGTAATTTCGCGGTCATCCCGCGGCAGATACCAAACGAAGAAATTATCGCCAATACGGAAGCGGCAATCAGGAACTTACCAGATGAGAAAGCGGAAGAAATCAGGATTGTGACAGCGAACATTCTAAGCAAGGCACGGCCACCAAAATGCAATATCACAAAAAGAGAGATTGCAGCCTTGAAGAGCTTGAATTCTGATGAGGGTATCACGATACTTCCAGCGGACAAAGGAAACGCCACGGTCATTCTAAAAACGGAGGAATATAATAACAAAATTGAAGAACTCCTAGAACCCACGAACTACCGCATACTTAGAAGGGACCCGACACAATCAAGGTTGAGGAATGTAAATAAACTCATCAAGTCGTCCTCACTGTCGGAAACCATACAGAAAACCGTTATCAGAACTGAAGCCGTTCCACCCAGGCTCTACGGTCTCCCAAAGGTGCACAAACCCAACATGCCACTGAGACCTATAGTCAGTGCCCCAGGCTCACCTACCTATCACTTGGCAAAACATCTGGCCTCACTCCTCCAGCCTCGTGTCGGAAGAACAAATTCCTACGTCAAGGATTCAACAGACTTCGTTGGTAAAATTAAAGGCTTGACCTTGGAACCGACCGACATCATGGTCAGCTTCGATGTTGTGTCCTTGTTTACCAACGTCCCACTGGAAGACTCTCTGAGAGAGATAGCCTGCCTGTTCCCAAGTGATATTGTCGGACTTTTTAGAGCATGCCTTACGGGAAGCTACTTTCAATGGAGGGGAAACTTCTATGAGCAATTGGATGGAGTGGCGATGGGAAGTCCACTGAGCCCAGTGATAGCCAACTTCTTTATGGAACGGTTTGAAGAGAAGGCAATCGACGCCTTTGATTTGAAGCCGACCTTGTGGCTACGCTACGTGGATGACACCTTCGTCGTCTGGAAACATGGAAGGGACGCTCTGAACCTTTTTCTGGACCACCTAAACGCTCAACACCCCAGCATCAAGTTCACCATGGAAACCGAACAGAACCAGCAGATAGCCTTCTTAGATGTTCTGATTGAACGATGTGGCGCTAGACTAACCCACAAAGTATACCGAAAACCCACGCACACGGATAGGTACCTGCACGCACTATCGAACCACCATCCTAGTCAAAAGAGAGGAGTCATATCTACCCTAACTGAACGTGCTCGAAGGATTTGTGAACCAGAACATCTAGAGCAGGAACTGGAACATCTTCAAGTGACCTTGAGGTCGAATGGGTACAGTGTATCTGAGATCAACAGGGCCATGAAACCGAAGAGTCCCACGGTTCATAACAGGGATGACTCTCAGGTAGTTGCGAATGCATATCTGCCATATATCCCGAGAGTCACTGACAGAATTGGAAAACTCTTGGGGAAATATAACATAAAAACAGTTTTCAAGCCGACCAAGAAGATCCAGCAAAGCCTCAGGTCGGTTAAAGACAAAAGAGACCCACTGTCAGCGGCAGGGGTTTATCGCATACCGTGCACCTGTGGGAAGGTTTACATCGGTACCACGAAAAGATCCATGGGTACAAGGCTCAAAGAGCATCAAAGGAACTGCAGGCTGGGGCAAACCGACAAATCGGCGGTGGCGGAACACGCATTGAGCGAGGGCGACCACAAGATTCTGTTCGAAAATGCAACACTGATTGCCCCCAACCAGGGTTACCATAGCCGACTGGTACGGGAGGCAATAGAGATCCAAAAACATGCGGACAATTTTAACAGAAAGGAAGAAACGTTGACTCTAAACAGAATTTGGAATCCGATTCTAAAGAAATCAAGAATAACTAATGAAATCACAGCAGGTAGTGCGGCAACTAATAATGATGATTATTCCCCGAACCCGACAGAAGTAATTAACACTCCAGACTACCTGCATCAATATAAATACGCCTTGAGAAATCGAACTGTTTAGTCATCGGAGATGAATAAGCCTCTGAAGAAGCTGGCCACTCGCGCTAGCGAAACGTCAGGAAGAAATTCCAAAGTACGACGGCCTTCAAGCCCGAAGAGCAGTAGTTATACTAATAACCTCGGCCGCGAAAGCCTCAACCATTTTGTGAATTATAAGAATTAAATAAACTTGCAGAGCAGCAGGTAGAGGTTAATAATAGTATTTCCAGGTAAGTTAAATCAGTTCGTATCAATATGTCCAAAAGAAAATGTGATAAAGCATTTCTTATGAGAATCAAACGAAGAATATCAATATAGAATCCCGACATAATATGAGAATCACAATGAATTGAGAGCATTCAATAATGTAATGGATACCGATTATCGTTTATTTCAAAGTGAATATAGTAATGAATCATTCGCACTGAATGGCCAGATGGATGTTTCTTATGATAAGGGCTATGATAATTTGTATTTCCACCAGAAATGTAATCAAATTCCAATAACTTGTTTTCCATTCTGAACTCTGAATATTCTGATTTCAGAGGGCATGAGGAAAAAACCATCCCTAAAAAGTCAAACAGAAGCCTCGTTGGAGACTACAATTGAGAGCTGGCTATGCATCATGCCAAAGAAAGGACAGATAAAAAGAGAAGACTTCAGTGGATACTTGGGATTCATTTCATTATTTTACTGTGATATAATAATACTTTCATTGTATCCCAAGTTTTGTATTTTCTCAGAATTTTTATTTGTGTTGACGAATTATGTGTTATATCAATATAATATTCCAGAATGAGTTTTCGGGTCTTTGTTCGACTTGTTGAAGAATAGTTATGAATAAACTTCTGTTCATTTGTCAATGTTCCCTTTCATTCCACAATATTCCCTATATAGAGGCCAAAAAAGGTAAAAAAATATGAATATAGTACAGGATATCCACAGGACATCATATTTATAGAAAAAATGATCTCAACCTGACAAGGTCTTCTTTATATCCTTCTGACGTAAACAGGATCTCCTGAAAATATCCTAATTTGATCCCCAACATATCCCATATAGTCCCCGTTTTATACTGATGATTTGTGCAGGACATCTTGGGGACGTAGGAATTTGGTAACATTTTTGCTTCCTAGTGACACGATTGGGACTCCCACTGGTATTTTACGGACGATTTAACGTTGTCCCCTATTGGTCCAAATAGGTCATTGTGTCAAGTATGATGAGTTGTTTTCTCGGGTTTCATTCCGTGCTCTGTGGTTTTGATCCTCTGAAGGATAATTATCACGACGTTTCGGAAAAGTCTCATTTGCCATCTTCTAGGTGATGTCTCGAGTTTCGACCTCCGAACTCGACTCGTGCGTAGTAGGTGCTATTGCTCTGATATGAGTCTCATTTTTATCAGTGAAAGGATTGTGGTTTTCAAAACATTGGTTTCTTACATATTTTGAAAACGTGTCATTATTTGCAGTGATTAGCAAGAGTTTTTCAATTCATTCCGTTTCGAAACTTCTGACAGTTCATTAAATTTGAAAACGTCAGCTGAAAACTTTAATGTTAGGAATGTAACGAAACAATAACCCAACCCAAGGATATTTCTAGTTTTACAACTAGAAGTGAACCTTCTCCGCATACCAAGTCGGATTCAGAGAGTCGTACTTGTTGCATAGCATATCCCTCATGTGTTTGAATCAGCAACCACATCTGCGCTCTGAGATGATTTTGCTACGTTACAGGAAACACAGGGCGTAAACCAAAATTCCATTGATGAGGAAGAAAATGGGTGAAACTTCTCTTGATGACGGCGATCTTCAACTTTCACAAGAAGATGCTTATTTTCTCAAAATCGATTATGACAAAGAAGAGGATAATACTCAAGATCAAGACTTGAAAAGGAAATATACTTCTAAAGAAAAGAATATAAGAAAAAAGAAAATTTATAGAACAACTGTTCAATGAAAATAGTAGCCTAAAGGAAAATTATGACCTATAATAGTATCTAATATTGTAGAAAAAGATACGATCATGGATAGTTTGGAAAACATTCAAAAGAAAGTAGAAGAGGCTGAAGAAAAATGTTAACTGCAGAACTCGCTGCAGAAACCCACAGACTCCTAGGTATTGTTGAACAATGATGAAATAAATATGACAAATTGAATGTACCAAAATCATGTGTAATACTCAAACCAGTTGATAATCAGGGACACAAATCAACGAAAGAGAACCTTTTGAGATAAATTGATCCATTGAAAATCAAAATTCATCAAGTTAATAATATGCCAGGGGGATTGATAAAAATGAAATGCGATTCCAAAACCGATTTGAACAGGCTGAAAAAAAAATTCTAATAAACTCGGAACAAAATTCACCATTCAATAAGATAGCATAAAATTACCGAAAATCAAAATTACTGGTATGAAACTAGAAGAGGAAATCTCAGCAAATGACTTAGAGGAATGCTTCAGAGAACAAAACGATATAATTGAGGATGGTGATCATTTCGAAATTGACTATGTGAAATATATTCATTTAAAAAAAAACAATTCCATATTTGCGAAAGTTAATGGTGATCTTTTTAGAAAAATTATCAATTCAGGCAGTAAACTCTTCTTTGGTTGGCAGTCCTTTATTGTACATGATAACAACAAACTAACCAGATGTTATCAATGTAATGGTTTCAACCATACAAAAAGGAATTGCAAGAGCAAAATAACATGTTCTTTTTGTGCTGGTGAAAATTCACTAGAAGAGTGTATGGAGGATAAACGCGAAAAAAATTTAAAAACTGTTTGGTAGCCAAAAAAAATTCAAAAAAGAATATAATATTTCACCTTCAGCCGACGAAATTGATAGTTGCGAAAGTTACAAATATTTTGACATGGTCAATAAACCCATAGCTTTCCATGAATAAAATCAATAATATTACTATTTCTGAATTAACTTTCATAGACCATTATAAATTTCAGGAATCAAAATAAATATTATGTACCTAAATGCCCGATTTCTGAAAAACAAAATGGATGAATTAGAAGTTGTAACCCATGACCATGAAATAGATGTCCTAGTGATAACAGAGACTTGGATGAGGAGAGAGGAAGAGATTTTCTATGCTCTAACAAATTTTGAAGGAGTCTATTGTAGTAGGAATCAACAAGGTGGTGGTACTGCGATTTTTGTTAAAAAGCATATCCCAATGAAAGTTATTTATATAGATCCATCTGAATTTTCATTTTTGGCTGTCAAAATTCGGCTAATCATTGTTGCAATTGTTTATACTAGATATTTACCAATCTAACTGCTTTTCTGTATGTAATGATTGCATTGCTGCAAGGGAAGTTGAGAGAAGCAAGACCCTGATTGACCAAATAATCAGTAATTACACAAGATCATCAAAATTATCGATAATCAACTATGCCTTGAGTGACCATAAAATGCAAATACTAGAAATTGAATTGAAATCGATCACAGGACAAAAATATACCACAAAAGTTTTCTTCAAGTTCAACGAAGATATCATCAAAAAGGAACTATTGAATTTGAACGAAGAAATTCCAAATTTGAAGAAATTGAAAGATGTTGATCATATTTATGATAAATTAGAGAACATTTTCGACAGAAATAGGATTGAACAAACAATAAAATTAAAAACAAATTCAAAACCATGGTTTAACGAAAATATTTCCAAATTAATAAGAATCAGAGACAAATACTTCGCAAAAAAAAAAAAAATCCCTCTCAAAATAATATTGATCATTACAATTATTATAAAACAAATTCGTGAAAAAAGAGGTGAAAAGTACCAAAAAACGTTTCGAAAGAGCAATGTATACTAGATTATTGAACTTCCTCGGATCTACCACCAAAACCAATACGGCTTTCGGAGATCTAGTGATACAGAACGATATGATATCTAATATCCAATTGGAATCAGAAGAAAAAAAGTAAATGTGGACTTCTATCGCTAGATCTCTGTAAAGCCTTCGACACTGTTGATCATGATATTTTGTTGGCTAACTTATTCGATATAGGCAGCAGAGGTAATACATTCTGATGGTAACAAAATTATTTGAATGATAGGAAACAATTTGTATCTTTGGAAAACTGTGGGAGTTCATTAGGTAACATTGTTTGTGGAGTCCCACAAGGATCCATACTAGGACTTCTACTGTTTCTCATATGTATTAATTCAATTTCAGAATTGAACATCACTGGAAAATTGGTATTATTTGCTGATGATACAACTTTAATATGTTTCAATGAAGATTTGCAAGTGATTCAATTTCAACACAATCGAAATTTTTATTGCTAGGACAACAAAAAATTAACAGGTCATGTAATATAAAATGTTTCGGTCTGAATATTGATGAAAATATTTCGTGGGATTGTTCTAAAAAATTGTTCTGAAATTGTTCGTTCCGTTAACCAGCTGACGAACGTCAACCCTCAGAAGTCGAAACTTGTGCGAGCAATGGATAAACGAGGCCTTACCTTTTAACGTGCGATTACCCAGCACGGTGGCCCGGTGAGGATTCGAACCCCGGCCTTCCGCTTGAGAGGCAGATATGCTAACCACTACACTATCGAGACCAAACAATTCGCAAATATTCTATACATAAATACTCGAATATATTTTGTATCATTAATAAATTGATAACTGATTAGATGGTGTACTGCCGTAGTTATGGAGTCAATAATTATTCAAGAGTAGAAAACTAGTATTGATTTCCATTAACCCATGTAAACAGTGTATGACCACATTAAATAGAAATAGTTATACTTATGAACTCTCACCGATCCATTATTTATGATCTTTGGGAAATCTGAGCTATTTCACATAAAGTCAGTGATCTTCTCTCTTCAAAACTCGCTCCACTAAATTTGTTGTGTGGATTATTTCATTAAATTCCACTTCGTAAAAGGCCTCCTCAATTGTTTGTTTATTCATATCTTCGAGTACATACGTTATGGGTTTTGTACTGTTTACTTTCACAACTGTGAAGATTTCTGTACAAAAGTTTGCAGTGTAGCCCTGTCGAAAACACATCTTACTCACATGCTTACTGATACTAACCTTATCACCAATTTCGAATTAACTTTCTCACATCTACCAGTTGGTGCCTCCGTTATTGTTTCTTTCGCGATTGTGGATAAATGTTCAACTTTGTGGTTGGTGTAACTTCTGCATGCTTCATATCGATAGTGCGATGGACTTTGTTGTTGTATCGATCAGTGATGGTGGAAAGAATATTCAACCCTTCGTTCTTACCTTGAAGTGGAAACTCCATATATAGCCAAGATTTCAATGTTCTGATAACATGCTCGACAATTTATGTCTTTTGGTAGTGAATGTCGAATAAAGATGAATATGGTTTTCTTTCATTAGCGATGAGAAGTTTGAGTTATTGAATTGAGTACCTTGAAGGATTGTGAGTTTTCTGGACAGTACTTCGCATCTTCCGATACACTGGCCATATCTTTGGTGACAGCAACCGCACTTTTGTTATAAGTGTTTCTGATCATACATACTTTGAATGACCAGCGATTTCAATGAGAATGTATCTATGCATATGTCAATGCTTGCATCGAATCCATCTGTCACAAAACTGGCAATCCCTTGATTATGATTTTTTTTGGAAACATTTCGCCTAACTGGCTTATGCAACTCATTCACAATTATCGTTGAGAAATACTTATTTCAACTTTCAATTATGGATGTTGGTTCTCACGCAGGTGGTGGAGCAAACTGTCCTCTATCCAATGTTTTTTAGGTTTCGGGGCTGACTGTTCCACTATGCTCATTCGCTGTGTTAAAATATCGATTTGTTTAGTCGAATTGTCAATTCGATCCCCTAAAGTATCAAGTATGAATGAACGATGAGATTGGGACTTTCCTTAGGAAGAAATTACCCTAACATTAAACCAAAATTTTTGCACTCGACGCGCATTTCGCTAACAAGGTTAGCTTCTTCAGGGGAAGAAAATTGATACTGTACTGAACAGTATCAATTATATTGAATATTAATGAGCATACATACAAACAATACGGCTCATCACATAAATTTGTACCATAAGTACACAACAAGATTGATGAATGAAGCATCAATACCTAATCGAAAAATCAATTTTTCGAACATCGAATTGTTTTCCATATAACGCACTCAAAATGATCTGTTCATGTTCATAACCCTAAAAATTTACCCCCACCCCATTTTCAAATGGCACAATCCATTTTTTCGCAGAAATATAATCGTTACATCATTGTTTATCTGGAGACAAACTTATTTTATTACTCCCTTATTGTTTTTTCAAAGTCGGTATTGGTTGGTAGTTGAACTTTTCGTTTATAGAAAAAATGGTTTTCAGAAGACGCCTTATGAAAATTGTTCTTGTTGGTATCTCTCATGATTCACTCAACATATTTTTGCACTTTTCGTAAAGATCAGTTATTCTGACACCAAACTGAAATAGTTTGCACTCGACGAGCGTTTCGCTACATGGTTAGCATCTTCAGGAGAAGGGAACTGATACTGCCACTGTATCAGATTTTCCCTACATCAAATAGATTGCATTTGGTATTATTTATGAGGGACCGTTTTAGGTAATAACCATTTTGTGTCTACTTTCAACGCAACACGATCCCCTAATAATTTTGCTTCGACAAAATTTTTATAATTGTTTAGCAGTTATGGTATTAGAAGCAACTTGAAATTTCTTATTGGTTCGATAGTAGACACGAATACGAAAATTTCAAGGGAATGGTAAAACATATTCAAACAACATATATTGAATAAACAAAACCCTATCTAATCGTCACTTAACGAAAACAGCCCTATGCAAGTTAATCATCTTCATCTTCCTCTTCCTCCTCCTCTTCGGGTTCTTCTGGTTCAGCTTCCTCCCCTTCAGGTATGATTGGTTTCGGTTTTGGTAAATGATCTATACGCCATTGTTCTTCTTCCGCCCCTGTAGGATCCATTACTTCCAAAATTTCTGGGCCTATTGGATACTCCTGTTGAACCTCAGGTAATGGTACGGGGGAGAAGTTATGCTCCATATATTTATGCCCGAAACCTTGAAACAATAAATTCTTAGAGAGACTATACAAGGCGTTTCAACGAAATCTTCACCCCCTTGTTAGTTAGTACGTCCATTTCTGACCTACAGGGGGTCAAGTTTTCGTTGGAATACCCTATATAGGAGTATCAACGATTTGAAATTATAAAAAGTAGAATTCTTATTGAGGGAGTGTCAAACTATCAGAAAAATTTCGAATAAGCGCTGTTGCCTTTGATTTCAGGAATGGGATGACTATTAATGAATATACTTTCATCAGTGATTCTGATTGTCGAAAAGAGAGAAATAATATTTTGATATGAACTTATAAAAGAAGTCATTTTACTAAAAAACAGTATTTTTGTTGAATGCCTTATCACCATAGTTTCAATAATATAATAATAAAAAACAACAATTATGAGAAGCGATACTCTAATAATTATATATCTTGATATTTTTATTGGTGCATGAATATAAAAATGTAAATAGATACATTTGTACCGTTTCGATTATAACAATGAAAGAAACCTGTCTCAATATCTTATTTGATTTTTACACGGAAATGCCAAAACGAAAATATTTTTTGACTCCCTCATGTTCGTGGTTGAACAAGATGGTGTCTCAAGCTGACGAATTCTGATACTATACATAACATGGTGACAATTTTTGGTTCGTCATCGGAGGAAAGGGTCATGCGATCAGTATTGAATGATGATGTATTTCCATTTTCGAATGGTTAGAATTGATAATGGAGAGAGTTGTTGGGTAGTAGTTGTAACAATTCGAATAACCTGCTCAATTTTCGATTGAAAACTCAAGTGAGGTCATTTAGGAATGATGGTCTCAAATGTTCAAAGTACCTAAATATACATTCTGAAATAGTTTTCCCTGTGTGGAAAAACAGTAAGCACCCGGCCATAAATTGCTTCTGACTAGGGCAATTGCAAAATTGTCCATTATACTAGAAGAACATCTCACACTCCAGGCTGGCACTGCTTCCAAAGTAGCATCTTCAGATAATGGAGTAAGCAAAGGAGGTCCTGTCTCAGGTTCGACTCGTTCAGCTTTCGTCTTTTCTTGCTCTTCTTCTTCTCCAAGTTCTTCATCCATCTCTTCATCATTCACTTCCGGCATTGGGCTAGGATTCCACCATGAACTTCTTCCTGATGAAAAAAGTAACAAAAGGAAATTCACTTTCATCTATCGACGTTCAAGTCATTTATAAAAGCTGAGAAACAGCTATTCTCCTGAGTCACAAATAAGTTCAGAATTCCGATGTGGAGAAATGATTGCATTCATAAATCCACCCCGCCATAGGTCTCATCAGTGGTATTCGGTAGGACTTGCGAATACGAAACATTTTGAACTGTATTTTCCCCACGAAACACAAATCTGAATTTTTTGTAAATGGCGATAACATCAAAGGTGAATCGACATCTACTGGATGATCGAAGACTCCTAGTACACCGAGTATAAGAGTTCTCTAACAACGAGCACATCGTACGGCAAAGCCCTAACGGATGACTGGTCTAGAATCGATATTTGAAATGCTACCATTCACAATTGAAATGGGAGACAGCTGTTCCGATCATCAGTGACGGCAGGACTTACGAATACATAACAATTCGAAGTTATGTTCCTCATGAAACAAAAATATGAATCTGGTGTGATTCTCAAAGTCGGAACATCATCTACTTGACCAGAGACTAAAACTCCTTGTTCCTCAAGCATCTGGTATGTATAATAAATGAATAAATTGAAAGACAATGGTTCTATCATCAATTTTCTTCCTTTGAAGATATCAACTTCGTTGGTCTATTGTAAGGGTTATTGAAAGAAAGTGTTAACTTCTAAATCAAAGGTTCGAATCTTACCGACTATACAAATATAACGTTGAATATGCCAATTTTAGGAAAATCTCTGCGTTTTGACTTCAGATTCATATTATACCCGACAAAATATGATGGTTCAGCTCTTTGTTTTAGGTGCTGTGCAATTAACGGATATTCACGCAAAGAGCTAGGAAAAAACCAACGTTCTCTATTTCAAACTTGGATTTTTATCTACTATCATTCAATAACTGAGTGAATTGGATGATTTTACCTTGTGGTAGAATATAAAGCGTGTGATGAACCCAAAATGACATAGATCTGTCTAAAAGATCTTTGAGAGGCGGTGGTTCATATTTGGGATTCAACCTGTAGCTCGTTTTACTCTCTCCCTCTGCAGCTTCTTCTGGCTCTTCTTCCTCTTCTCCTTCGCCAGCTTCTGCGCCACCAAAAGTGTAATATCCCAAGGGTGATATTTGAGTACCTAAACAATAAATGCAACTATTGAAAGGGATTCCAGAATATAAGTTATCGATGGCAGCATTAGGACTATCTGTTCAGATAGATAGATATGTTTATTTGTTGAAAGTATGAGAAAATGGCACAGAATTACACAGGTTCAAACATCAAATATACATAAGTCGTAAATAGACTAACACATTACATAAGCAAACAAACAAACAAGTAACCCAAAGAGCCTAGGCTGTCCGTGGTGGTTAAAAATAATTTGTTTCATTATCATGTGTCGATGTACAAATTAACATAACATAAAAAACATGTATACAGCTATATGTAAAAGATTTAGGCATATATTTATATGACACGGAAATAACTTTCAGAACTGCATCTAAGCATTTTATAGGTACTTCCGAACATTGACAATATTTTACAGGCCCATTGAACAGGCATGTACTTATGAAATTATTGTTGATTGAGTAACTAATCCCAAGATTAGATTGATCTAACGCTATCACAGCGCGCGTATTTTTAAATATCACGCTCGCGGGCCGCATTATTCGACTATTTTCAAAACTGATTCGGGAAGCAGGAAAATGCCCGGTGAGCCGCATGTTTGACATGACGGATGTAGTTGCAGTATTATTGACAGACGATAAAAATATTTCTGCAAAGGCTCTGGGGGTTGCAACCCATTCAAAAGAATGTTTGTGGTGCTTCAAAAAATTCCGTTTTTCTCAAGGGCAAGCTATACTCATATATTAGATATTTATTATGTATTCATAAGGATTTACTTCAATATCAGTGAGATAAATTTTCACAATGTTGATGTAATCTGTTGAATGTGAAAATTCATTGTCCAACCTATAAGTGAAAATTATATGGACAGATCTGTCGTCTTCGTGCAAGTACAATTAGCGATAGCTTTATATTCTGCTAAATATATTGAGACAGCAAAATACATCTCAACTTCAAACATTTTCAAAAACATAGAAAAACCGCGTGCGGCATTCCGCCCTTTTATCTCATAGCAGCCAAGATACTATCCGAACTTTGTTGAGGAGGTTGAACATACTCTCCACGTTGAAAGAGACATCTATCAAGCAGAAGTGGGAAGAGGACAATTTTCTGAAATCCTCTTTTGATGACTCCTGACTGGGTTTTAATTGATGCTACTCTTGCTATTCCATCAGGCTTCATGCAGCTCACGTATTCTTCCTAATACCTATTGGGTAGGCAGAGTATTTTCTTCTTTGATAAATACTAGGGACCGTTCAGTTGAAAAACCTTGACTCGACTTCCACTTGGTTCGCCGCTGTAGCTCCGCAATATAGTCAGCTTTCTAGCGCTTCCAAAATTGTTGACTCATTTGCTGTAGGAGTTGGAATCTTGACAGTCTATTTGTATAGATATCTGTGACATCTCGATCTGGTGGAGAAAAAAGTGATTTCCCAATAATAAAGTGGGCCGGGGTCAGAGGACCGAAGTCGTTTGGGTCTGAACTCAACGGGCAAATAGTTCTCTCTGAAAAAGATGCGATTTCAAAATTGCCTCTTTTTGAGAGAGAACTGTGGATAATTCTTCAAATAGTAATGGAACATTAGAAATAATCCTTTCAAGATGATGCTTAAAACTTTTGACAGCGTCTTCCCATAGACCTCCGAAATGTGGGGAATAGGGCGGTATAAATATATATTTGAACAAAATTAACGAAAATATCACATCAGTCGAAGAGAAGCTCATTGAGAACCCACCTAGAAAAACGTTGTACTCTGATAATCTACAAAACAGGAATAACTTTCGAAAAATTTCAATTGACCAAACAATTATTATCAAACCAAAGAATCATCAACCTTCATCGAAGACAAAATTTGATTTGGAAACTAATCTTGATGTGGGGCAGATTACGAATTGGCATAAATTCTCATAAAAATTCAAGGATGGTAGCATGGAAATCAAATGTGGAAAGAAGGAAAATACTGAAAAACTACAGGTTGAAACAATTGAAGCCGAAAATCGAAGTACCACATATAAAACTTGGAAAAGGGATAACAAAAGAAGAGATGCAAGAGAGAATTATTTGCCAAAATGCAAAAATAGAGAAGGAATACTACTTCAATATCAACTACATAAAATATATCTAAACCAAAAAGAGCTGCACCCTTTTTATAGACGTAAATGTAAATTCATTAAGAAAAAAAAAGAATAAAATAATACATTATTTGTGGGATGGCAAAATCTTATGAAAATCTTATGAGTTTATGAAAATAATTTTCTCACTCTGCGATAAAAGTTTACGATATAAACACAGTGAACATAAATGCAGGAATGATAGATGCCCACGTTGAGCATAACCTAAATTCTTGCGATAACACTAATACGATAAAATCTGGTAACTGTGAATATTCAAATCATAAATTCAAAAGTACCCATTGCACGAAACGTTTAGCTACAAATAGTAATTGCTCAAATTTCCAATACTATAAAGCAAGATTTTTTCTCTGATTGACTATGCATAGTGTGAAAAACACTTTCAAATTCACCAGTATTACTTATTACAAATGTAATCTATCAGGAAGTAATCTGAAAATTTTCTATCGGAATGCTAGATCTATGAAGAATAAAATAGACCAGTTGGAAATAATAGCTTCTGAAGTATCACCTAATATAATCATAATATCTGAACCATGGATAATAAAAGAAGAATCATATTTCAACTTTCTAAATTATAATTCCATATACTCCTGCAGTCAAAAACGGGGAGGTGGTTCAGGTTTTTTCTGATCTCCGATGAAATTCAATATGAAGTTTTAAGGAATATTGAAAAAGATATATCATTCATTGCTGTGAAATCAAAAAAAACTTTATCTGATTCTTTGTGGTATTTACAGGCCACCTACATCAAATATGAATGAACTTGTTCATCTTCTTGATGAGGAACTTTATAATTTGAGTGACCTGAAAAAGGATACTTATTCATTTGGAGACATGAATGTGAATATATTGAATCAGAATCCTAACTCTTAACGACTTTCCGAAGTTTATTCCTCCAATAACTATACTGTTTGTAATGACGATATCCCAACAAGAGGAATAAATGGATCATTGTCTCTTATTGACCATATTTTGAAGAATTCCAACAGTAAATTTCAGGTATCCATCATCAATTCTTCGATTACAGATCATCACCTCCAAATTATTGATACCAGTGTTCCAAGTCTTCAAAGAAACAAAAGACATGAATAAAAAATGATTCGTCGATTTGATATCGAGAAATTGAAAGAAAAATTATCGAATTTCATTGATAATCTAGATGAAAATGTTGAAATCACTGTTTTGTATAGTCTACTCAACAATTTTGAAAGCTGCTATATATCGTATATACCTATAATCAATTGAAACCATGGTTTACTGATCATATCGCTAATTTGATCAAATTCAGAGATTATTATTTTGACAAAAAGAAACAAAACCCAAATAGTGAAAAATTCTTGAAGTGATATGATTATTTCAACAAAGAAGTGAAGAAATCTGTCTTGAATGCAAAGAAGGAATTCTACAAAAATCAATTTGAAAATGCTACTCCAAAATCTATGTGGAATGTCTTGAATAGAATTTTGCGTAATCAAATCACAGCGAATAAACAATATCTACACGGATGACTCGACGAGTACAGAATTCTCACCCCTTTGTTGTGAATTTGAAAACCTGTCGAACCTCTCTTGCTCAGGGATCTTTGGTCAATAGAACAGCTGAGATTTGGAACTCCTTGCCGAAAGAGGTTTTTCCTGAGGCTTAAAAACTTCAGAAATTCAAAGTAAATGTTAATTCGTATTTCCTGTCCCTTGATTCACGGGGAGTTCTTCGAACATTACAGGGCTTCCCTTTCGTGTGAATCTGCATATAAAAAAAGACAATTAACTCTGTCAAAATTAATGACCAAACAACTGAAAATGAATGAGAAATATGTGAGGCGTTCAACACATATCTCACAAGTATTGGAGAAGAATTGGCTACACATATTCAATCAGGCACTATCGAATACCCAGAAGATATGAAACCAGCATCCATGTTCCTGGAACCTTCAACAGAATAAGAAATCGAAGAAATCATATCATCATTAGACCCAAAAAAATCTCCTGGTCATCACTGTATATCAGTTGAAATCATCAAATCCCTGAAATCAGAATTAGTCCCCATTTTGAAAATGATAATTGATAAATCCTTTGAATCTGGTATATATCCCAATGAGTGCAAAATCGCCAAAGTGTGTTCAATTTTCAAAAATGCAAAGAGAGATGAATGAATCAATACCGTCCAATTTCAGTTTGTCAGTGCTCGCAAAAATAATTGGGAAAGTAGGTAATGAATATTACAATAATGAAATATTTAGCTTCTTTCAAATATTTATTTAGTGGATAATATGATTTTTGTGAATCTGGTTATACAGAGGCAGCAATTTTGGATACAATTCCTTATATTCAGCTCCAACTAGATACAAAAAAATATATGTGGACTGCTATCACTTGATTTACGTAAAGCTCACGGAATTCTTTTGAAAAAACTCGAAACCATGGAATCAGAGGTAATGTCTTCTTGTGGTTCAAATCCTATCTAACTAACAGACAGCAGTATGTTTATCTAGGAGATAAAAAAAGTTTTTCGAAAAACATCAATTGTGGAGTTCCACAGGGCTCTGTGCAAGGACCAATTTTATTTCTTATCCATATCAATTCCGTTTCAGAACTGAATCTTTTGAGATCCATCTAACTCTCTGCTGACGATACAACTTTAATTCACAATTCAAAATCACAGTATCACAAATTGAGTCCCAATTATGATCAATCGACTTATATGTTTTTAACAAGTGAATATTTTGAAATTGAGCACTGTGACCCACTTGAATTCAAAAATGATTCGATAAAATTTTCTGAAACTACCAAACTTCTGGGACTTCACATAGATCAAAATCTTTCATGGCAACTCACATCGAAAAATTACGCAAGATAATTTCACCTTTACTTGGAGTGCTATTCAGAAGAAGAAACGGAATTTCATTCGAATATTTGAGGTTAATATATTTCTGTTTGGTATATTCTAATCTACAATATCTCACATCTACATAGGCAACGGCAACCGCTTCAATATTGAATCCGCTGAAATATTTACATAATAAAATCATTGAATTTATTTATAAATTGCCTTACAGGGAGCTTACTGTCAATCTTTATATACCACATAATCTTCTAGACATTGATTGTATATAACACTTGAAAACATGTACCTACATTCACTGTGTGAAACATAAAATGAAACACTCTGCAATACTTTCAAATGAAATCAATACCACACATTCTCACGGCACTAGGCAGGCTCAGCAACTTGTTGTACAATCCATACATACCAGATTCGGGGAAAAATCAATTTTTCATGAGGAAACAAACCTCTACAATAAACTACCCAATTCAAATAAAACTATTGAAAATATCAAAAAGTTTGAACACAATCCCAAAAAATATATCTTATCGTCAAATTTATATATTTTAGAATTCAATTATATTGATCATTGATCATTTCAACAGTCTTTTTTCCATATATACCACCGAGAACACCTATAATAAGAACCACTTATTTGACAGAATAGTCCGGGTGGAGCCTGCGAAGTTGGTAAAGTAAATCCTGATACTTAGTCGGTTTTTTCTCCTCTTTTCGAAAACTCAATAACAAATATCGTCTTCGATGGTCGTTATGGCGATGGATATAGGCCGAGACCGCATGAACTGCACAAGATGACAGCAAATGCATCAAAGTCTCGAGGGAGTAGAGTAGAATCAGAATGGCAAGCATGTTGGTGGCCAGATCTGCCGTAGTTTCTGCCTATACTTATTATTATTATAAAATGTCATTCTATTGCTTGAGATGATGCAGTGCCTATTACTATCCTTCAAAAAATCCCGAAGCTCCCGTTCAGCCCCAACAAACACATAATTTTAGATGGCTTACCTCTCCTTGATACAAAACGATATGATGCTTGAATAAACGCTTCTGATGACAAACTTGAAATCAGCTCTAAATGAACTGCCTTAGTTGACGCCAACCCCTCTCCTTTCTATATTTGATGCGTAATCGACGCCTACTACAGTAAAAGCCCCAGAGAGTACTACTGGGTCTCTCGGCAAATTTGCCATGATTGGTTGAACTGCTTTTGCAGTGAATCTAAAACATATTGCGCACTCTTTAACAATAGTACGGGCCAAATTTCTACCAGCCTAAGGTCAATAGACCTCTCTTTTGATTCCCAAGAGAAAATGGGAACCACCATGTAACAGCCGTTTATACTCATGAAGGAATAACAACTTGGTGAAATGGTGTTTTGAATGAATCAAGATAGTATGTTTTTTTTGTACTGAAAATCTGAATATTTCAACCTACCTCCAACTCTCAAAATATTTTCAGAATCTAGAAAAGGTCTAAGAGTTAAAGGTCACTGTTTGACCTTTGAGCTGTATTATTTTTCAAATCTTGTATTGCTGAATAGAAACGATGCTGTTGACAAATTTTAATCGGACAATTCAATTCATTGGGTAATTCTTGTACCGTAAGAGGTCCAATGTTTTTGCCTTCATAAGACAATTGTGCTCAAACCGTAGAATATATGCGGTAGCTCTGTGAATTCTAGAGAAATTTGAAAACCCCTCAAATGGGAAAGTCCATTGTACAGACTCAATATTGATCAGAGCCTGAGACTTGAGTTCAGTAATATTCCGTTTATCGGGCTCCGCCTCAAAAATAAAAAATTTTTGGTGGAACTTACGTATTTTGCCCTTTCGAACAAAAAATTCAAATGAAATTTTTGGGGCTTTTTGGGGCATCCTTCACCCTTTCGCTTCAAAAAAGCCACAAGCTTGTTATATCTGCTTGTGTCATGAATATTTATGTTCATCATCGACTTCAATATAGAGTAATTCGACCAAAGCGTTGACGATTTCCATATTTTGGGCTCTTCTTCAAAGTATGCAAGAAGCACTTTCTCACTGGCCTCCTTGCCACTGCCATTTTTCTGATCACACCATTTCAAGAAATGATCGTATGCAAATTCGTACTGTCGCTTTGACTTACTAGGCAATAATTCAAAAGCAGCTTTATTGGCAGCTTCTTAAATTTCCAGCGGTAGAAATTCATTTTCTCGATCACTTTCTATCGAGGAACCAAGAAATGAGAAAAAATAATTCGTGATTTATTGATGTTAGGTGTCAACAAAGACCAATGAACAAATTCTGTTTTTGATTACCTTGGAAACTTGTTTCATGAATAGATAAGATGAAATTGGATTCAAAACTGATAATCTCGAGGGTATCATTTTATCAATTTATTAATTTACAATGCGTTAATTTGGACTTTTGATGATGTTTTTATAAAAAATAGTGTATGATATACCTGCTGAAGGTGATTTTATTCTGTTTGAAGGGATGGAACACTCCACCGTCTGTGTCGTGGCCAACCTTCCCTTCTCACAAAATAAAATATCACTTTTAGCACTTAAACCATAAATAACTATTTTGGCTTGCAGTTGTGATTCTTCCAGAATTGATGGGTTCTGTCTTAGTGGCCTGGTAACTGTGAATCGCCCACTTGCGTCCCTAGTTGTAGTTTTAATGAAATTAATTTCGCAAAATTGTTAAATCTCGGATGATTCTTTGTATTCCTGAAGCTCTTTGACTTCCCAAAATTGGATATAATTTCTAGCCTTCTGATTGACACTTATATGAGAGGAAATGTTTGTTGTTGGTTCGTTGATACTCAATTGCCCTGAGACTACCCAACATAAAGGTTTCAAAACGAAAGATTTCTCACGCAGTGGAAATATCCGCCATCACAGTGAGAAATAATTGCTCATTGTTATCACGATAACCCAAGTCAGTCATGAATTGTTACATGTCAGATTGTATGACACGTTCTCCGTGTTGACAACGATACGCCGACGATTCGCATGCAATATCCAATTAGCCCATTGGCGTTTCCATAACAACAAAACCGAAGCCCTGTATAATTATTGCTGTCAAATTACCCAACGAAAATAGTTTTATTGTTGATTGTTATAGTATAAACAGTCAGATTCAGAATTGGAAAATACACCTGCAGAAATTGTTCAGAAAGCAATAGTTGTTTGCAGTGATTTGCTACCAAGCACATCAAGAGATTTTTTAGCTGAGTTAACTTTTTTCGTTTTCGAGTTCACCTAGGAAGTGATTGAATAGTCTCAGGAGCATTTCTGAAAATCATGTAGGCGATTATGATATTGTCGAGGATTGAAAATTGTAATTTTCTACCTGAAAATTAAGCGTGAAATAATTTAATGGAAAATTCAATATAATTTTATTCCTACTACAAAAATAATATCCCAACACTTATAATCTTATTTCATTTATTGCGAGAAAAGAGAAGGAGAAATTATTCGTTACATTGATGACGATTTAAAGAAAATTTCGTTTTGGTTGAATTGTCACAAGTTATTTTTGAATATTGGAGAATCCTCATTTATGTTATTGGGAAGAAAACCAAATCATAGTAAGAATAACATTATTTTTAATGGACAAAATAAAGAATATTTGGAAGTAACAAAATTTTCTCTTGAAAAAATCATATTGAATATTTAAGAAAAAAAATATCACCATTAATTGGTATTTTGTTCAAAATTCGAAACTATATTTGTTTGAAACATCTCAAATTAATATATTACAGCTTTATTCATTCAAAACTACAATACTTGATATCAGTATGGGGAAATGCTAACGCTTCGATCATACGTCCCCTAAAATATCTGCAAAATAAAACAATCAAATGCATATTCAAATTCTTCTCTAACCTTCAACACAATTGAAACAATTCATAAATATGAAACTAGGCAGTCCAAAAATCTGAGTACTATCATTAGAATCAAAACAAACTTCGGAAAGAAATCAATTATATACAATGGAGTGTTAATATATAACAAACTACCAAAGGAATTTACTGAAGATTTTTTTGACAAACGCTTCAAAAAAAACTTGAAAAAGTATTTGATCCAATAACACTTCTCTTTTTCCATCTGACATTGGATTGATTCATAATGAAAATCTTCTTTTTAATGCATGAATTGTAATAGTAATTTAGTTTTAAGATCCCTTCTTTATAAACATTCATGTTTCTTGGGGTCAATAAAGATTAATTGATTGATAATGTGCAACATTGCTTGTCTCGCCTGTCCTGCACTCTTCCAAGACATTAGTTCCATTACTTTTCTTTTCCACTTGGATAGAGTGATGACGTCAAAGTTTGATTAGCTTCCATCACTCAAATATGGACCAGATGGATATGTCAGAAATCAAGTACGTTCAAGGCGTGGTTTAATTATGAGTTCTGTATTTAAACTCAAACCCCTCGAAACCTTCAGTCTAAATCGAGTCGATCCTGCAACTTTGACAAGGTAGGTAGTTTGAAAACCACTATACATATTTGCTCAGGAGCAGGTTATGCGCATTGCCCTTATCATTCCCGAAGCCAAAGAAATACATCATTTTTGAATTTGAACAATATATTACCTGCAGATATTCTTGCGATTTGAGCCCTAAGATATTCCCTTTCTTTGCCTGGGAATTCTGGATAGGCACAAATGGGTTCATCTAAATTCCCAGTGAATGATTTTTGAATTTGTCGAGCGACACGGATTTGCAGTGGTGTACAATCCGGTAATAGTATCCAAGGTTCTCCAACGCCATTGCAAACGTAATATACCTGCAAATACAAAAATCAAAAGATATATTCATCACATTCTCGAAATAATATGAAATCCTCTGTTGATACTTGTTGGGAGAAAGAACATATGCATAATATATAATCCATTCAGGAAATGTGTTTTTATATTGATTCATAACACGAGAAGTCAGGAATATTACTCTGGAAGAATTGACCCTTCGTAATCGAGATTGATCAGAAATGAAGGGTAATTGGGAAGTTCATCATCCAGATACGCCTCTATCGGAAAATATTTGAACTATTTCATCACGTAAAACAAAAACAAACTTCTGAATGTGAAATTATGGTACACTTCTCTAACACACTGATTAGTCTACACATTTGTTTTATACAGAACTTTGCCAAAATTCGAAAAACACAAGGTACAATACAAAATATAATAATAGTAAACATATGTTTTGACAGATAACGATCAGCTGATTACGGTTTGTTGCCGACATTTTTGAACAGACATCAGCGCCCTCATCGGTAGAAATTCTTCCCGATAGTCAAACCTCTGGTGGGAAATAAGAATTTTTGACAAAAATCAGTTATAGTTAGTTTCTGTAGTTGATGAGAGGCGCATTTTTCAAAAAGAACCGTGATAATTTGGGAGCGGTTTTCGGGTTTGTTGGCCGCTATCAATTCAGGCGTCAGTCCTCACAGCCTGCTCTCTTCGATAAACCGTGGACATTCATCAGAAGTAAAAATAGTTGTGTTCGATGAAAATTATTTTCGAAAAAGTCGAACCTTTTTGTTAACCCCTACTCCAGATGGTTCAGAAGGTGGTTCAGGGGGCTCTTCGAACTGTACCAGAGGAAGAGGAGGAAGAGGTCGTGGATATTTGCTTGTTGTTCCCTCGCCAGTCAGTTGTTGTTGCCTTGCTATCTCATTCAAAGCTTTATTCACACGATTATCCTCAACTGTACTATCTTGGGGCTGCAATACAATCTCTTCTTTTTTTTCCTGATATAACTGAAACCAGAAAAATGTTCACTCAGTTTCCATGAAATTAAAAGAATTCTGCGAGAAAGATGAATTAGTGAAGGTCATTTCGATTGGCCAGAAGTCGAAGTATTATTTTGCAGGGGAAGGAATCCGCACACCTTATATGGGAGAATGACTCTCCTTAAAATTCCTTGAATTTTTGATGTCATAGAAACGATCATTTGGATGAAATGTTTCAATGGGCGCAATAGAATTCTATGACTAGTTTTCGAGATCCAGGGTGTCGAATATGAAAAATGTATTCACTTCGGATCACTCCGTATATCTCAAATTTGATTTTATGCTGATTCAAACTCATTTCCGAATCTATTCGTAGTACAGGGCGATTCCATTTGATAATGATGATATTTCGAGAGTCTCACAATTTTGCTGTGAAAATGCGAAAGAAGTATGAATTATCACATAATGTTATATATTTATTTCATCTTCCATAACAATTGATACACCCTTTAGATCTCATGGTCTTCCATACATTTTAGCTATGACTGTCTCACTGTTGTCTACGTAGACACCTATTTTTGGCCAGTAGGCTCATTGTTGTTCAATCACAGAAACACTTCAGCAATTTTCTGCCTTGTACAAGTTTGAACGAGTCATTTGCTGAGTGAGAACTGTAAAATTCTGGAGTGGCAGATGGTTGCCCAAAAATTTCCTATCTCTTGCGGTCAAGTCCTTCGCAAAAGCACAGTATGTTTGTCATTGTTTCTAGATTCTTAGCACACAATCTGAAGGTCAGGTCTTTTATAGTTCTCCCCTGTTGACCTCTGAATGGTATAACATAAAATTGTTTTGAATGGTCTTGTTGATACTATTCTCTGATATCAAAGACATGACGACTTTCACAACAGATGGCATGGAGGTCACACCAATCTAAAATTTTCAAGTAGCATGGGTGGTCAAAAGGAACATCGTCAAGAAGAGAATCAAATTCTCTTCACAACCGCCCGAAAACTTTTCAATTTCGTTGATATTTTTGTGGAGAGCAGATACATTGCAACTACTCGACAGGTGGCGCTAGAACAATATCGAAAGGCATAGAGATCGAAATTGTGATGTGTGAATGAAGGTTCAGTAGGATGTGATATACCTTTCAGATATCCATATCCGCCGATATATCAATTTGGATAGGTATCTGTGAGATGTTATAGTGTGCTAATGGAATTGACACAAGCAATGTGGATGAAATATCATGACGATAATACTACAAGACGAATACTGAGATAACCTTATTTTTCCATGATGAAAAGAAAAAAATAACCGACCGAATTGAACTATTACTGGACTGATATGAATATTATCTGTGTACTTCACCATTTCTACAGATTGCATTTCGGATATATGACGCAGCCAAATGTGAATGATATGTTCCAGTGAGTGATTTCAGATATTCGATATATAAAGACGATTCCATACGAAATTGATTCATACGAATCCATCGATCATTCCTAGTACGCAGGTTTTTGGCTATAACTCGTTCCTGAACAATGTTGACATCATCTGAATCGACCTTCAGATAAAATTATTCTTTTGGAGCAACCCCTATCCACAGGGTGAACTTGATACGAAAACATTTCTAGAGAAAGGTTCCATCTGAGTCCCAGAATCCTAACTACCAAGTCATGGGAATCAAATAGTAAATGGGACGGCTGACAATCTGATAGGGAATAGTCGGAAAAAGATTCACTTCATTACTGGCCCACTTCCCAAGTTCAAATTTCTCTATAATCCATCTTGTAGTGGTTATCAAACTTTTCTGCGCTAGAAATGGTGGCATATAGTAACGCAAACCAAGTTCTTGTAGACTATTGATTGAATTTCTATTAGTCTCTACGTGCCCATTCCATTTTAAGGTTTCTATATTTCGTGATGAGAATACTAGCATTATCATTTCTAGCATATACGAACTCAGACCCTTTGATTGCTGATGTATATCCACCCTGCGCAACTATGATCTCTGCTCTGACCAAATTTCCAGTGAGAACAACATTATTACCCCACACGCTAGTGCTCATATTTATTTTATTGTAGGTATGATCTATATAAATTATTGTTTTGGGGTTGTCTGGTGTGAGATTGTACAGTTGAATCGTATGAGGAGATACATGAATTTATATAATTTTCTCCATTTTTCGAATTGAATCCAACATTGTTGGGTACGACCTTTGTAAAAGAGATATTCTCACATTGGAAATAATGAGGCTAGCCGCATGTCGAAAAGGATATCCATCTGGAAGAGTTGAAAGGGAAGCGTGGTCCACTGCACTAAGACCTCATGGAAACAGGGTACCCCACTCAGTGATTCATCAGCCCTACCGTTTTAAGGTAGTCTTAATAATTTTACCGAGCAGTATCCTTTTTGTGTCTACTAGCTCAAGCCTGTACTCGCCGAAAGTGTATCTCCTCCTTGATGAGAATGCAGGGCGGTTACATATGACATACTCTATGCTTTTATATTTCTGCTCACAGCCCCTACAGAGAGCCTAGTAAGCCAAGAAAGATAACTGAAGAATATTTTCATCTAAAACTCGATGTTCTTAATGAGCAAAATATGAGCAGATGTTTTCTTCCGACATTTCTTTTTATGCACCTTGCTCAACAATATCGCAAAATTCTAGTATATAGTCGGAAATCTTTCGAAATTGATCCCTTTGAAGTTATTCCAGTGGAATAACAGGAATTGATAGAAACTTAAGGAAATGACAAAACCAAGTTTGAAAATGTGATTCAATTTGAATATACATTTCATTGTATTATTATTGGTGTGTAGGTAAAATATGTCATCTGCAGTGATATCGACTGGTTTTTGTCATGAAACAATCTGAATATGTTTCTGTATAGCTGAATTATTGATCTCTTTATTTTCATGAGCACCACACGAAATTTCAATCATGTATTAATGTAACAGTTGTTACCACCAATTTTGAAACTTATCAAATTGTTCGCTTCAGTCATTTTATTGATTGTGTTGAATTCATTGAATCCCAAAAGTCCCAATCTATAACGACAGCTTTCGATAGATCATAATTACGGGTGAGTCGATCAATCCATTGATTATTTTTCGTTGTTGTACTCCATGATTATTTGTAACACTCCGTAGGACATACAAAGATAAAGTAAACGATTCAATCAAATGATTCTGTAGAAAGATGAGCAGTTTCGTAGTTTTGGCAAATATATCTCTGAATTGAAGACCTATAGGAAGATTTATGTGCTATGAACCTGGTTGATCATTATATTATGACTTCTTGCATAGGATAAAAAAAAGTTAAGCGTTGGTTTTACACATAAAAATTATATACGACTAACCAAGTGGTTGATTAAATATGAACATACATATAGACCAGGAGGTGGTGACAG
The DNA here is from genome assembly GCA_032362365.1 of Zygogramma bicolorata. Classification (NCBI taxonomy): domain Eukaryota; kingdom Metazoa; phylum Arthropoda; class Insecta; order Coleoptera; family Chrysomelidae; genus Zygogramma; species Zygogramma bicolorata. The sequence continues at coordinate 400,186 of JAVJAQ010003745.1, forward strand.
GCGACGTTCTCCCATTTTACACTGCATGCCTTTTTAAGGCTTGATAATTAGCCCTAAAATATGAAAAATAGACGGGTTCCAACGTGTGCACTTCATAGGGGAAAATGCCTTTTTTGTGGTAAATTCTGTTGTATTTCCGCGATATTATACTCCCTGTCGTTGTAATATACGGAGGTTCAGATAAATTGAAGGGCTAATAATCAAAGAGGACTTCCATATTTTCAAAAAGCATGCCGATGTGAAGATTTGAAGTTTTAGTAACAAAAACACTAAAAAAAAATTGGCATGCGCCCCTCGTCTAAACAACGGTGGAAAATTTCGGGAAAACTCTGTAAAAATTCAATAGATATTTTCCGTGATGCCAAAATATTCCTAATAATGATACATATTGATTTTATAACGAAATAATTCTCTAATACAAATGTCATGCATGTTGAATAAGACCATCGTATTATGGATATTGATGAAAGTTGAACAAAATATTGGTGATATTTCTGTTTTTGATTTGCATGCCTTCTGTATTCCTTCAATATATATATTATTTCAAGTTGAAAAATTGAATAATCACCATTTTTTGAATAATTTTAACAATTGAAAAATCCTGTGACTTTTTTTTGCATGCCGCTCTGTACTGTATTAGTAAATATTATTTTGAGATAAAATCATGAATGACATGCCTGTAGCTTCACAAAAATCGATTGAATAAACAAAAGAATATGGTCAATAAAACCATCGTATTATGAATGATAATGAAAGATTGAAACATTATTGATTTACATGCCGTGTTGTATTCCAAGTATTATTTTAAGTTTATGGCTGAAATGACAGGCGTGCAATTACAATCCAACCCCAATGATAGATAGTAACACAACATTGCAAATTAAAAAAGAATATGAAAAACTGATTTTTCAGTTGGAATGATTGGAAATTCTGGTCTCTAGTCTAAACGTGGCCTAATAAGTCGACTAGCACGAGAGATCGTTGCTACCTGACGGTAGACCCCTACACCGCTGAACTAAATTCCAATCCAAGATTCAGCACATGGAAACATTAATCAGCAATCGTATTGGTTTAACGACCGTAAACTGATATGAACGCTTTTCACTGTTTTGACGCAGATGCGTACTCAGATCCAGAGCGAATAATTGAGTTGTTTGAATTGCATCTTTCAGAATCCATACATTGGTATTTGACTATAGTGTTTTATGTGAATACTTTCGAGGTAGATTCATCAGTTTACAGTGTTTTCGCTCTTTGATATTTCTAAAATTCCTAATTTAACAGGTTGAGCGCCACAGCGGACACTTTCTAAATGTTGATCAATCTCTCTGGGCCGGGAGGTTACAATTTCAACGGTTTCGTTGCTGCGGGGTGTCCGCCGTGGCCCTGCACTACAGAACGCTGATATACATTGTTCAAACATCCTTTGCCGTTACGTCATACATTGTCCTACTTCATCTCTCATTCATGAAATGGATGAGATGGAATTATGACGTCATTAACGTATGTCTAATGTCGATGTGAATTTTATTTGTTATTTTTGACAGTTCAGTTGTCACAGTTTGATTTGTTCAGTATTTTTGGTCATTTTCGCCGTTTTCAGTTAATTTTTCATTGTCAAAATGCCTTTCCGGTATAATGAGAAAGAACAAAGCTCAATTTTGAAGGTAATTGACTACTTAAGAGAAAGAGATGCTGGAGTGCCGCTTTTGCCGTTAAATGCAGTCTACAACGTATGTATCTACCTATGTTATGCAAAATGTAAGTTTTTATTGATGTGATTTTATTAAATTCTATAGCGTGTTGCTGATGCTCCAGAATGATCTATTAGAACTAATCAAAAACTCGCTACCAGTGAAATGGAAACAGATAAAGACTACGAAATCAAAGTTCATGCCGGACATGTTTCTGCTCGAGGATGTATTCTGCAACTCTGCAAGTAGGTACATACTTATAATAATTTTGAGGTTGAGTGTAAAATAACATTCAACTAATATAAGACAAACGTAAAACAGCAGAATACGTCACCGACTATGACGTAACGGCAAAGGATGATTGAACAAAGTATATCAGGTGAATGGTAGCAATATCCAAATGACAAAAAATCGTTGTTGGTCACGAACGTGATTTTTTATTGAAAACTCATAAAATCATACAGGGTAACGGAAAGAACGTAAACAGAACAGAAAGATAACTGCTCAGAAACTAAGATATTGAAATTTGAATATTGAACACAAGAGTACACAAATTTTGATTTGTTTCAGCGACCTCCATGGAAAGTGTTGAAACATTCCAGACAAAATCTTGGGTTTCCGTCGCAATTACTGCAGTATGTTATTACTTTTTTTACTTTGTTCTTGTCAATAATACCGTCTATTTTTTTGTAACAGCCCCTGCAGTACTTCCTGTTTTCTCGAGCTTCACAATCTAATTTGGCAAATATATGGCATCTCAAACTCACTTGAGGAGGGCGATCGACTTCTTGCCCTCCATATCTCAATAAATCCCCTACAACTGAATATCGAAAGTCAGTTATGGAAATGTCTCTTTGCTGTACTTGTTCGAATATAAAGTGCGAGTTAACGATTGTACCCAATAGAAGCTCGATAGCTAGTTTTTTATACCAGCGGATTGTTCTGCGAAGTGCTGTAGTATAGCTTGACATTTGGTCAGATATGTCTATTGAGCTTTTACCCGAGTTGTAATCCACAATAGCTTTCGGTTTTTGAATTGGAACTCCACGACGTAGGATTTGTACTGTTTCGTCAGAATGACAGGTAGATAAAACTAACACATCCCGTTTGTCTCGCCATTTCAGGACGCATATTCCTCTCTCATTCTCTCGGGCGAAAACTTCCCCCTTCTTGAATTTTTTTGAAGTAACTTCAGATGGGTTTCCTTTGCGTTTACTGCGCAATGTTCCTATACAATGTGTTTTGTTATCCAAGAGAATATGTGAAAGCTGAAGACTTGTGTACCAGTTATCGATAACACAAATTCTACCACTCCCTAGTAGTTCCTTGGCCAACCTCGGAACCATATTGGTGGATACTGCTATATCATCGTTTCTTCTATTTTTTTCTTGGCCCGAATATATACTCATAATCCATGTATACCCATTCTCACAACATAATTTGAAAATTTCTATCCCATATTTATGGGCTTTCTGTGGGTTATATTGTTTGAATAATAACCTACCCTGAAAAGGCACCATCGTCTCGTCTATACAAAATGTCTTGTAGGGTGTATAAATGGCTTGATAGTTTTTGATGAGCTTGTCTAGAAGTGGTTGAATCTTATACGAACGATCTCCTTCTGGTCCACGCTGCTTATCAGAAAAATGGAACATTTTCAAGGAGAGTTCAAACCTGTTGCGGCTCAAAATGTTAAGGGCAACATCATTCTTGAATATCCACTTCGAAGACCAGTAATCTCGAATAGAATTCATTCTCACAATTCCCATGTAACCCAGAAGACCTAACAGGTGTTTTGCACATAACTGTCAGACCATAGCGGACACCCGTGTTAGGCCAAAGAGGACACCGGTGTCCGCTCCGTTTTTTTTCAAATTTTCTTCATGGAATTTGCCGAAACCAATCGAAAAAGATTATTGGTACACAAAAGACGACGAATTATTGAAAAAAACATATTAGTCCAGTGGAAAGGTTCATGGAAAAACCCTCGGCGCTCAACCTGTTGAATCACGTTACAATAATATTTTGTCCACATTGCGGCTCTGGTAAGAAAAAACGTCCACGAGATTTTGTTTACATCTACTGAACATTGCTTCAATTGGCTACATTTTTTTCGTCTCAGGTCTCAGTGTGGTGATGGGAATATCTGTTCCAGCCTAGTCGCATTACTTTTGTCGCGGTTCCACAAAAATACTGCGACAAAAGACCGCGACTCTGGAACTGACAATCTAAGCCAGTTATTGTTACCATGTGGGAAAGACGAACGACGGCTAACGAGAAACGGAAAGGAAATGTGATATGGTGCAGTGACGATACGGAAGCTATGGTAGAAAGGTATATATTATGCATCGTCTTATAATAATCTGTTGAGGGTCAAATGTATATGAACATATTTGAACAATTTTCAGTACGAATCAGATAACTATTATATTTTTCATTTCTTTACACAATTTTACAGTTCCATTTAATTTTATAATAATAATAATAACATTTATTCATGCCAAGAAACATTTACAGTTTATAAATAGGGATATTGAACATTTAAAAAGTGAAATAGAACAAAATATGATTATATAGCAGAAATATATGGATGAAACACTGTTGAATTGATCAATGATCAATATAATTGAATTCTAAAATATATCATTTTGATGATAAAATATATTTTTTGAGATTGTGTTTGAACTTTTTGATATTTTTAATAGTTTTAATTGAATTTGGTATTTTGTTGTCTGTTAGTGAGATAGGATTCGAACCACAAGAAGACATTACCTCTGATACCAATGTTTTCAAGTTTTTTCAAAAGAATTTCGTGATTGACTGTATCGAATTCTTTACGTAAGTCAAGTGATAGCAGTCCACATATATTTTTTGTATCTAGTTGGAGCTGAATATGAGAAATTGTATCTAAAATTGCTGCCTCTGTATCACCAGATTTACGAAAACCATATTGTCCATCAAATGAATATTTGAAAGAATCTAAATATTTCATTAATCTAATATTGCTTGCAGCACTGGCAAAACTGAAATTGGACGGTAATTACTCATTCCATCTCTCTTTCCATTTTTGAAAATTGGAGACACTTTGGCAATTCTGCACTCATTGGGAAATATACCAGATTCAAAAGATTTATCAATTATCATTTTCAAAATGGGAACTAATTCTGATTTCAGGGACTTTATGATTTTAATACCTGATATACAGTCGTGACCAGGAGATTTTCTTGGGTCAAATGATGATATGATTTCTTCGATTTCTTCTTCTGTTGAAGGTTCCAGGAACATCGATGCTGGTTTCCTATCTTCTGTGTATTCGATAGTGCCTGATTGAATATGTGCAGCCATTTTCTCTCCAATACTTGTGAAATATATGTTGAATGGCTCACATATTTCTTGTTCATTTTCAGTTGTTTGGTCATTAATTTTGATAGAGTTGATTGTCTGTTTATTTACTGTGACTTGATTACGCAAAATTTCATTCAGGATATTCCACATAGATTTCGGAGTAGCATTTTCAAATTGATTCTTGTAAAATTCCTTCTTCGCATTCAAGACAGATATTTTCACTTCTTTATTGAAATAATCCTATAACTTCAAGAATTTGTCACTATTTGGGTATTGTTTCTTTTTGTGAAAATATTTATCTCTGGATTTGATCAAATTAGCGATATGATTAGTAAACCATGGTTTCGATTGATTATATATACGATACTTTCTAGTAGGAGCAGCAAAATGTTGAGTAGACTATTATACAAAACATTGATTTCAACATTTTCATCTAGATAATCAATGAAATTCGATAATTTTTCTTTCAATTTTTCGATATCAAATAGACGAATAATTTTATATTCATGTCTTTTGTTTCTTTGAAGACTTGGAACACTGATATCAATAATTTGGAGGTGATGATCTGTAAGTGAAGAATCGATGATGGATACTTGAAATTTACTGTTGGAATTCGTTAAAATATGGTCAATAAGAGAGAATGACCCATTTACTTCTCTTGTTGGAATATCGTCATTACAAACAGTGTAGTTATTGGAGGAATAAACTTCGGAAAGTAGCTCAGAGTAAGGATTCTGATTCAATATATTCACATTCATGTCTCCAAATAAATGAGTATCTTTTTTCAGGTCACTCAAATTTTAAAGTTCTTTATCAAGAAGATGAACAAGTTCATTGATCTTTGATGCAGGTGGTCTTTAAATACCACAAAGAATCAGATCAAATTTTCTTAATTTCACAGCAATGAATGAAATCTCTTTTTCAATATTCCTTAGAACTTCATATTGAATTCCATTGGAGATGAAAAAACCTAAACCACCTCCTCGTTTTTGCCTGCATATGGAATTATAATTTTGAAAGTTGTAATAAGATTCCTCTTCTTTTGTTACCCATGTTTCAGCTATTATGATTATATCAGGTGATACTTCAGAAGCTATTATTTCCAACTGGTCTATTTTATTCTTCATAGATCTGGCATTCAGATACAAAATTTTTAGATCACTTCCAGAAAGATAACATTTGTAATCCGTAATACTGGTGAATTTGAAAGTGTTTTTCACACTATGCATAATCAATCTGAGAAAAAATCTGGTTCTGATAGTATTGGAAATTTGGACAATTTTTATCTGTAGCTGAATGTTTTGTGCAATGGGTATTTTTGAATTTTTGATTTGAATACTCACAGTTGGCACATTTTATTAAAGTGGTGTTATCGCAAGAATTTAGGTCATGTGACCCAGCACAACGTGGGCATACTCTGTCGTTCCTGCATTTATGTTCACTGTGTTTATATCGTAAACATTTATTACATTGAGTGAGAATATTATTTTCATAGACTGTAAGATTTTGCCATCCCACAAATAATTTATTATAATTGCTATTTATTTTTCTTAATAAATTTCCATTTACCTCTACAAAAAGGGTGTAGCTATTTTTGGTTTCAATATATTTCATATAGGTGATATTGAAGTAGTCTTCCTTCTCTATTATTGCATTTTGGCCAATAATTCTTTCTTGCATCTCTCCTTTTGTTGTCCCTTTTTCAAGTTTTATATTTGGTATTTTGATTTTCGGCTTCAATTGTTTTTTTATTCCAACCTCTTATCGTACAGAGAGTATTTTCTTCACTTCATCCTGTAGTTTTTCAGTATCTGCCTTCTTCCCACATTTGATTTCCATGCTACCGTCCTTCAATTTTTTGTGAGAATTTATTCCAATTCGTAACCTGCTCACATCCAGATGAGTTTCCAGATCAAATTTTGTCTTTGATGAAGGTTGATGATTCTTAGGTTTGATTATAATTGTTTGGTCATTCGAACTTTTCTGAAAGTTATTCTTGTTTTGTAATATATCAGAGTATAACGTTTCATTAGGTGGGTTCTCAATGAGTTACACAAATAATTTTTCTCTCAAATGAATATTACGTCTAAGTCTTTGCTGATATTAGAAATGAGGGATTTTACGATTATATGAGTAAATACTCGAAATTCAATTTCTACTTATGAAAGGATACATAACAGAACTATTGTACATTTACAACTCTATTGTATCACAGTTGATAGTATAATATACATATAATGATGATGCTGCAGCTAATTTGTGACTCAAGTATTTCGTTGAAGAATCTTGAAAAAGAAAATTCTGAAATCTGACCATCTTCTTTTGTTCATTTGTAACGATTTTATCGTTTCACGAAATAATTTATTGAATTAATTTGAAAATTGAATTCATCATGATCAGTTCTTGGACCAACATTGTTTCTCATATACTTAAACTCAATATCCAAACTAGATCTATGTGGTCAAATTAAATTTTTTGCAGATGATGCGACAATTGTAAATTTTTCTGAAAACATTATTGATATTGAGTCAAAAATTGAAAGTGATCTTGAAATTATTGACCCGTGGTAGGCCAGACATAAATTAACGTTGAATATTCAGAAATCTTCCGTCATGTTTGTTTCAAAAAGACCTATAAGAAGCGATAATGGATTATCAAGAATCAAGTTTAAAAAATATGAGATAAATTATACAAATTCTATTAAATTTTTAGGTTTACATTTAGATTCTACACTTTCATGGTCAACTCATATTGATCATTTGAGAAAACAACTTTCACCACTAATTGGTGTATTGTATCGAGTTAGAAACTATTTAGCACTGAAACATTTGAAACAGATTTATTTCGGATTGATACATTCAAAACTGCAATGTTTGATTTCAGCTAGGGGAATAGCGAACAAATCAATATTGAGGCCCTTTAAAACGTTACAAAATAAAATAGTAAAATGTATTTTCAAATTAGATGTCTCGGATCCTACTGTGAATTTATACAAGCCAAGGAAGTTATTGAATTCGGATCAAATATTCAGGATGGAATATGCTTATTTGTTCATTTTGCCTCAAAAAATATCAAACACTCTATTCTGGAATTTACAGTTAATTCTGATATTCATAAGTATGCTACTAGACAAACTAATGAGCTCATTTTGATCAAAGTCAAAACAGAATTTGCAAAGAAATCACTTCTTCATAATGGTGTTAAAATTCACAACAAAATACCTCCTTATTTGAAAAAAGTTAAAGATGCTTTTCTTAACTGAAAAAAATGATGTTTGTGTCTGTTTTTCATCTTCTACTACTCTAAAGCTTCGGGAAAACAATTCTTCTGTCAGTATTGATTGATCTTTATAATTTGTACTGATCTATCTGTTTTCTTTTTATGTTATATTACATTGCATTATTTATTTTAGTATGTCCCTGTTATAAACATTTATGTTTCTTGGGAAAAATAAAGATATTACTGTAATTATTGAAAATAGTATTCCTAATGACACCTAGCGGAGAGTAGCCAAATTTATATCTATTCATCTGAATATCGAGTTCTATATTATTCAAAGTACTTCATTTATCGTAATCGATGGCAGTTTGAACGCCGGAAAAATCGGTTATGAATCGATCGCGCGAGTCCTGTTTGACGATGATGGATCGAGAGAATTGAAGGGGTGTCGCTTTTTCCTTTGGTAGAGCTTCTTGATCGATTGTTGGTACTGACTGATAGATTAGATTTTGTTATCAAGCTTCTCCTGTAGAAATCGAAGTAAAACCTTTTGAATTCGTGGAGTGAGAATAGGACTACGATACAAAAGGTATGTTGATTAGATTCTGACGCTTTCGGTAGTTTTCATGCTTCTAATTGTGACGAATCAACATTTTTTATTGGCACAGGGAGGCCATGTTTTTCAGGTTTCTGTGAGAAAGATCTCGATTCATCGCGTTAATTAAAAACGATTGTCAGGTATTTTTGTGGTATACTGTAGCCACATAAAGTTCGTAAATGAATTCTGTATTCATTAGTTTCATTCCGATGGATTTCAATAAGATATATACAACAGTTGGTTGAGGAAACCATTTTGAATAATTCACAGAATCATTTTCAATTGCTGGGCAATTGAACTTTCTATTATTTGTGAACTGTGACTGTTTGTCCATATATTTTCAGAACTCGTTCCTGACCAGCTGAATTCAAGCGATTGAAGCTGAATAGTAATTTCATTGGTTGGCTGGAAAATGAATTTTGAATAATTGATGACTGCACATTTCTGAAAAACAGTTCAATTCCCATGATTCTGGGTCCAGACCATTTTCAGAGAGTGTCTCAGGTGAGTAGCACATATTTTTGTTATTTCTGAAATTTCAATTGATTTATTGAATGAAATGTGTGCTGCTGCCTGTATCACTTTCACAGTGACTCCAGCAACTTGTGAGGGTTCTCAAAGGCCGTTTTTCTTGGATTATTTTGATGATTTATTCATTATCATTATATTTGTTGGTACATTTTTGATAATTATCCATTATCGTTATTTCTATTGGTACGTTTGGATATAAAAATCAATCGAGATTTTGTTCACATAATCCTATTTCGTAAGTCTTGTCAGAATCTCTTCTAACAGGCCGAAAGTATCTACTGAGTGTTGAAATCCCTTCATTCAATTTTTAAGTTGAGATTCAATTTGAACATTTGCATATCCATTCTCAGTCAGATCCTGCAACGGACCAGATTCATTATTGTATCTTTCCCCAACACGTGTTGACATTCTTGTTGATATAAGAATTTGATATTACATAAATAATTTCTGTTAGAGTATATTCAAGTATTGTAGTAGCTACATGCTTTGGATCGAACGCTCAGTTTACAATGATATAATAATAACTGTTAAGACTGATTCTAATACGTACTGTATTGTTTTACATGATTTGCTGAATTGAGTTGGCCCATATGGAATACTAGTACCTTAAAATCAGGTCCACTGAATACGGGGAGCCACTTTGGAGAGTTTGATCGGTACCCATCAACAATACCTTGGTCTACGTTGTGAAAGGAGCGAAGGTAGATGTACCACCCTCAAGCTATCTGAGAACACCAGGTATTTCTTCGTTGAACCGACAGACAGAGCGATAGTACAATTCACAAATCAGTGTGAATCGAATAATATTCAACAAGTATTAAGAAAGTCACAAGGTCACTAGACACTAAAGTTGGATCTTGGTCCATGTCAATTACAGTTTGTATATATGTTACCGGCAATGTGTATAATTCAGGCATTGTATAGAATGCCTAGGCATTCTATACATTGCCGAGTGAATCCAGGCAAAGTATGAAATAAACTCATTTCTTAACAATTTTACAAACTTTGCCTAGGCATTGTGTATAATGCCTAGGCATTATATAGAATGTCGAAAGTTTTGCAGGCAAAGTATAAAATGAACAACATTGTTAAAAATTGTTTATTGCAAATAACAAACATGAAATGTATTAATCATAGGATCTGAAAATCCTCATATTTTACTAGAGTAAAATTTAAAAGTGAAACATTAATTTAAGAAATTACTTGTTACAGCAGGAAAGAGAACTATGGTTAGGTTAGGTTAGGTTAGGTTGAGTTAGGTTAGGTTAGGTTAAAAATCTGTCTGTTCCATTGTTTTCAAGTTAAGGTTACCCTACTGAATACGGGGAGCCACTTTGGAGAGTTTGATCGGTACCCATCAACAATACCTTGGTCTACGTTGTGAAAGGAGCGAAGGTAGATGTACCACCCTCAAGCTATCTGAGAACACCAGGTATTTCTTCGTTGAACCGACAGACAGAGCGATAGTACAATTCACAAATCAGTGTGAATCGAATAATATTCAACAAGTATTAAGAAAGTCACAAGGTCACTAGACACTAAAGTTGGATCTTGGTCCATGTCAATTACAGTTTGTATATATGTTACCGGCAATGTGTATAATTCAGGCATTGTATAGAATGCCTAGGCATTCTATACATTGCCGAGTGAATCCAGGCAAAGTATGAAATAAACTCATTTCTTAACAATTTTACAAACTTTGCCTAGGCATTGTGTATAATGCCTAGGCATTATATAGAATGTCGAAAGTTTTGCAGGCAAAGTATAAAATGAACAACATTGTTAAAAATTGTTTATTGGAAATAACAAACATGAAATGTATTAATCATAGGATCTGAAAATCCTCATATTTTACTAGAGTAAAATTTAAAAGTGAAACATTAATTTAAGAAATTACTTGTTACAGCAGGAAAGAGAACTATGGTTAGGTTAGGTTAGGTTGAGTTAGGTTAGGTTAGGTTAAAAATCTGTCTGTTCCATTGTTTTCAAGTTAAGGTTACCCTAACCTAACCTAACCATAGTTCTCTTTCCTGCTGTAACAAGTAATTTCTTAAATTAATGTTTCACTTTTAAATTTTACTCTAGTAAAATATGAGGATTTTCAGATCCTATGTTTAATACATTTCATGTTTGTTATTTGCAATAAACAATTTTTAACAATGTTGTTCATTTTATACTTTGCCTGCAAAACTTTCAACATTCTATATAATGCCTAGGCAAAGTATGAAATGTTTAAAATTTCACACGTTGCCTGCTTACTTTTGGCAATGTATAGAATGCCTAGGCATTCTATACAATGCCTGATTTTACACTTTGCCGGTAATATATATATATAGTTTTGTAACTATTCTTGTATACATCCAAATTTGGTATACATTCCAAATACACACGAATTGAATATATGTAATACAGTATTTATTTGTTTCAGTTGCTCATCCATTGGTTTGAAAGGAAGAAATGAGACTTTGGGGTTCATTCAAGGGAAGTTTGAATTTTTATCCTCTTTAAGAATTTATATTTGCGATTCAATCCAAACAAAAAATGCTGGTGCTCTTGCCATTCAAATAAATATTCCTTCTAGTCACACTTATAAATTCAGTACTAGGAAGGCGTCCAGAGAATCCACACCTTCTGCCTCTGAGCAAATAGCCTGGGTAATCTGAACAGAGACATATATTCTCGTTACACTTGGCGCCCAATTTTCGTAAAGTTTCATGCATGCCATTCATTATTTTAGCAGAAAATAATATTAACTGATACAATACAAAGTGACATACAAAAAAAAGTTACATGAATTTGCACAGTTTTTTTTGGAACTTACTTCATGCAAGCCTCTAGTTTGCAGAATCCAGAATTGAACACGTGAGACGACATAACGTTTTGAATTCATGAGTTCATGGAGTATGAAATAACATCAATTTGAAATAACATAAAATTAATCACAGAAACGAGCAATAAACATTAACAAACTAAGATTCTAGATTTGCCTGAAAATATTCATTGACTGGATAGAAAACATTTTTACAGAGAAGACGCTTCGCTTTTAAAAGTCTTTTGAATAATACCATCCTGTGCAAAACTCTCCTACCACTGGAACACAAAAAATAACCAAGTCTATCCTGAAACACATGAAAGATAAACGCAGAGTACTAGCCACAATAGTCCAATCGAATGAACTTTTTCCGTAAAATTTTTGCCTACCCAAAAAGTACCTGTGGATTCCGGCAGGAACAGGTGTCCTCATTATCCCCTGAAGATTGCGCAAGATTCTGTCCGTGCGTTTAGCAACAATTAGCGGTTGAATGCCGGAAATCATTTCATTTGGTTTTTGCTTACACAATGAAAACAATTGGTCGGATCGATAGTGGTAGATAATTAAAAAATCTATCGATTGGCTGGCCCAATGTCGGTATTCTAATTTGTTGCTTAACTATTGCGCTCGAGAGTAAAAAAAAAAAGCGTTTCTTCCATTATTCTATCAAAAAATGTTGGAATGCATTTGAAGGTTGCAACTATGAATTTCGGAAGCTTTGAACTAGTAGAAACTACAGTTTCAATTTGGTTGACAAACAATTGATAGGTTAGCAACAATCTAATTTGTTACTTGTTTTGTTGAAACGGTTTTGGACAGTCAAAGAGTTGAACTACAAACTATCATTTTTGGAAAATCGATTATTGCAATGTGATACCTTCAAAAATGACGTCAAAAAAACAACGTTTTTTCAACTAAAAAAACAATGAGGAGAAAATGATTGCATCAAAATGCGACAAAATGGATTGCTGCGATTTTTCTACGAATTTTGCCAACCTGACTTTTGTTCCACGATAATTAGGAGCCGAGATAACACTCCTTTTTTATTAATTTCCCCTTCCCTTTGTTTATTTATATGAAGCAACGAGACCTCGATGACTGCACAGAGCAAGAGTCATATTATCCATAGAAACCAGCAGAATTTGTTTTCCACAATTATTCAACGTATTTATTGATGGGAGCATTGGAGGATTTTCCGGAACCGTTCGACGCGCCGCGTGGAGGGGGAAGCCGGAGGGAGACCCAGCGCTAGGCGGCCGTCGATTCGATCGCGTACCCGAAATGTAGCTGTGGATTCCTACAGACACAGGTGACCTCATCATCCCCTAAAATCTGTGCTAGATTCTGTGCGTGCGTTCAATAACAATCAGTGGTTGAATGCCGGAAATCCTTTTTTTTTTGTTTTTTGCTTATGTAATGAAAACTATTGACCGGATCGAAAAATAGGTGGATTGGAAGTTGTAGATAATTGAAAAATCAATCGATAAGCGTTGGCCCGATGTCGATATTTAAATTTGTTGCTCAAATATTGCGCTTGGAACTCAAAAAAAAGCTTTTTATCCATTATTTCACTGAAAAAAGGTAAAATTCATTTGGTGGAGTTTGATTGAAAAAAGTTGATAGGTTAGCAACAATCTTATTTGTTACTAAAAAAAGTGTCCCACTAGATTGATATTTCTTGCCCTATGGATAATCGTAGAGCAATGAACGAAACGGTATTGGATAGTCAAAGAGTTGATATACAACTTGTCATTTTTGTGAAATCTGATTTTTGCAATGTGATACCTTTCAAAGTGGCGTCAAAAAACAACGTTATTCAAACTAAGAAACAATGAGGAAAAAATGGTCGTATCAAAATGCGACAAAATGCATTAGAAATATGCGATTTTTCTACGTACTTTGCCAACCTGACTTTTGTTCCAAGATTATTACGAGCCGAGATAACACATTTTTCATTCAATTCTCCCCCCCCCCCCCCTTGTTCATTTATATGAAGCAACGAAATCTCGACGACTGCACAGAGCAAGATTCATATTTTCCACAGTAACCAGTAGAATTTGTTTTCCAAAACTATTTATCATATTTATTGATGGGAGCAGTGGAGGTTTGACGTGCCGATGCCGTGTGGAGAAGGAAGCCGAAGAGAGCGACCCAGCGCTAAGCGGCCTTCGACTCCATCGCGTGAAATAAACTGATCAGAGCCAAAAATGACCTCGGTGTCTGTAATCCCGGGAAATACTGAACGGTTTTTTTTTTCAAATTTGTACTAGTGCATCGACATATGATCGAATATCACTATGGCTTGCACGGATTTTTTTCGGAAATCCCTCAAATCACAAATTATTTAAATTTTGCCCTGCAAATTTAGTGTTAGTGAAGAAATTTATTTTTTTGGGGGTTAATAGCGTCGTGACACAGGAAGTGAATGTTGACTTGAAATAGGATTGTTTCATAGGAGAATTGAATAAGTAATGTATACTGATTCTGATAAAAAAAATCATTTTACATTCGTAAATATTTACATGTCCTCACTATTCATACATTGAAAGCATTTGTGTACCCCATTACAATTTTGGTCGCTTATTTGCGATAGTATATTCAATTTCGCTCGCATCGCTCTCATCCTCATCATTTTTCAGTGTCGAGCACACATTCGCCAGAATCATTCGAACTGTAGCTTTGTACCGGAACAATTGATTTATCAATTGAGATATTATGCTCGTTTGAAAATTCTTGTCAATATCTGAGATTTCAACATTTTTTTTTTCGACGTTCGTGCATGTTTTACCACGGCAACTATAACAAAGACTCCATATTTTCTACAACCACACTTAGCTCTCTTGCACCCTTTTGTGCATCGACAACTAATTTGTCTCAACATATCCGCAGGTGAAAGCTTTTCGGTTGAGTAAACAAGCTGCAAACCATTTACAAATATAAAATACTTTTTTTTATTAGAATCAATATACATTTATACTCATTCAATCCTTCTACGAAACAATCCTATTTCAAGTCAACATTCACACGTTATTAACCTTCCAAAAAATATATTTATTCACTAAATTTGCAGCGTAAAAAGGCCATAGTGATATTCGATCATATCTCGATGCACTGGTGAAAATTAAAAAAAATTAAACTCCGTCCAGTTGTTCCCGAGATTACGACAGCGAGGTCATTTTGGGCTCTGATCAGTTTATTTCACGCGATGTAATCGACGGCCGCCTAGCTCTGGGTCGCTCTCTCCGGCTTCCCCTCCACGCGGCGCGTCGAACGGTTCCGGAAGAACCTCCAATTCTGTGGTTTTCTATGGACAATATGAATCTTGCTCTGTGCAGTAGTCGAGATCTTGTTGCTTCATATTAATAAACGAAGGGAGCGGGAATTGAATGAAAAAAGTGTTACCTCGGCTCTAAACTATCGTGGAACGAAAGTCAGGTTGGTATAGTTCGTAAAAAAATCGCAGCTTTCCAATGCATTTTGTCGCATTTTGATACGGCAATTTTTTCCTCAATGTTTTTTAGTTTCAATAACGATGTTTTTTTGACGCCATTTTCGAAGGTATCACATTGCAAAAATCTATTTTCCAAAAATGATGGCTTGTAGTTCAACTCTACAACTTTCAATTCACCTTTGTTTTGATCCGACCAATAGTTTTTATTAAATAAGCAAAAAACAAAAAAATAATGATTTCTGGCATTCAACCGCTAATTGTTGCTGAACGCACGGACAGAATCTGGCGCAAACTTTAGGGGATAATAAGGACACCTGTGTCTGCCGGAATCCACAGCTACTTTTCGGGTAGGCGAAAATCGTCATTTTGGGCTCTTGAACAGTTCATTTGATTGGATCACAAGGGAAGAAGGAACTTTCGACATCCACATGGAATTGAACAGAACTCTACAACCAGTCATCTGGAAAGAAATTGAAATCATCACCGCGTGGAGGGCTGAAACTGATAAAAATCGAAAGAATGAAACACAAAATAATAGTTCTGAACCTCTAAAATGCAGCAGAAACCACAACTTCGGAAACCACAGCAGTAGTGTACAATATATCCGATAAAATACTTACCGAGGAAGAGAAGCAGGTTCATCTAACAGATGGTACGGCAGAGGACATGAGACAGAATATTGCCCATATTCTGAAAACATGCAATCCCCAATCAAACTTTCCACGGGAAGAGAGAGAAGCATTCCAAAATTAGAAAAAAATTGAGGACGCAACCATCCTTCTAGCAGATAAAGTCAAAGCAACCGTGATCATGAATAGAGTAGATAACCAATAAAAATAACTGATATTCTCCAAGACGGTTCCTATAAGCGATCAGCTAGGGACTCAACCACCATCCTGGAAGGAGTTACCAGTCAGAATCGAATCCTTTGAACTAGGACAAGAAAGAGAAACAAAAATCTAACAAATTCCAGAAACTCTACAGCTTAACCAAGATTCATATAGCTGGTGTACCCATAAGACCAATAGTGAGTGCTATCAACTCTCTGACTTAGGAACTGGAAAAATACTAAGTACAGACAGTGCAGCCTGCGATAAAGTCAGCGGAATCCTCTTTCAATAACTCAGAACACTCGGTAGAAATGAAAAAACCTCCAACTGAACCAAAACGACATCCTCGCCAGCCAAGATATCAAGTCAGTGTATCCCAGCATCGCCATTCAAGAGGCACTGTCAATTATCGGAAAACTGACGGAATGCTGCATGATGAATACTTGATTCATCTTCAACAATATTCTACAAACAGATAGAAGGAGCTCCCATGGGCTCTTCCCTATCCCCAGTTGTAGCGAACCGGTTCACTTCGAAGAAAAAGTAGTACTTGACAACAGAAGGTTAATCATTGATCATTATCATGTGAGTCATCACACATTATATAACCTATTATTTTTTACCAAATATTGAAATCTATAGGAACGTGAGTTGTTTTGTTTCTCTACCATTCACGACCTCGTATGAATTGTGAAATAAATAAATGGTGATTAAAAGAATTATCAGTATGAAACGTATTATAAGATGAATTTGGTCGAAAACAAAAATGGGGTAGTAGTGTTGTTCGAGGATCTCCTGGCATTGAATTGAAATTGACACCAGATGACCAATCTGATATGAAAATAAAGAAATACAGGATAACTATATCACACCTTCAGGTAAAAATGGGACCGAGCGCGGTTGGTACTTGGATGGGTGACCTCATGCAGGGAAAGACCATATCGAAAGCCCATTCAACTGCAGCAAAATACAATATCATAGCTCGCAGGCAATATATCAATGAGCACAATATATATTGAGGATATGCTGTCCTTCGGAAGAGACTCAAAGCTGGCGGTCCCGAGTCCATGGATGTTGGGTTCGTTAAAGACCTCTACCTCCGGTTGGAATACCAAAGGGTTAGGCAAAATTTCCTGTTGGGGGAAGTATGCTCACCGGCATCGGTGATTGGCCTTGGTAGCGGAAAAAGGCCGACGTTGAATAGAATAATTAAAAGAAATATGAAAATAATAGCTTATTGACGAATTACCTTTCGCACAAGCTGTTATCAACTGCGCACTTTATAAGATCAATGATTACCGTGCTATTTCAATTGGATACATCCTTCGTGCAAATAGTTTACTGAAGAGTACAAACCAGCAAATGTTTATCAAGGGATAAGAGGACGTATGATATTCTATGCCTTTCATGGTTTGAACCAAAGACGTAGTTGTTTTCCGGTGGATACCTGTACTGTAGGTATCGATCTGAATGTGAATGATATGAATAGTTGGAAAAAATTACCTCGTTTCTCTTGATATATTCTTCTTCTTTGAGATCACATTCTACTATGAGATAATCCTTGAGTGTACCAAAAATTTTTCCCCAGAATCTGAAAGTTCCGTGTGAATAATGCTATTGATAACGTTAAAACCTTTCATTACCTGATGAAAGCGATTGGTTCGGTGTGAATCAGACTCCTGATGGACAACATAATAAAAAACATTTCGGGTCGTGGCAGACCAATTCCACAATGTTCAAAGTAATATAGAAGTTCCAGCATATTATTTCGTGACATGTCTGCAATTTCCAAGTCTTCTGGATCAACTGTCGACGGCTCTCCTGGGGGTAAGGGCTACAAAAACAGTCAGAATGAAACGATTTTTTATAATTCACGAAAAACATATTTTTCAAATGTCAGTTGGAGAATATCGTTTTAAATTCAGATGACTGCGTATGAATCAGTGGAGAGAAGAGAGATTGCAATTGGCTTTGACTTTCCAATTTTGGAAAGCTATAACTGCTGCTATGTGCCATTCAGTGGCCTGGAACAGTGAGCGAATTTTCCGAAACGAACTTCAATGAATGATAATAATAAAGTTTATTCAAAATTCATAAAAAAGAGCATATACATCAATTTGTAAAAAGGTGAATAAACAGTTCAATTATACCCGCGAAGTTGAAAACTTGTTGCGGGAGATACGAATTACATTTATGTATAATATATTCGATAAATTTGTAGAATTCGACAAAATAATATTGAAAAATTAACTAATATTCTTAATTGAAGTGAGAGATTTCATGAAATAAATTTCGACGTGATTCTTGAATCCTTATTTTAATCTGTTGTTTGAAAGATACTAATGACTTGATCATTTTTATATGATTTGGAATCAAATCATAGTAGAATGGCAATGAATATTTAAAATTTTTCTGAGACGTTGTTGTTTTAACTCTATGTTTCAATGTGATATTATTTTTATTCCTTGTATTATAAATATGATTATTGAAATTTATATTCAATTTGTGTTTATGGATATAAATCATGATGTTATATCCGAATAATTGTCTTAGGTCCATTTTATGTGTTTCTATGTACAGATTTTCACTTGGAGACAAATAAGACTTATTATATATTATTTTCAAAAACCGTTTCTGAAGAACTTCAAGATTTCTAATGTGGGATTTCATCCCCAAGCCAGAATCCCATAATTCAATTGGGACTGTATTAATGAAAAATAAAGAATGTTAAGGGTTTTTACGGTCATAAATATTTTGAGATACTTGAATTTTGATAATAAACTTCGTAATTTCTTCAAAAGGAATGCTATGTGTTTGTCCCATTTCAAATGTTTGTCAATTATAACTCCTAAATACTTGATACTATCAGTTTTTTCAATATAACCGATGAAATTGTCGAGGTTGAGGAAGTTCTGGGAATTGTTCTGTGGGAGTATCGGATTGAAAAATTCAGCTTTCTGCGAAATACCTAAACTTCTTCAATTCATGATTACATTTCTATGAATATTCCTACGAAGAGATTGAAAGCGAAATCCATATAGAGATGAAATCTTGATTGAATACATCATCCGACCTGATAGAACTATGGGTTGTTTGGAAAAGCAGAAGCTCCCCAAACTTCTTTTTGAAAATCAAAATATAGTACTTTTTCAATATACTGGAAAGTTATTTGTGAGTTTTAGGAACTGGGTTGCATCATAATTCCACCCATAGCCCAAAAATCACCTCAAATCATATTTATTTTCAACGATAACTCACTACTGAAGTCGTCGAAATTCATGGAAATTGCAATTTTTCAAGCTCAACTCTTCCTTTCTTTTGACCAAATTTCTGGGTGCGCCTCGAGGATATCGATGTTAGAGAATAACAACAAGGCCCAGATTTTTGACTACTCGTTCGTTATCGATTGCTGCAACTTAACGAATTTGCATATATTTTTTTTAAATCCTTCGCTACGTAACGAATTCGCAATATTTCACTTGTGTTGTAGCGAGCGCATCTCCGGTACTCGTTACCGTTTCGTTACCGAGTTTAAGAGGTTAGGTTAACAATGGTGAGAGTGAGACAACTGAATACGGCTATTGAGAGATTTAGACTCGAAATGTTTGGATGACCCAGCCAAGATGTTACATCTCATGGATAACTGGCGGAGTAACGAATTGAAAATTATGCGTATATCCCAGGATGATATCGCATGAGCCTTCAAAACATCTGTATTTTGAAGACCTCGCATTGTTTATGAGAACCGAATAACTCTGAAACTACTTATTTTGAATAATATTTTTTTGGTACATTTGCGAGTATGTTTGGTTATACCATTTGTGTCTGAGAGAAAAATTCCTCGAAGCGACATTGCAGTGAGGAGTTATTCTTGATATCGCATTTGCTATAACAAACACCGTTGTGAATGTGTCTCAGAAAACATTTCAAAAGAAAGAAGTCCCATTGTTGAACCTATGAGGTGATATCTCCAAATACATCTTTTTTGAATTCCCTTTTTGATCCTGATACTTGCCATGCGCTGTGTGTACCGGGCAACCTGCATAATATTATTCGGGGTATTCAAATCATTTAACGACATGCCAGTTGCGAGGTCATGCTGGACTAGGTTTATCGGTTGTTCTGATACAGTTTTCAATGGTGATTTTCATTGTTTCCTGTTAGCATCTTCGAACTTTACACTGATTTCATATGCAGTTGAGTTCAATATCTTGCATATGTTGCTGATGAAATACCATTGCCTACCTCTATTATAACTATGCCTCGGTATAAGAATGATTCTACAACTTCGACTGTTCATGAAATGGCGGCCATAGACCTTTTCACTGTTTTGGTCGGAGTTGAATAACTACAGTTTGTGACTGAAGAACAATGACAACTATACATTATTGACTTACACTTTACTACAAAAACGATTGATGCGAACGCCGCTTGAAACGACTCGCTCTATCACTGATTTCCAACAAATATATTACCTCAATATTCCAACTAAGTGCTTTTTACTTCATTCACTTTCCGTATAAAAACATTGCAATCTATCAGTTGTGTTTCAATATTTGAAACACCAAATCTTAGTAAACGAATATTGTTTGTATGTTGATTTTCATATCATCTGCAGCAATATTTTATTGCTTCAAACAAACATATTTGGGGACAAGTAGGTAGCTTGTGATATTTAGTTTCAAAACGTGAACTAACGCTATGAAATGGTCAGGTTTCTCAGGCCGAGTAGGACTATTACAGCAACTTTAACTGAAATTTGTTGGTGGCAATATTTCAATATTTTGATATGTTTCAAACATAGCTTGTTATATGTATACTTTTGGAATCCTAAAGATGCAGCTTACTTTAGGTGCGGGTGGAAGTTTTGTTCAATAACTGAGTGTAAAGCGAAGTTTCACCATATTACCAAACTGAAGATACTTGCACTCGACGCATTTTACTGAACAATTCAACATCATTAGGTTAACTTGGCTGGCAAAACGCGCGATAATTTGGAACATATTAGCAAACAGGAACCAAGAACCAACAACAAAGTTCACATTAGAAAGAGATAATAACAATGAACTTCCATTTATATGGATGTAATGATGAAGAAATCGACAAGTTATGTAGGCACAGGTGTATATCGAAAGAAAACACATACCAACAGATATCAAGAAAGGTATAGTAAAATGCCTTTATGATAAAACAAAAATTGTATGTAACTCACAAGAAAAAATCAATGAAGAGATAAACTGCATAAAATCAGCTTTGAAAGGAAATAGATATCCAGAAAAATTCATAAAAAACACAGAAATTGAAAATCCGAACACAGTCCACAATGAAGACATACAACCTATACAAAATACACAACTTGTATCAAACATTACATCTTATGTCCCTAGTTTGTCTGAAAAGATAAAACGGATCGGCAACAGGTATAATGTAAGAACAACATTTAAAACAACAAATACATTACGGTTAGTACTGACACAAACCAAACCAAATAACACAACAGAAAACACAAAATATTTTATTCATCAAATTCCTTGTTCGTGCGGTCAAAAATATATCTGTGAAACGTCTTGACCATTGAAAGTGCAAAAGAGTGAACACAAGATGTACAGTAGGAACAGTCAGATAGGTCTTCTAAATTACACACAGTAGAATGGAACGAAATTGAAATCATGACGACAGAAAGCAATGGCGGGAAAAGAAAATTGAAGGAATCTGCTTTCATCATGGTGTCTGGTGAAGGATGCATATCTATGAGCTCGCTTGATATGGATCGCGGATGCCCGCCCCTCCTGAAGAACTAAATATTATATCAGATTTGGAATATTTGACAAATGTCAATTACGAAGATTGCCAACAAGAGATATTCGCATTTGAACAGAAATTTATGTTTTGATAACGGAAACGAATTTAGTTTCCGAAACGTTAACAACAATATATATATATATATATATATATATATACTTGTAATTTTTTGACAAAGGATGAATGATTTTTGAATGCATTGTCAGATTAAAATTATGTACATGATAATGTAAACTATTTAAAATATGTGAGAATAAAATGAAGTTTATGAATACAATTTTCTCGTAAGAGTTGTTTGAAACCTTCATTTTATTCATAAACTTCATTTTAATCTCACATATTTCAAATACTTGACATTATCATGTACATAATTTTGATCTGACAATGCATTCAAACATCATTCATTCTTTGTCAAAAAATAACAACTTAGCAACCATTCTCAAAAACACACTTCCCTGAAGATGACAGTATACACTGTCGAAATATCGGAAATAGTGTTGAAAGAGTACACGTTTTGCTTGCTGCTTCACCCAAGAACTCCCGTTTTGTTTCCTAACAAGTCAGCAAAGACTTCCTATCTACTATATATATATATATATATATATATATATAAGTCCTTATTATTTCTTCAATAGGCAAAATTTGAGTTATACGAGAAGTTGATGACTTGATGACTAATTGGACTTGTTCTCCCCAGAAAGAACTGTTTTTCAATAGACGCAGCAACTTTTCGGGGTAGATTATAAATATAGCCTCCTACACTGTATAGATTTCAATATAAAATCTTATTTTTTCAGATTGTGGTAGGTTACAAACCCAGAAACCCACGGAGCGAATACATTTAGGTAAATACAAATTATTTCAATCATATATGTATTTTAGTTCGCAGTTTTCAATGCAAGGTGTTTCAACAGGAACTTTTTGAGAAATGAGCATTTATCTTGTAGATATTTGCTTGGGTCATAATACAGTGGGTCAACAATATACCTGTTTTAATTCAAACCTATAAATGACGAAAATGCTTGAGAAAAACGAATTCAATAATAAAAAGGTACTTATTATGAATTCATAGTTGATAAGTATGAAACCTCAAGTTTGAAACGGAACAATATCGGAAAATTATCAAATTATGAATTTTGTTATTTTCATCGACTCTAAATCAGCTGTCTTCAAATGCATCTGTACAGAACTGTATAGAACAAGTGAAATGCAACTGCGACTTCCGAATGATGTCCAATTACATCGGCTCTGATTAAAAAAATCGAACCTCAAGTAATTAATGACAATACGTTTCACTTATTATTGAATCGGATGTAGTACTCGGTATTGAAAAGGTTATTCGTATAAGTATGTTTACATAGATCCCGTATACGAGTATCATTTCGAGATATAAGAATTTTAGTTTGAAGTTCTGTCTCCCGAAAAATTCCTATACGTGATATAGCCGGCTAGAGAAGATATATCAGCAGTATTTCTTCAAACTGAATAACTGTAGTTGGGGACTCACAACCGAGTGAAAAGGTTCAATAGGCTCTCGTAGATGGGGAGCGTTTACCTTCAAGTTAATCCCTCTTCGAATAATGGAGCTTTGGGAGAAAAAGCCATTATTTTTTCCATACATTGAGAAGTGATTATTTTATAGAATTAAGAAGAAATAATCACATATCGTTTTATATTTCAGTTTTCAATATTAATATCTGATAAGTGGTTGTTTTCAAAATTCTACTTTGCTTCATTGGATATTGTTTTACCTTGGTATATTTTCTGTTGAGTTTTTGAAGAATATTGAAAATCAGAATATGAATATCTTAATAAAAGAATTATTTCTCAGAAGCGATTTGGATTTCGCAATAACGTCTCAACTGAGCACGCATTATCCCATCTCACAATTAAAATTAATGAAGCCATATACGAAAAATCCCCAGTTGTTGTTTTTTTTTTGTAGATCAAGCTAAAGCTTCCGTTTCAGTGACACAATTTCGTAGATTGAGTTATAAATTGAGAAACAGTTATCTGGTAAATCGAAAACAATATGTCAAGAAAGGGGATATTAGTTCAGAAAAAAATTGATTATGGTGTTCCGTACGGAGCAGTTCTCCTGTTTTATTCAACTTATTTATCAATGATACTTTCCATGTGAGAAAAAGAGGTTCCATATAGAGTTTTGCAGATGATAATGTCATGACTCATGGATATAATACATGGGAATCTCTCATAATCCTCATTCAAAATAACTGAAAAAATGAAAAAATTGGTTGACAATAACTTGTCGACTCTCGATTTCGAGGAAACACATTATCTCCCCTTTATTCTTCAAAGGAATCATCTACCTTATCTTGGACCTATCAAAATGAATGACTCAGATATGAAAGAAGTCTACCACATCGAATATTTAGGCATCCTGGTAGACGGATATTTGAAATGGAATTTCCAAATTGATTATCTAATAAAATTATTACGCCCTTCAATATCAAAATTTAAATTTCTTTGGAATATCCTTAGTAAAAGACATAAGGATATGATTTATTTTTATTAGTTCAATCTCAAATAAATTATGATATACTGTCGTGGGGAAAAATCATTCAGAATTATTTGAAAAATAAAAAAAAAATACAAAAATGGTTCTTAAAAATCATGTATAGTAAAAATATTCGATATTCCTCTGATGAATTATTAGTTTGTGAAGTTTTGTTTTTGATTCAGCATCTTTCATTTACGTTAAGGTGTGCTGATTATCCTGTTATTTTCATTTATTGTTTTTTATGCTATTATATTATCAGATCATGCATTTCTTTCAATGATAATTATCAAATTGAATATCTCATCATATCATATGACATATTGAGATTTGTGATTAATTGTCATCATTTTTCTATGTCTGTCTTATGCTAGGGTTATTAATCCCTACACAATTTTAAAGGGGAGTTGTTGTTTTTCGCCATACGATTAGTACATCATTCCATTGTGAAGTTATCTCAGACTTCCACGAACGTAGGTATACAGTTAAAAATTAATTGGTAAATTGGGTCTTGGAAATAGACTCATAGATTCGAGATGAATTGAAGTATGAAGGAAAATGTACCTCTAGTATTCCAAACATTCGTTTTGTTTGGAAAGTAGTAGCATTGAATGTTGTTAGGACTCTGAAAGTAGTGATTGGGCATTAAATTCGTATTT
The DNA here is from genome assembly GCA_032362365.1 of Zygogramma bicolorata. Lineage (NCBI taxonomy): Eukaryota > Metazoa > Arthropoda > Insecta > Coleoptera > Chrysomelidae > Zygogramma > Zygogramma bicolorata. Next base: position 425,645 of record JAVJAQ010003745.1, read on the forward strand.
TGATTTTAGCAAATTTTGAAAGAGATTGGTAAAATAAAAAAAAACTTTTCTTCGTTTGTTTTTTCTGAAAACTTTGCTTCAATTTTGATGTAGAAATGAACACACAGTAAAGTAATGCTTGTACTTTAGAGTTGATTTTTGTTTGGAGGTATATTGAGCGATCAAATATATCGAGACATCGCTGGAATAGCTGCGGGGAGAATGAAAGAGAGAGAGAGAAACACGAAGTACTTCCTAAATGAATATTGAAACTCGGTATGAATTAGACAACGTAGTACAGAAAACTCCTGACTTATGCTTGCCAATTTTTCGCGCGAACTCTTTTTACTCAAAATATTGCCGAGCGTCATTCGAAGTATTAGGATTCAAAAATGAGCGTTAAGCGGCTGAACTATCCAACTTGAGTGAATTTGTCGCCGAAAATTTTTTGTGAAGAATTAAATTATCTGTTATTTTTGTCGAAATTTTCAACACTTCCTAGACAATTGGGTAAAATTCTATTTATCGGGCGCCACCTGTTTTTTGAAAAAGTTTTGGTGGAACTTACGTATTTCGGTCTCCTGAACAAAAAATTCTTATGAAAATTTTGGCGGTCTCAACTAGTTCGGAGATACGGCCCCCCAAAGACAGGAAAACGGGGTTGACGCTTATGTTTATTTTTTCAGCCAATTCCGCTCTAAATTCCTCCTTCTTCATATCAGCACAATATACACATTCTGTTCCACCTTCTCCATCACTTTTCAACCGAATTAAAAGCATTTTTCGCTACAAGATTGAAAATTTATCCTGATAGGAAAGTGAGGTTAACAAAACAGTCGAACGCGCAAGGCATCGCCGATGCGAGTTCCACAGTCATGTTGTTAACCTCACTTTCCTATCAGGATATATTTTTCAATCTTGTAGCGAAAAAATGGTTTTAATTCGGTTGAAAAGTGATGAAGAAAGTGGAACAGAATGTGTATATTGTGCTGATATAAGGAAGGAGGAATTTCGAGCGGAATTGGCTGAAAAAACAAACATAAGCGTCAACCCCGTTTTCCTGTCTTTGGGGGGCCGTATCTCCGAAACTAGTTGAGACCGCCAAAATTTTCATAAGAATTTTTTGTTCAGGAGACCGAAATACGTAAGTTCCACCAAAACTTTTTCAAAAAACAGGTGGCTCCTATAAATAGAATTTTACTGACAATTGTATTCTGCATCTATAAAACAGCATTTTTGGACGAATGCCTATTTCAGGGTGACTTCGACTGATTCATACAGAGAAGGAAACTTTGTCCTACATTGTCAAGTGAACGGGAATATTGACTTTTGTGTAGATGCCGTAGCAAAAATGCTTTTCACATGGCAATGGCTGACTATCCTATTTCTTTATGAACAATACAATGAGGCTGACCAAATATATAATAAAAATTCCTCTACAAAAAATGATTCAGTGGTGAGGAAAAACAAACAAGCATGGTTCGCGATGCCTATGCTTCGATCGAAAACAGGCGGAATATACAGCCTGTCCATGGCACGGAAATGATGACGTATTGCGCAGTGCAAGACAAGCAGCCATTTGAAATATATTGCAAGTTCAGTGCGCAACCGGATGTGGAACCAAGTACCGTGCCAAGTTGGGTAATTATCCGTTAAGCGGGCTCCATAACGAAATTAAAAAATTTTTGGTGGAACTTACGTATTTCGGCCTCCTGAACAAAAAAGTCTAATAAAGTTTTTGGGGCACGCAACTAGTTTCGGAGATACGGCCCCCCAAAGACAGGAAATCGGGGTTTTCAGGGTTGACATTTATGTTTGTTTATTCAGCCGATTCCGCTCGAAATTCATCCTTCTTTCTATCAGCACAATATACACATTCTATACCACCTTCTTCATCACTTTCCAATAGAATTATAAGCATTTTTCACAACAAAACTCTAAAAGGTAAATCGTCATAGAAATTCGAGTTTAGCAAAACAATAGAACGCGCGCGCGCGTTCTATTGTTTTGCTAACCTCGAATTTCTATGACGATTTACCTTTTAGAGTTTTGTTGTGAAAAATGAAAAAATGCTTATAACTCTGTTGGAAAGTGATGAAGGAGGATATATAGAATGAGTATATTGTGCATATAGAAAGGAAGAGGAATTTCGAGCGGAATTGGCTGAAAAACAAACAGGCGTAAAAACCCCGATTTCCTGTCTTTGGGGGGCCGTATCTCCGAAACTAGTTGCGTGCCCCAAAAACTTTATTAGACTTTTTTGTTCAGGAGGCCGAAATACGTAAGTTCCACCAAAAATTTTTTAATTTCGTTATGGAGCCCGCTTAACGGATAATTACCCCAAGTTGAATTGAATAAGCTGTACCTCTTACTAAAACAAATAATTTTTGTGGTTCGGATTCATATTCTCGATGATGATTATCTTCCACGATCTCGACCCAAATTTTGAACTCACTTTGAGCATCGGCATCATTTTATGAGCCACATTCAATCTTCCTGGAGCTACATAAATATCCTCCAAGTGATCTGTTATGGGTCTGAAACGCCTTTCTTTGACCTTTCTGCTATACTCCTCAAAGAAATCGATGACATTCTCTGGTCTTTCGGCGAGAATTTTATTCAAAACGTCTGTTAAATGATCGTACCTTGAAAGAATTGTCTTATAGATCAGATCGAAGCTGCAAATGAAACTTACAAATTATCTCCTGTTTCGGTACTCGCAGTTTGTAAAAATGTCTTTGCATTTGAAAACTCCTGTTCGTAGTTGGGAATTTGAACAACGCCCGTATCTTCAGCATTTAAATCGTATTCTGTAATCATTTTGCGAATTATTGCCTGCAACAACTTCTCTGACGTATGTCGAGATATTCAAGTTGTCACTTTCATAGCAATGGATTTCCATGGTGAGGTTTCGTGTGGTTTCGTTATCATCGCCATTTAGTCCAATCAAATAAACTTTTTTCATAAAATTTTTGCCTACCCGAAAAGTAGCTGTGAATTCTGACAGACACAGGTGTCCTCATTATCCCCTGAATTTTGCGCCAGATTCTGTCCGTGCGTTTAGCAACAATTAGCGGCTGAATTTTTTTTTGTTTTTTGCTTATATAATGAAAACTATTGGTCGGATCGAATGAAAGTTGGATTGAAAGTTGTAGATAATTGAAGAATCTATCGATTAGCGTTGGCCCGATGTCAATATTCTAATTTGTTGCTTAACTACTGCGCTCGGAATAAAAAAAAAGGCGTTATTTACATTATTCTATTGAAAAATGTTGAAATGCATTCGGGGGTTGCAACTCTGAATTTGGGAAGCTTCCAACTAGTAGAAACCACAGTTTTTATTTGGTTGAAAAACAATTGATAGGTTAGCAACAATCTAATTTGTTACTGAAAAAAGTGTCCCACTAGATTGTTATTTCTTGCCCTACGGATAATCGTAGAGCAATGAACGAAACGGTTTTGGATGGTCGAGGAGTTGAATTACAAACTATCAATTTTGGAAAATCGCTTTTTACGAATTGATACCTTCAAAAATGGCGTCAAAAAACAACGTTATTCAAACTAAAAAACAATGAGGAAAAAATGGTCGTATCAAAATGACACAAAATACATTGGAAAGCTACGATTTTTCTACGAATTTTGCCAAGCTGACTTTTGTTCCAAGATAATTACGAGCCGAGATAACACTTTCTTTAATTCAATTCCCCCTCCCTTTGTTTATTTATATGAAGCAACGAGACCTTGACGACTGCACAGAGAAAGAGTCATATTATCCATTGAAACCAGCAGAATTTGTTTTCCACAATTATTTATCGTATTTATTGATGGAAGCATTGGAGGTTTTTCCGGAACCGTTCGACGCGCCGCGTGGAGGGGAAAGCCGGAGAGAGCGACCCAGAGCTAGGCGGCCGTCGATTACATCGCGTGAAATAAACTGATCAGAGCCCAAAATTACGATTTTCGCCTATCCGAAAAGTAGCTGTGGATTCCGGCAGACACAGGTGTCCTTATTATCCCCTAAAGTTTGCGCCAGATTCTGTCCGTGCGTTTAGCAACAATTAGCGGTTGAATGCCGGAAATCATCATTTTGTTTTTGTTTTTTGCTTATAAATTTTTTTATTAGGATCAATATACATTTATACTTATTTAATCCTTCTACGAAACAATCCTATTACAAGTAAACATTCACTCCTTATGTCACGACGTTATCAACCAAAAAATATAATTATTCAGTAAATTTGCAGCGTGAAAATTGAAATATTTGTAATTTGAGGAATTTCCGAAAAAAATCCGTCAAGCCATAGTGATATTCGATCATATCTCGATGCACTAGTAGAAAAAAAAATCCGTCCAGTAGTTCCCGAGATTACGGACAGTCATTTTGGTCATTCACGCGATGGAAACGACGGCCGCCCAGCGCTGGATCGCTCTCTCCGGCTTCCCCCTCCACACGGCACGTCGGACTGTCCCAGAAGAACCTCCACTGTTCCCATCAATGAATACGATAAATAATTGTGGAAAACAAATTCTGCTGGTTTCAATGGATAATATGACTCTTGCTCTGTGCAGTCATCAAGGTCTCGTTGCTTCATATAAATAAACAAAGGGAGGGGGAATTAAATAAAAGAAAGTGTTATCTCGGCTCGTAATTATCTTGGAACAAAAGTCAGGTTGGCAAAATTCGTAGAAAAATCGCAGCTTTCCAATTCATTTTGTCACATTTTGATACGACCATTTTCTCTTCATTGTTTTTAGTTTGAATAACGTTGTTTTTTTGACGCCATTTTTGACGGTATCACATTGCAGAAATCGATTTTCCAAAAATGATAGTTTGTAGTTCAACTCTTTGACTATCCGAAACCGTTTCGTTCTTTGCTCTACGATTGTCCGTAGGGCAAGAAATATCAATATAGTGGGACACTTTTCTCAGTAACAAATTAGATTGTTGCTAACCAATCAATTGTTTTTCAACCAAATTGAAACTGTAGTTTAGACCAGTTGAAAGCTTCCCAAATTCACAGTTGCAACCCCCAAATGCATTTCAACATTTTTCGATAGAGTTATGGAAAAAACGCCTTTTTTTAAATTCCGAGCGCAATAGTTGAGCAATAAATTAGAATATCGACATCGGGCCAACGCTTATCGATAGATTTTTCAATTATCTACAACTTTCAATTCAACTTTTATTCGATTCAATCAATAGTTTCCATTATGAAAGCAAAAAACAAAACAAAAATTATTTCCGGCGTTCAACCGCTAATTGTTGCTAAACGCACGGACAGAATCTGGCGCAAATTTTAGGGGATAATAAGGACACATGTGTCTGCCGGAATCCACAGCTACTTTTCGGGTAGGCCAAAATCGTCAGTTTGGGCTCTTGAACAATTATTTGATTAGATTATTTGTGAAAACGTTTCGTATGCGAGTCGCGAGTGATTGCAAGACTCACAGAGAAGCTTTGCGAAACTTGAAGGCTGAAATGCGACATAGTCATTGAGCATACTTGAAGACTGGCGGTAAGTCAAATCATCTTCTGAACAATTCGTTGACGCCATTGTCATCTAGCTCACCAAATAACCATTTGCTTGATGTACCAATGAAATCGAAAAATCCTCTTTTATGTGGGGAACAATTGTGTCAAGTTACTTATTTGATTGAGGGAGAGTCGTTTTAGCCTGTTGAATCTCAATATTAGCTTGGACAGTGTGAAATTATGCTGTCGTTTTGAGGAAGCTAACAGTGGGTTTGTAACTGAGGATTCTAGAATGCTGTGATTCGATGGTATGATTGGGTATTTTCGTTTTTGAATAGACCCATGAGTTAGATATATTTGGTAAGAATTTATGAGAAAAAAGGTTCTTCTTCTGAGAGAAGAGAGGAAATATATATGAATTAATATTACTCTTCCACTTTCTCTCTTAATTGTCGACCTTAACATGTTGAATTAAACATCGAACACTCTTTACAGAAATCTGACTATAAAACTTCGATTCTCCACTGAGCTCTGAATTCTCCAATCTCTATATGTGGAGCAGCACGTTCGCCTTTCAAGCGTTCGATTCCACGCCGGGCCGCCGTGCTGGGATTCACACGTAAAAAGGTGAGGCCTTGTTAATCCATTGCTTTCACAAGTTTCGACTTCTGAGGGTTGGCGTTGGTCAGCTGGTTAACGAAACGAACAATTTCAGATCATTTTCTTAGCTCAACTCGCCGCGTCACTTGCCGGCCACATAAACAGAGTCATAAGGAACCTATAGTTGCAAATGAAGTCGCTCAGCTCACCACAACTCCATTATTCCTTTTCGTCTATCTACCTCAACTTGCGCTTGTACAATATAAGGCGTATTCGACTTCTCAATCACTTTTCTAGCGAGTTCAATGTCTGCATCTTGCATGGCACTGATAGGATGATATATTTTCATGCGCTACTATCATGCACGACTTCAGGAGATTACGATATTTGTGAAGAGAATAAGGCTGTAGTGATACTTGAAAATTCTTATTTTCGTCAATGTAGGCGTAACGTCGATTGCAACAAGTGCTCAACTCTCATTCGAATGAAACGCCTTTTTTACAGGGTGAACAATATGTTGATAAAGTACTCGGTAGAGATACCACCAATAAAAAGTTATCAGAATCGCGACACTTGTTTTGCTATATAATAGCTTCGTTAAGCAAAAATACAAGATACTAAATTCCACTACTCACGAATGAATATTTATAGATTCTGAAATCGGACGTCTAATATAAGATCTACTCCGAATACAACTATCCATACAGGTGGAATATAATAAGGTTAAAAACATATCCAATTAAGCAAAATATTCGATTCAATTTGGTCGTTTATTATGTAGTAAGAGTTTTGAAATCTATTGATTAATTGGTGGTATAATTGCCTTCTATTTCTTTCAATATATTTTTTTCAATATGAATTTAGATCAAGTATCGACCACTCCATCCAAACATATCAGTATCAATTGAAAAATGTTTCGAAAAACTGCACTATCACAAAAAAGTCTATAGAGCAGCTTGGCCATGAGCTTGAATGTCACAGTCAATGTAAAATCCATAATCACTACTGGACAGATAGAAAAAAAATCCTTACAAAAGTATGTTTCACTTTTTTATCAACGTTTGTTTACGTGTTATGATGCAGCCACCTAACTTCTCCGTGCAAGGGTTTCTGGGCTCCGTAGTAGGTCAGGAAATTGTTTCCGGAGTTTGAGCCCAAAGACACTTGTAATCGCCATGTTGAAAACTACCTCTATGTGAAACTTCAGTAAAAGTAGCCGAAAGCCATTTTCCATGAGAAAACTTCGGAGTCATTTTGCATAAACTTTCTCTAACAGAATTGATGGGAGACATGTATCGTATTTTATTGGAATTCATCGCCTAACGAGGTTGAAAAGGGGTTTTATAACATTATCGACTTCTATCAAAAACTATCTATTGATACATGAGCATAAACCAGGATACGAAACGAGCCGAAGGTGAGTTTCGTATGGTTTATGCGAGTGTATCAATAACCATTACATGAGAGTTGCATTCGCTATTTTATCTACACCCAATAAATAATGAAGAACTAAAAATATTACATTATTCGGTATTTATATTGAACACAATAATAGTAGGTAATCAATCGTATTTCTTTGAAAAATTCTACAATATTATAATCAATGGTATAACCACGGAAAATAAAATGAGAAATTATAAGAAAAAAAATGAAAAAAAAATCTCTGCCGAGGTCAGGATTTGAACCCGGACGCTTTTAATCACTTCTCTCGCCAATGACCTCTCGGCCATGAAAGCTCAATCTATTTAGTAAAAAATAAAAACACATGTGTTGCATTTGTCAAATGGAAAATATAATCCTTTCGATTGTATTTTTTTCTTGTCTAAGACATCTGTGGAGGAGTCGCTGGTAATTCTTCTATATCACTGCTATAAGACATTTTCATTCGGTTATCGAAAATTGACTAAATTCTTCAAAAATTCAATATCTTCTGATTTTGACTTGACAAACGTCAAAATGCGAAGCTTGCACATCATGCTTGATTGAAAAATAATGGGTTTCTATTGGTTGAGAATCTGTATCGTAATGAAAATCTGTATCGTAATGGATTTCATTATAAAACGGGTTGTGGGCATATACGTGTATTATTAGAGTACGGGTGTAGATAAATATACATTCAAGAACATAACATGAACAGGTATCCACGGAAAGACATTGAAAAATCATTTAGTTTCGATAGTGAGTTGGCCGTGTTTAAAATATTTCAGGTTACCCTGATCAAAGGTAACCGTGACAAAACCTTCCTTATAGGGAAAACATTCACAATAAAACTTCCATGGGTGGATATCTATGGATATTCATGAAATTTCAACACGTTTTTTAGAATTATTTTTATGTGCCTATAATTATGTATCATCAGGTTCGAAACTCGAGAAATGAGTATCATGTTTTTTGATCCATATAGCTGATAAAAATAATGCTCCAGTTATCATGGTCATAGATGAATATGAAAGCAAAATGTTTCAATCGATTGGAGACACCACATATGAGATACACAAACAAAACACATCTGTAACATCGAAACGAGTGTTCAATAATCTCAGACAAGACATAACGAAATCCATTGAACAGCAATTGAATAACAATGATAAACTTCCATTAGCAAAAGGTTTGATTTTTCAGTAACTACAAAAACTCAACCTACTTTTGAAATGATAACAGCAATGGAAATACAGTTCATAATTAACCAGCAGAAGTAGCTGGTGACTATTGATCTGAATGGAAACAAACGTGTACTCACGCAACCTTACAATTTTTGAAGTAATTTGAGCAAATTTGAAAAAAAATTGCAATGAAATATTCAAGATGTGATGGAAGTATGAAAATACTTCCAGCTGTTGGACACAGATGAATATGAAAACAAAATGATTCAATTGATCGAAAACACCACATATGAGATAAACGACCAAAACACATCTGTAACATCGAAACGAGTGTGAATCTGCATATAAAAAAACAATAAAACTCAGACAAGACCTTACAAAATCCATTGAACAGCAAATATACACTTTCAAAAACAGAACGCACATAACTCATCAATTATTATGGTAAACCACCCCATTTTTATAGCCTACCAAAAATACACAAACCAAATCATCCTCTAAGGTCTTAGACCCATCGTATGTTCCATTGAATCTCCATGCCAAAAACTAGCGGGATACATACTTCAAATATTGAAACCTCTATCAGGTAATGGTGATAGTTTCATAAAAAATACACTTCACATCTTATTGAAATGTTGGATCGAATTGACATACAAGCTGAAGACACGTTGGTGAGTTTCGATTTAGAAAGTATTCACCAACGTTCCTTCGAACAAAACTCAGAAATTATCAAATCAAAATTAGAGAATGGTGGGACACTGGTCAATAGAACAAAATTGAATGAAGATGCGATCATGGATATCCTAAAACTTTGAACAGAAAAAATGTATTCTCACTTCAAAGACTATTTTTATCAACAAGAATTTGGTATGGCTATGGTTTCCCCACTTTCTCCAATTCTCAGTAATATTTATATGGAGGATTATTTCGAAGAAAGTTATCCAAATGTACATTTCAGCCTTGATAGAGATAATAAAAATCATCGAAAGCTTGGTAGGTCCTACGAGCACGAACTAGCAGTACCTAATTCGGACATGACCTCGACTCTCTTCAAACACCATCACGAAACTGGACACAAAATCGACTTCAACAACACGAAGACCATTGCCACAGCAAAAACAGTCCACTCCAGAATCATTCGCGAAGCAATAGAAATTGAAAAACGCCCTTAATGCCTCAACAAACGAGACGACTCACAAAGACTCTTCAATACCTGGAAACCATTATTATCTCTTCGAACAAATCCATTAATCAATCCTTCTAAAACCAGACCTGTATACAGTCCGACAGTTTCAACAACGTCGGATTCTCATACAGCTATAAATACCATCCCTTCATCTACCGAACCACAATCTTCACTCTGCCAAGATGAGTGCTGGGGGTTGAGGAGACTTAGGCCTCGCCACCAAGTCAAGCAGTCTTGAGAATGGCTGCAAAGTGGTAGCCGAAACGTCGAAAGAAGAAAAATTCTAGACGCGGTTCAACCGGAAGTTCCAAATGACGTTTGAACAGTAAATATATTATTATATTTTTTGAGATGTACTATTTATCCTAAGAAATTCAATAACTAGTTTTTTTTTGTAGTGTCGATTTTTATGTTACTGCCTTCAATCATATTTTTTTCTATTACTCATCATACTACTAAAATTTTTAGAGAATATATATTTCTGTCTAATAGTCTAATATATTTTATATTGCAATATCTTGTATCGGTCTGGAGAATAGCAAATCAGTCCATCTTGAAACCTTTGCAGATACTACAGAATGGAATTCTAAGGTGAATATTTGGTTTTCAATATCCAGAACCAACAATAAAGATATATAGATCTAACGGCCTGCTCAATCTTGCAAGCTTATAAAGTTTCAAATTTGCTGCTTCATCCACTTCACCAAACATCAAGCTGAATACTCGAATCTTGTTTTCTCTCAGTCTGATATACAATCAGCATAAAAAGAAAATCGAATTTCTTCAAAGGAATTGGAACTTTTGGAGATTGAGTTTGAGGTTGTCATTCCTGAACCGTTGAAAGACTTTTCGCAAATCGTGCAGGTGTTCTTCGAATGTCTTTCCCATAACCAAAACGTCGTGGAGGTATACAAGACAAGTTTTCAGAGTGGAGCCACGAAGGACCAGCTCCTGAGTCTTTCAAATGTTGCTGGAGCATTGCACAATCCAAACGGCATAACAGTAAACTGAGTCCGGTCCCAGTCGAGAATGCAGTCTTCTCCTTATCTTCTCCATGAATGCAAACTTGCCAATATCCTTTTTCAGATCTTGTGTTGAGAAACAACTTGAACCTGCCGAAGTTGTTAATGTGTCGTCTACTATTGGTTATTATTATCAAGGGTATCTATCCTTCTCGGTGACATCATTAATTTCCTGTAATCCACACAAAATCTTGTAGATTCATCCTTGGTCAGTAACGATTCTGTGTTTGACCAAGTGAGTTCTCCTTGCTGTTTTCGAATCAAAGATGTCACATCCACACCCGATAAAATTCTTGGCAGCTTTCAGTTCCTCTTCTGATAAGTGTTCAATTGATTTCCCAAGAGTTGTCATAACACTCCTAGAGGCTGCCTTCATTTACTGGTGGTCATTTGAATTGTAGTTTGCTACCCACGTAACTGGTTCACAGGTTCCAATGACATCACCTTCTTTAACTGTTACTTCTTCAGGATACAAGTTGACATCTCTCACAGGGATGATTTGTTTCGTTTTTACTAGGGCTCGTGCGAAAACCAGATTTCTGGAGGATTCATCACATGGCTGAACTACTCTAACGTAGTACCCAAGGTTTTCATCAACTGTAACGCAAGCTTATTTCTCGGAAAATCCAGGAATTCTCGCAGATTTCATTGAACGCAGTCTCACAGGAATTGCGCTCTCTGCTGGAACGGTAAGGACAAATTCCTCTCCTCCATACTTCATAATCTTTTCCTCGTTGTCGAATGACAATCCATAGTTACTGATCAAGTCCAATCCGAGTATAAATTCATCTTCTATATCTGCTACGTATTGTTACGAAATGTCCTAGCGCCGGCTCTGTCGGTCACGCAGAATAATATGAGGGGTCGAACAGCGACGTAATTTGCTTAGAGAATTCGAGACACGTCATCGAGGCTTTTCACGAAGATTCTCCATAGGTGAATGCAAGTATAGAAGCGGCGGGACAACGCGACGGAGACAGTTTTCATCTTTGAAGCAGAGTTTGTATTAGAGAGAGTTCATCAGAGTGTTTAGTAGCGAGCGTTGAAAAATTAGCGGAGCAGTTTAAGTGATTGTATTGTATTGTGTTGTGATAGAAAGTTTTAATAAAAGTAGTTTAGTGTTGTTTGGAGTCTTGATCAACGAACCCAAGGATAAATCGTAATAGTATACTGTATCTATGATGGTGAGTCGCCCAAGAATCAATGTTATATCACTCAGTTTCTCCTCGAATAAGTGCGTTTTCACCGGTGACTGTTCGAAGAACGAAGTTGGAAGAAATAGGCTTCACGCTTTCAGGTCGAAGGATGTCGCTGCGTACGAAGGAAATTGCAGCGCCGGTGTCTATGGTGCATATAACGTCTGTTAGGAATGAAATGTATTGTTATATTTTCTAATTGTCAACTTCCTCAGAAACGGTTTTCACTTTTCATAAACGTACATGAAAAAGAAAAAAACAAAAAGGGCAAGAGAAGTCGAAATTTACAAAAAGTATTTTCTTTTATGTTATTCAAAGTACTGCGATCAAATAGCATATCTATCCATAACATTTGGCGACCGTGACATCAATTCAAATGGAAGCATTGAAGATTCAACGGGAGCAGCTCCCAAAATATGTTGACAAAACTTTTATGGAAATTGATAACTTTTTGTCTCATAATAGTCCAATGATTTATTGCTGCTTCGGGATGATAGAAGCGAAAGTTTGTTCATCATTGATGACAATAATACCCAAGTTTTTTTTGATGGCAGAGGAAATCTGAAGACAGAAACTCGCATAGTTATGCAAGTGAGAAGAACAGAAGAAAATTCGTGTTACCAAAACTGGAACTGAAAAAATTTGATGGTGATGTCGAAAACTGGTTTAGTCCTAACTTAATTGAGTCGATACCAACTTTGTTATTGAAATTTCGAATAGGCATTTCAGGAGTTACAGCAGATATAGGGAAGGCATTTCTACAAATCAGTATCAGTCCCAAGGATAGACATTTTCTGAGATTTTTGTGGTGGAATGATTTCGAGAAACGTGAATTTAAAATTTATAGGCACTGTAGGGATGTTTTCGGTGTGGAGCCCAGCCTTTTTCGTTAGCAGCAACATTGAATTAACATTTGTATAAAGTTCCCCAGAGGAACTGAAGGAGACTGCTGAGGTGCTGAAAAACTCGTTTTATGTCGATAACTGCTTTACCAGTGTGAGGAATAAAGCAGCAAATTTCAATCTCAGTGGGTGGGACACATAATCCTCTGTCTAGTGAACGTTTCGGAACACAAGATTGTCCTAAAAGAAATGTTTCAGTATTACAGTTGATATGGCGGTATGATTTTGACACGTTACGTTGCGATATACAAACATCAGAGGACATCCATCAAAATCCAAGAACAAGAAGGGGCTTATTGGACATGTCTCAAAAATTATTCGACCCTATTGGCTTTACCAGTCCAGTAACTTTTATTTCCAAATTATTGCTTCAGAAAATCTGGAAACTCGAAATAGATTGGGATCAAATTCTACCGGAAGATATCATGAAGCCATTCGATAAATGGTTGGAAGAGTTGCCTCTCATTTCACTCTGCGAAATTCCTAGACCTTTGAACAGGTATTCCAATTTGCAAGAAACATTGAACTGTTCTATTCACGTCTTTTGTGATTCAAGTATGTTAGCGTATGCTGCTTGTGTATTCTGAGATCTGACTTGGATCTTCAGTTGCCCTCATTAAGGCTAAATCTCGAGTTGCTCCCAAGAGCATTACTCTGCCCAGGCTTGAGTTGTCAGCTACTATCATTGGAGTTCGATTATGTAGGATGGTGAAAGACATTGAGGAATATTAGTGTATGGAAACTCATTATTGTACTGATTCTATGGTAGTTCTAGCTTGGATCAAGACCAAGGAGAACTGGAATACTTTCGTTGGCAACAGGGTTAAGGAAGTTAGGTCTTACAGCAAATTGAGTGAATGGCATCATATTCCGGGAGAATTGAATCCAGCAGACATTGTTTCAAGGGGATGCAATATCAAAATTTTCTAGGAAAAACAGTGGTGGAAAGGCCCAGAATGGCATCTGTATCTGTATCTGTAGAGTAGGGAGGGTGAGTATAGACCCATAGCACTTTGGCCACAATATGGCCCATTGTACATCCTCCCAAGGAGTCGCCCTCCTAGGACATTGTCCATCCTGCCTCATCCAGAGAGGAGAACAGGTCACCAGGAGACATCTCCTTAATATCGGCAGGTGTAGGCCAAGACTCACCGAACACAGGCTCTCTTATCGACGATAGCTCCAGACATTCGCATAAGACATGCCTGACAGTTTCATCTTCCTGTTCACACAACCTGCATAGAGGTGTGTCCACTAGCCCCATAATATGGAGGTGTTTCCTTAGTTGACAGTGTCCAGTCAGAAATCCCACTGATAATCGTAGGTTCTTCCTGGTCATCGCCAAATATTTATTTGGATCCAGCTTCTCAGGGTCGCCCAGGGTGATCCTGGCAAAACTGCATCCTTTGGTTTCATCCCATCTTTTGAGGGTTTGAGTATGGGTGTAATGTTTGGCTAGTTCCGCAATTGTCGAAGTCGTCAAGCCATGGGTGTCACCTGGTCCCAAAATGTTCATTCCAGCCGCCATCCTGGCCAAAGAGTCAGCAATGCGGTTACCTTTGCTCCTGTCGTGCCCTTTCACCCACCTTGGTACGATATTATTATCTACCGAGGCGTTAGCTCAATCTTGGTGGCACTCTAGTGCTAACCCTGAGATAATACGTTGTCTATTCAAGGTTAGTAGGGCTTGTCTACTATCAGTGTAGATTATTATGTCTTTGCCAGAAATTCCTTTTCTGGTTAGCTCTTTTGTGGCGATTGAGATACCAGCCAGTTCTGTTTGAACCACGCTGGTATTTTTTCCCATTCCCCACTTAATCCTTAGGCTAAGTGATCTAGAGTAAACTCCACATCCTGATCCTTCCTTGGTTTTTGAGCCGTCTGTGTATATGCGTATTGCATTTGCAGCATCCGCCTCAGTGTTCTGTTTTATTTGTATTTTGTAGGGTTTATTAAACACAAACCTGGGTTCAATTGGGTCACTGGCTGCCTGTAGCAGAGGCACCGCAGTGAGTGCCTCCCTCCACAGGCCCCGCGCCCAGAATGGCATATTCAAGGGAAAGAGAGTTGATCCCATAGTAGCTCAGATTATGATGGAAATGAAATCAGTAAAGAAAAAAAGTAGCAGTAGCAACTTTAGTATCCCAAGATAGATATATCGATAATTTCAATTATTTTTCAAATTATTTGAGAAATGAGAATGATGGCATATATTCTACGTTTTCATCCAAACTGCAAAAATATAAATTCTAAAACCTCACAGCTAATGAAATTTCGAATTCAGAGAATTATTTGATAAAAACTGTACAAAATGAAACATTCAGTGAAAACCCGAATCATTTGAGGAATTTATATTTTTTTGTAGATGAGTCGGGAAGAATTAGACTAGAAACGAGATTGGTTTTCAGTGATGATACATCTTCCATACAATCAAGCCATAGTAAGGAAACTCATCGAACAATACCATGGAAATAATTGTCATGCAGGGGTACAAACAACATTAATGCTTCTGAGAAAGAGATTTTGGGTATTGGAAGAAAAAAAATTCGTGAGAGATGTGGTTGAAAAATGCATAAAATGCAGAAGATTCAAGAGTAAATCCGTAGAGACATCATTCAATATGAGATTGCGAAGCAGTTTTGAATTCAAGACCGTTAACTTATTTCTCAAAAAATGAAAACGATTCAACACCTTCGACAACAACAATGTTTATAATAGATCAATTTGTTTCAGAGACTTGGATGACAACGACCAGACTCACCTGACAAAACGTTTGAGGTATCTGCAGAAACTTCGAGAAGCTTTACGTACCCGATTTAAGAAGGAGTCCTTGGCAGGCTTGTTTAATCTTGGTCAGAGGAAGAGAGGAATTTTGAAAGTTGGCGACATCGTTTTGATTGGTTCTGATAGCGAGAAGAGAATCAGTTGGCCTCTTGGTAAGATATCCAGTGAAAGACAACGTATGGCAGCGTCGCCAAGGTCAAGACACAAAATGGAAAAATCATCGGACCATTCCAACACCTATTACCACTAGAAATAACTTCGGCAACTCTATCTCTATTTTGACGGACAGCACCGGTCCGTGCTGTGCCGGACAAGTGGGCGACAACCTTTATACGAATATTTCCCGCATATATAAAATGTCCCATAAGAGCAATGCAATTATCGAAAACTTACAGCGGTAATTGCATTGTATCGAAAACTCACAGCGGTATTTGCATTGTATCAAGTCACCATAACAACACATTTGAAACCGTATCGCTAGACGTCAGTAAACAACAAAAATCAATGTCAGATAGACTTCAAAAATAGAAAAACATTTCGCGTTTAGGTGAGTACTCCATACAATCTATAGAGGAATGTATAAATGAACAGAAAATAACATTTACATTTCATTACATTTTACATACATTCGTGCATAAAAATGACCAGATAATTTTGCATTCAAGCGTGATATCTTATATACAATATACAAATTGCATTCGGTTATCTTCATATTTTGTAAAAGAGCCCTTGTCCTTCGGACTCGGGCACTTTCGCCAAAATATGAGAATGAACTCTTGCAATTTTTAGATATCACGCTTTCTTGCAAAATTATCGGTAATTTTTATGCATTCGTGCAATTTTAACCGAAAACATCCCCAGGATCATTAAACCAGTTGGGAAGTAAATTCGAGCAGAGGATGAAAGACACGAAGAAGAGGAAAGAGGAGGAGACACGGAGCAGAAAGCAGGGTACCAGAAACAGAAAGAAGTATTTGAGATTGCTGAACATAGCGAAAAGCAGACTTACACAAGAAGTGGGAGAAGAGTGAAAAAGCCAGATCGTTTCGTATTTAGGAATGGAATGTATTGTTAAATCTTCTGATTGTTAACTTTCTCAGAAACGGTTTTTACTTTTTATGTATGTACATAAGAAAAAAAAATTCTGTAAAGAAAAGTCAAAATTTTACAAAACGCATTTTCATTTCAGTTATTCAAAGTACTACAATCAAATAGTATATGAACCTGGGAACTCTGTTATTATAATATAGTACTAATCATCATCATAATCATCATATACACTTACAGTCTGGGTTGAAGTAGAAACGAAAATGAACAGACACAAGGAAATGAATCCTCGCGTACCATGTAATCTTTGTCCATACTTTAAAAAACGTGAACGTCATCTCAATACAGATTTTCCCCAATCCTGTTTCAATATGAAATTATGTAAATATAAACAACTAAATAACAAACCAAATTTATCTTTGTTGAAACACCGAACATGAACATCATTCAAATACAAATATTCACTAATTTTGATGACATATAAAAAAAAAATAATCTAAAAATCATTAAACTGGAAGATTAAAATTCAACCTAAAGAGTAAACAAAAGTGAAACCATGGGTATTGTTGAAATTGTAAAAGCTCCAATCTACTCACAATTCTAAAGTAATAATAAAATAAATTCTATATCAGATCAAGGGAAAATTTAGGCAGTGATATCACATGAATTATCATATCTGCAAGGTTTTGTGTCTGACATTCTTGAAGGCGATGCGGCAATGGTCGAAGAATCCTTTCCTTTTTCGAGGCTGTGATTTGATGTGCATCAGACGTGTAATTATTTATCGGACTAAAATTGGACTGTCGATTAACTCTAATTGATTTTTCGAAACCGTTTTTTTTCTCTCATTGGGGGGATCCGTGTATTTTGTACAGCTGGCATCCATGTTCTGTGGATGTTTAGGCTCTCTTTTTTGCGGTTGAAGTTGTTTCGATGTTTGTGAATTTCTATGGCCTCTCTCTGGTATACTAGCTTACAGTTCCGTTCAGCACTCACGTTCCGTCGAAGAATTCCTTCTTGTGTTTGGCCATATCGACAGCTTCTTCTGTGCACGGGTAACCGCGTTTTTATGCTCCTTTTTGTGGTTTCGATATAAAGAGAACCACAACTACACGGTATTCGGTACACCGGAGCCGAAACGTCGAACACAAAAACTAAAGACTATATATATATATATATATATATATATATATATATATATATATATATATATATATATATATATATATATATATATATATATATATATATGCTGAAACACCCCACTATCCACTGGTTCTATATATATATATATATATATATATATATAGAACCAGTGGATAGTGGGGTGTTTCAGCAGGTACAGGAGTACTCTTCTAAGTTAGTCCAAGCTTTCGGAAAATTTTATTTCCATCATCAGGAAGCATTCCGAAAGCTCGGACTGACTCAAAAGAGTACTCCTTTACTTGCTGAAACACCCCACTATCCACTGGTTCTATTCTTAACTAGTCAGCAACGGCAACCCCTATATATACTTAACCCTGAAAAAATTAAATTGGCCTTGGGAGATTCTGCCAGTGTACTCCATAGGATTGACTATGGTAGCAAAGAAAATTTGGTTTTAAATATCAGGGTAATGACCTTGAAGATTCTTCAATGGCCCACCCAATATGTTATAAGATTTTCGAATCTGCCATACAGCACTCATAGGAATCACATTCAGGGTGGTGAACATTACCAAGAACGAATCGAAGCACAAATTGCTAGGGAATATTCAGATGCTATCGAATATGATCAAACTACTGTACTGATTTCAGAAATCACAATGATTGAATTTTTTCTCGAAGTCATTTGCTTGGGAATCGCAGAACTATAGAATAGACATCAAAATCTCCAGACACCTTTCGCTAGATTATTCCAATGTGAGTAAATTTCAGAGTTTATTTCATTTGACTAACGAATATTGAAGAAATGAAGGACAGGATGTGTAATAGAATTGAAAAAATTACAACTAAAACAATTTCAGACATTCTGTGAGATTTTTTATATCGCCCTTGGTATTAAAAAGCAGAGAATAACAAAAAAATTCGAAAATTCAACTGGACCATTTTCAACTAATTTCGAAGATTCACACCATATATTCATTGATTCGTTTTTGAGAATTTTTACACCAGTATGAATTTGATACGTATATGTATAAGTATCTATCCCTGAAATGATCATTCATATAGAATTCGAAAAACCGGATAATATGCTGGGTTTTCAATTTGAAAAATGTCACCCTGATTTGTGTCACCGTGTATAATGTGGGAACTTTCGTTAGTACTACAAATCAAATTCGGAAATCAACGAGTACTAGGTATTTCGTAAAAACTATTTCATCTCGGAATTATGAATTTCATGCGTTACTTTCCAAAGTAAGCCTAGTAATTAGTGTAGCTTACTTCAATAATATGAAGAAAAGGTCGCCAAACTACCCAAAAATATTCTGAATAAACTCCCAAAAAATAATCAAAGGTAATACCACCGCAGTCCTTCAAATTTAATCGATAAATCTTCATTTTCCACAAAAAAATTTTTATTTGGCATAAGTATGAAAACAAACCGATTGATAACATTAACATAACATAATTCGGTTTGTTTGAATGCTTTTGCCTCAAAATAAAAAAGTTTGAGTGTTTCGAAAATGAAAATGTATCTTATTAAATTTGAAAAACGAGTTGTATTTGGAGAGATTATTTTTTGAACAAATAGAAGTAAGAACAATTTAATTCATCAGTATTTCATTTGCATATGAAGGAACGGAGAATAGGTGAAAATTTTACAAATTTGAAACGTCAAACAACGATGTATGCCCTCTATGATCCAGAAGAGATATGATGCTTACGCATTGAATATGATAATGCTTGCCAACGATACCAAGAGATGGCGTCACACCTCTCATTGTACAAGGTTGATAATTGAAAAATTTTTATGAAATGGAAATCGCGCCAGAAGGAACATAAAATCATTCGTTATGTCGTTGTATCAAAATCTTCATACAACGGTTTCTTCTCATATAACAAAAAATGGATTGTATTTGATAAAAACTAATTGTACGCCATCATCATTTGAGTTAAGGAAATCGGTCGTTCGCTATATCTGTCATAAAGTTGGGGGTTATGAGCTATTTACGTATTTGAGTGTTCATTGAAATGTGTTATGTTATTTTTGTGCTGAAAAAGTGAAAAGTGAATGACCACTAATAATAAAGTAACTCTTCATTCATGATAATTTATATAAATATGAGCCAGTTCGATAGAATCGACGCGGTAAACCTTATAGTTTCGACAGTTCAAAGGTAAACAACGTTTTATCGAAACAATCGAAAAAATCAGGCAGTTTTATCGGTATAATACCCAATGATTGGCTAGAATAACCATAGAATAACCCGCTACTATTGGTTGAAATGCCAAAAACGACACATTTTGACAAGTGAAAAAATAATCGAGATAATTCATTGTTTCATAGAATGTAACTTCTGTCTAGAAACTACATTTCAAACTAGTCACGATTGAACATGTCATCCAAATGACAGAGTTTTGGAAACGTTATCGAAAGAATCGCATTTTCACGAAAATTATGAATCATAAATAGCTATTCACAATATTCATCGGAGTATTGTTAACTCATCAGAAAAATTATATCTCACTCAGAAATTCATGATAATATAATAATTGGTTATACTTCACAACCCAGTTCGCTTCCCTTTCGTCAATTACTAGATTAAAATATCAATGAAAGTAAACAAATGTGTTTTCTATGCAGAACAATTAACTCCAACTCGAATTGAAACGAATATATGAAGGACAGATTACCTTCACAAGTTTATAAAAGCAACTTCCATATACATTTTTCTTGATTCACTTCTTCCGATATGCAGTTTTATTGCAACAATCGTTAGTGATAAACGCAAGTCATGATCAAACTAATTTTTTTTCTCTTATGTTCGAGTCGTTTTTGTGTGGTCGATGCGGTTTTTGGTGACAATGATGTGCTTCAATACTCAATTTTTCCACCTTTACCAGTTGCGGTCTCCAAAAGTGTGAATACAAGGTGCAAAGAAGAAAGTGACATGTATATGGATAATTTGAAGAATTTTTCTTTGTGGGCACATGAAAGTAAGTGAAGAACTATTAAATAATTCATGAATTGATATCAATCATTTTTATCTCCACCATATGAGAAAACGATACATGTTTGATAGAAGAAATCAATAGTTGAGTAGCAAATGATGAACAATATTGAATGTGACCTTTCGGAGCTCCAAATATGGTTCATATGGATGAATACAATATGGAAATCGAATGAAGATTTTTCCGTATCCTGTTTCGAAAACAGACATTTTCCGAGCATAAAATTTTCTGTTGGATCTGACTGGTGAAGGTGGATTTTGAAAAAATCTATTTCATGAGAGTTATAATAAGTGGTATATATTTCATTTCCATTGTCCATATATTTTTCTCTGTTGAGACCTGTCAGAAAATTCATGAGATCGAAAAACTGAAGGAAAATTGAAACAATAAAATATCAACAAGAGAATTGAAATGCACACTTGATCAAATATTGAAAATATGAATATTGAAAAAATCTGAATAATGAATTCATATCTGTAGAAATCGAATGAGAAGCGATAATAATATTGAACACTTGTCAAAAATATCTTCTGGGAGAAAAACCCAAATTTGAAATTGAAGTCACTGTACACTGAATAAAAAAATTTAACTGAAACTGCGATAAAAAAAAATTAAAGAACTGAAATGATCAGCAAAATGAATGAATGTAATCAGCAGAAGCTGATTTCAAATAATGATGGAATGAATATGAAATATAAATAAGATAATTGCAATGCACAGTTGATGAAGTCAAGATATGAAAACTTTGAATTAGAAAATGAATTAAAATAAGAAAAAATCGAAACAAAAGCAATAATGACAATTAAAATCTACCGAGGAAATCATAAGAAAGCTAATTACAAGAAAGTGACCTTGTAATCTGAGTCAATGAATTGAAATAAGTCGAGTAATAAAATTATCACTCGTAAAACTGATAAGTGGGGTGATTTTTTACCTCAAATTGGTATTTTTTCGTGGTTATGTCAATTATTTCCATTTGCATATTAATATCAGTTAACTTTTCAAATATGCTCCTCCCAGGTATTTTCTGATTGTTATATAAAATATCAAATGAAATACCTATCATTCAGTATATTTAGATATTCAAAGTAGATGTGTTACAGAAATACCCCAGTTAGTAATGTACGTTGTCGTGCGAAATATCTATAGGGCAAGTTGATTCCCTTCTTTTCTCGAGTTCAGATTTGAAGTATCTCTTTCGACCATATGGTTACGGTCGTTCCTGAGTTAACTAGTCGTCCAGTAGTTCCAGCAGGGTAAAAGACATCTGGTCGTTGTACTTTTCGTCTTCGCAGAAGTGATCAGAAAACTCGTGAAAAATGTGAAATTTGCGGACATTTTCTTTGTGTAGAACAAATCCCAAAAAAAATCAGGTGACACATGTAATTATTGATATATCTGATAAGTTGATTTTTAATCCTGTATCAATTTTGTACTGCATAATCGAAAAAACTCATTAACATATCCAAACTGAATTTGTTGTGTGAATTTTTCCAGTGCATAATAAGATGGAAGTGAATATTATAAATGAATACAATTGAATCAAGGTGGGATATGAAAATATCCCATTCAGTAATGTAAGGGTATTGAAATTATTAAGTATTACGGAGGTTAAGAAATGCAAGAGAGCAGGAATTGAGCTAAAATAATAACAAGAATAAATGCATGATGAAATATAAGATAATGAAATATTAGATTCAGGCTTCAATCACTCGAAACATCAGACAATGAGATTTTAGAAATAATTGGACTGAAGAAGTCAAGTAGCAAGCTGAATGGACTCTGTAGACACAAACTCAATTGTGTGATGCGCCCACGTCATGAAATCTCGAAGTTTTCTCATTGATTTTTTTCAACAATCACTCATCACAGTGTTCACACAGAAGGTCCATAATCCTCTTGAGCATATGCAGCATGGTGCTGATCGTAGGAGAGGAAATATATTAATTTAGTGTCACTTTTGAATTCACAAAGGTGAATCTCGAATACACTGCCATTTTTTTGTTCTGATTACCACAAACCTTCCGAAAGAAGTATCGCAATATTTCTTGTAGAACCGTGTTAAGGATGAATGCAATAAGAACGGATGTATAAAAAAACAATTGTGTGATCACCATGAACATGAATAAATTCATACCTGAGCAATTATTCTTTACTGGAACTAATAGCTTGATGTATGATCGTTTTTATAAGATTTCTTTGATCTTCCAAAGATTTTTAATTGAATGAAGCATTTTTACCTCATTATGGCATATTCCGCTGAAACAAACCGCAGCATCCTCATCGCATTTAAAATGTTTGATTCTTTATATTAACGCTGTAGATGGAAAGTAGATATTTAGGCACGGAGGCAATTGGGTTTTCCATAGCATGAATTGACAATACACTGTTGGAATGTTATTTCAGGATTTGAGAATGTCCTGAAGTTCATTCTTTGGGGTTTCTCTGCTCTGGAAAATGAAAAGAAAAAGCTCTGAATTCTCATAATATCCGTTTATCTACACCCGTACTCTAATAATACACTTATATGCCCACAACCCGTTTTATAATGAAATCCATTACGATACAGATTTTCATTACGATACAGACTTTCAACCAATAGAAACCCATTATTTTTCAATCAAGCATGATGTGCAAGCTTTGCATTTTGACGTTTGTCAAGTCAAAATCAGTAGGTATTGAATTTTTAAAGAATTTAGTCAATTTTCGATAATCGTATGAAAATGTCTTATAGCAGTGATATAGAAGAATTGCCAGCGACTCCTCCACAGATGTCTTAGACAAGAATAACAGGTAATACTTCGGTCGCTATGAGCACCTTTTTTTTGTTTTTGTGGAACTTACGTAATTCAGTCTCCTCTACAAAAAATGTCAATGAAACAATCGGCGGTCTCTTATATTTTCGGAGATACAGGGCCTTTTTGGTGTAAAACTTCACAATTTTCCACATCAAATTTCTGTTGTTTGAACACACGAAATTCCTCCTTCTTCTGATCAAACACCACACACTCTCTTGTTTACTCGTTTTTAACATTTTCAAGTGTATTAAGGGTATTGAAATTATAAAGTATAACGAAGGTTAAGAAATGCAAGAGAGCAGGAATTGAGCTTAAATAATAACAAGGATAAATGCATGATGAAATATAAGATAATGAAATATTAGGTTCAGGCTTCAATCACTCGAAACATCAGACAATGAGATTTCAGAAATAACTGGACTGAAGAAAAATCAGTAGTAAAAAGGTGAATGGACCCTGTAGACACAAACTCAATTGAGTGACGGGCCAACGTCATGAAATCTCGAAGTTTTCTCATTGATTTTTTTTCAACAATCACTCATCACAGTGTTCACACAGAAGGTCCATAATCATTTTGAGCATATGCAGCATGATGCTAATCGTAGGAGAGGAAATATATTAATTTAGTGTCACTTTTGAATTCACAAAGGTGAATCTCGAATACACTGCCATTTTTTTGTTCTGATTAACACAAACCTTCCGAAAGAAGTATCGCAATATTTCTTGTAGAACCGTGTGAAGGATGAATGCAATAAGAACGGATGTATAAAAAAACAATTTTGGGATTACCATGAACATGAATAAATTCATACCTAAGCAATTATTCTTTACTGGAACTAATAGCTTGATGTATGATCGTTTTTATAAGATTTCTTTGATCTTCCAGAGATTTTCAATTGAATGAAGCATTTTTACCTCATTATGGCATATATTCTGCTAAAACAAACCGCAGCATTCTCATCGCATTCAAAATGTTTGATTCTTTATATTAACGCTGTAGATGGAAAGTAGATATTTAGGCACGGAGGCAATTGGGTTTTCCATAGCATGAATTGACAATACACTGTTGGAATGTTATTTCAGGATTTGAGAATGTCCTGAAGTTCATTCTTTGGGGTTTCTCTGCTCTGGAAAATGAAAAGAAAAAGCTCTGAATTCTCATAATATCCGTTTATAGGGCAAATTTTCATATTTGCCCCGATACGTAAGTGCGATATTTCAAAGAAGCTGAATTGACTGACTATTTTGTCAATTACTTATCAATTTGAGAATAATGGATATTGAAGTGAAGAGTATATTGGAAATTGGATATTCTTTGCTTCGGCGACGTTTTGAAAGCTAGTCTGCCTTGTTTTTTGCTGCAACTTCTGTAACGAAGCGTTTTTTTTCTACCTGGGTACTTGATAGCAGAGAGAATAGAAATTTACCTATAGACTGCTTTTATTCAAATTCACTACATTCTCAGTTCTTTCCAGAATAACTGACCGTTCTCTAGCTCTATCAAGACATACTGACAGTATTTCAATCAGAAAATTGTTTCGAACCTTGTCTGTTTTTGTATTTCACACTTGGTGTTTCGCTGCGCCTAACGCTTCGTTATACTTTCGATTCTCAAACTTCACAGGCATTCTTGCAATGAATATAGTTGATCAGCTTGATCATGACAACCTCTTGAATACATTCTAGGAATAAGATCTCACGAATCTCACCCTAGAACAGATATTTTTAATGATTTTTGGCGATTCATAAGTGAGGTTAGGTACCGTAATGAGATTCCCTTGTGTAATTTTGTCATGAGTGAGTGATGCTAGATATAGTAAATGCATTCTGAAGGTTGCATTCCTGGCATAGGGGAATATCCTGAATTAGTTAGTGAACTCAGGAAAATCCATTCATTTTGAATCCATCCATGTGTCCATTATTCCGACACCCCTCATTTTTTTGTCCGAAAGGTTTCTTGCTCCAGAAAAATTTACTTCAATATAGGTTTCCGTTCGCATAGCCTTTTTATGGATAACAAAAAGATAACTTCAAAATTTTTCAGTTTTTGTGATTTTTCAGTTTTTCAGGTGGTTAAAAACAACTGTTTCTTGTAATAGTTCTTCTTATACTTTTTGCCTGAAACATATTTCCTATAAATATGCGGAAGGAGAGTCAGTTAAGACAGTTAGTTGAATATTAGTTCAGTGCTATCACCTACCTGAATAATTTTCGAAACCGTTGTTGAATACCGCATTTTTACCAGTCCGAAGTTTGAGTTAACCGAGTTAGTGCCAAATCCAGGTATTTGATTGAAAAGATATTTCACCGTTATTATTTTCCATTCAATATTGATCTGGGGTCTGTTTGATTTATTCGAGCTGTCATTTTCAAATACCAAAACACCGAAGTGGCTACTAAACCGCTTCCGTTGTCAAAACATCTGTCATAACGGTTACAGAAGTGGCACTCCAAATTAAGGGATTAAATTTTGTTCGATACTTCACTATTAAAGTTAAATTTATTATTCTATATCTATTTTAGGTTTATATGTATATATATTCGATCCACCGATTTCAATAACCACCGCGAAGTAATTTAGTGTACCGTGGAATTAGCTCCCTCGACCTGTTTATCATCGGACGACAGGAGGTGATTTCACCGTTGATCGGTACATAGATTTCCGTATTATTACGCTAAATATCTCGTTCAAAACGCATGTTTATCATCTGAGGTTTGAACGAGTAGGTTTGTTCCCCGCTATAGGAGTTTGAGTAGAAGGTTGCGAAATCGCCTGTGGACGAATCTTTTTTTTTATAATTGGTCTAACTTTCACTAGAATCTCTCACCCATCTATTTTTACAACCACCGCGAATTCATTCAGTGTACCGCGGAATTAGCTCCCTCGGCCTGTTTATCATCGGACGACAGGAGGTGATTTCACCGTTGATTGGTACATAGATTTCCGTATTATTGCTAAATATCTCGTTCAAAACGCATGTTTATCATCTGAGGTTTGAACGAGTGGTGCTGGACCGTAAATTTTCAAAGAAGGTTGTAAAAGTTCCTGTGGGTGAAACAACGTTGAATTCTTTTGATTTACCTACTTTTACATCCACCAATTTTATTTCAACCACCGGGAATTTATTCACTGTACCGTGGAATAGGCTCCCTCGGCCTGTTTATCATCGGACGACAGGAGGCGATTTCACCGTTGATCGGTACAGAGTTTTCCGCATTTTCACCTTAAATATCTCGTTCAAAACGCATGTTTATCATCTGAGGTTTGAACGAGCAGTCTTGAATATGTCGATTTTTGAAGAAGGTTGTAAAATTATTTGTGGATGAAACGCCGTTGATTTTTTTTTTTTCATTTCTATTAGTTCTCTATCCGCCGTTTTCATTTTCAAACCAACGCGAGTTCATTCGTTATACCGTGGAATTAATAATTCTTGTTTCAATATCCAATCTTCACGAGTTGGCTAAGAAATTTGCATCTGATTCACCTTACTTTGGAGTTGCACTCGTTCGGATTCTCGTGCGGAAAATACTGTTTTTCCGAATGGATCGGCACAATATTTGAAGGTATAGATTCATTTGTATTCTTGGCATATCGCTATATTTCACGTTACTACCAGCATCGCTCACTCAGTTCGAAGGTATTGAATTGACATTTCCTATGTTATTAATTCCTTATTGCTAGAGGTGTCTTGTGGACATTTACTTATTTTTTTTGTCAGAGTTTGGTACCGCAGCAAAGTGTTTGGTTTGAGATTCGAAATATCAGCTTATCATAATTATAGGTTTTATTCTGTTACTTTCTCTGATAGTGAGTATTAAAATTATTATTCTCGGTATTTTTCTACCTACTGTATGTACGATTAAAAACCGAAATCTCAATAAAACACCGTTTTGTTGCACCTTAGATTTTTTTTTTATTTTTATTTCTCTCGGAAACTTTCCACATTTCAGGAAGTGTATTGAGAGGTGATATATTAGTGCAATTTCAATTTGTTTCGCAGCCGGTAACCCTGTGTGTGGCAGAGGGTGTAATTAAAGCCTACACCCCTTGCTAAAGTCTTTCTAGGTCATATCATCAGACCCCTGGGATACCGTATCTCCATCTGCTGCTACCCTGGGCCTCCCTATCGACTTGTGAGGGAGCACGTGGAGCATACCACACCAAAAACTGGCGCCCGAGATTTTCTCTGGAATTGTAGTCTGTTTTTGAGTAAAGGCAGAACCAATTTCCGGGAAACCGACTGCGCTAAGTAGTAACGCCCGCCGACCCCCCCGAAATAGCGTTACACTTCTCGCGGTAATTTGTTGCCCCAAGGAAAGTCACTAATCTGTCAGTTTCCATTGCCAATATTAAAAAACATCACTGAATGTTGCCAAGTTGAATGTAACTACACCTTTTCCAATTGTAATTCAGATAATATAAGATGTTATTCAGAAAATATCAATTGTAATTCAGATTAGTCAAATGTAATTCGGAAGATATCAATTGTAATTCAGAATAATCAACTGTAATTCAGAAAATATCAATTGTAATTCAGATTGATCAAATGTAATTCAGAAGATATCAATAGTAATTCAGATCTTGTCGATTGTAATTCAGAAGATATCAATTGTAATTCAGAAAATGAACGATATGAAGACGTATGTTTGATCAAGAGCACAAAAGGCATTCAGTACTAGCACGACAATTCTGAGAACACTGCGAAAACACCAATAGGGAGAGAAATTGATATTTACTATTTTCCCACACCAGTCTTTTTGCATATTTCAGATAAAACGTGATTCTTAGACTATGTATATAACGTATGATTTGAGTGTCACACATGACCATATCACCTATGCATGAACAAGCTGCAAAATATTATAGAAATGTTTATATTATATGCAGTGTTATCATTAACTTGTTAATAATGATATCTTCATTCGGTTATCATTCCTACTTAGGTATAGCTTCAATAAGTTTGAATATGTAATATTTGGGTATTTTTTGCTACTATTCGATTCAATAATATAAATTAATGATATTTATTCATACAACACAAAGCAAATACAGAAAATTCACAATTATAATGGACATATATGTGGAGAAAATAACTGATACACTGCGGCTGCCCAAGCAAGAACACAGTAATTGTATTTCAGTGAACATGTGGGAAAATGGGCTTCGAACTCATTTCATTTCTGTTTCGGAAAATAGATTTTTTCATATGTTCTTCTCAGGAGCCACGCGTAAATTGCCCTCCATTAAACTTAGAATCGATGTCCTTTTCAACCCTATTCAAGTCTTGTATACGAATTATCTGAATTATGTATATTTGATATTTTCTGAATTACAATTAACAAATTCTGAATTACAACTGATATTTTCTGAATTACAGTTGACTATTCTGAATAACAATTGATATCTTCTGAATTACAATTGACTATTCTGAATTACAATTGATATCTCCTGAATTACAGTTGACTATTCTGAATTACAATTAATATCTTCTGAATTACAGTTGACTAGTCTGAATTACAACTGATATCTTCTGAATTACATTTGACTAATCTGAATTACAATTTAAAGTTTCTGAATCACAATTGGAAAAGGTGTAGTGATTTCCATCATTCTATGAATGATGGATATGAATTGTACTACACCACGGTCGGAGACGATTGCTTCAACTACTTGTGATATAAATAGTTAAAATTATATCCCTCACTTAAAATACACTTCCCCTGTATATAGGATCGTCCAGCCGAAGGAATAATTTTTATTGAATATGGTAGCGCGATAATTTTGCTGCCACCAGATCAGATAATAAGATGGAATCCGTTCTGATCAACCGCATTGAATAAAAGTGGTTGGTTTGATTATTTGGTGGAAGTGTTTATTCTTCTACCTTCGCAGAGCGGTTGGCTTGGTTCTCACCAAATAGGTCTCTAAAGGAAGACCTCGGCCACGGCTCAAATGCGTGGTCTTTTGAGGGTTGAGGGGACAAAATAATATCCGCAAAGTTTCAAAAAAAAAAATTTATTGAGAAATAAAGTAGGCGGACTAACTGAACAAACATGAAACAAACAAAACTGAAAGCTATACTGAGTAACCAAAGAAATTATATATATATATATATATATATATATATATATATATATATATATATATATATATATATATATATAGAGGCAGAACTCGAATTAATTAGTCGAGTTCGGAGGTCGAAACTCAATTATCACCTAGAAGATGGCAAATGTCTCATTTGCCGAAACGTTGTGACAATTATCCTTCAGAGGATCAAAACCACAGAACACGGAATGAAACCCGAAAACACAATTCATCACAATTGAACTGTACATTGGAATTGGCGGATTGTTCGTTAAGTTTTCTACTATATCAACGGAGCCTTCTCAGCTGTCAATGCTGTTGCAAAGTTGCAATTATTTTTGTTGAATTCGGAAATGAAGCCGGCTCTGAATGAAACAACTTAGTTTTTTCAATAAAGACTTTGATTGATTTTCAATTCCAGAGGAGATATCTTACAGGAAGATTATTGTTGAGATCACCAATGTGTCTATTGAGGTTCGACGAGGCAGTTGACTGCAAGAGAAGCAACGGGTAGTGAAATGACTTCTCTGAACTAGCCTAAAAACGTGCCTTACTGTTTCGTACTCGTAGGAAAGTAATCGTAATATGCGAAAGGATGAAAGCTTGCATTCGACAAGTCGAACAATAGGTTGGATGGAAGAATTTCCACAGGCTGCCTTACACTTGTTATACCCTCACGTCTCTTGAAGTACAGAAGTCCTGAAGATATTCTGTTTCAATTGATACAGGGTGACTTCCAACTAGCCCGAATGTATTGCAAACAAATGTAATGGGAACCAACTTCTAACAGTTTGCCCTTCACAACCCGAATTACTTTTATCGTGATATCAACCAAAATATCTGAAGCATACTCTTTCGAAATATTTAGTGTATTCCAACAAATGCAAGTTCTGGGTTTATCAGTACTACGCAACGCCTAAAGTTTCCCACAGATTTTGACTTGTATTAGCTTCGAGTATTCCTTCTTTCGAAGGCAAACTGTGAAAAATTGGTCCAAAAAATCTGTCACTGGCGCCTACTCAATCAGTAGCCACTAATTATAAAGATCTAGATGAGTTCGAAAAAGGACTGAAAACACATACAAAATGATCTGAGAGAAAATAAAAGCATTGAAGTCGAAGTTTGCTTTCATCCTCAAGAAATTGATGTCATTCGGCTTGTTCATCTCAAATGACACAAATAATTTGTTGTATTGAAACGCGAATCACAAATCTATGCAATATCTTCGAGTTCCATTTAATAAAGCATGTTCTTTTTTGATGCGATAAATTGTGACTCACATTTGAATTCCACTATGTAGTTTGTTGCTGCAAGTAGCTGAGTGAACTGTCATCAATCACTTAATGCATTTGAAAATTGATTTTCATTGTAAAGTTAGCGCTGAATGTTACCAACATAAACTTATTCAATACAACTGATATCTGATTTCATTAATCTCCTACTTTTCTTCATTGCAATAAATTCACCTTATTACTTTTCCAAATCCCTTCATTCCCAAGAGATAATTGAAATATACGAAGTTATTTTCACAATGGTACATCACATCACATGTCTGAAGTTCGCGGCAATAAATTCACCACAAAAATAAATGAGTTTCTGCAACTGAAAGCAAGCAAAATTGGGCGTGTTCTATTGCATGCGCAACCCAAATGTAACACGTGCATTCATGGAACTTTCTTGGGTTGCAGTGACCAATTGTATCGTGAAATACGGTGTTATAGTTATTTTTGTAGTGATTTCGTCTCTGCAAACTTCAAATATCTGATGCATGACACCGTTGTGAAAATGGTTGTTTCGAAAAGTTTAATTTGTATTATTTCTCCTAGAATATAGAAATTCAATAATGCACGTGAATCTGAAGGGAACCTTTGTACAGCTCTCAGTATCGACGTTAAGGTCAAGTAAGGCAAAATCAATAAATATAAAGTCGTTAAAAATAACTGCGTCGATATTCCAAAAAAAAAGTGAACAAAAAAATTATCTTTATTATTTCAAGGGTCTAAAAGAGTAGGAGATTTGAGCCGGTTCTAAGCCTCCCCCCACCACTATGACGTCACTAATGACTAATTAGTGACATCATAGTGGTGGGGGTTGACCTTGAACGGCTCAACTGGTGCATAGGACCTTGAAATTTTTTTTGAAAATGTAATTATGGGATTCTTTGTGTGTGACGTCATTCGACCTTGAGATAGGCGCATTGTAATGCATCTTCATGTGTACTCTAGTCGAGGGGGGGGGGTAATTAGAATTTGCATACACGGTAAAGATATCCTTCATGTATGAAGAATAGATTGCATACACACGGATAAAGCATGTGTTCTCTGTACTACATTGCATAGAGTACACATGTCTACACATACACGCACAAACACCACACACCCAAAGTTCACCAACACGAGCCCTCACTAAACCTCACGTCTGCACTCCACAAAGTCCCAACCACGAATGAATACCCGAACTGACAAACACCACCCACCCAAAGTTCACCAACACGAGCCCCCACTACACCTCACGTCTGCACTCCACAAAGTCCCAGCCACGAATGAATACCCGAACTGACAAACACCACCCACCCAAACCAACACGAGCCCTCACTACACCTCACGTCTGCACTCCACGAAGTCACAGCCACGAATGAATGCCCGCACTGCTCTCTGAAAGCTCATCGGAGAGTGGAGGGGTAGCAACGTCAGACAGTCTGGTGGGGTACTAGCGATGTGTGCGCATCCGCTGCACAGATAGTGGTGGGAGGCGGCTCACTATCCATTATATAAGAAATGCGGATTTACATGTGGAATCATTATATCTGCAGCAGTTTGTGAGTTAGTTATTCAGTGCCATATCTGCAGCAATTGTGTGAGTGTGTTTTTCTGTTGGAAACTGTTTATATTTTTCCATTCATCATGTCCGTTTCCAAAGTAGACTTGCAAAAAATCAATAATGTGATTATACAGGAGGTAGAAGTGTTAGAGCAAAAGGTCTTATCGTCATTGCCAATAAATGAAACATATGTAATAAGGAATATGACTCCTTTTTCCACCCGGTTTGGTAAATCAATTTTATTAACTATGGAAGATGTTAGGAATAATAATAAATTATTTAAAACATGGCTTCCCAAACGAATCTCAATGCAATTCAGTGATGATGATATAACTTGCATCAATTCATCGAATGGTAAGTATACACTAGTATACTTAGGTCAAAGTCCACAAAGTTTTGCTGGCATGAAAACAAGATCTCTTGTCGAATTCAGTTGCATTGAATAGCATTAGTAATAATCATTGGTATTAGGTTAATAGTGTTTTATTTGTATATAAGATTATTTGGATGTAAGTTTTGAGGAAACATATAAACATTTTCATACATTGTTGAACACACTCACTTCATAAATCGAAAGACGATACAATTTTCTGTGAGTATTATTAATGATGACGATAAGTTTATGTTCTAATGTTTTCTTTTCATTTGTTTTCAGTTCAATCATTCAAAGATGTGGATGCAGTATGCTAGTGAACACTGGGTCAAGGCTGAGGATCTCGCTTCATCCATCCAAAGACTGTCTTCCGAACTGAAGGCGTTGAGTGAGAATGCTGAGCATGCAACAGTTTATGACCTGAGTGTGTGCTATGATGAAGAAAAGATCGAATTGTGCCTTCGTGATGCTGAGAACTACAACAGTGGTGCGGAAGTTTGCGACAAATTTCTGGCTGGGACATTGGATCTGAATCATCTTTGTGCTGCAATGATTGAATTGAACCTGAAGAGATTCCTGTACCGTCTTCAACTGCACCTACCAGAATGGATCATTCAAAAGTTCCAATTGATTGACGAATATCGTGAAGAAATTGAAGACGGTCGAGAGAATGACGAATATGAGGAAGAAATAATTTTAGATTGTTTATATGTACCAAAAAGTTAAATAAAACACATAAGTATAATTTTCATGTTTATTTATTCAATTCCCTTTAATACAATATTGAGAAAATTATTACGAATTAAAATATAAATGAAGAGAAAAGAAAACGAGTACAAAGATATAATGAAAAAAATATATAATCAATTGAAAGTATCAATAAGTGTCAATATCTGCTGTGAACTGAACCATCCAATGCATTGTACGTTAGAAATGTATCATGCAAAATGAGTGCATATACTTTGGTGTTGTCTGGAAATTTGGCCTTCCTGGTTTCAAATTCAACCTTTATGTCGATAGTTGAGGATTTTGTGGCATTCGGTTGATGTGAACAATCGATTACGAAGAGTGGATTGCTTCGAAACTGTCCAATATCCATTAGAGGTTCACTCATATCTTTATCATAATAACTACGTTGAAAGTTCTCATAAGCATAGTATGCAGACGAATCTAGTTTTTTGTCAAAATCCAAATTCCAACGCTCATATGGATATACTTCGGAATTCAAGTATACCCGAATATTATTGATGTCAGCTGTTATGAATTTCGTGATGTCCTCTGCTCGGTTTTCAGATATTGCGGTATTTTGAAATCCGATTATAATGAAACGAGGTGTTTCCAAAGCATTGGTTGTTTTTATGGCCCATATGTCTGAAGATGTAGCTCGTAATGAAGGGAGTTCATACAAGTCCCACATACGATAGGCCAACTTAATTTTCGCATTCAGACCACTTTTGTTGATTCTATGCAAAAGTTTGAGTTTGTGCTTATCCTCTGGTACTATGTGTCGTATTCTCCATTCGATTTTATTTATTTCCAAATTAGCATCAACTTCACCTATATATGAGTTGTTGAAGGTACGAGCGATTATCAAAATTAGTTCTTGTTTGGCATTCAAGATACTTTTATTGTAATCTTCGGCAAAGCCCATCAGATATTTCAGCGGTAATTTGCCACTGAATACATGACTGGTTGTATCCAATATGTCCTGTTTGAATCTTGAAAGACCCCAGCCTGTAGTCAGTAAGGTGTTAGCGTGCGATTGTCCAAATGAAATCATGGTTTTCATTGTAGAGGTTATTCCAGGTTTTCTGATGACAGCCACTTGTTCTCCACCCATTTCATAACGAATTTCATCAAACAGAAAAGCCATTGCATTATTCGATAAATAGCATGGTTTCGTTGCATCCTCCGGTGTGAATTTTCCCTCTATGTAAATGAAACTTTCTGCAATATCAAGAATGACATCTTGATTATTGATTGCAATTCGAATTTCATCTGAATTCCTGAATAGGGGCGAGCCATATGGTTTATATGTGTGCTCATGTAAACTTATGAGGGAATGATCGAGCACCGGTTCATCGAATATATTCAACTTTTCACTATTTGTTTCATGCACCATTGTTACTTCCTTACTTTCAATCCTATCGATTTCAAGAATTTGAGGTCTCTTACAGATAGGTGGTGACGTGTTGACTGTTTAGCGAACACTTTTGGAATGACCTTTTTTGCGGTTGAGCATTCCTTTTTGGTTTCGATTTGCTCAAATCGTTGATGATTTCTTCTATTGAAACAAAAACCCATAATAGAATTCAATCGATTTTTTTCAATTCCAAAACGATAAAGATCTCTTCTTCACTTCCGAAATCCACGAGCTTATTTTTCTGATCCAAAATACGCACTGTTATATTGTGAATCAATTGACGTCCTTCTGGGCTGACAGGCATATATATAATATTGTGTGGTTCTTTCGTGAGATTGTATCCAGCTTCGACGTCAACATCGAATGAGAAAAGAATGTGGGACTCTTCATTATTTATATATGAACCAGAAATTATATTGCAATCCAAACGGATGAGTCTCACAATCGTTATATTAATCGGTAGTGAGGATTCATGTATTTGATTCTGTGGAAATATTTTATGGTCAAATCCCATCATGCTCGCAATAGAGTTTGGATGTGTCAGATCAATTTCATATTTTGATCGCATTTCACATTTCATCGTATTATTATTGGCATGTAGGTAGAAAATATCATCTGCAGTAATATCGATTGGTTTTTTGTCATGAAACAATCTGAACATTATATTTTTCTGTATAACTGCATTGATCTCTTCTATTTCATAAGCACCACATGGAATTTCAATGGTGTGTAATTGTAGCATGGGTGAGTCGTCACCACTAAGTCTGAATCTGATTAAATTGTTTTCTTCAGTTATATTATTGATTGTGTTGCATCCATAGAATCCCAATAGTCCTAGTCCATAACGGCTGTTTCTATCCAATTCGATAGGTGGAAAAAAGTCTGCACTTAAGACACTCGTCCCGACAGCTTGTAGTTC
The DNA here is from genome assembly GCA_032362365.1 of Zygogramma bicolorata. Lineage (NCBI taxonomy): Eukaryota > Metazoa > Arthropoda > Insecta > Coleoptera > Chrysomelidae > Zygogramma > Zygogramma bicolorata. The sequence continues at coordinate 461,732 of JAVJAQ010003745.1, forward strand.
GAACTTCCGCGACATGACTGATGCATTTTACAAATGACACTTCAATTTATTGTTGTCTACAACACATCTGCAATAATCCACACTTTTTTTTGGGCAGCGCGTTCAAATGAATATTGTTTTTATTGACACCAATACTCATATCCTCTACATTGCAATAGCAGCAGAAAATTTTTCGAGGCATGGGACCATCATTCACATCAGAATTTGAATTATATTCTTCGTCAGAGTGGTGTTCATAGCAGTATTGATACTTCATTATGTCGATATCATCTTGTAGATGTTTTGGTAATTTTTCCCAAACATTTGCAATCTCATGTGCAGCACAGGCAATTATAACTTCCTTGGGCATATTGGCAAGCATCATGCTATCCATTTTTGTTAGGGTGCGATATTTTGAATACATCTTCAATGAATATCCCATTCTCTTGATAGCCTCACGATCCATTGTTGGAGTTGTATCCATTTTTTATTTGCGAATTGATTCAGAGAGGAACTTTAGGCACAAATGACCACAGAAGACTGTATTGAATTTTTGTTGGCGATCATAGTTATATTTGATTTTCACTCCCGAATATTTTCGAAAGTATCGAATCAATTCCATTGGTGGGGGCAAATCTCCAAAACTATCGAAATATGTGACTTCTTTGCCACATTTCTTGTATGCCACCCAATGTGTTCCAGGACCACTTATTTTATCCAAATTGACAATAGCTGTCTCATACAGTTTTGGCCTTGAAGAAGGTAATCTGTCACGCATAAAAACACCACGAAAGTGTGGAATTTTCATTTTCTGTGCATAATAATTGAGATCGAAATCGGTGAGAGGCCTCAGAGGTAGGGAATCTACTAGTTTTTTGACTTGTATGATTGCGATGGTTTGTATGGTTTCAAATATAATCCCAATCCTTTACGATAAGGTTTAAGATATATTCCACTACCACGTTTACCTAATGCTACAGCCTCCATTGTTTTATTGTGGCGATTGGCTTCAATGAGAGCTGCTCTGCTTGCTTTTGCCGAATTCACAGCTTTGGTAATTCCTGCAGCTGCACCTGCTAAACTTCCGAGTGCAGAAAGTCCGGCGAAAATCGGAATCAATGGCAAAATCCCACCAATTTTGGGAATTGGAATTATTCGAGGTGTGCGAATTTTTTTCTTACCACCGGCAGCTTTAAGATATTTACGTGCTGCTTGCAATGCCACAGTGATAGCTTTTTTTCTATCAGTCGTCACAAACTGATCCCCACCAGATCTTTTCAATACATTTCGCACTTTACTAACCACTCCAGCACCGAATGCAACTTTTTTTATTTTATTTTTCCTTGATGGTTTTCTCTTAACCTTCTTCTTGTTGGAACTATTACAGCCCATACCCAAATGTCTCTTCGCTTTCATAATATTGGTGACCAGTAGGGCAGCTGCCCTTTCTCCAATATTTGCGTCCTTTGATTTAACCCTATCCCAAGCTGCGTATTCTAGTTCTTTATCTGCTATATGTCTCGCTGTGAGATCTGATGGATGATTCGAATATTGAATGTCGTGTTTTTTGCATGCAATATCTAATTTATTGATGCCAGGATCGTTGCGTGCTAAACGTTCATTCAGTTTCGTACCGGGTCCACAATATTGATAACCGCCAGGTATATGTAATTCGAATGGAAGTGTATTTATTAATTTATTCACAAATCCAAAACCTTCTTTACTCTGACTTCTACTATCGATACGTCCGTATCGTTTGATGGTACACATTTAAATGAGATGCTCATAACATTTTTCCATTTACATAGTCTCCAACCGTGGTACGATGCGCATTGTGAAACAGAAAGAAAATTTTGTCGTTGACAATCTAGATGAGAAATTTGGGTGTGGATTGAATGGGCAGGTATTGTTAAGACATGGCCCACTACTTCCATCATCAGTTCGAGGACTCATTATTGGACCTTCAAATTGTGGAAAGACCAATGCAATGATATCACTCTTAACACATCCACAAGGATTGCGATTCGCAAATGTATATCTCTATTCAAAATCACTCAATCAACCCAAGTATAAATTCCTACAAAATGTGTTGGAACCTATTAAAGGGTTAGGATTTTATACGTTCAGCAATAATGCGGAAATAGTGGAACCCTCCGATGCTAAACCAAATTCTGTTTTCATTTTCGATGATGTGATATGTGAAAAGCAGGATATCATAAGATCATACTTCTGTATGGGACGTCATAAAGATGTTGATTGTTTTTATCTTGCACAGACATATTCACGAGTGCCAAAGCAATTAGTGCGTGATAATACCAATTTCATTGTAATGTTCAAGCAAGATGAGACAAACCTACACCATATTTATTCAGATCATGTGTCACCCGATGTGACATTCAAACAGTTTCAATTGATGTGTGTTAAATGTTGGGAAGATCAATATGGATTTCTAGTCATTGACAAGGATAGAAAAATACATGAAGGTAGATATCGCAAGGGATTCGATAGTTTTATATATCCATGATGATGCTATTCAACTTCAATCGATCATTGGATTGTATAGAGATCACTTCAGTGAATTCGTATATGATAACAAAAAAATATGAAGACAAACATTGGTTCTGTAGCTGGAAATGCGAGCAATGAAATGCATTTGAAACGTCAACTAGTTGAGACAACAGAAGCTGTCAGACAAAAATTCAACTCAATCAAGCATGGTAATATTGAGAATCGTATGGCATTGGAAAAACTTTATGAACCCATAACGAAACCATTGAATGTTTTATCATCGAATGCTACTTCATCGAAAACACCACAGTTATCCAACAATCAAGTGAACTTTCAGACTACTCCATTTCACGCCACGAGTACTCCAATAGGAAAGAATCAATCTTCTGGTAGTGTATCATCTACAGACAGTGAGTCAGACACAATAAAAGATGAAATTGCAGCGAGCCTCTTTGAAACACCGCCATCATCATCACGCATCAGTTCTTCAGATCTCAATTCTCCATCCAATGTAGATGAAAGTCTTGAAGATGTATTGAAAAAACATTTGAGAAATATCAGAAGTAGAAATGTGGCATATGATGCAACATTTGGCGTACGAATGGATCCTATCACACAAAAACTAAAAATGGGAAATCTTCAGGTTCACTTCAATGATGGAAACATAGTATTTTGGAATACCAATAAAACGAGAAAATATCAATTTCCTGGCAGCTCAGAATTATATGATATAATATTCCTCAAGAATCCACAAAATATTGACGATGAACAGATTCGTCAAACATATTCAAAGATATTGAAACTAACGAATGCTCCATTCAAACAATACCAATTGAAGAATGGTTTCAGATATACGAATTCCAAGAAATTTCGCGAAGTTATCAAACCTATACTAGACTCAACTCATTATCCAATGAGGGATGGAACTAAAATTGGTGGAACAGTCAATCGAAACAAAATACAGAAAATATATAATCCCAAACCAGCGAATTATGTCTACTGGAACTCACCCAAGGAATTGATTGCTCGCTTACGACTATTACTATCTTCAAAGGCAGCTGGTCATACTGGACACAATAATGAAATAATTTCAATAATTGAGGAATTGCGTGAAGAAGGTATAATATATTGAAACATTCACAAATAAAAATCACTCTCGCCTCATTATTCAATGAAGTAACATTACCAGATTTATTTTTCATTTGCACTCGAAAGAAAGAATGGATAATGGAATGAGTGATGTAAAGCGACAAGTCGTCAACGAGTTGCATGGCTCTGTAAGACGTAATTTTCAAAGAAGAATAACTACCATCAAAGGGTTTGCAGATCTATGGCAAATAGATCTAGCAGAAATGCAACCATTCGCAAGAAGTAACAAAGGTCATCGATATATCCTTGTGGTGATTGATTGCTACTCAAAGTATCTATGGACAGTGCCAACTAAAAATAAAACAGGTAGTACCGTAACCAATGCAATGAAACGTGTTCTGAAGCAAGCCAAGTTTTCTCCAAATCATCTACAGAGCGATCAAGGAAAAGAATTCTTCAATAAAAATTTTTCCTCTCTCATGCGACAATATAAAATCAATCATTATTCAACATTCAGCACAAAAAAAGCAGCCATAGCAGAAAGGGTAATTCGAACAATCAAAACATGGCTCTACAAAGAATTTTCGATGAGGGGCAATCACAAGTGGATTGATATTCTTCCGATCATAACGAAGAAATATAACAACAAGGTGCATAGTACTACTGGTATAGAACCTATAAATGTTAATTCAACCACAAAATTAAAATTCAGAACCACCAGAGGAATCCGAAGGAAACAAAGTACACCCAAATTCCAATTGAATGATATTGTACGCATAAGCAAGTATAAAAACATATTTGAAAAGGGATTCACAGCCAACTATACGACAGAACTCTTTAAAATCGTTAAAGTGAACAGAACATACCCCACTACATATATTCTTGAAGATATGGATAGTCAACCCATAAGAGGCTGTTTTTATGAGGAAGAATTATTGAAAACTGCGAATCCTGACGTGTATCTAGTGGAAAAGGTGTTGAGAAGAAAAAATAATAAACTATATATAAAGTGGTTAGGTCTTCCAAGTGAGCATAATTCGTGGATTGATGAATCAGATGTGGTTTAATAATTATATGAAAATAATTTCAATTATCTATATGGTGAATAATAAAGCTCTGGAGGAGTATACTGGTTTTATATATGTATGTTTTCTGCAATAAATTTGATATAACCCAATCTTTGTTTGTTTCATTTACTTATATGGTTCGAAACTCTTTCAATTGGTAACTTTTATATTTGAAAAATAAATGACACAAATGTAATAATATTGTTACGATATATCCTTGGGTTCGTCGATTAAAACACCAAACAACACTAAACTACTTTTATTATAACTCGCTATCACAATACAATACAACACAGTCACTTAAATCGCTCTGATAACTTTCCAATGCTCGCTACTAAAACTCTCTGTACTAACAATTCTGCTCTCGGCGTGCGCGCTCCCGCATTTATATGCTCGCTCATACAGTGAAGAACCATCTAGACAAATCTAGACAATCGAATAATCTAGGCGAGCCGCGATCACGCCGGTATGATCTTTCCTGGAACGGTCGAACCAATTCGCATTCATAGCCGGCAGGGCCGGCGCCAGCACATTTCGTTACATTATCCCCCTCTCAATTTTGATCGTCCCGATCAAACAATACGTCATTATCGCCATTGTAACGTTTAAGCCTTTCTAGGTGAACGACCTTCATTTTTGCTCTGGGGCTACGTTGAATCCTGTACACCACGTCATTTATTCTCTTGACTATCGAATAGGGTCCTTCCCAGCATGGTGTTAGTTTGGGAGAAATTCCTTTTCTACGACGAGGGTTGTACAGCCACACTCGATCTCCTTCTTTGAATCCACCAGTATTTGCCTTGAGATCGTATCGAGCCTTCATCCTGTCACTAGTAATCTTCAATCTTCTCCTCGCAATTTCGTGAATCCTTATCAGGCTGTCTCGCAGTTCATCGGCATAATCCTGTACCTCTTTTTCCTCAGTGCTTGGGGATCCGAACACCAAGTCACAGGGCAAACGAAGATCTCTTCCGAAGATGATACTGGATGGGGTGAGCTTTGTGGAATCGTGCACAGCTGCCCGGTAAGCCATCAAGAATAGTTGAAGGTGTCGATCCCAGTCTTTTTGATGCTCTTCTACTACTTTGGAAAGGTGTTCTTCCATAGTCCTGTTGAACCTCTCGACCATGCCATCAGACTGTGGGTGGAGGGCAGTTGTTCTGGTCTTGCTAATTCCCATCAATTCACAAACTTTCCTGAATAAATTCGACTCGAAGTTTCTTCCTTGATCGGAATGTAGCTCCATTGGCACTCCAAACCTTGTAAACATGTTGTCCACCAGGGCTCTTGCAACGGTGGATGCTTCTTGATTAGGCAAGGCGTAAGCTTCAACCCATTTACTGAAATAATCCATGGCAACGAGGATGTATTTGTTGCCATCATTCGTCATCGGGAACGGTCCAGCTACATCGATGGCGATTCGTTCGAAGGGAGCACCAACATTGTATTGTTTCATCTCGCCCCTTGATCTTGTTCTAGGACCTTTGCTTGCTTCGCATTTTGGGCATCTTCGGCACCATCTCTCGACATCTTCTCGACATTGGACCCAGTAGAACCTTTGCCGTATTTTATCCAAGGTCTTGTTAACTCCTAGATGTCCACCTGATTTACCACCATGAATCTCTAGCAAAACATCCTCTATTCTCGACATGGGCACAACCAGTTGGGAACTCACTTTCTTGCCATCGGCTGACTCCCAAGCCCTCTTCAGTAGGCCATTCTCCACAATCAAGGAATCCCATTGGGCCCACAATGCTTTGAACGTTGGCGATCGATCCGAGATGTCCTTCCAGGTGGGTCTTTCCGCTCCATTTTCTTTCCATTTCAAAAATTCTGCAACGTTTGGATCATTCTCCTGGTCTTCTCGCATTTTTGCTGTCGTCCAATTGTCGTCTACTATCAATCTCACTTGGTTGATTCCTTCTCGACGTTCAATTCGCTCACAGTGTTTACAAGTATCCGAACAAGGTCTTCTTGACAAGGCATCTGCGTTGTTATGCAATCGTCCTGGGCGATGTTTTATCCTGAAGTGATACTGGTTCAACTTCTCAATCCACCTTGCTACTTGTCCTTCAGGAGTCTTCATTTCGAGTAACCACTTCAGAGCTGCATGATCTGTTCTGATTAGGAACTCTCTTCCGTACAGATATTTGTGGAAGTGGTCTACAGCCTTGATTATTGCCAGTAGCTCTTTTCTCGTTACGCAATAATTTCTTTCTGGCTTGGTGAGTACCTTGCTGTAGAACTCGATTACTTTTTCCTGACCATCTTGCTCTTGTGATAGTACGGCTCCAATACCATTATTACTGGCATCTGTGTCCAAAACAAACAGGCCTCGTTGACGTGGGAAACTTAAAATGGGGCTGGAACATAGAGCAACTTTCAGTTTCCCAAATGCTCGTTCACTTTCGTTGGACCAGACGAATTTGACTCGATCTTCTGTCAACTTATGTAGGGGTGCCGCAATATCAGCAAATCCTTCTACGAAACGACGGTAGTAGGTGCAGAGACCTAGGAAACTCCTCACTTCATGTTTGTCTCTTGGCCTCGGCCAGTCTCTTATCGCCTGTATCTTCTTTTGGTCTGTTCGGATACCGTCTGATGAAACTGTGTGACCTAGAAAATCCACTTCTTTCTGGAACAATGAACATTTCTGAAGATTCAGTTTGAGGTTGGCGTCCCTGAATCGTTGAAAGACTTCTTGCAGGTTGTGCAGATGTTCTTCGAATGTCTTTCCCATGACCAGAACGTCGTCGAGGTATACAAGACAAGTTTTCCAAGTGAGCCCACGAAGGACCAGCTCCATTAGTCTCTCAAATGTTGCTGGAGCATTGCACAATCCAAACGGCATAACAGTGAACTGGTAAAGTCCACTTCCAGTCGAGAATGCAGTCTTCTCCTTGTCGTCTTCATGTATGCCTACTTGCCAGTATCCGCTCTTCAGATCTAATGTTGAGAACCAACGGGAACCTGCCAAAGTTGTTAATGTGTCATCTATTCTTGGCAGAGGGTAGCTGTCCTTCTTGGTGACATCATTTAATTTCCTGTAATCGACACAGAATCTCGTAGATCCATCCTTCTTGGAAACCAACACAACAGGTGCAGACCAAGGGCTCGATGACTCTTCAATCACACCGTCCTTCATCATCTTGTCGACAAGCTCTTCCACCTCCTGTTGCTTGGCGAATGGAATTCTTCTTGGTGGTTGCCGAATCGGATGAGCTTGGCCAGTATCGATTCTGTGTTTGACTAAATTAGTTCTTCCTGTTGTTGTCGAATCAAAAATGTCACTTTCACTCCTGATGAACTTCTTGGCAGCTTTCAGTTCTTCTGTTGATAGGTGTTGACATGATTTTTCCAGAGTTGATATAACACTCTCAGAGTCCGCCTTTATTTCTTGACGTTCATTTGAATTACAGTTCGCTACCCAAGTAACAGGTTCACATGTTCCAATGACATCGCCTGCCTTAACAGTTATTTCTCCAGGAAACACGTTGGCAACCCTCACAGGAATAGTTTTGTTCGTTTTAACTAAGGCTCGTGCAAACACCAAATTGCTGGGGGATTCATCACATGGCTGGACTACTCCAACGCAGCACCCAGGGTCTTCTTCAACTGCAGCACAAACTACTTTCTCCGAAAATCCAGGAATTCTCGCAGTTTTCATTAAACGCAGTTTCACAGGCATTGCCCTTTCCATTGGAGTTGTAAGGACAAATTCTTCTTCTCCGAACCTCATTATCTTCTCCTCATTGTCGAATGAAAATCCATAGTCACTGATCAAGTCCATTCCGAGTATGAATTCATCTTCTATATCTGCGACGTAAACTGTATCTGTGATGGTGAGTCGCCCAAGAACCAATGTAATTTCAGCCTCTCCTCGAATAGGTGCGTTTTCACCAGTGACTGTCCGAAGCACGACGTTGGAAGAAATAGGCTTCACGCTTCCAGGCCGAAGAATGTCGCTGCGTACCAAGGAAACTGCAGCACCGGTGTCTATGGTGCATATAACGTCGATTTTATTCAATTTTCCTGGAATGGTAAGGCTCTCAGATGTTCTTTTCAGCCTGTTAACACGGATGACCCTGGGGGCTCTGTTATTGCTAGCCAGCATGCGCCCCGATATGCTGGCTAATTCTCGTTTTCCTGCCGCCAATTTGAGGACTCGCTGGATGACCTTGTCCTCACAGGTGATTGCGTACGAGATGGCACCCTTGCAGGAGAGCTAGATCTTGATGGCATTCTCACCCTACAGTCTTTGATAAAATGTCCTGGTTTTCCACATCGGTAGCACGTTCTCTTCTTCTGGGTGCTCATTCCACTTATCAACGATTTGATCTCCTCCAGAAATTTCTCAAATGAACCACTCGTTGCGCCAGATCTATGTTCGGGATCGTCAATTGTTACCGCTCGCACTTTCGGCCTTGAGGTGTTGAAGGCCGCCTCCACTTCTAGCGAACGTACCAAGGCATCGCTACTTCTTTTGAAACTTGTAAGTCGCAGAGTTCTTTGGATTTCTGGGTCTCTGAGTCCGTCAATAAATATCTGCACAGCCAACTGCTCCTTGAAATCTCCTGGCGCATCTGGGTACGCCAGCTGGATTAGGCGTCGAACATCTGCCTCAAATTCTTGCAGACTCTCACCTGATTTTTGTGTGCGAGTCTTCATTTGGGCCCGGTACAGCTGTTCTCGGTGTTGATCGCCATACCTCAACTCTAGTGCAGAAATCAGGTCGTCATATTGCTTCTGCTGTTCTATGGGTATCGTTTGTAATATACCCAAAGCTGGCCCTCTCAAAGCTACTATTAGTGCCGTAGCTTTTTCTTCGTCGCCCCATCCATTAGTTTCTGCCGCAGCCTCAAATTGTCGACGGTACATGGACCAAGACGACTGACCATCGAAAGTCGGTGGTTTCACGGAAATTCCTGACGTGGCAACACTGTCTCGGCGATCTCGGTTCTTGAGAAGAGCTATCTGTTTTTCTAGACCTCTCATCTCCTCTCGCACTATATCCACTTTCTTATTGACGTCATCGTCGATTTTCTTGACGTCTCCCTTTAGTTCTTCCTTTAGTTTTTCCACTCGCACTTCAGTTTCATGTGAAACATGCTCGAAGAACTTGTCCTGATTTTCTAGAACTTTCTGGAAGTCTGCTTTTTGTTGTTTTTCTAATTGCTCTATTTCATTCTTTTGTTGTTCTAGAATTTTCTGGAGGTCTTCTCGTTCTTTTCTCTGTTCTTCGAGAATTTTCTGGAGTGCTTCTTCCCGTTCTTTCTTTTCATTTTCGAGAATTTTCTGGAGTGTTTCTTCCCGTTCTTTCTTTTCATTTTCTCGTTCTAATTCTCGTTCTTTCTTTTCATTTTCTCGTTCTAATTGTCGTTCTTTCTTTTCTTCCTGTCGTCGCTTTTCCTCTTCTTGTTTTTCCTCCTGCCGTCGTCTTTCATAATCCGCAAATTGGTTTTGGATTAATTTTAACATGTCCTCCATCGTATCGTAAGATGTACTTCTCGTATTCACCATAAATTGTTTTTATTCACCAGCAAAAATTCCACTTCCGACACCACTGTTACGATATATCCTTGGGTTCGTCGATTAAAACACCAAACAACACTAAACTACTTTTATTATAACTCGCTATCACAATACAATACAACACAGTCACTTAAATCGCTCTGATAACTTTCCAATGTTCGCCTACTAAAACTCTCTGTACTAACAATTCTGCTCTCGGCGTGCGCGCTCCCGCATTTATATGCTCGCTCATACAGTGAAGAACCATCTAGACAAATCTAGACAATCGAATAATCTAGGCGAGCCGCGATCACGCCGGTATGATCTTTCCTGGAACGGTCGAACCAATTCGCATTCATAGCCGGCAGGGCCGGCGCCAGCACATTTCGTTACAATATTCAATCAATTTATTCATCATAATTACAACAGTGGTTATTATTTATTGGGAAATTGCATGTGGAAGCCTTTCTGGTCCAATTTCAGTGTACGTTGGAATACGGTCTCCTAGTATTTGGCGCCTTTCGATTTGCTCGTCATGTGTTAGACACCAGCAATGATTGAAGTGGATTTTCCTGTTGGGATGGAGTTGACCAACTTTCTCACATAGCTGCCAGTTACTTCTACAAACAGCACAGATATGGTTCCAACAGTCCATAGTGTAATTATCACACTGCAAGCAACGTTGTTTAAGTGGCACCTCTTCTATCGCACAAGTTCTACAAATATTTCTACAAATGCCCAGGATGGTGCACTCAATTTTCTCGTGACACTTGAAGCACTTGAGATGGTTTCCCTGTTCGTGGGTTGAGCTTATTAGTCGCTTGGGCTGTGGCACTGGATTTCGTGAAACACACTCGGTACACAATCCGGTACATGGATTGAAGTATGATTTGGGTCGAGTGATTTGACAATTGTAGCACTGAGCAGCTCCAGCAACCACTAGGGGATAGATGCACACTTTCGGTTTAGAATCCCACTCTTTTGGAAAAGGCATATTGTTACTCACTGGTGGCAATGACAGAACTCAATCCAATAATCCAACCCTCCCTACATATATACAGTAAGAGTTTGTGGAGGGGCGCCCCACCACTACCAGATCGTATAAAACATAGCTGCGGGCTCTAAACTTCACTCATTCATTCAGAGCATTCGAAGGATATAACCAAGATGGCTGAAGAAAGAGCTGCAATGTTAGATGTTCTGGCACATGCTGATCTTAATAACAATTTGGAGGGTGAAGAGCAGGTCGCTGAAGACGTCATCGAACAAGAGATTCCTAATGACTCTGAAGACGAGGGTATTGAATGCGATGCAGAGACCAATCAACCTGGTGATTTGGCCATCGGTGTGGAATTTTGCAGAGTCAAGGTGCTGAATATGAATCACACTTTGGAAAATCCATTGGAGTTGTGCTGTGTGACTGAGAGCTATGTCAGAATTCCCACTGTTACAGGACAAATTGAGAAATTATGCCTCATGTGTTTTAAATTTTATGCTTTTCGTGTAAACAATGGTGGGTGGTATGAGCACGTAGATAAGCATAGGACTCAACCATTCTCTGAATTATTATGGAGTAGGTGTAAAGCATGCAGCACTCTGCTTACACAGTATCGATATATCGAGACATGTATGATCTGCAATAACGCCCCTCCTTTGCACCACTAACCTTGGACCACTGGTCAAAAAAAACTATCAGCCCTTTTCAGGGCTACATTAAAGAAACAGACAGTAGATAGATATCTCACACACATGAGATAAATGTATGTAACATTTGTAATGTGTTCGTTCACCTCTTGACTATGGTAGAGTACACACACTTATTAGCTGTAATATTGAAATTCTAGTGATGTGGATCCACTGCCGCGACAGAATGAAAAGCCGCGGATACGCGAATGATTCGCGAATGTAGCCACGGTTCCGCGACCACCGCGATAATCCATGGAATAAACTTCACGGAATAAAGATGAGACAATAGCTACACTCTCACTTGGACTAATAACGCGGGCGCAACCGCGGAACTGCGACCGCAGTGGATGTGGATCCGCTGCCGCGGCAGAATGAAAAGCCGCGGATACGTGAATGATTCGCGAAAGTAGCCGCGGCTCCGCGAACACCGCGACAATCCATGGAATAAACTTCGCGAAATAAAGATGAAACAATAGCTACAATCTGACTTGGACTAATAACGCGGGCGCAACCGTGGAACCGCGATCGCAGTGGTAGTAGATCCGCTGCCGCGACAGAATGAAAAGCCGTGGAAACGCGAATGATTCGCGAATGTAGCCGCGGTTCCGCGACCACCGCGACAATCCATGGAATAAACTTCGCGGAATAAAGATGAAACAATAGCTACACTCTGACTCGGACTAATAACGCGGGCGCAACCGTGGAACCGCGATCGCAGTGGTTGTAGATCCGCTGCCGCGACAGAATGAAAAGCCGCGGAAACGCGAATGATTCGCGAATGTAGCCGCGGTTCCGCGACCACCGCGACAATCCATGGAATAAACTTCGCGGAATGGAGATGAAACAATAGCTACCGCGGAACCGCGATCGCAGAACCGCGACCGCAGTGGATTGAATCACGACTGCATCATATTCGTCGAATGATGATCGTAATTTGCGGAAATATAGGTAAAAAACCAGGTCCGATCCGCTCCGCGTCGCTCCGCTCCGCTTCAAAAATTTTTCGACCCGCGTATTAAATTATTTCACGGCCGCCATTGAAATTATTCCGCGGATGCGCGATTTCGTTGCCACGGCCGCGGATTCGCGCATATTCCGCGGATAAAACCGCGGATCCGCGGCCACGGCCGCGGACCCGCGGATTTATTGGTGGAATATGCGCGAATCCGCGGCTGCGGCCGCGGATCCGCGGTTTTATCCGCGGATTATTTTAATCCGCGGCCGCGAATTAATTTAATTCGCGGGTCGAAAAATTTTTTTGACTGGTCAACCGCTAGATTGTAAACGCAATAGAAGTTGGGGATATAAATAATACTCTTCACGACTTCAAATCACTACACATAATATTATCAACCATAAGTATCTTTACTTTTATTCATTCATCACATATATATGAGCGTGAATACACCATGATTTCGAGTCTGGTCTAACTCAACCCTCATTAATTAGTTCCTTTTGCATGCAATTCAGGAGAAAAATTCATACTCTGATCAGCTAACCGCATATTGAGATTACCTAAAAACTTATTTTGTGAGTACGATTAATATCTTTGAAAAACTAACCTAAGGAGCAACCACACGAAATGACCTTGACCTAACCTTCATTGATTTATTTTTCCAAATTGTATCATTACGGGTGGTAATACATATTTCGAGCGCCTTATGTCATCATAAGTGTACATTATACTATAACTGAGACGGGAACAACTGAGAATTGTGAGATCTTTTTTTTTTCGAATTTTTAATCTCATTTTGTCTGTGATATCTGCAACAGAGTTGTTATATATTGCGTGATAATGAACCAATAATATGCGATATAGCATATTCATTAGGTGATCACCTAATATACCTAACTGTGAGATAGCTACTGTGTTTGAGTTCATAATGGTAGCCCTGAAAAGGGCTGTTTTCGGGTTAGTCCACACTCTGTGGACCATCTCAGACAAGTATTTATACATATTGTGAACATGTGTGATCCATTAGATCATGAATATGTAATAACGCATATTCAATAGGTGATCACCTAATGAATCTCACTATGAGATAGCTACTTTGAGTTCTTAATGGTAGCCCTGAAAAGGGCTGTTTTTGTGAGTCTACACTCTGTAGACTAGTCGTCGTCGTCGTCAGTATCAGATGAGATACTGATAGGTCTCCCGATGGATGATGGCCAACTTACAGTGGATGGTAGACTGATTGAGTCTATATCAGAGCCATCCACTTGCATCCTATCAAAGAACCCTTCCGGAAACCCAAACTGTTGTGATAAATACTCGAAGTAGCCAAGATTGCCTCGAGTATTGACACTATCGGTTGAAGAACTAACTTCTTCAACCTGGATAGGTCCTGTCGCTGGTTCCGAAGTTGGTACACTCCTTGGCTCCGTAGTTGAATCAGCTCTCATCGACATCGTGAAGAGAATGATATAGAACTCTGGTCTCGCATTGTATTTATACAAAAAAATGTTGGTGGGGAGAGTGGTGGGAAGAGAAAAGCGATGTAAGATATTTGTGAACATTCTAAAAGGTATACTTGTTGAATTCATTATGAAGCAAGCCATTTTTCTGCAAGAGATTCATATGATAAGGAAATACAAATTGTTGTTGAAATGTTTGTGTAGAAAAGTATGAAATCCAAATACGCATTTATAATGTAATTACAAAATATTCAGATGAAATGAAGAGCAATGCCCCAACCATCGCATTGTTCAATGTGTACCAAACCAATTTAATGTACACTCTTTCGTTTCATTTCATCTGCGTTCATAAACTATTTATTGAAAGAAATATATAAACAAATGAACTTAAAACTATTGAAATAAACACCTATAACTAACTCAACCTACTTCATCGAAATATTTCCTAATATAACAAAATATTCAGATGAAATGAAGAGCAATGCCCCAACCATCGCATTGTTCAATGTGTACCAAACCAATTTAATGTACACTCTTTTTTTCATTTCATCTGTTTATTCAATGATTTATTGAAATATACACATATATACAAATTAACTTTAAACTATATAAAAAAAATCGACTAAAACTAACTTAACCTACTTTATCTCATCGAAGAGGTCACCCAAGGGAAGGAGCAATTTGGAAATCTTCCCCTTGGTCCGTTTGAATCGGGCATATCTCTCCTTGTGTTGCTGGATTTCTACCCGATCACTCTCAGCAAGACGTTCCGATTCCCGGGCAAGTTCTGACCTCTGTTCGGCAAGTTCAGCTATTTGCCGATCGATGTCAGCTTGTTGCCTGGCAATCTCATCCTGACGATGCCTTATGCCTGCCCTCGTAGTCTCACTTTGTTGGCAGGCACGTTTGGTATCGTCGAACTTCTTCCTGAGAGCCAAGAAGAAGGTATGCCCAACTCGAACGTCCTCCTCGTCTGAAGAGTCAACCCCTTCGGTGAGCGCGGCGGTAGCTGGAACATTGTTCGTGGTGGCTGGGGCAGGAACAATCTCCATGGTAGCGGCTGCTGCTGGAGGTGCAGGAGGTGGTGGTGGTGCAGCCGCTTCGACAACGGAGGCTGGAGCCGCTTCGACAACGGGGGCTGGAGCCGCTTCGACAACGGGGGCTGCAGCAGGTGGAGTCGGTATGATGGATACCGGTGGTCTTCTACTGACGGGCCATTTCCCAGCTCTAGGGTTGGTTTCATTGCAAACTTTGCGATACTTCGCAATTACACCAACCTTAGCTTTGGGCGCCCGTTTCACCGGTGGCCGCTTGCTCGACGAGGGTATTGGCTGATCGAACTCGTCCTCGCTGTCGATGTCTTCCATCATACTCAAGAACGTCGACATCTTCTTCTTCTTGGGCTCAGAAACAGCTCCACCTGCCCGTTTTCGTGGTTGCGCCTTCGTCTTCACCACCACCTCCTGGGATGGTGTACCAGACGTAGATGGGATCGCCAACGATGGGGTTGTCGTCGATGCCTCTACCTCCTGGGGCGCTACCATCTCCGGCTCCGCGGCTGGATTTTCCTCCACACTCATCTGGGAGAGCACGCCCGGGATGATATTCTCATCCAGCATGTCGAGAATATCGTCGTGACTGAATTCAGGGAGATCATTCACGGGCTCGTTCGTAACACCCTCCGCAACCTCCGCACGCTCCGGGATGATGCTCTCGACGGCAGCGTTAACTTCGCTCTCGTTGAAGGAATTCATGACTGAAACACAGAAAACAAACGATTAGACAAATTCATACATTCGATGTTGTTAACTTACTTATTGATAGTTGTTGGTCGTTCGGTACTGGTACAGGCAGAAACAGGAAATGTTACTAATCGGCTAGCTGCTGAAAGTCACACTGAAGATACTCTGAACGGAGCTCTGCATTTATACCCTCCAGCCAGCCCCCACCCTCCCACTCTCCACTCTCGTCATTCTTTCTTTGTAGCTAAGCCCCACCCTCTTCAACTAGTCCAAGCCAATATCGCTCTCTAAGCCCCGCCCTCCCCACTACAACAAACCCGACCAACCAATCCCACCGTCGCTCTATCGCCACTCTCTTCATTATTTGCATTTAGCTGTTTACTGATTGGGTACAAATGAAACACAGTTTTCCGTTTATGGTAAAGATCAATTTATTTCATTTAATACATAGCATTCTACTTATTGGCACATCATACATATATTCATTTTTTAACACCAGGATTGATGTCTATACCCGGATACCACAATAATGGTCTATCCTTCGGCCACCGCTCCGCATGTTTCTTCTCAAGCGTTGCAACTCTTTCTTCCAATGCATTATATTTTTGTGTCATCGCAGTAGTAGCGTCGGATGTTTTTATTTCGACATCACTCTTGAGATTGTTGTATTTGCGAGCCAATGTTATTCTCGCTTCAGCTATCTTATCATCAAATGCTTGACGGGCTTCACGTTCTACATTACCTATTGCAGATTGTATGGCAGCTTGGAGAGCCATTAGGGTAAGCTCCTTAGTTTCTTTAATTTTTGCCTCGAGAAATGATACAGTTACACAATCACCATTTTCGAATGGCTCTCCTGTATTTTTCAATATTTTTCTCTGCATATCATATTGACCGTCTGATGTTAGTTTGAATCCAATACCCGGTGGGCCACGAACAGTGCCACCACCCCATTTCCTTTTACGACCAAATTTATCAATTGTTTTTGACATTATACCCACAGAACGGTACTTTATATACTGATGACTTTTCAAACTACTTTTTCATTTATATTCTTATTTATAATCGATGAAGAATGAGTAGTGAAAAAATAAAAACATCATATATATCACAGATAATTTAATATTTTTGGTAGAAATATTCCAACTTCAATGTAAACAATTACAACACAATAATCACAAGTAACGAATATTCCGGTTTGAAGGAAAAAAAATTTGAATGATATTTCAGTCATTCATCTCAGCATTCAACAAATGAATAAGTTGGTCCAGGGGGCTCTCCTGAGAAAAAGAATGAACGATTTCAGATACCCAACGAATGTTATCATTCGGATCATTTTGATAGAACTCTATATCGCTATGACCCCATGGAAGAGTTCGAGTGGTATTCGGAATGATGAATCGTTTGTCGTCGTGGTATGATAATGCAACTTTATTTTTCAATTCAGTATAAATATCATGCAACACGCTTCTAAAAGAGTTCATCTTTCTGAATATCATACCTCCTTGTTCGATAATTTTTTCATAGTCTTCACATGTCAATTCATTCTTTATAACAGATCTTTTGATGCCTTTGGCCTTTTTGAGTTCAGTGTTGACAGACTTGACGTAATATGCTTTGGCACCTGTACCGTAAAAGCTTATTATTGGATCATTTGGGAATTCGTCCTTGAAATTACCCAGAACTGACTTTGTCACTGGAATATCGAATTGGTTTCCTATATTGTAATTTGATGTATCAAACTTATTTATATTATTTTTGAAAAAATCATAAAAGTTGTCTGTATATACTTTGAGAATAAGAGAGTCGGTATCAGTGTAGAGTAAGGATGCATCATCTCCAAATTGTTGTTTAATACATCCATAGAAAAAATCGTACATGACAGTTTTGGATAATTCTAGAATAGAAAATCCTAAATATAACGGTTTATCATAATGAACTTTCACTTTACCTAACTGAATGGCAACAAAATTTTCTGTAAATATAGAGCAGCTTTTGAAATTTGGTCGTGATAGAAGACAACTAGCACCCATAGTTCTCTTTATATTTTCCCAATGTGTAACGAGTCTAACATCAATTCTATTGTCTACGTTTTCCATTGTTTTTCCGTAGACCGCATTGTTCATTAGCTTGAAGAAATCTTTTTCAGATTTGTTATTAGACCGATTACGCATTTCAGTATTCAAATCTATATAGGGTTTCATCCAACAAGATTGTTTGAACCGTAATACTCTATGTGTGTTCATGATAATCAAACCATTATTGAGAGCTTGCTGTAAGTTTTTATAGTGAACAATATATTTTCTCTTATCATTTAAATTTGGAATCAATTTGGGAATTTTTGATTTTGTATATGGAGGTATTAAACGTTCAACTAAAAATGGAAGATCAGAATGTTTATCA
This sequence comes from Zygogramma bicolorata, assembly GCA_032362365.1. Taxonomy (NCBI): domain Eukaryota; kingdom Metazoa; phylum Arthropoda; class Insecta; order Coleoptera; family Chrysomelidae; genus Zygogramma; species Zygogramma bicolorata. The sequence continues at coordinate 480,132 of JAVJAQ010003745.1, forward strand.
TGAAGTTCTTGTGGATAGTGAATATCCACTTCCAGTACATATCCATACGGACTATCAGCATTAACATTCATTATATCAAGATCGAGAATTTCCTGAGGTGTCAACCATGAAAATTCACCTGTTGGTAATGGTTGTGACATGCTGTGGCCGTACAGATTTGTTGCATCCAAATATGAAATGAATGAGGATGGTTCATTTGGATTATAATTTGGTAAGAACTTATTGTTTGCTTTATGTTTTCTTTCACTGCATTGACTTATTCCACCACGTATACCTTTTTGAAAAAAATGAATCATATCAATGTCAGTTAGTAATTCCAATTCAATTTCCGTGTATTTCAACATTGCATCCCAGGATAATCCAGGTGCTGTGTAGTATTGTGCCGGATCCAATTTATATTTATCAATACAAATATTTCTGAAATTTTCAAAAATGTCACATAATAGTAACACATCTGACTTCAAATATAAATCGGAGTATTCACCTAAACTCTGACACCTGAACAAATTCCATACAAGCTGAGCCCTTCTATAATCATTATCTGATATATGTTCACAATTGAGTTTGTCATAGAATTGATTTTTGGTTGGAAGTCTTGGATGATTTAGTTTGTCGATGTCATCCACAAAGCTATAGGGAAATACACCTTTCTTTCTCATCAAATTGAATTCCTCAATTTGAGGGAAATGTTTGTGCATCTCAATACACTGATCAGATGTTAAATTTGCACCTAATTTTTCCAAAGAATTTGACATGAATCTGAAACTGTCTATGAATCTCATTTTCAAATAATTCTTCTTCATCCTACCATCTTTATCCGTGTATGAGTGTGTAAAGAGATGTTTCGTGAACGATATATATTTCTCTTTATTTTGCGGGATGACATCAACTTTTTCTTTGTTCTTATACAATTCCTTGATAAATAGGTGACAATCATATCCACTCAAATTGTGAAAAATGATTGGGATGAAATTTGGTAACTTAAAATTTAAATTACATGATGAATGAGCGGCAGGAGACCTCTTCTTTCCTGTAAGATGACAATGATCCCTCACTTTAACTTCACCATCATTGAATGGCTTAGAACAAATACCACAATTTGTGGCAGAAGCAAACTGCTCCTCTTCCTCAGGGGTTTGTGCATCCATAGGAATGGGATACCTGAGATGATCTTGATAAATGTTTTTCAAATCATCCTCAATTTTACTAACAAATTTCTGGGCTGCATCCACACCCCTATACGTCACAAATTTTGACAAATCATCATTATATGAACATTTAATCAAATAAGCAAATGAATAAGGCTCATGTTTGAATGTCTTCATCGAGTACGAGTGTTCGGGATTTGGTTTACAAGTTTCAATCGGTTTAAGCACTGATTCAAAATCGGCATATACTACAAATGGTACCTTAATTTGTTTCTCGAAATTTTCAAATGTTAATCTATTTTCAGGCACCATTTTCCCATATTTATTGATTTTGAAATTGGTTGATGGAGTTGTCGTACTTAAATGATTACAATCATTCATTTTGTGACGTAACAGTGATCGCTCATGAGAAAAATATAACAGGCATCCATCACAAAAATATTTTTTATGTTCATGGGCGGATAGTTGACTCGAAACTAATCTTGAAAGATCTTTGATCCAACAATAGTGGCTATTACCGAAATCATCTGTGATAAGTAACAAATTGACATGTCTCCTAAGTCTTCTCTGGGAGTAACGCAATGGTCCAACTATTTCATACATTATTTTACCCTTCTCGAATTTACTTTCCAAACCATACACATTAACTGAAATATCATTCTTGTCTTCAAATTTCACAATATCCTTCAACTTAACCGGAAAATTCATACCTGTTACATCTACGACAGTATTGAAATGAGGATATGAAGAAACTTCTGACGTTCTATCGACTGCAGGGTGTAGTGCTGAAGTGATGGCCCATGCGAAGCAATGTTGATCTTCATTACGAACATTCACCACAGCTTTCCTCCGTTCAATACACTCAGGTAGCTTCAAATATGAACATCCACTGAGCGGGCTATATTTGTTGATGTTCACCTCCAGAAACATGATTTTTTCACAAGTCCAACCTTAAATACAAATCAATATTAGTAATGAATCCAATTCAATAAAAAAAAGCCTACCTGAATCACGTTCCTGGAATTCAGTAGTTTGAACGATAATGCCATCACGAAATCCATCAAATAATGAATTCAAATCAGTAGATTGGTCAACTGTTTTATTTTGGGAGTTAAATGACTTGGTCTCCTTCAGGTCTTGCGTTTGAAGAATATAACTCCCAAACACTTCCATATTCACTTTGATGATTTTGTGAATCCTGATGGCTGATTCCAGTAATTCGATGACTTTCTGCCTGATTTCATTGAAGAATAACATGTAATCGGTGGAAACAACAGAAGTCCGCACCCTGTATGTGGCAATCCGACACTTGAAGGCACTCTTTATAATTTGAACGCCATCACTCAATTGTACACATGCATTATTCTTATGCTGTAGCGTTCTTTTGTGAGAATTCACTTGGGTCAATGGAATTGTCACATTACAACAATCACATGTGTACATTGGTGTTGCAGCATCATCTAATTTCACTCGTTTCACTGATGGGCCTCCTTGACAACTCTGGAGCTGATGACGACGAAGGTTATCACTACGAGTGAAAGATTTACCACAATCACAGGAATACATCGACATCGTTTTTAATGTGCTCTCACAAAATCACTCGAAGTTAACTAATATCAAGAGAGATGTCCGACCTCTTATGAGACACTGTTGTACACACTCACGGATAATATGGTTAAACACGAAAATCCTCGTTTCTTATATAATGAATAGCGAGCCACCTCCCACTACAATCTGTGCAGCAGTTGCGCACACGGGGCCACTCGCGACTGTCTGGCGTACAACCCCTCCACTCTCCGCTGAGCTTACAGAGAGCAGTGCGGGCATTCATTCGTGGCCGGGACTTCGTGGAGTGCAGACGTGAGGTGTAGTGAGGGCTCGTGTTGGTATGGGTGGGTGGTGTTTGTCAGTTCGGGTATTCATTCGTGGCTGTGACTTCGTGGAGTGCAGACGTGAGGTGTAGTGAGGGCTCGTGTTGGTTTGGGTGGGTGGTGTTTGTCAGTTCGGGTATTCATTCGTGGCTGGGACTTTGTGGAGTGCAGACGTGAGGTGTAGTGGGGGCTCGTGTTGGTGAACTTTGGGTGGGTGGTGTTTGTCAGTTCGGGTATTCATTCGTGGTTGGGACTTTGTGGAGTGCAGACGTGAGGTTTAGTGAGGGCTCGTGTTGGTGAACTTTGGGTGTGTGGTGTTTGTGCGTGTATGTGTAGACATGTGTACTCTATGCAATGTAGTACAGAGAACACATGCTTTATCCGTGTGTATGCAATCTATTCTTCATACATGAAGGATATCTTTACCGTGTATGCAAATTCTAATTACCCCCCCCCCCCTCGACTAGAGTACACATGAAGATGCATTACAATGCGCCTATCTCAAGGTCGAATGACGTCACACACAAAGAATCCCATAATTACATTTTCAAAAAAAATTTCAAGGTCCTATGCACCAGTTGAGCCGTTCAAGGTCAACCCCCACCACTATGATGTCACTAATTAGTCATTAGTGACGTCATAGTGGTGGGGGGAGGCTTAGAACCGGCTCAAATCTCCTACTTAAAAGACCTTATCCACTCTGAACCCTATTAATCGTAACGAATAAATATGTCTGATAAAGACACCCCGTTTATTGCCAACATCATCAGCTTCAACTACAAGGTTTTCTAGCCAGTAAAGTTTGTTTTTGAGAGAACATTTCGAGTTTCTATAGTAGTTTTCAGGATTTCACGATGAGGTTAGGACAGTTTGGTCAAAGTATTCAATTTATTCAGTTGATTGTTGTTGAAAATGCTTTTTATCTCTGGATTACAGAAGAGTTCCAGCTTCGATTATTGAGTGAATGTATCTATAAGATTCATATATTGTCTGTGCGCTATTTTATCAAGTTGGCATATGGCATAATGGCGAAACGTCGAAAGTCGATACCGACAAAAGAACGGATAAACTCCCAGAAAACCAATTTTGCATATATATATATATTAATATAGATTTGGAAAATGGGAAAATGGGAAAAAAAAAAAGGAAAAAAATTTACCGGATTGTCAGATTTGAGCGAAAAACTTTCTGTTCTTGATATATTATTTTATCTTGTATAAGTCTACACACTTTTGATTGAAACACAAGTGAGAAAAATTCTTGGAATCATTCTTCTCCTAATGTATTGACTGAAGACATATATTATGATAAATCTATATTACTAAAATCAACCAGTGAGGAATTATTGAGAGGCGCACTTGATTCATTATATATTATATATATAATACTCTCTGACCTAGATATGAAGAAGGGAACCTGATTTTTAACTGTGTTGCTTCCAACAATATCTTACAGGTGCCAACTTGATAAAATAGCGCACAGACAATATATGAATCTTATAGATACTTTCACTTAATAATCGAAGCTGGAACTCTCCTGTAATCCAGAGGTAAAAAGCATTTTCAACAACAAATAACTGAATAAATTGAATACTTTGAACAAACTGTCCTAACCTCATCGTGAAATCCTGAAAACTACTATAGAAACTCGAAAAATTCTCTCAAAAACAAACTTTACTGGCTAGAAAACCTTGTAGTTGAAGCTAATGATGTTGGGTATCATCTGTAACCTTCGACTTCTCCGCAATAAACGGGGTGTCTTTATTAGACATATTTATTCGTTGCGATTAATAGGGTTCAGAGTGGATACGGTCTTTTAGACCCTTGAAATAATGAAGATAATTTTTTTGTTTACTTTATTTATTGGAATATCGAAGCAGTTATTTTTAACGACTTTATATTTATTGCTTTTGCCCTACTTGACCTTAACGTCGATACCGAGAGCTGTACAGAGGTTCCCTTCCGATTCACGTGCATAATTGAATTTCTATATTCTAGGAGAAATAATACAAATTATACTTCTCGAAACAACCATTTTCACAACGGTGTCATGCATCAGATATTTGAAGTTTGCAGAGACGAAATCACTACAAAAATAACTATAGCACTGTATTTCACGATACAATTGGTCACTGCAACCCAAGAAAGTTCCATGAATGCACGTGATACGTTTGAGTTGCATGCAATAGAGCACGCCCAATTTTGTTTGCTTTCAGTTGCAGAAATTCATTCATTTTTGTGGTGAATTTATTGCCGCGAACTTCAGACATGTGATGTGATGTACCATTGTGAAAATAACTTCGTATATTTCAATTATCTCTTTGGAATAAAGGGATTTGAAAAAGTAATAATGTGAATTTATTGCAATGAAGAAAAATAGGAAATTAATGAAATCAGATATTAGTTGTATTGAATAAGTTCATGTTGGTAACATTCAGCGCTAACTTGACAATGAAAATCAATTTTCAAATGCATTAAGTAAGTGATTGATGACAGTTCACTCAGCTACTTGCAGCAACAAACTACATAGTGGGATTCAAATGTGAGTCACAATTTATCGCATCAAAAAAGAACATGCTTTATTAAATGAAACTCGGAGATATTGCATGGATTTGTGATTCGCGTTTCAATACAACAAATTATTTGTGTCATTTGAGATTAACAAGCCGAATGACATCAATTGCTTGAGAACGAATGCAAACTTTGACTTCGATGCTTTTATTTCCTCTCAGATCATTTTGTATGTGTTTTCAGTCCTTTTTCGAACTCATCTAGATCTTTATAATTAGTGGCTACTAATAGAATGGGCGCCAGTGACAGATTTTTTTGACCAATTTTTCACAGTTTGCCTTCGGAAGAAGGAATACTCGAAGCTAATACAAGTCAAAATCTGTAGGAAACTTTAGGCGTTGCGTAGTACTGATAAACCCAGAACTTGCATTTGTTGGAATACACCAAATATTTCGAAAGAGTATGCTACAGACATTTTGGTTGATATCACGATAAAAGTAGTTCGGGTTGTGAAGGGCAAACTGTTAGAAGTTGGTTCCCATAACATTTGTTTGCAATACATTCGGGCAAGTTGGAAGTCACCCTGTATCAATTGAAACAGAATATCTTCAGGATTTCTGTACTTTAAGCGACGTGTAGGTACGCGTCCATAGGTATGCATCGTACTTATCGTACGGATCGTATAAAACGGATCGATTTGTGGTAGTGCCTACAATCGATAAAATGTGCGTTCCAGCACTTGGCAGATAAAACAGCGGTTGTGATCAATGAGAATGCCGACTCAATAACATCGATTTCAAGTGGTTGTATTTTGTGATTACCACACGACTGTTTTTTGCAGGATCAATACCTGCTGCGTTTTCTCAGTCGTTCACCTGGAATGTGTCGATTTCACGATTTATGGTTTTGTGATTACCCATTCTTCACTCTCACTTGTAACTGTTTGATATATATAAATATATATATATATATATATATATATATATATATATATATATATATATATATATATATATATATATATATATATGCTGGCTGGAACTTCCGGTTGATCCGCGTCTGGAGAGATTTACTTGTCTACGTTTCGACTCCCATTTCGGAGCCATTTGTCTGAGTTGTCTTACTGTACAGTAAGACAACTCAGACCTAGACGCAAGGTCACTCAGTCTTGAAAATGGCTCCGAAATGGGAGTCGAAACGTAGACAAGTAAATCTTTCCAGACGCGGATCAACCGGAAGTTCCAGCCAGCACATTTCTGACCGCGGAAGCCTAGCCGATCAAATATATATATATATATATATATATATATATATATATATATATATATATATATATATGATGAATTGTGTTTTCGGGTTTCAACAAGTCCTACATCGGCCAGACCAACAGACGGATCAACGTACGCAAGAATGAACATGAGCTATCAGTGAAAGGAAAAGTCACCACATATTCCAACACGTATTGGAGACAGGACATAACATCAATTTCGAAAACACGAAAACATTAGCGAGCGATGAAAACTTCTACTCTCGAACAATCAGAGAGGCTTTCGAAATTGAAAAACGACCGAGTAGTATGAATAAGAGAGATGACGCTCAAAGATTACCAAGAACGTGGAAATCCATCCTATCACAAAACAAAAACAAGCCGATCACACCAGAGGAACAAGGTCGGACCTTATCAAGTTATTACCATACGGACATGATGAAAAATGCAGTCGGACCAACGAAGGAAGTGGGAGGGGTCCAGGTCAAAGATACCATCATTGAACACCCCTATATATTGAGAAGCAGAACTCGAATTAATTAGTCGAGTTCGGAGGTCGAAACTCAATCATCACCTAGAAGATGGCAAATGGGACTTTGCCGAAACGTTGTGACAATTATCCTTCATTTATTTATTTATTATCTATCTATATATATATATATATATATATATATATATATATATATATATATATATATATATATATCGTAGGATTGTTGAAGACATGGGCGAGCATTAACATCAAATTGGCATCAATTCGTAACAGGATGGGGTTTCACTTTAACTGTTTGATATATATATATAAATATATATGTATATATATATATATATATATATATATATATATATATATATATATATATATATATATATATATATATATTTGTTCGGATAGGCCTCCGCAGTCAGAAATGTGATGACTGGAACTCCCGGTTCTATATATACCGTGTGACACAGACTCATGGTACACTTCCGTTTTCTCCTTTGTTTTTCTAGTTATATTTTTGAAATTCGAAACATTGAATATTCTCACTGAACAGCATTTCCCAACATATCTGAAAGAAGAAAACAACTTCCAATTTTTCCGGAAATGACATCAAGTTTCGATTCTTGAATGGGACACCCTGTATATTGTTACATGATCGGCTAGGGATATATATATATATATATATATATATATATATATATATATATATATATATATATATATATATATATATATATATATATATATATATATATATACCGTGTGACACAGACTCATGGTACACCCCCGTTTTCTCCTTTGTTTTTCTAGCTATATTTTGGAAATTCGGAACATTGAATATGCTCACTGAACAGCATTTCTCGACATATCTGAAAAAAAAAACAACTTCCAATTTTTCCGGAAATGACATCAACTTTCGATTCTTGAATGGGACACCCTGTATATTGTTACATGATCGGTTAGGGATGATCATGAGGAATCCAACGATACCAGGTTTTATGGTGTTATCTCCGATGACTACGGAGATATCGCCATTTATTTTATTCATAAGCTCAACGAGTAGGAGAGAGAAACTTTTTCTGGCGGGTCAATCCAATTCTCTCTCCCACTCATTGAGCTTATGAATAAAATAAATGGCGATATCTCCGTAGTCATCGGAGATAACACCATAAAACCTGGTATCGTTGGATTCCTCATGATCATCCCTAACCGATCATGTAACAATAAACAGGGTGTCCCATTCAAGAATCGAAAGTTGATGTAATTTCCGGAAAAATTGGAAGTTGTTTTTTTCTTTCAGATATGTCGAAAAGTGCTGTTCAGTGAGCATATTCAATGTTCCGAATTTCAAAAATATAGCTAGAAAAACAAAGGAGAAAACGGGGGTGTACCATGAGTCTGTGTCACACGGTATATATATATATATATATATATATATATATATATATATATATATATATATATATATACATATATATATATGCATAACTTGGGGATTATATTTGGGACAGCAGCAAAAGCGAAAGTGTACTCTTATAACAATATATTTTCAATATTTCGACAAACGGTTATTGTCATCCCCAGGGAGCTACAAAATAATGCTGATGAGTGGAAGTATGAAACAAAATTTTCCTCACTTACATTTTTAGTGAGGATGGTCGCTGAATGAAATGGTTATAAAAGTCAGTTGACACATAGTAAAATTCTTAAGAACATTGATACGTATCAGTACAACACTTATACACGTTAAAAAATATTTTCTTCCTTTTAATGAAAAGGTGTAGTGACGAACACCATGTGGAGATGATGAAAGGGCATGACATTTTATGGTTATAAAGGCGCCAGAAGTCATTTGTCGAAAATGTTAAATGTCACTGAAAAATTCTTATTGAGAAACAATTTAACCTGAGCCGCTGAAACCTCAATACAATTACCTGTGGGAAAATGTAATATAGTAATAAATTTTGAGAAGTGAAATTGATTTTGTAAAAAAATATATATAACGTCACTCGAATTTCCTTCGAGAACTCTCGAATTCCCATCAATTAATGATAAATATGAAAAAATTTCACTCAAATGATTGGGATCAGTTCTTTTATTCGAACATTTTGAAGATTGGGAAATGAAAGCCATTTCTAAAAACATTCTCTTCAAAAAATGTCTTTCAATGGATAAAATTTTAGTGGAACTGTAATCCATTGCATGTCCTTCCTTGGAAGTATGTTCACTCACAGCACACCTTCCAGGATGGATTCTGCTGTCACTTTTATGGGAAGAAATGCGATCCTCCAACAGTCTTCCTGTCTGTCCGATATACTCAGAGTCACAGTTATTGCAAGGAACACAATAAACCACACTTGACTGGGAAAATTTTGGAACTTTATCTTTACCATCGGAAAAGAGAGAATCGATTGTAAGAACAGTTTCATTGGCTATTTTAATATTATCCATGTTACTGAAAATTCTGGCAAGTCCTAGTGTGATTTCAGTAATATATGTTAAACTAATGTTTGAAAAATACTAGGGGGTTGATTAGAATTTTGACTAATAGTAGTGAGTTCTAAATTGGAGTTAATATTGTGATTTCGTGGTAGAGTTAATGGTGACGTGCCAAATGAGAACTTATTGAAGAGTGAAGAAGGATAAGAATTATCAAGGAATAATTGTTTTAAAATGTGGAGATTCTTCTGGTGAAACCCTGGTTCGAAATGCGAAGAATTAAATTTTTCATCTGCTTGACCACGTTTACCTTAAATGAATGAAGGCTTCATGGAATCATTATGGTATGACCAATTGTTCAAATACCTACCAGCGCTTATAGGTTTTCGGTAACAGTCAACCGATATAACATTGGTGGAGGTACGCATCAATCTAATGAATGCCACCATTCCAAAATGCACTACGTACATCCAGCTGATGAATTTTGATATTCAGAGGTAATCTAGCAACAAGACCACAGATATCTACATTTATCATACCAGACTGTTGAAAACCTCTTTAATTCACATTTTCTTTTTCTACAGCTTTCATTTTTTGATTTTCAACATTTTCTTCCCTCTCATTTTCCTGATCTGCACTGTCCTCATTTATAACTTTAGGAACTGTGATCTCTCTCTCATTTATCAATTTTGATTCTTTTCTTACTGGTAAAAAGATTACATCGTTGCGATGTTTCAGGAAAATAGATTCTATATGCTTTGACATTCTCCTCATAGCCAATAAATATTCCTTGTCTATTTTCAAGGTCCCACTTCAGTCTTTTTTCTTTAAGCTTATGTACATAATACTGTGATTCCAGAAATTTTTAAGTTTTTCAAATTTGCTGGTTTATTTCGCCACAACTCAAATGGAGTTTTATTATCCGTACAACTCGTACCTGTACGATGTGAAATGTACGCAGCTGTTTTTACAGCTTCAGCCCACAGTCTTTCGACCATGTCATGTATCATTGAAGGAGCAGCTTCAACCAAAATTCTAATCTCACGTTCAAATGCATTTACTGGTGATTTGTCTCTTCCTTTACTGTCTTCTTCATTCTTCTTGTGTCTACCTTTTGCCTCCCTGTTTTTGTTGAGCCTACATTCTTGTATTCCATGTCTCACCTTTTGGTAGTATTTACATTTCTCTACCTCTCTCTTCATGAAATTATGGTTCCGTTTTCCATTTCCATGAAATATTTTCACGTGAACTATCACAAGAATCCACAGTGCAATAGGAGCTTTGAGAAGTCATCATAACAATAACAAATGTTCAAATCACTACAAAAATGAAAGTTCAAATAGATTGTTTATCACGCGCACTCAGTATAACCGGCCGAAACGATGCGAACTGTTCAATCGGGGACACTCTGTTGAAATGGCTCGCCCGCCAGACGGGCACTGACGGCCAACTGGTCTGGCAAGGGACGCGCGAGGACGGAGGGTGATGTGGGTTGCTGGCGAGAAGCGAACTTATTGCTCCATCCTTGTGGCTATAAATTCTTGAGCCTTGGCATCATCCTTGTTTCACTTTTTCCCTTCTGTGGTATGTACAGGCCTAGGTATGTCGCGTTTACTATATTGAACAGAGACCGTTCTTTGACGATTACCGTCGTTTGAAACTTCCACACGTTCCAATTATCTCCATTCAGCTCCAGTTGTGATACTATCAGTTGTGATACTATCAGTTTTTGACTTCGCTCCATGTTTCGACTTTTTGTTTTTGCAAAAAGATGCCAAAATGAAAACTAACCTTGACGTGTTCTAAGAGAACAAAACTAATGATATTTATTCACTGGGCCCATAACCTGTAGAGGTATGGAAATTTAAGACTCATTAGTTTTGTATGTTTATTTGTTCAAAAACGTACCTCAATGGTCGATGAATATACAATTATCTTCACATTAATTTTTTTTCCACACCAGTGTTGCCAATCTACAATCTGTGCTGTCATTGAAGCAAGACTACCAACTCACACTAATGGATTCTCTCTCAACAATATGGAATATAAATAGTTTTTCATTAGTTCAAATGATGAAGTATTAATTCTACATAATAGTTCAAAAATCAGGTATGTAAATTGCTTGTTCGTTTGACGCATTCAACGTCGTCTTTAACACCGTTTAGTATTGAAAAAAATTGCTTCGTGCGATCAGTTGGAAGTTGAAAACGAATTAGTTTTTGATGTTTCATTTATATTTTCTCATGCTCTGAATTGTAATTTGGGAAAATCTCAAACGATGCCTAAGTGTAATTATTGTTCTCAATTATCACTTGATATGAAAGTTCCATACCACCATATCCAAAATCATATAATAAGAAATGACTATGGTACCGTACTGAACGTGAAACGCCGATAACCAACAAAAAAAACGGTAGTTTTCACTTCGAACATTAGCTATTCCAATTCTCTCGATCACTGGCTTCGCTGTCACCGCTGGGTGGATCCCAAAAATACTACTGTATCGCAATATTCTTGGTTCAACTATAGGCCTTCAACCGCCAAGTTCTTGCGGCAGGCTCAAATACCGCACAAAGCATACTGTACAAAGGAATGATATCGACCTGACGTGACGTGATAATCTATGGCATAATCTGCCCAAGGTCCTTGATCCCGAGGAGTGATCGTTCAGCTGATACATTACATTCTAGGAACCACTTTCAGATAGTTGTAGCTAAAACTGAACATTAGAATAGGCGAATACGAACAATATATGAGCTTCAAATGAGAGTAGTTTTTGTCCGTCTCGGAATACAGAATACAGAGAAGTGTTATGACGCACTTCTTTTTGAACTAGCTTTCAATATTGCTGCAAAAAATGTGGTAGTTATATCGGAGATATCTTTTGGAGGCATAAAAAAAACCGTAGTACCGTTAGTAATCGAATAACGCAAATTCAAGTTCTGAATATTGATCCATGATGAATATAATAGTAGCAAGTAGTTCAGGGCAATATTGGATTCAAGATTAAGAGAAAAGTTCTCGTTTCCGAGAAAACTCAACTAAAACAAATAACTCACCGTGGAGTGTATTATGTTGGATCAATAAAATATACTTTCAATTGTCCCTATGCAGTGAATGCCAGAGTTAGAGCAAATCAAGTAAGCAATTAGGAATATAGTTGAATTATTTTCCTGAGAGCATTCTCACTGATTATCATTATATACATATTTTTTCAGTTGAAAGAGACTGTGCTACATGTATTTTCATCTGAAGATCTGAAAGAGTTGGGGGTGAGCGTGGCTCACTGCTCTTGGGCCTCATTGGACCCGTTGTGCTTCCTTCACGCAGGGTGAGCTTACCCCACTCAGTAATTCAAGCGGTATCCCTTTTCTTGGCTGTTCCTTCATCGGGTTATTCAAATAGCTCTCGAGAGAGAGTTGATAATTTTATTTCAGTGCCTTTGGACATTACAATGGGAGTAGTCGTTGATGAGCGACGTAGATGCCGACGTTATCAAGTCGTCTTGCCGATGAAAGGATCAGGTACCAAGAGATTGAAACCGGTAGCTTTCCTGGCTAGAGAGTTGGCGACGCAATTGCCCCTCGATGTAGTATGTCCCTTGGTTAGAGCACGGTGACATTCTTATACTACCCTTGGTGTACTTCCTGGTCTCTTCGAAACCACCAGCGATTGTCTGCTATCGCTATGGATCTGCATGGATCTAACAGTCCTTTCTGGTTTTTCATTTTGACGGCATGTTCATTCCAGTAAGCTCGGTCTGGGGTACACTGGCAAATTTTTCCAGGCGCCCTCCGATGTTGAGGTTCGAACACGGGAGTAGTCTCTGCATCCTGAGCCTTCATTCATTTTTCATCCATCTCTGTAGATGTCGCAGGCGCCTACCTCTGGATCTGATCTATCTTCTTGGTTCTGTACGGTCTATTGAATAAAACAAACAGGGGTATTTGCCACTAGTTGTGAAATTCCGACGAGTGCTTCATTCTACCAGCGGCGCCTAGTTGCTTCTTGTCCTACAGTATTATTCATTCGAATAGAATGGAGGCGTTCCATGATCATCATAGCTACCTTCCTGACAAATATGTCAAGGGGTGTGAGATTGAGCATGATCTCCATAAATGTGGTTGGTGAGGTTCTCATGGCTCCTGTAATGCAGAATCACGCTGTTCTATCAGGCTGGTCTTGCTTTTTGATGAGAACCTGAAAACCAGACAACAGAACTGCAGCATATCAGTCATATGATATCCGTTCACGTTGCGACCCAGGGATTTGGGTTCAAAATTCGTCCAATCGGCCGATGGCATTACTCTCAAGAGCTATAGGCTAACTCTTTTCTCTAGGTGGGAGTTTCATGTCATCCTCGTGCCAAAAATTACACAAACGTACTTGACCAGTTTGGAGAATTCCAGTGGCGTATTCAGAAGGGTGGGTGCTCCTAATGAACCTAGCTTCCTTTCACTTGTGAAAGATCTCTGTCTTCATTAAGTTGCTCGACAGTGACCGTTCTTTATACTAATTTTCCTAATTTCCATCTACTACAAACGAGTTTTACAGTAATGTTGACAGTCCTCCCTGTGATATCAGCCTCTCGTTACCATTTCTCGTACTTTGATTTCATTTACAGTGATGTATGGCTCTCTTTGAGAGCATATTGAGAATCCACCCAGTAACCGCCATCGGTTATCGAACGCACCCTCTATGTCTATGAACACATCCAGGGTGGAGTTCTTCTGTATGTGTTGAGGAGGGAAGGGTGAGTGTAGGCCTACAGCACTCAGGCCACATGTGACCGATTGTACATCATACCGAGGAGTCGACCTCCAAGGTCCATCTTGTCCTTTCCAGGAAGGTGGGCAGGTCACTAAGAGACATATCCTTTATATCGGCAGGTGTACGTCAAGACTCACCAAACACTCTCTTATTGACGATGACTCCTGACACTCGCATGAGACATGCCTGACAGTTTCATCTTCCTGTTCTCACATCCTGAGGGAGGTGTGTCCACTAGCCCCATAGTATTGGGGTGCTTCCTAAGTTGGCAGTGGCCAGTCAGAAATCCTACTTCTGTTAGAATGTGGTTGACAATGTTCCTTGCTGAATAGGAATGGTTCAGACTTCCATTGTCTATATTATTAACTCTATTGAAACCTGTTGCTGAGGAAGAAAAGATAAAAATACGAATCAAGTAAGTAAGTCCAAACAAAATGTTGAAATGGATTTTTTGGCCAATAATAAAATTGAAGTTTGATTGATCAAAATGGTATAATGTTGTTACAAAAAAATCAAGATATCGAATATGAAATATTAAACGATGAGATTGGAACCTGTATACCTATATATATATATATATATATATATATATATATATATATATATATATATATATATATAAAAGCGGAATGTTATGTGAGGATGCAGTCAAAAGGCTGGGCTGTTATACAAGCAAACTCTTTGTTATATATATATGAAGAGAAAGTGTTATTTGCTATGAAGCAAGATGAATCAGGAAACTGATAAATAGATTATCAAATTCTCTGGTCTATCACAATTTGCATTCAATTCGAAATGCCCACCACAAGATAGCTAGCTATTTCTGGCTTTGGCCTTCATCAGCTGTGGGGTGGCATGGTCCTCGTATTGAAGACAAACTGTGATAGATATCCAGAGGATTTGAAATAAATCGTGCCTTTACGTAAAGGCACGATCTATTTATCAGTTTCCTGATTCATCTTGCTTCATAGCAAATAACACTTTCTCTTTCTATCATTTCAGATACATTTGTGGATTCAATTTTCGATAACACTCTGAGAGTGCTTGCATTATTTCTGCAAACGCAGTTGTTAGTTGACGTGGCGAACTGTCACCACTGACGGAAAACTATGACAGCATTTCCTTATAGTGTTACACCCTAGGTGGTTCCACTTATGTGTCTCTTGCCGTAAAGGCACGATTCATTTCAAATCCTCTGGATATCTATCACAGTTTGTCTTTGATACGAGGACCATGCCACCCCACAGCTGATGAAGGCCAAAGCCAGGAATTGCTAGCTATCTTGTGGTGGGCATTTCGAATTGAATGCAAATTGTGATAGACCACAGAATTTGATAATCTATATATATAAATATATATATATATATATATATATATATATATATATATATATATAAAGCGAAAGGTAGTCTTGACTGACTAGTTAAGGAGAAATACGGAATGTTGTTGGGGATGCAGTCAAATTACTGGGCTGTTGTTTAAAGAATACTCTTTGTTATCTGGTCGAGCTTTCGAGAATGTTTATTCCCTTTATCAAGACATCTACAAAATTTTAATCATTATGAAACAGTTGTAAAACATTAAGAAAATGTACTTACTAACGTGAGGTTATAGTAAGAAGTCAGACGTAAAATGAGACACAGAAAACTGATACTTTTCCTCATTCGAAAAAGAGTCACACATTGCATTCAACATTACATATATATGTATAAAAACTTATATTAATTGAATTTTTGGAAAATTAAAATTTCACCGGCACGTGCTCGGAGGTGGTTACCAAAAGAAAAAAAATATTTGAAATTTGATAATTGACATATGAAAAGACATTTGAAGTTTTAAATTTTGAAAATTGACAGAGACAAGTCAGGGTTACCAAAAGGTACACCAACAAAGCATGACCAAACCATAAAACAAAGTGTAAAAATTGACCCTGAGTACAGTGCTGCCACTCTCTCCTAACTGACGTGAGTAGTTTTCGACAGCCCCAGCACTGCGCCTAAAACTCAAAAACTCTACCTGTTACTTGGGGGAACTGGAGGAATCAGCTCCAATTTAAGAATATAGTTATAAATGTTACTAAGGTTGTTAAGATCAGTCTTTTTGTTCATGTTGTTGGTGCTCCTATTGATAAAGAACATTTCTTTAAACAAACGTTTCTGCAGATTGCTTTCAGTACACAAAACTTTTACTTCCTCAGTTCATTGTGTGTTTTGCGTTGATTACATGTTCAGCATGTGCACAGGTGGCTTTCTCAGTGTTACAATCACTTTTGTGTGACGTTAAGCGTCCGGATAGATTTCTAGAGGTCTGTCCAATATATGTCCTGCCACATGTATTACAAGGAATTTCATATACCACATTCGACTTCTCTACCGTTTTCAAAGGAGTTTTAATTTTGGAAAACAGACTATTAGTAGTGGTAACGATGTATTGAGCAAATTTAATATTTTCACTCTTAAACACGTTAAGAAGCTTAGGTGTTAGAGATTGAAAATATGGCAGTGAACTGAAAAACAGAGCATTGGGATGCCCCTCTCCACTATTTGAAGCATTTGAAATATTATTTAAAATATTATTATTTGAGGAAATATTCAATACATTTTGAGAAATATTTATTACTGTGGATGGGGAACTAAAAAGTAATTTATTCAAAAGTTTACGAGGATATGAATTTTCAAGAAGAATACCCTTCAATTCCTTCATACATTCGTCTTTAAAAACTGGATGTGTCAAACCGATCACTCTGTTCCTCATAGTTAGGACTAAGTTAATTTTCATCTTCGTTGGATGGTAAGAATGGTAGTTCAGTAACCTGTTACTGGCACATGGTTTCCTATACCATTTTGTACGTAGAACATTATCTGGATCTCTGCATACTCGCATATCTAAAAGTTTTTATACATATATATGTATTGTTGAATGCAATGTGTGATTCTTTTTCGAATGAGGAAAAGTATCAGTTTTCTGTGTCTCATTTTACGTCTGACTTCTTACTATAACCTCACGTTAGTAAGTACATTTTCTTAATGTTTTACAACTGTTTTATAATGATTGAAATTTTGTAGATGTCTTGATAAAGGGAATAAACATTCTCGAAAGCTCGACCAGATAACAAAGAGTATTCTTCAAACAACAGCCCAGTAATTTGACTGCATCCCCAACAACATTCCGTATTTCTATATATATATATATATATATATATATATATATATATATATATATATATATATATACATATATATTACATATATATTACTATTAATTGATACTAGTATCAATTTTCTTCTCCTGAAGATGCTAACCTTTTTAGCGAAACGCGCGTCGAGTGCAAAAAATATCACTTTGGTGTTAGGGTAATTGATCTCTAGGAGAAGTTATGAAATATCAGTCAAAAACATTAAAATAAAGAAATACATGAAATAGTATGGCGACAAGAAAATTGAGATATCAAATGTGGAATAATAGTGGAAAAATAACTGAAGAAATAAATGGAATAGTACCAATAGATATTGAAACGAAGTTACAAGTTGGCTGTACTCACAGAAATCCTCCTGTTTAACGTAGGTTCTTTCTGGTCATCGCCAAATATTTCTCCAGCTCCAGCTTCCTAGAGGTGATTTTGGCAAGACTGCATCCTTTGATTTCATCCCATCTCTAAAGGGACTGAGCATGGGTGTAACTTTTGGCTAGTTCCAAAATTGTCGAAGTCGTCAAGCCGTGGCTGTCACTGGATCCTAAAATTTTCAGTCCAGCTGCTTTCCTGGCTAAAGAATCGGCAAGTCGATTACTTTTGCTCCTGCCGTGGCCATCAACCCACCTCAGGATAATATTGTTATCTACCTAGGCTTTACCTAAGTCTTAGTAGCACTCTAGTACTAGCCCTGACGTGATACTTGGTCTACTCAAGGCTAATAGGGCTTGTGTTCTATCAGTGCAGACTATTATGTTATTACCAGAAATCCCTTTTCTGGTTAGTTTTTTTGTGGCGATTGAGATACCAGTCAGTTCTGTTTGAACCACGCTAGTATTTTTTGCCATTCCTCACTTGATCCTTTGGGTGGAGTCCTTATTTTCCAAAGATCTCCTGATACGGTCGACCACAAGGCAGAGGTCAGTTGATCTCCGGGGGTTTGATACATGTTGTTGGAACTTTTATTGTGAAAGTTGAAACTTTTTATAGAGATCAATTAGCCTAACGCCAAACCGATATTATTTGCACTCGACGAGCATTCCGCTAACAAGGTTAGCATCTTCAGGAGAAGAAAGTTGATAATGACGGCATTTGACTATATTGTGGGTCATTTTAGGAATTGCCCGCAAAAAAATGCCTTATAGTCTCAGTGTTGCATCAACTCAAATTTCCTAAGAGATCTATTGATTTTTCAGTGTGGGATGCGACAGCTAAGTCGGCAACAGGAGTTCTACGTGGTAGTATGTATCAAATGGGCCATTTTGAACAGTGTCTGACGGCAAGAGCGCCATTCACGCCCAAATATTGTCTTGCAAGCATTACAGCGGAAACGCCAATACCAAAGAAAACTAGGGATCCTCTCTCATTGTACTTCGATCCCTACGAATCAGTATTCCAAAGATTGCATGTGAGTATTTATGGAAATGATTACTTTCACTTCTTTATAGAAACAATATACGTGTGTCATCGCGTCAAAAAAAACATAGATATTTTAAGTAGTAGACTGGCCCTAAGAGAAAGGGGATTTTAGAGTGAGAAGGATAGAATACTCCAAGAATAATTATTGGGCGAATTCCTTACCCAAAGTAGCGAATAAAGAAATGTTAAGAAGGATAGAGTACTTCAAGTATAGGATTATCATTCTGTCATTCACAATATCACTTCAATATGCAAATCCTTTCTCTCTCCATTGTTTTCCGTATATTCCACATCGTGTTATACGGAAAACTGTCATAAAGGCCAGTCCATTAGTTACAATGTCTATGGAAAAAAACTTTTTTCTTATAAGGACGTCGCTAAGTACGACTGATCCATTATTATTCAGTGAGGAAGCTGTCCAGCCTTCTCTGCAAGTAATCTGAAGATTCTCGTACGCAACGCGTCGACTATTGCAGCTTGGCTGTAGGATGAGTTTGTTACTATCTGTTCACGGCAAAAATCATCTACTCTACAACTCAGTTTCTATTTTATTAGAATAATTTGGTCACCACCAAACCTACCTTTGATATGGGACTGTCCTGTTGGGTATAAGCGTTCATAAGATCTACAAAAATCCGTAAAGTCGTCTTATGCATGATATACGGAACCAAAAATTCCCTAATCATGGCTCGATTCAGTCAACATACATTTGTTCGAAAACAAACGTCGAAAAACCTGATAAACTCCTCAGATCGAAACCTTCTTTTTCGATGTATCACGATCCATATTCAGGTGTGCAATCGACTGTGTACATCTGGATACGTGCAGCGTCAAAATGAATTTGCAATTACCAATCTGCTACCCTTCTCATTTTTATGTTACTTCCTCCGTAGAAGTTCTGTACAACATTTTTCCCACTTGGAGAAAAAGAAATAGTTCCTGAAACTTTGTGTTCTTCTCAAATATTTTCTCGACTTTTCGACCATCGAAGATAACCACTACTGGTCTTTTCCTATCAAAACGCCTACAATTTTCAGCAATAAACAATGTCTCTATAACAAGATTATCTTTCTCCGTGAGGTTGATTTGGTGAATATGAAAATTGAAAGCCATTGTGCTGTGATATGAATCCTTCGAAAATTTATTTCTTGTCTGAATTTCAAGCAAATCAGTTGATATTCGTTTACTATTCGTTTCTTGGGGGTTATTTGGATTTGTTTGTGAATTCCCAGTATTTGATAAAGAACTGTCAACATTTGTTTGCATTTTGAGCAAATCAGCTGATATTTATTTACTATTTATTTCTCGAGAGTAATTGGGATTTGTTTGGGAATTCCCTGTATTTGATGAATAACCGTTAACATTTGTTTTTACTCTAGTCTCTGAAGTATAGTAATTTTTTGTGTTCTTGTCGGTTTTTATTTTCTTGATAATTGTGAATAATCCGATTCCTTGAAAATATTAATATTATTCATTGTGCAATTTGGAGAGTTTATTCCAGGACCCACTGATCTGCAAAGAAGAGAAATATTTAAATAATCTCATTATTGGTAGTTGCAAGTCTTGATAGAGTTCAATATTGTGTTGGAAATTGATGATGCCAGAACAGCTCCATGTGGTTGATATAGCAGAAATATTTCATACGACTAATAGAAAAAAACAAATAATGAACAAATAAACTTGAATAATATTGAAAACCCTGAAATTTAATTGAAAAATAATGCAAATTGAGAAAAAAAAAGAACATGTACTTCAACCATTAAATAACGAATCTTAAAAAACTTTCATCCGATCGTTCAATACAGACTTATCGTTCTGAAAAAAAGAATATAGGGTGGTACACAATCATTGGACATGACATGTCAATCGCGCAAAAACGTGATTACTAGATGTCAAAGCCAACTGACAGTAACAATGAACTGCCTAATGAGAGAGAGCAGCAAGGATTCTATACTGAAAACTTTCATAAATATAGCGAATGGAAAAATAATCAATTGGAGTCTTCTCTGAGAAATTATAACGTGATTTGGATTGTTGTCCTGAAAAATATTTAAAGAAGGGTTTCAGTGATCCAGTCAGGAATTGCTGAGTAGCACTCTAACTCTCAGTTATGACAATAAAGAACAGTAAAAAACTTTGTAGTCCTTATGGCTTCTTTCCAGAGATTCTCTTCGAGGAATAGAAATTACTGGAGCAGTTCACACTGACGAACTCCCTCAGAGAGCCAAATATGTTCTTCGAGAACTTTCAGTGAAAACTCTGAGAAGTACAGAAGACCGAATCGAGCTGAGTATATCTCCAGGAAAAATAATTTTTGGTGAGATAACTACTGGTGGAAATGAGTAACTACTGTTGTAGTAAAAGGAAGTTGTATTATTTTTGATGAGAAACAGAAATATACAACTATACTAATATTACACTCCAGAATGAGCAAAGATAACTCCATCGAGTGATCATTGATATATGCTTCAGAATCATGAGCATATCAAAGACGTTTCTGCCACATGAGAATGAATTCATGGGAAAAACTCTGGTTAATACCGATGAAGGTAGTTTCAAAGAAAAATAAGATCTCTGAAGCCGATAGAAAGGTCCCTTCAATACTCTTTTTCTCGATGTCAATGACAAGATGACACAAAAACCACAAAAAATAGTTCATCAAACTGAGAGAGAACACAAAAATTACTCGAACAAATAGAGAAAGGCATTCAAACGCATGATAACAAGTCGCTTAGCATTGCCAATCAAACAAACAAACAAACTCAACCCTAAAAGTCAAAACTCGTGCGAGGGATGGATTACTTCTAACGTGTGAATCCCTACACGGTGGTTTTCTGGTAGTGAGAGGAACTCCGGCCACCCACATGTCAGGCGGAAGTGCTGACCTTTACACTACCAAAAACCAAATTCTAGCTGGGGTTGAGGAGGATGAAATTTCTGCTACCTCGAAACATACCATAGCAATCGGAACTCCACGTAAAGACACTAGGATATTCCATGTGGTGAAAACAACGTCGAATCTCCTACTCTTGGAAATCAAGATGGTTCACCTTATGACCACATAGATATCCCGAGTGAATCAGTATAAAATTGCAACTGCAGGACCAAGTTGCCACGCTGTACCTACCAATACAATCATCCAGATTAAGAAAGCCCCCATTTCCTAACCTAAAACAAATAATAACCCAGAAGAAATAACCTTTATTCATGTGGTTGACAATAGTGGAAAAACGAATAGAGCAGAATGGTAAATATTTGGAATCAGTCAAGTGTAGTGTCAAAATAATGAAGTGACGTATTTGGTCTTCCAGTAGCATTTCAAAACCGAATCAAATGCCCAGAAATCAATCACCCTCATCTAAGGCTATCAATAACCTGATGCATGGCTCTGAAGGCATCATGAGGAAAGCAGTCATGGAAAGCTAATTATAATTAGAATATTCCATCTGACGAATGAAAGATTGATATTTTAGAAATTTCTCTCAGATAATGGGACAGTAGAAAAAAAGATTCGACTCCTCAGTTGGTCGAGAATGAAAAATTATTTTAGGATATAATAAACAGATATACATTCGTTCTGAGACATGATGAATCAATATCTATTTGAAAGTTGAAAAAAAATGGATATTGGATGAGTTAGAATTTAAATGAGCCGCCAGCCAACCAGCCGATCAGAATCGTCATTTTACTGATGTTTTGAATGTCTACCACATCTCAGCCACAGCCAGTGTTGAAACACATTTTATCTTGATTTTTGTGTATGTTTATTATGTTGATGTTAATTTGAAATCACACACCCTATATGTGAATAACCAATTGAATGTCGTTGTTGAATGTTTGGGAAGAAGTTTTTGTAAAATGTCAAATAGAACTTATCCGAAGAAATATTAAATTTCGACTAATTCTGAAAAAAAGGTAATATTTCGGTCGCTCTGAGCCCCTTTTTATTGAAAATGTATTGCGTGGTACTTACATAAATCGATCTCCTCTATAAAAAATCCTCATTACATTTTCGGTGTCCTCCTCTATTTTCGTAGATGAAGGTCCAATTCCTTGTGAAAATGCACAATTTTTTCACTCAACTCAACTTTCTGTTGTTTGAACACACAAAATTTGTCCTTTTTTTTATCTAAACATCACACAAGTCCTCATTTATTTGTTTGTGATATTTTTAGGCAGAAAAAACCTTCATTGTACCCTTTTTCACAAGTAAAATATGTTCAGCTCTCAACAGTAACAATGACAACATAACAAATAACGTTTCTGTCTACTTAAAAATGTTTGAAACGACTGAATAAGGACTTGTGAGATCTTTTTACGAATTTTATGTGTTTAAACAACAGAAAGTTGATGTAAAATATTGTGGAGTTTCACAACAAAATAGACCTGTATCTCCGGAAATAGAGAAGACCGCCGGAAATGGCATAAGGATTTTTTATAGAGAAGACCAAATCACGTAAGTTCCACAACTTTTTTCTCAAAGAAGGTGCTCATTGCGACTGAAGTATTACCATAAAAATAATTGAAGTGGTAACATTGGTGTCACCGATAAATCCTCAACATTGAAAAAGATTTGTCGAGTGGTTCAGAGAAACCCTCTCTGGATCCTATGCGGACCCGTGCAACGGCAGAAATCCACAGGAAAGAAGGCTTCGTATGACCCGACTTTTTCGGCCGAGGAAAATATATGGAACCATCATCAAATAGTTCATCTATTAAGGAGAAATCCTCGAGGGTATCTAGTGAAGTTTCAAGTTATCTTTCTCCAATGTGATAAATAATTAGAAATTATCAGAACTAGAGCGTCAGTGACAGGCAGCAGGAATTACTGCTCAAGAAAATTTAGCAAGTCGTCAATCGAGACGAGAAATGTTACCATTAAACAATTCAAGTGATAGTATCTGTCTGTATCTGTTTTAATCATGAAAAAACCCGACGGTACGTTAGGCCACACGGTATATCGCAAAGCAACACATCCTGTATCTGTAGAGTAGGGAGGGCGAGTATAGACCCACAGCACTTAGGCCACAATTGTACATCCTCCCAGGGAGTCGCCCTCCTAGGACATTGTCCAACCTGCCTTATCCAGGAAGGAGGACAGGTCACCGGGGGACATCTCCTTAATATCAGCAGGTGTAGGCCAAGACTCATCGAACACACACTCTTTTATCGACGATAGCTCCAGACATTCACATAAGACATGCCTGACAGTTTCATCTTCCTGTTCACCCATCCTGCATAGAGGTGTGTCCACTAGCCCCATAATATGGAGGTTTTTCCTCAGTTGACAGTGTCCAGTCAGAAATCCCACTGTTAAACGTAGGTTCTTCCTGGTCATCGCCAAATATTTATTCGGATCCAGCTTCTCAGGGTTGCCCAAGGTGATCCTGGCAAAACTGCATCCTTTGGTTTCATGCAAAACTGCATCCTCTGGTTTCATCCCATCTCTTAAGGGATTGAGTATGGGTGTAACGTTTGGCTAGTTCCGCAATTGTCGAAGTCGTCAAACCATGTGTGTCACCTGGTCCCAAAATTTTCATCAAGCGATAGGAACGCCGGAGGAAAATTAAGTCGAATCATAGTTCAACTGGATGAGCAAGCTACCAGATTAATACACCCATGAAGGACCACCTACCTGTAATAAAAAAAACGCTACTAGTAAGATCGAATCACTTCATGAAACTATCTCAAACGCTAAGCAGTCAGGAGCGAGTCCGACTCCCATTGATCAAAATAAGATTTCAGTTCGAAACCCTGTTGGAAAGAACTTTCCCTATTATGATAGTAATCCAGAAGCATAACCTCTTTTTCACAGCTCAAAAATGTTTGCAGTCTCTTTAATCTGTCCAGTGAATGAATCATATGCTGAAGCCCCAGAAATGTTCGAAAGGAGAGACATCCTGACATCTGAAGTTGCAATGGTGGGGCACGGAAATGACCGAAGGAAAAGCAAATTTGTGCTCGAAATATTCTGCCAAATGGCTAAGGGAGGTTACGAGTGCAGCTGCTATGCCAGCACTCCTTTCTTTTCAGAGCAATTTGAACATGGAACGTTTGTCAAAAAAACAGAGAAATCTTATTCTCCTACGAGAATATTCGGATCAAAACTTTCAATAGAGATTAATTACCGGAACACCTGATTCAAACTGATTTGAATTCGACGCTCTTTTCGCTAACAAGAAGATAAATTGACAAAATTCTCTTCTTCTGAAGATGCGTCAATAGAAATAATTCTTGATGAGAAGATAGCGGGATAACTTGGACTGACTGGCCCCACTGAATACTTTTGTTCGCAATGGACAAACGATGAGACTTCCTGGCAAGACGACTCGATGGAAATTGACCTGAAAATATCGACAAGGAACGATCTTGATGAGGTTTTATGAAAAGAGCTCAAATTGTAAATGATCTGACACTGCCTTTGCAAAATATCAGTCTGACACATAGAAATGTCCCAATTTGACCAATTGAGACATCTACCAATCAGAGGTATGATGTATGTATGATGCTGAAAGTATGAAAAGTATATACACCAGATTTTGTGTTATTGCTTTTTTCATTTCATTCTCCTACAGATGCTGATTCTCATTCAATTTACACAGCGTTTACAGAGCACGTGTCATTTATAATTGAACTGGCAGAAATATTCCGTTGTACATTACACCTATGCTCCGTTCTCTCCTATACGTTTTTTCCATCTTCGAAGTCTCTACGACCCTTGATACATACAGCTTTATCAAATAAATATTCATGGTAATCTATTCGGGTATAAATGAAAAAAAAAACTATTTCAAGCAGAATTATATGCTGAAAAATATTGTTTTTTGTAGTAATTGGTTTGAAAAATGAACACATTGAAAGCACAAAAAAAAATTGGTGAATATCGCAATGTATAGTACACAGTAAACAAAGTCTAACATAAAAACACAAATTCATTAACTTTGACGTTCCAGACGTTCCACTACTCGAATGTCGAGTGATAAATCCGACCTGAAAGCTATCACACTCAATCATTTTCTATTGGGATCGTCAAGTAGCGATATTACCTGTATAAACTTGAATCCAGATAACAATTTTCTTCGAAGAGAATGTCAAAAAACGCAGATGTTGATTGATAGTTGCTGGATGAGATGAGAGAAGAAATATTTGTCCACGTTATCAGAGGAACAAACAATACCTCACCAAAGTTCTCTTAAAAGTTGGGACGAATGACTGCGGTTCACCTCTACTCAGGCCAAGATGGAAAAATCCGGTGGTATATGTCAATGCCGAATGCACGCTCCTCGATGAAGATTTGTCGCCTAGTACTGGAAGAAAAATAGCTCCTCTTGGAGAGGGTGACAGTGTTGAAAAAATTTTATCTTTATATATATAGTATGTTAATTGTGTTAATCTTTCTTTCGAATGTGACACCTTATTAGCGATAAAATGTTATTATTGACTGTTGAAAAACAGTTATTGTAAAAAGTCAAATGAAACCTGGCCGACTATATATTCTGTTTTATTAACTAATTCTGAATAAAAAACAACTGAAGTGGTTACAGCCAGCTCTGTCAATATATGATTTTAATGTGCTATGAAAATATTGTACACACTTGTGTTCATGCCATAAAAATCTATTATAGGTGAATTCTTTCCCAGCTAGAACTCGAAGAGAACATAGAACAGAAAACTTAATGTTAATGTACTTATATACAACTATTCTTCTTCCCATTCATTTGGTTGATCTAACTGGAAAAGACCCGCTCTAGATTTGAATATGCGTAAAGAATACAAATGGGCATACGCGCATGTGATGAATTGAAGCTGGGAATTCCATCTCCCTGTGAGGAACTTACCTGTCAACTGATCCCTTGACAGCCAATGAGTCTTGGTAAGACAGTTTTATGGCCAGCTAGCCCCCAGAGAGTCAAATATGTCTGTCTGATCGATGTAGTCAGAGTTCATTGAAATTTATAGACGTTATCCATGTGTATGAACAATAAAACGTGCGGAATACGTTAACAAGCATTTGAGAAAGAGGCTTTTGAAAAATTAATTGAATTCTGCCAGACTGTTGTACCTGAATCAAATAAGGAATATGTGACAAAGAAAGAAGCTCTTTCCGGAAGAAATTAAAGAAAGCTCGAGAGCAATATCTCTCCACTGCCCTTCGAGTTACATGTTTAATGTCTCCACATTCCAACATCAACTGGAGACTGTTGACAGTTTTAGACTGAACGTGTAGGTTTTTGGCATACCATCAGTCCAGGAGGGCCAAGCCAAGCCGTCAGCCTTGGCGCGCGGGCCACTATTGTACGTGGAGGGGTACCTTCTACTACCACTCTGACGCAGGTGTGAAGTAGGAATGAAAAAAGGCATTGAGTGAGCCTTTGTTGTGGTGGGTGGGTGACGAAACCGTTATATCGATTTCATGTAGCACTGTTCGCAATACCTTGAAAGTGTATACCGGAAGTAACCAAAAATGTGGTTACTGTGAAATGCTTTAGCGTTGGTATCGATATTGCGGGAGTCGTAGAAAATCACAGGTGAGAGTTTAGTTTAGCAGTAACATAGGATTATCTCTTTCATACCCAATCTGTACACCAGACACACGTAACTATACATGCTCTTAGATCTGAAATTATCTGTGTTATGTCTGTTTTTAGTTTTCAATCGCATTTTTCTGTATCTGGTTAGAGAAGGCACTTCTGTTACATTATTTTTGGCACCATTTCCGAGGCACTGTTTCAGAGGCACTGTACTACTATTTCGCGATACTATTTCGGCAATCAACTTTTTACTGAAAGCTGGAATGTACTGACCTGAACTGTACTGTACTGTTTCGGTCTCTGAAACTGCGTCCTTTTTTTATGGAACTTTTGAGAGGCAAATTGATTCTTTGTCGGTCATTTGTTTATTTCAGTGACAAACGAATAATTGTTATAATACTACAACGGTATCGTTTGTGGTCATAGTGAACCTTTCGTCGGTGGTCCATTGTTTGTAATTCATTGCCAAATTCATGATTCAGGGGGTCCGTTTATCGATGCCACGATAAATGAGTTGTTTGAGAGATAGTGAGTCTTCTTTGGAATCAGCTTTTGAAAGTTTGTGAATGGTTCTCTATACACAGAACAACCAATATTCTTATCATATGTGCGATCATTACACCATAACTAATTTTTTCTGCGAAGGAACATAATGATCAGGGTTTTGTGAGAGATTCACGAAACAATTGATAGAGTTATCTACGCATATTTCTGTGTCACCCGTTGAATATGCTGAGTAAAAAAAATACTCAACTATCGTCTCTGCTAAGGTGATTTCAATTATTCGAACATCATATTATTTACATTTTGTTCCATCTCAAACTCAGGAGATGTGCAAAATAGAGACCTTTCTTCTTGCCAGTGTATCTGAAGGTTGGAAAATTTTCAATTGAATTATACTCAGAAATATTGTTAGTTCGTTTTATTTTTATTCCTTCAAGAGAAAGTCATTTTCGAATACTAAGGCCTCTCGCCCATTGGAAACTGCGATAAGTTGCGAAATCAATTCGTCAGAATTCAGACAACGGACGAACGATCCAAACACATAAATCGGTGGAACCGCGTCCACTGGACCCGTATTGTTCCTCAGATTCAATTGTGATTAGTGCGAATTGAGACTCAAAAATGGACTGTGAAAAGTTAATTTCGTTTGTTCAAGAAAGGAAGTATCTATGGGACCCAACAGTAAAGTAACTATTTCATGCGTAACAAGTAACTTCCATAAATGGGATTCACCCCCATTTCTCGCCTTCGTCGATATCGCATGTGCCTAATACGACTATGAATCAATGGTGATAATTCCAAAGCGTAAATTTCTTCATCAGAATGATCAGAAAAATTAAAAAAATTAAAAAACCCTTTCCGAAGAGCTTTCTCGCCTACTTACAATCCAGACGAATATTGAGGCACTGGACGATGTGCATCGCACAATTTCGGACAAACGGCGTTCGCACGAATTCGTTGCTTCACAGTTCGCAGCTTTCTGCTTCCAGTGGACGAAAAGCCTGGTACTATCTCAATCCGATAATTCCTTTGTGATAGTAAATTCTTCTGACCTTGAAACCACATTAAACATGCAACCACATATACACCTGCAATATAGGGAGAGTATATATTCTTCTACTCTCCAGGAATTATAAACTCATTAACAAAACATCAAGTTGACGTTCCTGATACATTTTTTAGGCACATCTCAGCCATTGTAATCAGACCATAAAATATGTACCTGAAGTTCTAGCACAGCTATAACATTCCACACTCATAGCTTCGGCTTATCCATAACAAACTTGACGTGGTATGAACTGTCATGAGTTTTAGGTTCGGCACAATACACTCCACATAGCCAATATCATTTTCACTTCAATAAAATCATTCATCTTTGTTCTAATGTGAATCACGGAACTAACTAGCTCTCTACAGGACATTAGCCCGCCATACACACAGAGGTTTGTCCGAGGACTCAATCCAGCACGGTTCGAGGCCCGCTACGGTCTCATCATGCAGAGACTTGTCTGACAGTTAAAGTCGACAGATTGTTTTCTGGTACCATAAACATTACAGTTTTTTCCCTGTTAAGCAAGTGGGCTTGAATTATTTTCATTGTAAAATATGGCTGAAAGCATAGACACTCGTTTTATGGGCAAAGAGTTTTTAACGGATTTTATAGAAATCTATAAAAGTCATCCAGCTTTATGGAAGATGAAGTCGAATGAATAATTCAACAAGAATTTAAAGACTACGGGTTATGAAGCGTTGATTAAATATTGCAAAAAAGTGTATCCTGGTGCGGACCGGAGTTTTGTTTCTAAAAAAATTCAGAATTTGAGGGGGTGCTTTAGGAAAGCAAAGTGTTGAAAGTGAGGATATGCATTTCTGCTGAACATTTTGTCACCAACAACTATACATATGTCACCAGGCGACGGGAAGACAATCACTAAAAACTTTTGTCAAGACTGAATTCCACAGTTTTGGCAAAGTCGGCAGTCAAGTTGACAGATTTCGCCACTAACAAACAGTTTTGTCTGCAACAGATGAAATACGTCAGAGTTGTCTGCGGACATATCTGTTCTAGTTAGTGAAGTAACAAAGATTAGTCTGTCACATGCCGAATCCGCGAAAGACCGCAGACTTAAACTGTGCTGGATGAAGTCCTCAGACAAACCTCTGTGTGTATGGCGGGCTATTCTCTCATACTGCTACATTTAGGAGAATCGTTTACTTGGATACCTACCATTTCAATTTTTTCTCAAGTTTCATTTCGATATGGGCAAAAAAATCATTTACCATTCCATGTAAACTTGGCACATTGTCGTACTCTGCACAGCAAATACCTATGAAAACTCCAGTAATGCAATAATGTTCCGATGATATTGTTATCTGATAATCTACAGGAGAATTGCAACATTGCACTGATACCCATTCCCGATTGGCTACTCAACCCACCAGCAAGAATAGGACCGTGACGTCACGGGCCTGAAATTTTTGAATTTCATTAACTCATATCTCGACTATTACGCAAAGTATGAAGATGGGAGAGAAGTGTTTCATCATGAATTCGAAAAAATTGTCCCTAGAAATGAATAAAAAAATATGAAAGAAGCTTATGTTCCATATTGACTGTGGAAGAGGCAATGTAAAAGGCAATAGGCAAAGTTATTTTTTTGTATATCGCGGGAAAACAGACGATTATTGAAAACTAATACGAAATGATTTCTCCGTACCTGATATTCCAGTAGTAGGGAGGAGAAGATGACCCATCTCATTTCTTACTCTTCTTCTTCTCTTCGTAGGCCAAGAGCCAGAGCAAAAAAAGTAGGTTCATAATGCAATCTTCTACAGAATTGATTTTCTTGTTGGAAAATGTTTGGGGGTGTCCCCTGAATATAAATTCAAGTTGGCGGGACAGGGAGGGTTGAGCTTCAGCCGCCATCTTGGATAACACGTTTTATCAAATATCTCGTGAACCGTGCGTCGTACGACAAAAACAGTGGGGATCATTTTCGTAGATAATAAAATTCTCTTCAACTTTTATTCGAAACTTTTTTCCGTATAGTGCATAGGTTTTCATTTATAGCGCGCCAAACTTTTCCCAGCATGGTTGTTGCTAAATATATAGTTAACGGTTGATGAAACAGTATAAATGGCAGTATTTTGGCGCGCTATAAATAAAAACCTATGCTTCATACAATAAAAAGTTTCAAATGAAAGTTGCAGAGAATTTCATTATCTACAAAAACGATCCCTACTGTTTTTATCGTACGATGCACGGTTCACGATATATTCAATAAAACGTGTTTTCCAAGATGGCGGCTGAAGCTCAACCCCCCCCCCCTCCCCTTCCCGCCAACTTGAATTTACATTCAGGGGACACCCCCGAACATTTTCCAACAAGAATATCAATTCTGTAGAAGATTGCAGAAAAAAAGTACCTGGCTCTTGACCTATCGCTTGTCAATCAATTATTCAAGTATTATGGATGCATGAGTCCCTTGACATTATCAGTGTCAAACAGAGATTATATCTGGGTACTCATATGTTTTCATATAAATTGAAAAATGACATGCTTCCCAAATACCTGAAGGACAACTTAGAACTTTCAAGCTACAATACAAATTATAATACAAGGAATTCCATTGAAATCAAATTGAAAAGGTATAATACAAGTTTTGGACAAAATCACCTTTTTTATAAAGGCTTGACAACTTTCAATGAATTGCCATTAGAAATTAAAAATTGTGAAAGATTAACAAATTTCCGAAAAATATCCACAAATTTTGTTAAAACGAACATTGAATTCTGAAAAATTTGGATTTTTTGTCCTAGAATAGATCTTTACAATTTGAATTTTATACAAAGTGTACTTGTGGAAATAATATATTCCAACTTATTCTTCTATATCAATGATCAATAGTTGAATATTATACTTTAAGATGATTGTAATAAGTAGCTTTATAGCTAAATGAATTTATTTATTATTATTATTATAATTTGTTGAGTGATAAAGTGACGGAGAAATGATATACAGTGAACCTTTTTTTTCCTTATGATTATGTTCATTTATGAGTCTCGTCAATATACTTTCAACATATTTTCACAAATGGGTGCCATCTTCCACCAGGACGATGAAGTATACTAATATCTGATGACGAATATAAGCGAGTCTACACTTCCGTATAACTCATTGATAGGTCCGTTTTTGCATTGCTTAATATTTTGATCTGTACTAAATGATGGATCGTTCAAAGATATCCGAGAATAATATTTGAATTTTCGAATAAATTTTTTTTTCAGGTGTATAGTGATATTTCTCAACAATCACGAAAGTCCATCAAAATTGGGTGGTGCATACCTTCATCTTGCACCATTCACGATTTGGAACATAATCTCAACGAGTACTTAGAGAATGTAGAAAACAGATTCAAGACTGAGAATGTATCATATACAGCTAAATTTTCAGATATATTTTGTCATACAGCAGATGATGGTCGGTATTTCGATAAGGCGGATATTTCATTCTGGTGAGTATTTATACATATGAGGTGACTTGTTTCAGGAAAATTCTATCAGAATTCGTGAACCAGCAACGTAGTGTATTACAACATGATTAAGGCTTTCGCGGCCGAGGTTTTCAAGATTCGTGGATTCCGGTAGTTGTAGTTGTAGTTAGAGCACTCCATACTACCTGAATCCATTAAAAATATGCTTCACGAAGTCTTAATATAACCTTCAAACCCGAACCAAAGTGGTGATAACGTAGTATATGTACTTAATGTCAAAGGTGAAGATGCATCAGATCATATTCATACAGTTCTTTGCTGGGCTTGGTAAGTCTTTTCATGGTTGGAGAGATCGTGAAATATTCTTGGATTGCAAAAACCGGTATGTAGGTGATTATTCCACTAATGAGATAATGATTTCTGGTCTGTTTAAATTTTTTTGCCAATGTTGGTTCAAACTTCCATTTATCGAAACATGTCAGAAATTCAACAGATCGAAAAAAATTGAACTGAAACAGTCGAATTCGAACAAGAGAATCTAAATCCACAGTCCATGAAATAATGAAAATAAGAGAAATGCAAGAATGAGAACGATACATTCAAATGAGCGGAAAGTAAATGACAAGCGATTATGAGAATGAGAACCTACCAAAAAAACTAATTTTGTCAAAGAACGAAATTGAAATCAATGGCAATGAAATCTAAGAAGAATATCGATCACAACCATTTGAAAAAATTGAAATTCGAAAGAATTGAATTACTGAGATGTTGAAATATATTTATGGAAGCATTGCGTTGTCTATCTGAGTACAAACAAACACCGATCTTGAGCCTACGGTCGATGTACGAGGGCGGAGTGTTACCAGAGCTGGCTGTGCATGTATCATGTATTTTTATAATTGTGAAATAATGTGAATTAGTCAATATCTCCCAAATATCTGGAATACCTGATGATTTTTGTCGAAACTCAAGCTTGAATCAAGAAATTAGAGTTTTGATAATAATTATAACTTAAAAAGCTTTCTTCAGATATTTGTTGTTCTAGATTATGACTTTGTGTTATTTTTATTTCTGCCCTTTTATTCTTACTGGGACAATTGACTGATGAGAATTCATATGCTGAAAACACAACGGAAGATCCTTCATATCGTATGTTTTCTAGAAAAATTGAATCAGAATGTTTCACTCAATTGTTTTGAATAAGTTCAAGAAAACAGGTGTGAACACCAACTCTCCACCGTATTAATGCTTACTTGCAGTTTTCACAGTGAGAAATACTCTTGATTTCAGTTCATAATTTGAGGTCATTCGCAAAGAACAGATTTTTAACAGTTTTAATGTCGCACAGATCGTTTATGGATATTAAAAACAATAGTGGACCAAGACTGGACCCTTGGGGATCCCAGAGGTAACTATAAAGGAATCAGACTTATATGATTATTTATACTCTATAGACTGCTTTCTATTAAGAAGGTTTCACTAGAAAGGTGAAATCAAAGTATCGGAGAAGCCCATTTTACACAGTTTGGTGAGGAGAACGTCATTATTTATCTCATCAGAAACCCACAGAAAATCCAAGTATATGACATCTACTTGACCCCGACTATCTAAAAAGTAAGTGATACATGATCTCTTCTGTACGAAACCGTGTTGTTGTATGAACAAAGGATATGTTTATGAAAAAGTTTGTATTTTTTTTCGACAAACGTAGATCGTTTTTTCTGTAATTCAAGTTGAATGAAAGAATTTCTCACAATATTTTGGAAAACTCCCTGTTACTGGTTCATTGATTCTGGTTACTCATATGATTCTAATGTATTTATTCCTAGCCTCTTGGCATTGATTTTAGTAATTCTGGTATTACTCGGTACTACTTATGACCATTTGAAGAGTTCGCAGAGAGCTGATGAAAAACCTTTCAAACGTGAGTATTCAAGAAACTTCTTCGATTTTTGAGTATTATCAAAAACCTGATGCCTTTTATTTAGATCATAAGAGCCTCTCCAGATGAAGTGTTTTTCACGCGAGCCCAATCGCATGACTAGTTCAAAAAAAACTTCAAAAGGAATCGACGTAGTTCAAAGCATGTTAGAAGAACAACTGAATATATAGTTGCCTTTTTTGTTTTTAATGAGACAATTCAATCGACTCTCTGTTTGAGTGCGATACGAATATGTTGATATCTATTTTCTGTAGTCTCATCAAAGAGCTTGAAAATAGGGTCAAAGAATCGTACCAAAGTTTATATGAATGTTCATTATTTCGCTCATAGTTTTACTAAGTGTATTATATCGTGTATGTTTAACTCCATCAGTTTTGACTCGTAGATTCTTACAATATTTTTTCTGCTACTCTCTACTCATTTCGTGAATGTACAAGGGATAATCTACTTGGTGCTCAAATGAATATGGAAGGTGCCGTCATCCTTCTCCTCATGATTTTTCAATAATATTTCTAGAGAGATAAATTTCGTAAACTGTATCATTTCAATTTCTATGGAAGTATTATATGAGATATCAAAACATACGCTTCTTTCGTTTTTCTTGATCAAAATTGCTATGCTCAATGTTTTGAGAACTAATTGAAATATATTTGCATATTTTTTCAGGTTCCCTGTCTTCGAAACTTATGATGGCATTTTCGATAAGAGAAAACTTCAGTGAACTGAATATAGCGGATAACTCCAATCCAGCTCTGTCCATTCTGTATGGTGTCCGAACAATCTGCATATTATTCATCATAATCTCTCATCGATTCGGTACTTTCATTTCGTCAGCAATACTGAACTTCAATTACTTGGAAACGGTGAGTTCCTCAAAGTTTCGGTTCCATTTAACTATCACTTGATATGCCAGTAGTGCTTGAATTATTTCCTGAAATTCTTTGATGAATTAAAACAGTTAATGATAACATTCAAAATTCAAGCTCCACCTCTGCATAGTTGCTGACTGAGCTGACGTTTTTGTTCTTGTCCAAGGTTTTGATAAGAGGAGGGGGAGGGGACTTTTGAGACGCACTGTGTACACACACACACATATCTGATTGCACGCTTTTGTAATATGAATACGAAATTCATTGATAGATCAATCGACTTACCTGAAGGAATATTAATCATAATTTTCCGAGCTTGTCTTCCGACATAATTACACACACTGTAGTTCCGTATCTCATACCCAACGGTACGTTTTTATAGCAGGGTATAAAAAATTCACAAAAAATTCACAAAAAATCTCGAGCTACATCGCCACTGAATACCGCTGATAAGGAAGATTCATTCCGTTTGAGTCTGCAATATCACACGTTATTAAGGGTTTGGCGAATTGGGAGGGAGGGTTGTAATTATATCGGAAGACAAGCTCGGAAATATTCCTTCAGGTAAGTCGATTATTCTTTCAATTTTCCTTCACTTGTCTTCCGACATAATTACACACCCTGTAGATGTTTGAAGCAGTGTGATTTTGATCCCTGAGTGAGTAAAACTGAGAATGATGTACTTGTTACTTTTTACCAGTATATTCAATTATACCCAATATATACATACTTGTATACTCACATATATACACGTGTATACACTAGCACATGTACAAATAGGAAAGTTAATGGCTATACAACTTATAACAATTATACTACATATAATATAACGCAATTCGTTAACAATAGTCTCACTTCTAGAATAATAACTCAAATTAATCTTCCAAGTTAAGACCTAATATTGTATTTGCAAAAATTACATCGTCGGTTCCAACTGGCCCATTATAGAATTGGAAAAATACATTTGCTGATTCAGACCACCCTGCTGTACGTTTTATACTGTTGATGTTTACCCCTGCCCTGAAAGCAGCTGTCGTAGTAGCGTGGCGGACACTATGGCTTTTGAATACGTCGGTATTGAGGCCACTTTCACTCAATACCTTCTTTATCCACCTGCTGATAGTCTGCGAGCTTGCGGGATGAATTGGTTGTTTATAGGTCAACACCAAATAGTCGTAATCATTACGATCGGCAGATGTTATATTCAAGTAATGATCTATAGTTGTGGCAACACACAACTCTGGTTTGGAAGTGAAATAAGGAAATATTAATGAAGGCTGTGGTCTTTTAGGGCCTGAGGTTTCAATTCTTTCAGATATTCTGAATTCGAGTTTGCCTTCATGTCTAATCATGTCACTCAATCGTATTTTCGAGATAGTTTGAACCCTATGAGCAGTTGTAAGCGCTATCAACTTGACCAATTTCCACGTAAGTTGTTCCAAATTGAGCAAATTCAATGGATA
The DNA here is from genome assembly GCA_032362365.1 of Zygogramma bicolorata. Classification (NCBI taxonomy): domain Eukaryota; kingdom Metazoa; phylum Arthropoda; class Insecta; order Coleoptera; family Chrysomelidae; genus Zygogramma; species Zygogramma bicolorata. The sequence continues at coordinate 517,035 of JAVJAQ010003745.1, forward strand.
CAAATTATTGAGGTACCGTAATACTGGTTCTGGATTCCAAGTGCATGTATATTTCGGAGTTGTCGGTTTTATGTTACATGCTCCCCTTAACAATCGTTCGATTATTCTCTCATCATCGTTATTTGGATTGAAAATAAGATTCAATGCTGATCTGTGACAGTTGATAACCAAGTACGAGTTGCCAGTCTCAATAGCTTTCACCAAGAATTCAATAAATGTATTCAAATTATAGCTGAGTGGGTTCATTTTTATGTCGTTTCAAAATTGCCAATATTTTTTATAGGTCGCCGACCTTGAGGGTACTGGTCGTTATAGATTCCATTATAATTGGGATTATAGTGTTCTATTATCTAATTTCATTTTCCAGATTTTCAGCGGTTTCTATGTGAGGTGATTCTATAGTTTGTGTTCCGGTATCGATATTTTTATAAATTTCCTGTTATGTTTGGATATACATTTATTTGTTGCAAGTTGAGGTTCGAGTTGAGTCGAATTTTTTGTTGGATAAGTCTGTTTCTCAATTGTACGCTTCAGATATAAGATTTCGGCCTCATCTTCCTCAGTGTACATTTTATATTATCTGTGACGCTCCTTCGACGAAGAGTGAGTGGCCTTGTTTTAGTTATTGTATGTAACTTGCTTGTGATTTATAGTTCTCGGTTGACACATCATTCTGAATTCCTCGAACTTGAATTTTTTTTTTGTAGCATCATGCAACTTTTGAAGAGAACTTTGAAGCAGTTGGTGACGATTTAGTAATTTTGGGCGGAATATTTGCAACATCCGTAGTTAACCATTTCTCCCAATGTTGTGAAAAAAAACCTTCAACTTTGTTCTTTTTACAAAAAACCTGAAACAGGTGCGGAGAGAATTTCCTCGTGTGCAAACTGATTTGAAATAAATATATATATATATATATATATATATATATATATATATATTTGATAATCTATTTATCAGTTTCCTGATTTCTTCGCTTCATAGCAAATATTACTTTCTACTTGTATCATTTCAGATACATTTGTGGATTCGATTTTCGATAACACTCTGAGAGTGCTTGTCATTATTTCTGCAAACGCAGTTGTTAGTTGACGTGGCGAACTTTCACCACTGACGGAAAACTATGACAGCATTTTCTTAGAGTCTTAGAGTGTTACATCCTAGGGGTGGTTCCACTTATGTGTCGCTTGCCGTATAGGCACGATTCATTTCAAATCCTCTGTCCTTCTATCACAATTTGTCTTCGATACGAGGACCATGCCAACCCGCAGCTGATGAAGACCAAAGCCAGGAACAGCTAGTTGTCTTGTGGTGGGCATTTCGAATTGAATGCAAATTGTGATCTAATCTATTCACAGTTTCCTGATTTCGTTGCTTCATAGCAAATATTACTTTCTACTTATATATATATATATATATATATATATATATATATATATATATATATATATATATATATATATATATATATATAAGTAAAATGGAAGTTCTTTGCTGAACGGTAACAATATGAGGAAGATTGTTATTGGGTAAAGCAGCAAGCAGAAATGTGTACTCTTTCAACACTTTATTCCAATATTTCGACAGTTGTTACTGTCATCGTCAAGGAAGCTACAAATAATATGATATCATATAAAGAACAAACAGGAAAATGAATTATTACTCACAGTGTCGGCGAGAATGATTGCTTTTGTGTTTTAATTTGAGCAACATCATTTTTTGACATTAGATCGAAACGACTAAAAAATGTTTACATCGAAACTTTTTTGTTTGAAATATCAATTGTTTGGTCAAAGTCATTTTTGTTTTGTTTTGAATGAAAATAAGTTTTTTAGGTTAGGAATAAATAGACAGAAAGATGAAGTTTGACAATATATACACCCAAATAGCACAAGTATATGTGCTCTGCATATGTACGGTGAGGATGCATTGTACGTATTTAGGACGTACTTTTGTCTCCGACAGACGTACATAAGACCTCCCTGCGACTTACCGTTTCCGCATAGTCGGTAATCCCAGGTACGTACTTTTCTAGTCCACACACGACCTGAAATGTTCAGAAAGGGGAACTGTTTGGGACATTCCGAAAACGTACATTTTCCATTCTGTTTGCGCTATCCCAAGTAGACCAAACATATTTGACCAATATTGGTTCAATATTACGGGAATATCAACCTTATATTGTAGATGATATCAATAGTGGCCACAAAAAATGTAAACATTCGGCGATATGAGCTCAATATTCGAAAACAACGTAATGATATATCATATGATAACACTTAATGTATCTAAGTTTTCATATTCGGGATTATTCATTTCTTTTTTACCAAATAGTCAAGTTGGAAATTTTACTCATTCACGTGTACTAACCATCTAACCGAATACTTACCTGGAAAAAGACCTGGCTGCTGCGGGGCTTGAACTCTCGACTTTTTCTATGGAGATATTATTGTCGACCACTGTTACGCTCTACGGCACGGAGAGACTTGTTTTTAAGAAGGAGTTGGGTGCTATAGATGTGATGACTTCAAGTTAGTTTTGTTCGAGATAATATTAAAATTTCAGAAAGTTCAGTAACAATGAAAATATATTCGAAAAAACACTAAAGGATCACTGTCTCATGTGATGGCGGTTTTGGAATATCAAACTTGCTGTGCAAAAATTTCTGTATATAATTTTCTGGTATTTAAATTCACCACATGTCGATGTTTCAATTTTTCCAAATTTTTTTAGGAATAATTCATTATGAATATTCCATTACCAATATTGATATATGTATGAATACACTAAGTGATCACTCTCAAAATCCCAATACCCCTTGAACCGAAAGGGACCCAATACGTACGTACTTGGGAGGTCCAAACAGTATGTACATACTAACAGAAATGTAGAAAATGAAAGGAACCCAATCCGTACGTACTTGGGAGGTCCAAACAGTATGTACAAAAAAGTACGTCAACGAGACGTCCAGATAGTATGTACATACGATTTCCAAAAATATACGTCATAACTATTATGTCCCGCAAACGTTTCGAAATATACGTATCTGAAAGGGACTCAATATGTACGCACCTGGAAGGTCCAAATAGTACGAACATAGTTCTTCCAAACATGTACGTAAATGATACGTCTGAGCAGTACGTACATGGGATTCACAAAAAACACGTCATTGGTATGTCCCCAATTCATTCCGAAAAGTACGTACCTGAAGAGGAGTTAATGTAAACGTATCAGGGACACTTAATAAAGTACGTACATAGTACTTCCAAGCATGTACGTTTTTATTACATTCCGATTGGAACGGGACCAAGTATGTACCTACATTGGACGTCTAACCAGTACATACATGGTACATCCGGTAATGTACGTTCTTCGAATGTCTCCTATCCGTCCCGGGACGTATCGACGTAACTGGGACATAAATGGTTCGTCTTCAGGACGTCGTGTGCTATTTGGGCAGCGGCTGTTATATAACTGAAGTGTCAATTTATAATGATTAGAGAAGCCAATTTCAATGATTTTGAGTTATTGAACTATGGAATAATAGTTGCGGATTTTTATCAATTTATTCATACTTATTATCACTTGATAAAAATCCGCAACTATCATTCCATAGTTCAATTACTTAAAATCATTGAAATTGGCTTCTTTATTCATTATAAATTGACACTTCAGTTATATAACAGCCGCTGTATCATATATTGTCAAACTTCATCTTTCTGTCTATTCATTCCTAACCTAAAAAACTAATTTTTTTTCAAAACAAAACAAAAATGACTTTGACCAAACAATTGATATTTCAAACAAAAAAATTTCGATGTAAACATTTTTTTGTCGTTTCGATCTCCTGTCAAAAAATGATGTTGCTCAAATTTAGGCCCTTTTTTTGACTGCAACCATAAAAAATGGAAAGTTTATTGAACTTTTCAGAGGGATATCATTTTCTGTGTGATTTACGTCGTATTGACTGTGTTTTTGGGTGAGATTATTAGACCACCACTTCTCACGTGAAGAAACCATATGCTCCCCAAAAATGATAAATGCTTGAGTAAGCAAGTGTATAGCGAAACACGTGTGGCGATTTCTCGAACCCATTGTTCTGAAAAAATTGTTCTAAAATTGTTCGTTTTCGTTAACCAGCTGACGAACGTCAACCCTCAGAAGCCGAATCTTGTGCGAGCAATGGATCAACAAGGCCTTACCTTTTAACGTGCGATTACCCAGCACGGTGGCCCGGCGAGGATTCGAGCCCCGGCCTTCTGCTTCACAGGCAGATATGCTAACCACTACACTACAGATAATCGTAGTGATAATCGTATAGAAACTAATATTCTTTTCTGAATATTATTTGCATTACACTCAGCTACGTGATTCGTATTCTTCATAGACGCGCTCTACGCTGAAGGAATGAATGAATACAGGCACACATAACAGAAGTCTATTTTGTTCATGGATATATGTTCTTTTGAATCTCTGATTTCTGAACGAAATATGTTATATTCAGCTGATCAGTGATGAAATCAGACCGGCTATTGAATAGATGAGAAAATTCAGGTGTGAAAATCAAGTTTATTGGTTCCGTACGAGACAGACTGCAAAATCATACTGGAGATTTTTTTACTTTCTCCGCTGTTTCTTATCAATGTCGAAACAATTTGATTTATCTTGATCTAGAATTTTTTCTTCGGTTCGACAACGAAAAGCCACATAAAAAGATCAAATTCAGAATTTCAGAAAGGTTTCTTGTGATTCTTCCATCTTCTTCGAAATGATGAAAGCCCAAATAAGAAAAAAAATTCCATGGGGAAAATAAAATCGATCAAGCCATAGCCATAGATATTCCGATTACCAGAATACAAAGTGCTACAAAATAAGCAACCTCAAGCAAGCAAAAAAAAATTATCCTACTTGAGGAAGCTATTGTATATCAAAACACTTGTCGCGGTTATCATTAGTGGAAATCATACAGGAAACTCATATTTTCTGTTGAAAAAGGGTTGTTGCATCTTTGAATGACGGCTTTTTTCTGATAGACAGTTTGAATTCGAACAGAGAGTGTTAACCGAGAATGCAATAATATTTTCGAAAAATCCAAGAAGAAAAATAAGAATGTTTTCTGTGCGTCCTTTGGCGTGGCTGGAGCTGTCAATACTGTTGATCATAAGTATTTTGATCAATATACTCGAGAACGTTCAAATAACAGGTGCCACAATGCAATGATTGCGCACTCATCTTAAAAACAGAAACCAAATCAGCGACTCCCCAGATGATAAATCTACTGTGAAAATTTGTCGGTCCCCAGGGCACAAATCTTTTCAATTTATATAAATAGACCCTCGAACCTATAAAGCTCTGGATATATATCATCATTTGCTAATAATAATAATAATAATAATAATAAAGTGTCTTTATTTCAGGCGGAGTTCAGTCAGAGACTGCTCTTACACTCAACCTTAAAAATGTTATTACAGTAACATAGCCTAATTAGTACAAAAAAAATGATTACTGAAATAACAAAGAATGAATTAAAATAATAAATAATAAATTGAATTCTATCATTACAGGAGTAATATAACGACAATGACAAAGATTTATCTGCATCAAGGTTTGCAATTAACATATGACATCACGTTATCCACAAAGATCAGGTTTACCTCTGAGAACTATTTTCACTGAGTGTCCAATAAGTATTGCTTGAATTTTTCTTTAAAACGTGGTAAAGAATTTCGTTTGATGGTGAAAGGAATTGAATTGTAGAGTGAGGGGGCGGCATAGCTGAAAGATTTTTTGAAAAAGGTAGTTGAGTGCTTTGGTATATGCAGGAGATTTATATGTCTCAAGGTTCGATTGTGTATGGACGATCTGAGCTTCAGGCACTCTCTGAGGTATTGAGGAGTGGAGGTTAGCATTATTTTATGGATCAGACATGCAAAATGGTGTTTTCTTCTTACGTCCATTCTCAACCAATTCAATGATTTAATTTTTGCAGATACGTGATCTCTTCTATTCAAATTAAAGATGTACCTAATACAGCGATTTTGAACTTTTTGGACTTTATCACTATGAATTTTATTAAGGCAGGAACCATAGATCGTGTCACCGTAATTGAAAAATGACAGAACCAAGGATTCACAGAGAAGAGTTCTAAGTTCTCTATTCAGAATATCACGACTCATGTATAGCCTTCTTAGGGAGCAATAGGTTTTCTTCATGATGGCATTGATATGCGAACTGAAACAGAATTTTTGATCCAAAATGATTCCCAAGTTCTTAACGCTTTTTTGAAATTCTAAATGTTGACCCTGCACCAAAACTGAAGAACTTTCTTCTACCCTTCGAATATTTTTTTCATTTCCAAAAACTATAACACAAGATTTGGTGGCATTAACTCTCAAACAATGTTTTGAAGAAATTGAAATAAGACTCTCAATGTCACTATTGATTTTTCCAATTGACTGTTGAATATTTTCTGTACTGAAATTCATATAGAGTTGTGTGTCGTCAGCATAAAAGTGTGACTTACAGGAATGCAGAGCCTTTTGAAAATCAGATGTGTACAATATGAAAAGCAGTGGTCCTAGAATGGAACCCTGAGGTACCCCGGCTTCAAGCGTGCGTAATTCCGAGCAATTCCCATTCAGAGATACTCTCTGTTTTCTGTCATTGAAATAGGAGGACATGAGATGGTGCGATTTATATGAAAATCCATAAAATTTCAATTTGGCTAACATTAATTTGTAACTGATCTTATCGAATGCTTTCGAGTAGTCGAGCATCACAAGTGCAGACACTTCACCACAATCAACACTTCCAATTATTTCATTACTTATTTTCATAACTGCACTTGTTGTGCTATGTCCCGCCCTGAAACCAGATTGATTTGGTGGAATAATTTCATTAGCATTAAGATAATCAACAATTTGAGCATGCATTAGCTTTTCCATTAATTTTGACATGACCGGTAGAATACTAATTGGGCGAATCTCATTTAAACAAGTTGGATTTGGAATTTTGTTTAGGGGTTTCACAGAAGCCACTTTCCAAATATCTGGGAAAATACCATCTATCAAACATTTATTTATAATAAATGTTAGGACCGGATTCAAATGCGGCATGCAGTATAAAAGCATTTTGGTAGATATGAAATCAACACCATATGCATTTGATTTGATAGATCGAAGAACTTTATATACTTCATTCTCAGATACTGGACTGAATGAGAAAATTTGACCTTCCTTGTAGTTGTTATTATTATAATATGTGAGCAGTTCCTCACACGGCTCTTCATATTGACAGACTGAGACAAAGTAATCATTTAGAGTATCCGGATTTGAGAGTTCATTCGGTATGCAAGCAGATGCTTTTTCTTTAGTAACTTTCATGTTATTAAGAGTTTGCCAGAGCTCTTTACTTTTTTTTGTTCGGTGAATGAACTCAATATATGCTTTTTTTTCGCGTTTTACTGCTGAATTTGTAAAATTGCGTAGCGTTTTAAAAGCTTCCCAGTCTACGGGATCACGTGTTGATTTAAATTTTGTCAAGGCTTTTTTTTTATTTTTTATCATTATCTTTACAATATCAGTGATCCATGGAGCTCTTGGTTTAGAGATTCTGACAGTCTTTATTGGGGCATGTTCATTGAAAATTGCCAATAAATTATTGTTCAGAAATGATAAATTATCATTTATATCTTCATAGTGATAAATTCCATCCCAATTAATGTTTTCAAGATCATTCAAAAAAAGATCATGATTGAAGTAATTAAAATCTCTATAAGTGAACACGGATTGCTTACCCTGTTCAGCTGAGCATGATAACTCACAAGTTATCAAACGATGATCTGAAATATCACGCACGTCATATAATAAAGGCTCATTTATTGTCACAGAATCACTGACAACTACCACATCTATGAGGGTTTCACTATAAGGTGTTACTCTCGTAGCTTCCGTGACGATCTGGGTTAGACTATAGGACTCCAGAAACTCAGAAAATTTCATAACATTTGAGTTAGTTGTATTAAATTGATGACACTTTAATTGACCTCTTTTTATCATTGTAGGATCATAAGCATTCATGAGCTACTGGACTGAATCATTATTGAACATGAAAATGAATTATGAAATTATGAATAATATGATTGTATATTCTCTACAAAATTTATGATCTGTCAATATGTTGTTGATCCAAATAGTACTGAAGTCATCATATATATGTATATATATATATATATATATATATATATATATATATATATATATATATATATATATATATATATATATATATATATATATATATATATATATATATACGTTAGCATGAAGATTCTCACGGACGAAGTCTGAGTGACGAAACTCAATCATCACCTAGAAGATGGCAAATGAGACTTTGCCGAAACGTTGTGACAATTATCCTTCAGGGGATCAAAACCACAGAACACGGAATGAAACCCGAAAAAACAACTCATCATCATATATATATATATATATATATATATATATATATATATATATATATATATATATATATATATATATATATATATATATATATATATATATATATATATATATATATATATATATATATTACTTCCTATATACCACTGAATAAAAAGATTGAACAACGTTCATTTCCGTTATTTTAACAATGGTTTTTTAAAAATTGGTATCATTTCCTGAAAAAATGACATTGGGTCGTTCTCTTCTTGCAATAAGATGCCGGAGAGTCTGAAGAAACACTTCTGTAGGAAGTGAGGACCATAATTCCAAATGTACTGCTCTATATATCCCACAAGTGAACAGAGCAATCCATGCTTTCAGGAAAAGAGGACCAGCGAGATCTACAACTACAACTTCAAAAGCAGCAGCATCTCGAACACGGTCGAAATGAAGAGCAGAAGGAGTTACCTCTAAACTTTTGCATGAAAACCTTTCGCAACGAATACATTTGAAAATTACAGATCTTGTTGTTCTACGCTCTGCTAGAATCCAGAACTTCAATCTGATAGGACTCAATGAACATTGAACGCCAACATGACAAGCATTTTCATATTCCTCTAGAATCAAATTCTCCACCAAGGGATGCTTCGAAGGAAGTAGTATCGGATAACGAAAGTCAAAACTATCCGCACGATTGACCAATTCTGTTTTCACTCTGAGAAGACCCAATTCATCTTCAAATGGTGTCAAACTCATGAGAGCACTTACATGTTCACCATCAGGAAAACATTCATACTGAATACATTTCAACACATATAATTCTACCTCTGAAATTTCGGAAACCGTCAGAACACCATCAGATTGGGCTCGAAGAGACTTACAATTGTGAATCAATCTTCTGATCCAACCAACCATTCGTACAACTTTATGGAATTCGGAAAAACATATATAGTTCCAATTTCTATCAACTTTATCATAATTTAACTCGGGTCCCTCCCACCATCTACATTCTCAATTCATTATTCCAACCCATTTTTTTTCCACTTGAAATGAAGGAGTAAATTCGGATGAAGGATTACACAACAAGAAAAACCTATAGGATCGAACACTCTATAAGTCATGGACCAGAGAGTTCTTTTTGTGACTCTCTCAAATTGAATATCGTTTCAGTTTTCTGGATTTATAGAAAGAGTGTGTTTCTGTCCCACAGTGAACCGAGAACTGAAGACTTTTTCTTCATACTATCCGACAAACTGAAACCGTCTCAAATCAAATTTACCATCGTTCATGATACTCTTCGCCTGTGTCATGAAATTTGAGAGTTCATCCACAGTAATAACACACGTCACACAATTATCCACGTAAAAGCTACATTTCAATTGGTCAATGATATCAACAGAATATGAATGTTTTTTTCTCGAGGAATCATCGAGCATTTTCTGTAGGTGATACTGTATAACAGCGCCAGGAAGAAGAGGACTACTTACTACCCCAAAAACTACCCTACAATGTCTGAAGACCCTCGAAGTACCATCTGATTCCTTCCACAGAAATCTCAAGTAATCATGGTCAGAGATGTTCAATCCTATCTGTAAGCTTTTCTGACATCAGCTATCACTTCCAATTTTTTCAATCTGAATCGAAATGAAATTGAAGGAATTTGCTCAATGAAATAAGTACCTTTTTCCAAACAAGAATTCAACACATGTCTATGGGGTGAATAATGACCACAGACAACAGAAACATCATCATATCTAGAGTAAGATCCATTCAATATTAATTTGCGAATTGTTGATTCTAATCTGTGGAGAGCTAAACGATGATACACTAGAATGACCCTCAACCCACGGAAGATGGACCATTTTTTTTTATTTATTTATTTGATACACCATTCAACAACCGAAGCCATTCACAGAATGGGAAGAAGCAATAATTACAGTACATGCAATATGTATATATCAAGCTATAAAATGGGGTAAATCAGTAAAAACACAAAAAAGACAAAAATGTATAAACGAAGATGATTGACACAACGTAGAGACATGCATGAGCTGAAAAAAACTCAGTGAGAAAAAAGCTCATGCACGTCTCTACAACAGTACAGAAAAATACCAAATAGACAGATATTATGATAAAATAGCTCTCCTAATGTCTGTTTGCTTGCAATGAAAAATATCTAGTCTATCCTGAATTTAGAAGTAGTCACGACATATTTTATAAATAGGAGAGTAAAGAAGTACATTGGTTTGCGCAAAGGGAAGATAAAATGTAATGAAATTACGTACAGGAAGCCTAGGAACATGTAGATTGATATGTGCAAGCAAGTATGGGCAATCAACTTGTGACTCTAGAATCTTGTGCAAGAATGCAATACCTAAATATGTCCGACGGTTATCGAGAGAATTGACTTGAAATCTAGAAAGTAGAAGATCATGAGGTATACCCCTCGCCGGATAGATACCATCACATTTTGAACAAACGTTTTGGAGGAAACTTTTTCTAGACTCTCAATATATGTGACATGTCCAGGATTCAGACAACACTGCTATATTCGAACTTCGATCTCACAAGTGCATTGAAGAGTAGTAAGTGCGTTTTTATTTCAGACAACCATTTGGAGTTTCTGATGATGAAACCAAGTATTTTGAAACCACTTGAAACAATATAATTCACGTGAGGCAAAAATGTTAACTTCGTATCAAAAATGACACCAAGATCTTTGAATTCTTCCATTTTTGACAAAACTTGACTGCTTATAGTATAAGAAAATTACCTACCTACCATCCGAGTCAATTGCAAGCGTATTCTGGAGATGTTCCAAAGCTGCTTGCTGCTATTGATTTTTGTTTTTCATCTCGTACGGATTTGTGATACCTGAAACATCTCGTTCCCATAAGTCTTTTATCCTAAAATCATTCACGAACATTGAAGTTATCGCCATAGCAGTATTATTTTCATGCAGTTCAGCAGCTGCTGCCCCTGTCCTCGCGGGGAACGTGTGTTTGTGTTGATTATGTCAGATTTGTGTGTTTGTTCTTGTCGTCGGTGGATGGCGTGGAGCCATATACAGTTGCATGGATAAGCGAACTCGCCATCCTTTTAATTTTCTTTCCACCTCCGCCCTCTTAGGAGCGGATCTGAACCTTGACACTTCAACAGAATTGTGATCTAACCTACTTCGGCAGGAAATCAGCCTCTAGTTTCTTTTGCTTCCTTGTATTTTTTTTCCTGCCTCTACTTCATTGTAGTTTTTGCATGGTGGTCCCCGTGTACCTTACTGAGACAGTGTGTGTATGTCGCGGATCTTTCGTGTGTTGTTATTCTGGTTCTTCTGAATAGGTCCCAGATACTTTTCCCTGCTGTGGATTTTAGGGTCCTCCCTGTTCAGCGTGAGATCACAAAGCGGTTGACGATTTCTGATACGATCGAAGATGCTTTCGACGTGCTTTCACAGATATTCATCAACGTACTGGCATTGTCTTGCGACAGTTGACCCCGAGCATAGAAGCCCATGTATATACTTAGTATGAATTGAGGCTGAAATCCCCTTACATCTCCCCTGCTCTGAACCAGAGCAGACGTAAAACCTGCTGTTGATCACTTCAGTGCGTCAGTCAGCATCTAGTTGTTTTTAACAATTTTTATCGCCATGCTGTGTGGTCGTGTTATGCTGTTTTGTAAAGTATTCGCCCTCTTCACCGAATCCAGGGTCAGTGCGTCGTGGAGGTCTCGCAATGCCAAATTGAAGTGAGTTCTGACTCTTTTGGAAATAACTTCAGCGTGGTTTCTCAGAAGGACATCCACGTAGCTGATGCTAATATCGAGATTCCTGCAGATAAATCTGTTGGGCATATACCAGGGAGCGTTCACGGCCATGAAACTCTAGATTCGGAACCTGTAAGCCTCTTCGCATTGTTCCCAGGAGGCAGTCGCGTACTGACTAATGGGTAGAAGGATGCTACTTCTGCGTCCTATACCAGTATTTTGCCCAGAACCAATTCGTCTACGGAATTTCTCTCTCATTGACACTACCCGCTGGTGACGCTCGTCTCCGGATTACAAGGATATTTTAACTCTTCTTCGGGATGATGCTAAACTTTCACAGATTCGCTCATTCCACTAGTCTGTCAACTCTCTCCTGAAACAATTTGCATGGTTACTTGCTTCGGACTGAAGGATGTGGTCAGTAGCGCCGTGTCGGCCGCGTAGAGTGCCAGATTCGGGACGCTATTCTCTTCGTGGGTAGGGCTTCCTGGGCCTGGTTTGGGGTTTGGTCTGAGCCTGATTTGTAATTGAGATCGCATCTAGTGCTTCCCGGGTGGTGAGATGTCGGACGATGTCCTTGATCTTGTCCGGTGACGTGGTGGCTGGATGGTAGGGGTTGTCCAGGTGCTGTCTTCTGAACTATCTTACGGACTGTTGGACTTCCCATTCTGTTCACCCCATCTCTTCGATTCATTGAACGTTTTTCTCTCTGGACTTCTTTTCGAAATTGTCCGAGAATCCTTCTGCCTTCTCTGGATCAGTGTGGACTATGCCTTGTTTTCCGTGAATCGGGGGCAAGGTTGTTTTCGTTCTTTCCTCAAAACCACTGGCCGAGCGACTTGGCCAGTGTTGATCATAGAGCCTCAATTCACTGGCAAATTTGTCTTCGTCTTCAAACCCACCAACGCGATTCCAGTAAGCTCTGTCCACCGGTATGGAGTTATTCGCGCGCAGGTCGGCCAATAGACTTGAATATATAGACCGGGAGGTCATGACAGGTGACGTTCCACCATTTTTTCGTGCATGCCTTTTTAAGGCTTGATAAATAACCCTAAAATATCAAAGATAGTCGGGTCTTTAGCCCCCCGCGCGTCCCCTTCATAAGGAAAAACGCTTTTCTTTCTGTAGCGAATTTTCGTGTTTTTCCGTGATATTTTACTGCATGCCATTGTAATATACGGAAGTTCAAACTAATTGAAGCTCTAATAATTGATGGCATGCACCCCGCAGCGGCCCAAGATGATCAAAGGGTTGTGAAAACCTGAAAAATTTTTTTGGAAAATTCCGTGTTTTCAAATTGCATGCCGATGTGAAGAATTGAAGTTTTTGTAATAAAAACACTATGGAAAAATTGGCATGCACCCCTCGTAGGACCAACGGTGAAAAATTTCCGGAAAATTCTGTAAAATTTTAACACCGATTTTCAGTGATTCCAAACTGCATGCCATTGAAAAAATACTTAATTCGGACCATTATTCAATAGAAGAAAATTTGACATGCACACCAGGGTGTTGCAAAATTGAGGCATGCGTGACGAAAGTTGCAAAAAACACTGAGCAAATTTAGGTGACTTGTTTTTGCATGCCGTTTTGAAATTCATTAATTCACCAAATTTCAAGTCATGAATGTAAATAGCATGCATGTATCTACAGCCCAATACACCAAAATTGTGAAAAAAATGAATAAACATCAATTTTTTAATTGAAAAAAAAATCTGAAAAATGGCGTGACTTCTTCTTGCATGCCGCTATGTACTTTTTTGAGCCGAAATGCAAAATAGCATGTATGTATCTTTATGACAATTGGTTAAATAAACAAAAAAATCGTCCGATTTACTTTTCAATTAAATTCACTCGCCGCCCTATTTGGGTTAATATTCCCATCTCTTACTTAACGCTCAGCCGATGTATCTGAGGCGTGAGTGCAGGTGAGCCAAGAATGCTCTTAGCCGACACCCTCCTACCGCACCACATGCTGCCAGAGCCCAGCTAAATACAAAATCTTGACCTGATACATCATGCCGACTGGTAGCGAACTTGTTGTTTACTTCTATACGGTGGTATAGGCAATGGCGTAGCGTGTAGCGTCTATCATAGTGTTACGTGCTAGCGCCGGCCCTGACGAGATCGAAAACGCAGATGAGGGATCGCGTCGTCATTTTCCAACAACTGTTGATTGCCGCCTGGAGAATTCGAGACACGTCATCGGGGCTTCTCTCGAGGATTCTCGATAGGTACGCAGGTATATAAGCATCGTGATATCGCGGCGGAGAGAAGTTTTTATTCGGAGAGTTAGTTATTGACAGAGTTAGTTAAGTGACAAATTTTATTCAGAGCTAAGTGGTGAAAGTTATTGGGAGCTAAGTGGAGCAGAGCTTTGTGCGAAAGTAGAATTTTTAGTACAGAGAGTTTTGGTACCGAGCATTGGAAAGTTATCGAAGCGATTTAAGTGATTGTGTTGTATTGTATTGTGATAGCGAGTTATAATAAAAGTAGTTCAGTGTTGTTCGGTGTGTTGATCGACGAACCCAGGGATAAATCGTAACAGTTTTACAATTCTTGAATGTTGGACTGTGATAACATGTATGTTATTTCAGCCATCAACTTGAAATAATGTTCATTCAAACAATTTTCATGGAGCTACATGCATGCCATTTCGTATTTCAACTTGAAATAGTAGGTATCTACAAACGAAATACAAAGTGGCATGCAAAAAGAAGTCACGGCATTTTTTAGATTATTTTTCAATCCAAAAATTGATGTTTATTCAATTTTTCCACAATTTTTGTGTATTGGGCTGTAGCTACATGCATGCCATTTACATTCATGACTTGAAATAAGGTAAATTCATCAAATACAAAACGGCATGCAAAAAACAAGTCACCTGAATTTGCACTGTTTTTTTGCAACTTTCATTATTATTTATAATACGATGGGCTCATTCAACATGCATGCCATTTGAATTAGATAATTATTCCGTTATAAAATTAATATTCATCCTTATTAGGAGTGATTTGGAATCACGGAAAATCGGTGTTAGAATTTTAGAGAATTTTCCGAAAATTTTTCACCGTTGATCCTACGGGGGGTGCATGCCAATTTTCCCATAGTATTTTTATTACAAAAACTTCAATTCTTCACATCGGCATGTAATTTGAAAACACGGAATTTTCCTAGATTTTTCTTCAGGTTTTCACAACCCTTTGATCATCTTGGGCCGCTGCGGGGTGCATGCCATCAATTATTAGAGCTTCAATTAGTTTGAACTTCCGTATATTACAATGGCATGCAGTAAAATATCACGGAAAAACACGAAAATTCGCTACAGAAAGAAAAGCGTTTTTCCTTATGCAGAGGACGCGCGGGGGGGCTAAAACCCCGACTATCTTTGATATTTTAGGGTTAGTTATCCAGCGTTAAAAAGGCATGCATGAAAAAATGGTGGAACGTCACCTGTCATGACCTCCCGGTCTATACTCTCGGTATTGATTTTCAGTTGTTCGCCACGAAGCGTATAATTCAACAATGAATCATTTTTATATAATTCTGCTAGGGATATCAGACACTTGCCTGCTTTCCGTCGAAGATGTACCCAATAATTGAAATAAAATTGTTAATCAGAAAAATACGATTTATGTGTTTGAAGGAGCAGAGCGAGGGTTAGCATCGATATGTATTTCAATCGCCACAAAATGGAGGGTATAGCACCACATTTTCCATTCACAAATTCAATAATAGCGTCGTATATTTCTCGCTTGTCGAGAGCAAGAATACCTATAACATTGATAGGGGATAATTGCAATTTCAGCGGGGAATTTCCATTTGAACCTTGAGTTAATCGTACATCTCAAAAAATGGTTCATATTTTCAAGTTATCATTTGTAACATGCAAATTCGTCACAATTCAGTCATTAAGTTGATTTTGCCCAAGTATGCAATGAACCAACCACGATTAAGTTCAACCTGGTAATAGAGGATGGATATGATTCCGATAATGAAGGGTGCAAGAATGTGTAGGAACTGGCTGTTACTTGTTGGAAAGAAAGGCCACCATCATTTTTTATTGTTCTTCTTCGTGAGATTTTGAAATAAGCAACTCGATCTTCATTTGCAAAATCAATATTATTGAGTGATATTACCAATTTGAAACACTGATGTTTTACTTCAATCGATTAATTTATCAATCAATTCTGATTCAAAGTTGTTCTGGAGTTACTTTGAGAAGGAATATACACCAGTTTGAGAGTTTGTTATGTGTTATGGCGCTGTCATATACATTCAATTTGGCTTTTTCCCTGCTGGTTGAATCCGCTGCAGAATTTTCCTGGATGGCTCGGTGCGAGACCGGTAGTACTGTGTGGTTTTCTGGGTATCCCTAGGGCAAAAGAGCTACCAAAAAATCAGTAAGACTCCCCAGAAAGAGTGTCAGACGAAGGAAAGTGTGAATGAAAAAAATTCAAAAAATCTCTCGGCTACGTCATTTGTCGTGTGGATGGAGTATTCTTTCTCAATTCGGAATTATATGGTTGATAAAAATTGTTTTTGATTGTTCAGTCAAGACATGGAATTATTGGAATTTCGAGGATCCAGTTTGTCACTTGCGAATGAATCGAGATTTGAGAACGAAAAATAAGAGTTATGTGATCATAGACCCGGAAACTGAAAATATATATCATTCGCTCCATTTACTTTTCTGCTCGCAGTCTTTCCATATTGAGGAATGGTAAAGAATTCTCCACAACTTCAATTGAACTATTTTTGTGTCTTATGTCCAGGGTAAGTTGGAATATGCTGTCTTGATTTGGTATCTTCATCAAGCAACAAAAGGGAGTTGATTAGAACGCATTTCAGATTTTCCGGAACGTGGATTTGGGAACTTGCTGTTTCTCAATGAAGCCGATTTTTTTCTTGAATACACGATCATTATTTTTCGTCATAGCTTTCTAGATTCTTCTAAAGAAATTTTATTTTAAAGAACGGTTGAATGTCAGAAATTCAAGAATATTCTATTGTGACAGAGCTAGAACTGAAATCTTGGAAAGATTACATAGTGTGAAATCATTTAGATTCATAGGAATTGAGAAATTAAACTCTCTTCTTTTCTCTTCAAAACATAAGAAGTTGTATTTCTCAATTTCCATGAATCGAAATGATGATGATGATCACCTACCACACAATATCGGCTTCTTCCATCAATTCAATTGATGATGATGTAATAATTGAGACATCAATTTATCGACGATATCTGCAATATATGAATGTATAATTCAATGTATTCTCAACATTTAATCGGTTTACTGTTTCGAGTCTTTTTTTTATCATTCAATAGTATCATTCGATTCGAGCATTATTTATACTATTGATATTCAGCTCTTATTTCTCTCATTTGAGAAAATTCATAGATATCGAATTGAACACTGCTGTGCCTATTAGAAAATGAAGGTATTCTCAACTATTTATCTATCAACCTCAATTCACTTTTAATTTAATCTCTTTGTTCATTTACAGCAATACCGATCCTCAGTTGCCTGTTTACTTTTCCATGGAGATCTATTCGTCGATTCATTCTTTGTTCTCAGTGGACTGCTGGTGGTTTATAGTCTGATGAATCAATTTGATAAGAGAATGATGAATCCAGCCATGATAGTTCTCCTTAGATATATTCGGTGAGTGTTTCTATATTTACCCATCAGCACATTATGAGAGAGAATAAAGATGCTGATATATTTTTTTTTCATGTGAGTTTGCCAGTCTTGCCCTTTCTCCGAAGCTCCGATACATTCGGAGGGCGAGCTGATGACATATTCCATCAACTCCTCCCGTGAGGTGATTGTTCATTGTGTCCAAGTATCATGTGCCCTGAGTAGAATAAACTGTCATTCTACCTCTGACTAGCTGAGAATTCGATATGATATTCATAAAAGAAACTAGCGAGGCCATCATTCCATCAAAGACTCCTATGTTCAGAACTAGCATCTGAAGAGAAGGTTCTAAATAGAATCAGTGGAATTCAAAGAGAAGATCTTGATATCTTGTCCATTTATATTTCGTCTTCTGACAATATTTGGGAAACCTGGAGCTGAGGAGGGCTTCAATCTGCCTGAGGGTGAGAAATGAATTCTGATTATCGACTTTTCTAATTCCATACGATACCCTCAATATTCATCCCCGAAATTTCAAGAGAGCACTGTTTTCTGGTCCATACCATATGAGTGTTTGAAATTATTTTAGATTGGTGATAGAGTTCCAGTCAGAACTTCAGTGTCGAAAAAGATGTTTGTTCCTTTTCTGATGGTCCTGGGCTATAAAAAGAGGGGAATCCACACTCCTGATGACCCTACAGGCTCTATTCAGCAACATTCAGTTGTAGATACTTAGATCCCAAAAAAACTCGGTCTTTTGTTTGGTATACAAGCTTTGATGAAGATCATCTTCCTGCGAGTCTTCACGTCAAGTTTTCGGAGCTCCTCCTGAGTCCTTTTCACTACTCCAGAAGAGTATGATCGGAACGGCAAGCCTATAAGTTGCAGCAACTTTCGCTTATATTTGAGGCTGATAGATTTTTTGAGTGTACCTCCTTCTTGGGAGTCGCTTTGCAATAATTAATATTTTCATTGTTTTATGTATCGTTCAAATGATCGAACATAGCTTTTTCGTATACGAGTTATCAGGTCATTCGTCTCTCACTGGGCAATCAAAATTTAATTCATCACGAAATAACGAGGGGTCATTATTATTATAAAGTTGAGAACTTTTTGTAGAGATCAATTACCTTAACACCAAAGCGATATTATTTGAACCTGACGCGCGTTTCATGGAAATTGTGATTTGCTTCATTGAATCTAAATTCAATTATTTTCAGAAATAAAAAATTACCAAGGCAAGAAAGCCAACTGAAATTCCACTCGACCAATTTCATCAAAAAAAACTGTAAGGATGATCCTTGTTGACCTCGTGATAAGAATAAAGCATTTCTACTGTCAGCTTGAACGTTTTACAATGTTTCGATAGTTATTGTTGAAACTTCCCAAATGAAAGTTTTATTCCGAAAGAATTTTCTCTTGGATTGTTAGCCCTTCTTGGTTTATCACCTCTCAAATCACTGACGGGGGGATGTATTATTAACTGAACTTCGACCAATTAAATCCAGATATACTATCACACAATCTGAGTTCTAATTTTTTCTGACCTTTCCACCTAGTTTTCCAACTTTGGAATGTAGCGGAAACTAGTCTTGTAGGAGAATGGAGAAGGTACCGGCAAAGACAACGTGTACTACCTTCGCTTGGTCCATACCGCCCATTGTTGTTAAGACTGCCAATATGTAACAAAGCCTGTTTTATTGCATCTCCAGATGTATTTGACTAATGATTTGCTCATTGGTTCATTATAATTGTTCGAACGCATACGAACTTCGTATGCTCTTCCGAGTATTGTGTTCTGTCATTATTCTATTGCAACCTTCGAGTAGAGGAGAAATGATTTTACTGGAAATTGGAAAAATTCAATGCTTGTATTGACTATGAAGAAATCTTGGATTACTAACAGAGATATCAGCGGCATTTTCGACAATAAAAATGGAGTAGCCTTTATTCGCGAGAGCGCTGAAACCTGAATCGAGAAAATGTCTAATGGAACGGTAACGTGCCTTTATCATTTCTGTCCGTTTGGTAATGAGATAATGTGAAATAACATGATATCATGCCAGGGACAGCACGTTTTTTTTGACAACTTCATGAATTCCAAAGGGCAGAATGACGTTTTGAAAAGAAAAACACACATTTTCGAATGATTATGTTTGAATATTATTTCTTTACAGTTGAACCGAACTGTAACATATAATTTCTTGACAGCAATGATTCTTGTGTAAGTAGATGATTCAGCAGAGTTTATCGCGAAACTGAATAAGATAGCAGTTATTGTATTGTAATTTTGAAGATTTTCGAAAAAATATTATGTATACCGCTTAGAAAAGCCACATTCTTGAATTCCATCTCCAGAAATCCTCACAGTATCCGGGAAGGTGAGGCTTCCCATTAGGTGAACAATATTGTGTGAAGTCCAGCACACTAATGTTGTAGATTAGAAATATACGTTAAATTGGACATGAAAATACCATTGAATTTCAAGAATTTTTCCACGAGGAAACTTGTCTGGAGCAAAAGTCATATCGCGGTTTCGTCGACTTCTCAAGTCAAAATCAGTGCTAGTAATATTCTCTAAGCCTTACGAGCAATCCTCCTTTCGAAACTATCATTGAAGTATTCTAAGATATTATTTATTATTCAAACCATCTGAAGGAACAACTAATTTGAGGGATATTTATCATTCATTTCACATTGAAAAACCTTGAGAATAAACCCCCTTTGAATTCTGTATGTAGTTGTTGCCATACTTGGCAACCGTACATTTTGATGATATGACATAAGCAAATATTGTTACATGGATAACAAAAACTGATTATTATATTTAAAAGTGATTATGATAATGTTTCGATCACGCTCGATAATTGCATCTACTTAATGAATATGTACGATTGAAATAGTCAATGTGTGTGTAAGCTCAATTAATTGTAACAATCATTTGAATATATTCTACCAGGAAACAAAGAATATGGTAATAGCCGTTCAGAGAAAGGATGTTTTTTCTGCTGAGAATGTTGGACAGTTAATGAAAAATCGCCAGGAAACGTTTCAAAGGCATGATTGGAATTTTCAGTGAGAATTGAAAATATTCTTCAGAGATCAAATACCCGAACTCCATTTAATAATACAGGGTCTTTCACGACGAGCGTTGGTTAGGAATATATGGAGAACGATTCAAAAAAACTTGAAATTTTGTGGTAGTGGGTTTTACAAAATGTCCTTCTCAACTAAAATATTTTTAACTTTCGGTTTCTTTCCGTTATACCGGAAGTTGAGGTCAACTTCCTTATTTCAAATGGAATACCCTGTATTTTATTACATTTTTCAATTTTTCATCACATTTTAGGCCCACTTTCTATAACAATGCCTATACCCAAATTTGTTAGTTTTCGAGATATTGATTTTTTTCTGAAAAATTTGACATTTACAGCACCACTCCGAAAATATCATAACTCATAGACAGTAACAGTTGAAAATGTGAAATTTCACAGAATCACACCTTAAGCATCAAGTCATGAACAGGTTCTTCGAATTTTCGAAAATAATTCACAGGGTGGTCGAAATTTCCACCTTGAACATAACATCGAGAAAACTGATGAAACACGATTTTTTCAAATGGAAACCATACACTATTCTTTTATTTTTGGATACTACGAATACGAAGGTATCAAATTCATGAAGAATGTCCTATACCTAAAATACACCCCTGGCAAGATATATCCGATTTTGGAAAATATTTGAAATGTAAATCATTCGAAGCAATACCAAACCAAGAAAGCCTTGAAAACAAATGAAGTTACAACAAATATGTCGAAATTTGATGCCATATAATTGACGTGTATTTCGTAGTTTCCTATTTGTGTGCAAAATGTCTCGTTTGGGGTATTCTAATGAAG
Organism: Zygogramma bicolorata; assembly: GCA_032362365.1. Classification (NCBI taxonomy): domain Eukaryota; kingdom Metazoa; phylum Arthropoda; class Insecta; order Coleoptera; family Chrysomelidae; genus Zygogramma; species Zygogramma bicolorata. The sequence goes on from JAVJAQ010003745.1 coordinate 538,784, forward strand.
ATTTCCTGAATTTAATAATCATTTATGGTGAATGCAATGAGATAATGGACAGAACTTGTCGTGTTTTTGCAGAAAGATTTCCAAATCTACACAGACCCAATAAAAATATTCTGAGAAGACTTCTTAGAAACTGCCGTGATTTCGGATCTTTTTCGTCTGTCATCAACAAAAAAAAAACACTCGTAAACAATGAGGACATCGAGATTGTAGTTTTGGCCTACTTCACAGCCTATCCAGAAAATTTGTTGAAAGACGTAGAAAAGTCACTTAGAATTTCATGTTCGTCAATAAACCGGATTTTAATCAAACATAAGTGGCGTCCCTTCAAATACCACCAGGTTCAAAATCTGAAACCTCACGACTTACCTGCCCGAGTGGAATTCTGCGAATGGTTTCTTATCAAGATACAGGAGGACCCTGAGTTCACGAAGAACATGATATGGACAGATGAAGCCAAATTTGCCAAGAATGGTATGTACAACCGCCATAACAGTCATTTTTGGGCATCAGAAAATCCAAAGCTCGTTCGTCAGCGCAACTTCCAGGATTCATGGAGTTTCAATGTTTTTTGCGCTATGAAGGAAGACCGAATTTTATGTTTATATCTTGATGAGAATGTTGAGAATTTGAATAGCGATAGATATTCGCATATAATTAGGAATGTGGTTGGTGAATCCATTAGGCATGTTTCTGAATCAGATCAGATGGTATCAGATGGATGGAGCCCCTGCACATAGTACTGCTACCGACGCTACCGTTGCTGGGTTGTTGAATGGGATGTTCGAAGATCAGTGGCTTTGTTACAACGGGCCATTTAAATTTCCACCTCGCCCTCCAGACCTGACGCCACTGGACTTCTTCATCTGGGGATATATAAAAGAAAATGTTAATGCGGATCCTGTGAGTAATAAAGAAAACATGAAACGAAGGGCTCTGAGAGCTTTCAATAATTTGAGTCCTGACTCCATACAGAAAGCTACAAATAGTGGTATGCAAAAAAGAATATATTCTTGTTTAGAACAAAACGGCAATGTCTTCGAACATCTGTTGAAATGAACCACAATATTATTCAAATTTAAAGAAATTAAGTTAAATTCTAAAATTAAAGTAGAATCTAACCTTAAAAAATATGAACAAAATTAAATTACTGTATTCGATATCAATGAACAAAGATATAATTCATCTCTCTGATTTTATTTCAATCCATCCATTTCCACGTTGAGTTACCTTTTACCAACGACAGAGTTAATATTAGTTCATTTGGTTTCAAAGCTTTCTTGATTTTTATTTCAATTTCCCAAAATCGGATATATCTTGCCAGGGGTGTATTTTAGGTATAGGACATTCTTCATGAATTTGATATCTTTTTATTCGTAGTATCCAAAAATGATAGAATAGTGTATGGTTTCCATTTGAGAAAATCGTATTTCATCAGTTTTCTCGATGTTATGTTTAAGGTGGAAATTTCTACCACCCTGTGAATTATTTTCGAAAATTCGAAGAACCTGTTCATGACTTGATGCTTGAGGTGTGATTCTGTGAAATTTCACATTTTCAACTGTTACTGTCTTATGAGTTATGATATTTTCGGAGTGGTGCTGTAACTGTCAAATTTTTCAGAAAAAAATCAATATCTCGAAAACTAACAAATTTGTTATAGAAAGTGGGCCTAAAACGTGATGGAAAATTGAAAATGTAATGAAATACAGGGTGTTCCATTTGAAATAAGGAAGTTGACCTCAACTTCCGGTATAACGGAAAGAGACAGGAAGTTAAAAATATTTTAGTAGAGAAGGGCATTTTGTAGAACCCACCAGCACAAAATTTCAAGTTTTTATTTTGAATCGTTCTCCATATATTCCTAACGAACGCTCGTCGTGAAAGACCCTGTATACCATGGCCAAACCGTTTTCAGTTCACTAAGAAACAAGGAATCTGAACAGTAATTTCAATCGAAAAATTTTCTTAGGAAATTTTCGTTTTTCAAACTTTGGCAGTGGTCATACTTTTTGCTGAAATCTGAGCTCCAATATGTAATTTCACCCCGTTTCTCACCCCCAGGGGTGAAATTTTGAAAAATCCCTACTTATCGGATGCCTACGTTACACAAAGAATACTCCCTCCAAGTTGCAGATATCTACGATCAGTGGTTTAGGCTGTGGGTCGAATAACCCATAAAATATCTATCTACTCCTTTTCAACCCCATTATGTGAATAATTTCAATAAAATACAAAACCCGACTCCCAGCTATTCTGTAAAAGAATGTTTATGCAAAATTTGTAGTAGATTGGACCTAGGAATCACGGTGTCCCATTCAAACTTTGACGCCGATGTTCACCCCCTTGATGGTAGAATTTCGGTGTTACTTTCATTCATTCATATTGGATGCCTATGTCATACAAAGAACACACCCTCCATGTTTCAGATTCCTACGATCTAAAATAACTTTCTATTCCTTTTCAACCAAGGCATCACGTTGTCCCATACAAATATGGCACTCGTGTTTCAGTCCCTTAAGGGTGGAATTTACAAAAATACGGTAGAACGGTATATCCCTCTCCTGTATCTTCATTAGTATCATTATTTTTGATGTTACCGATTAGACAGTAAGTATAGTGCCTACGTATTCGACGTCCCCTTCAATAAATTTCCTGGAATGAATTCTATTTCACCAATCTGTAGCTGTTATATGATTGTCAAGCCAACCTTGAATTTGAAAATACACACTGTCATAATGACAGAGAGTGATTGTGATTTTTTTTATTTTACTTCTTTTATAGCAGATGTATTTTCTATATTTTTGATTGGGAGACGTGTGAAAAGTATCATTAATATTTCCTGCACCGTGTTTGTGGTAATGTATATTCAATTCATTCGAACTGAATTGATTCGGGCGATTTGGAAGAGCTATATCTTCATTATTCAATTGGAGTTTTTTGTCACTTCAAGGGATGATAAGGATCCTGGGATTATAATTTTGTGCGGAAATGTTTCTTAAGATAATGGGATGTCAGTGTTATTTTGATAAACAAATGCAGGAATATTGATTGCGTGTATTCTTTGTGATCTTTCGCTTTCTTTGTGCTCATGGAACTTGTCGATGCTGTTGACGGTGCTGCTGCGTTTTAAGCGTAGTCTGTATGTACATAATGTGATTGATCGAATTTAATCATTTGCACCTTTTTTTGAAAGATAACTTCGTGTAAATGAAACCCACCATCAACAACGTATGAAATATTGCTCGAAGTGGGTACTGAATCGATCTCGCAAATTCTGTGTATAAATGTGACTCAGCATTTTTTCTGAATCCGTTCTCTACACAATAAACAGCGACAGGAAATAGAGAAGGCTCATTTGAATGATGTATCATATCATATGTACTGCTTAAATTCAGCGGAATGCTCTGAAATAATATTAATGCAATAATTGTAAAAGTATCGTCGTTAATTTTAACCGATTATTGAACAGTTTTCTTGAATGTGACCGTTCATTTTCAAAAAGCAGTTTTTCGGTTTTGAACGATATAGTTGTATATAAATAACTTAATACCTCTATTCAATATTGAAGTTGAATTCCAGTGAAACTAATGTGGACTGGCAGAGTCCGAAGATCGAATCCAATGTTTCGTTAAATATTAGGTCTCCTTCTGAAGTATTTTTCAAGAGTTCAACGTTTTGTTTTGAAACATTTAGAGAGAGAATATTTTTGCCGATTTTCATGACAAAATGAAATTCATAATAAACATATGCATGATACATCAAACTATTCTAAAAAAAAATTGTAACAGAATAAAGGCATTTTTCCATCAGGAATGATATGAAAAATGAAAGGATTGAACATAGTTCAATATCGCTTGGTAATTTATTGTATATCATCAAACCAGCACTCTCAGGAGATTCAAAGGAAATCAGATACTTTGTGGGACATCGAAATTGTTGTGTTATTATCATGAATATCAGATTTTTCAGTGAATTGGTCTTTATTTTGAGAAATATGTAAAAACAATTCCAGTACATACAGGTGAAGGTGAAGTTGAAATATTCAACCTCTTAAACAAGTTTCCACAACTGTGATTGCTCGATAGGATCCATAGCTCAGCCGCATACCGCAAAAAACGGAAATTCTTCCCTAAAAACAAAAAAAATTCATTTGTTGCACACTTTAACTCAGGCGTGTCATTTGTCTTCTATTATTCACACCATCAACTGCATTTTTTGATCATTCATATAATACCCAGAATTTTAATGGCCCTCGTCTATAAGGTGTACGTCAAGTGTCTTTACCTGTCTAGCTTCGGTTCTCGGCTTTGTTAAGAAAACTCCAAAAATATATCACTGAGTGCCCTATCTTATATTCTCGGACATATTGGAGAGAATACTTATTGGAGAGAATACAAGAAATAATACCAGATTTTGATCCGAAACTTTTCTTTTTGAATATGCAGTGTCTGAACTGTGACAGAGAAAATGAAATATCATTTTGCACTTCTAATACAACCACTCTAATTTTTATATAAATGAAACTTGGTGTAATCACAACGCAATTTCAAATTTGAAGATTTTCGAATCAACACCAATTATTGTCGCACACTGCACAAAGGAGGCGGTGTCGGAGGTGTTCAAACAGGTTTCCGTTATTTTCCAAACATAAGTATGATCTTCTAACTGTAGAATTTAAAACATCACGTAACATCTCTGGTGTAATACTGTTAAATGCGGCAGTTACACATTCTCGTAACTGCTGTTCAGTTTCAAAAAAATATTGGTAAACCCGGTTTTTCAACAAAACCCCATATGAAGAAGTCCAGAGGAGTTAAGTCAGGGGATCGCACTGGCCAAGACACTTCACTAGAGGTTCCAATCCGCCTTCCAGGAAATCGCTGCGAAAGATTACTCTCGAACTTGTCTAGAATTATGTGCAGGAGCACCGTCTTGTTGAAACCAACAGAGGTGAATTATCTAAACAGTCTTCTAAATAGTTTTGCAATAAATGATGGTATCGTTCGGCGGTCAAAGAATTATAGTAAAAAAACGGACCTAGTATTTTAGTTCCTGAAATTGCACACCACATATTAAACCCAAAACGTTCTTGATGTCTTGATGTTTTCTCAACACGCGGATTTTGCTGAGCCCAGTAATGCGTATTGCGGCGGTTGAAGATACCATTATTAGTGACCATACTTCCGTCGGACCATATTATTTCTGAAGGGAAATTTGAATCTTCTTCACACGCGCGTGTATACCATTCGTAAAAATCTCGGCGCCGTTCAAATTTGGCTACTCCTACATTATTTTCGATTTGCCTAGTTGATATTTCAGGGTTCTCAACAACTGCTTGCAGAACATTATTTTGGGCTTCTTCTATGGATTCCTTTTTTCGAGATAACACAGGCTTTTTAAATGAACCATATTCTTTTAAATTTCGAGCCAGCTCTAAGAAAATGGACTTACATGGCTGCTTTCTTTCTGGATATGTACTAAGATACATTGCTGCTGTATTTACAGTATTTTTGTGGCACAAAATGTAGCACGTTAGCATGTGAAACTTTTCTTCATGGCTATAATGCTCACCCGGCATATTCGACGATAATAACACAATATTATCTATTCAACAATAAACAATAATAACGACAACAGTAACAATAACTCTAAAAACAACAACTCGACAAACAGGCTAACAACAACGACAATTACTATTTTATCGTGTAATTAAATAATATTTCACAGGCTCGGTGACAGGTATTTGCGTCAAAGCATTTGTTTGCAACGCCTATTTAAATTTTTTTTAAAAATAGAAAAAATGCAATTTCCCTTTAAACTAAAAAAAAAAACGATGGCATGTGATACATCGTTGAATTCGTAATAAAAAATGGAATCAGATACAGGGTGTACTTTTTTTTCGGGCCACATAAAAAAATAAAGTTGATGATGGTTTCTTGAAAACGAAACGTCGGATATAAAATCTAAAAATACCATCGGGTAGTACCTTGAAAGTGCCAATGAAAAAGTGTTATTCGTTTTTTGATATCTTTCCAAATAAAGTCATAAAAAAATAAAATCGATATTTTCAAATTCTCGTTTTTCCCAAATATCTCGGCAGGCCATGAAAATTTTTCAAGTTTCTAAACGGCATGTAAATAAGCTTCAAAAAACACAACTTTTTCCTGATTGAACCTATGCTGTATCTCCAACAGGTTCTGAGATTCCTATGCTTAGGATCCTTATCTTGGACACACTGTATAATCAGAATTTACTTCATATAACAGGGTAAGTGATTCAAAACTGAAAAGTTTTTCCAGAGGTCGATTACCTTGACACCAAACTGATATTTTTGCACTCGACGCGAGTTCCGTTAACTACCATGCTCTCGATGATAGACCAATGGACAATCACCATATCCAGCCATTCAGATATGAGTTTTGAATCACCGACTATACTTGCTTTGCGACTGTTCAATCTGCCCGAGTATTCGAAAAAATTGAACGATCAGAATGTATTCAGGAGTGAACTCAGAATGCTCTTGGATGGTGATGGTTCGGACTTCCATTGTCTATATTATTAACTGTAATGAAACCTAGGAACGAAAGGATAAAAATACTAATCGAACAAGGCTCTCATATCCAAACAAAAGGTTGAAATGGATAACTTGATCAAAACTAAAGTTTGAGGTTTGATTGATCAAAGAAAATAATGTTGTGACAAAAAATTGGGATATCAAATATGAAATATTAGTCAACAAATTCGAGCGAAGCAAAAGGCAATTATTATCTAGTTCCGTTCTGAAGTAATCAAAAAAATATGCCACCAACTCTTGGCAGAGCTCATTCGACTATTTCGGCATTGTCGAAAATACCTTGAGACTGATACTTGCCATATGAGTTTTTGACCAAAATATCTCAATATGGAATACCAAAGAGATGTAAACACATAACTGTTTCTTGTGAATAATAATTGTTAATTGATAACAAACAAATTTCAACTGGAGTGACTTCTTTAGATGGACTGAGTGGAATAATACACTTTTTATTCTGTAAAATTTTTGAAAAGCGTATCCCTTTCGAAATATGATTGATAAAATCATATCTCAACTCAGCGAAATATTTTATAGAGTCGTATTTGTACATCTTATTTGTTTCATACGAGCCCCTTTCCATTCAACTCGTGAATTTTGCAAATGCATTTTTTTCAAATATTGAAAATTCTCATAGTTGCTGATAATATGGGATGGCAAATACTCGATCTGAAAACTACTCAAATCACAATCTGAAAGGAACCGAGAGATAATATTGGAATCTATACAAATATAGAAGGTTATATTTCTATTCTACCCCGAAAACAGCCTGAAAAACAACCGATTCCTTCAATTTTCATTTCCTGTCATTGCATTGGCAGTGAGAATGTGTTCTGATAATTTGGAACCACCGATATCTGTGTTCTTGATGTACATCATGTGTTCACTCTTCCGCACTTCCAGTTGCCATGATGTTTCACCGATATATGTTTGACCACACGTACAAGGAATTTGATGAATACATTCCTTTGTGTTTTCTCAAGTTAGTAGGTCCAGTATATGTCAATATTGAACGTGATTGATTTGTTTTTTTCGAATGTTGTCCCAATATTATACCTGTTGCCAAGGTAATTCACGTTATTCAAGGAATAGCTGACTAATAGAACGGTTTTTTTCTAGAGGAATCAATTTCAATCGATGCAGAATAAATTAGAAATCTGCCCTTCTACACTTCCATGGATCCGAAGAATATCAATCTTGGATTGTTGGGATGCAACTAGAATGAAGTAACAGCAAACTATATAACTATTCTTTATATGAATTCTCATCAAGAATAAACCAGTTTATACTTTCAATCTTTTCCACTCACTATTAATGCTGTAGTTGTCAGTTAGAAGACATGAATGATTTGTTCATTGAGTTAGTGAATGATGTGGGTGGTTCTTCTTCTTCTTTTATTTCTTTATTTAACGTCGGCCTATTTCCGCTACCAAGGCCAATCACCGACGCCGGTGAGCACACTTCTCCAAACCGGAAATTTTGCCGAACCCTCTGGTATTCCAACCAGAGGTAGGGATCTTTAACGAGCCCAACATCCATGGACTCGGGACCGACGGGTTTACGTCCCCTCCGAAGGACGGCATATCCCCAATATATCTTGTGCTCATTGATATATTGTCTGTGAGCTATGATATGCTATTTCGCTGCAGCTGTACGGGCTTTCGACACGGTATTTTCCTGCATAGTCACCCATCCAAGTACTTACCGCGCTCGGCGTTGCTTAACTTCATATATCGAATGACTTTCAGTCAACCTGAAGAGCTGGGCCATGCCCTGGGTGGTTCTTATCTAAAACCCAATTTTCTACCACCACACACTTTTAAGGTTGACGCAAAATATATTCTAACTCAGTGCCTTCACTTGCTTGACTTTTTATAGATGTTTGTACGTTCATATGTTTGATAATTAACTTAGAGATGACGTTTTTTAATATTGCACCTTGAATATGGAAATCTAGTGTACAAAGCGTTTACTATAGAGATTAGTGTGTTTTTTATTTCAATTTTCCTTGAGATCAAAGATATAAACTCATTTGGGTATGAACATTTCGTGAATCTTCAAATTGAATTTCATTTTATTATTGATATCAGAAATTTCGAATGATTTTCATTGTAGATTGATAACTACTGTTTGGACGTCATTAGTTTGTGGTGGATGAATTTCCGTAGTTTCCTGTGTTTCTAACCTATTAATAATATAATTTCATTTCCAGACTGACTCCTGTATATGCATTCGTAATATTTTACTACGCAACGCTTTTCAACCACTCAGGAGATGGGCCGTTGTGGAAGGTGGTTGCAGGAGAAGATTCCAAAGACTGTAGAAAAAACTGGTGGACTAATTTGTTGTATATAAGCAATTATGTGAATCCAGATCATATGGTAAGTGTTCAAAATAAACATATTCATATAAATCTAATTATGTTTAATTGCAAAACAAGAGAAAGGAAAAAATGGAATAATGCAGTTTTGTCGAGTTTCAAGGATACTCATGTTTAATGCATTAGTAGGTGATTAGAGGATATATTACATTCGTAAATGAGCTAATCTGCCATAAAATTTATTGAAACAATCGCTAATTTCATAAATCATCGCATACAAGGGTCGTACATACTGATCAACCGACAATATACTATGACTGATGTGCCCTTTCAGGTCGATAAAATGAACCCCGAACATGACGAATGACTTTCATCTCTCAAAGATAATTTACGTTCGAATCCAAAAACTGCAGATGCGTTCCATGCTGAAGACCTTGGCACAAAAAACAAACAAGTCTGCCCTGTTTGTTTTTTGTTATGTAAAATTCGTGGGAACTAAATTCGATTTAAGGTGAAGTTCAACGATTTTTCTTGAAGAATTTCTGTTTTTCGATTCTGAATGATGTTCGAAGTGATGACCTGAATTTTTTCTTTTTGGAACAATTATCAAAGTATCAAAGGTAAAAAACAGGGATTGCATGGTATTTTTTGAAGTAGGACCTTTACGACGCAACTTTTCAGTTTTAGGTTATTCTGATTCGGTCACCTGATCCTCCATCATAACGTGGAGATTAATTGAATGAATACACTAGACGAGTTCAACAGACCACAAAAAACTAGATTTTGCTTCATTTTTCAGATCACTGGAGGAATAAAGAACTTTCAGCTATTTTTTAGGTTCAAGGCGTGATATCGGATGGCTTTTATTGAATTCACTCTCTCCACTACTGGTTCGCATGTGGGTTTCATCTCTTGCCTCAGAAAAAAAATTTCTAGTCAAATTCATTCGAAAGACTATAGTTGGTTGCCCAGATGGGTTTCACACACACAGCAGCATTCTACTGGAGAAGTTATCTTTCTATGGCATTAGAGGATCTGCTTTGGATTTGATTAATTCTTACTTGAAAGATAGATTTCAGATAGTTCTTTATAACAATGAATTATCAGGGCAAAAACCAGTCAGTATGGGAGTACCACAAGGATCAGTCTTGGACCGCTTCTGTTTATAATATACATTAACGATTTTTATAAGTATATGAAACCTTGTCATAGTGTTCTGTTTGCCGATAATACATCTTTGATATATTTTGGAGATGATGAACTTTCGCTTGTTAATCAGACAATAAAATATCAGGAAAAAGCCGAATTCTGGTTCAGCCTCAACGAACTTCAAATGAATAAAGATAAAGCACGAAGCATGACTATTTCTTCCAGTTGTTCACATGAATATCAAAGTGTCAAATTATTGGGCTTCACCTTGGATAATAGATTAAATTGGTTGAATCACATTTTAGGTTTGAAAAGTAGGTTGTCAAGTGGTTTGTTCTTGCTTCGACAACTCAAACATTTAGTCAGTTTTACCACTCTGAAAATGGTATTCGCTTCGCTCATTCAATCCCATATTTCGTATGGTATCGAACTATGGGGAAATTCGAGTCATGCACAAGAAATTTTCATATTACAAAAAAAAGGGATGAGAATTCTAGCTAGTGTTGGGTACAGAGAATCTTGCCGTGATCTATTCATAACTTTTGAAATAATGCCATTACCTTCGCTTTACATTTTCCTTACCTTGATAGATATTCACAAAAAGGCCCCCTAATTTCCCAAGCAATCAAGTATTCATAATCATAAAACTAGAAATTGTAACTTTATCAGAAATCAACGTTTCAGATTGATGAAAACACAGAAAAACTCCCATAACTTTAATTTATACAATATTTTACCAGATGATGTGAAAAATATGAACATGTTTTGTTTCAAGAAGACTTTGAAAATCTATCTTCTGAATCATTGTTTTTATACTATCTCGGAATACCGATCACATGCTCGTAGTCACTGTTTCTCATGATGAACTCATACCGAACTTTTATTTCATTTTAATGTGTTGTATATATCTATATCACTTCAACATATTTGTTTGTTATACCTATTTGCGACGTGCTACAAATGTATTTATGTACATAAAGTAGTTAATAAACTTCTATCCTATTCTATTCTATTCTATACCTGCTAGATAAAGTCTGCTTATCGAATACATCAAGCAAATGTGCTACCAAAAATTCGGTAAGACGCCACTTGGGAACATTAGCCGTATTCTGCCTTCTGGGTGCACTCTCAACAGTGTTTCGTAAGGAAAGATAAAAAAACATCCATCTGAATATCGGTCACCGTCAAGCGGAGCATCATTTCCTACAGGTTTCAGCTTCGTTTTTCCATTTTGAAATAATGTGGAAGGGTGAGCGCAACTCTATATCACTCATTAGAATAATTCTGTTTCCTCCATGTAGGCTAGAGATATCAGACTCAGAAGGATACCCCTTTTGCCGGATTTGGGAAGTTGATACACTCTGATACGTTAGCAGAGCAGTTACGTTTTTCCTCATTCTCGAGAGGTATTGTCGTATTCATTATTCATTCATCATTTCGGCTCTGAGGTATCTGTAAACTCTTCTTCTTTTGGGAATCGAGTCATCCGCTTCTGACTCGAAAAAATTCTTCCTATTCTCAACAGTTTACAGCCTATCAATATTCAAATTTACGTCAACCGTTTCCGTCTGATTTATGTTAACAGGTCTTCCACTCCCTATCTTTCAGGATATGTTCACGTGTCACATGATGAAAAACTGATCGTCAACAGCATGCTGAACTTCTCTGCAGTTTTTGGGGTGTGCAAAAACACCCTGTGTTGAACACACATCGGAAAAAAAGAGCCTCGATTTCTCAAAGAATCTCTCATCCAACTCAGTTATATAGTTTAAGAGTCAGTGGACGGCAGGCATGACATATTTCAGTAAACCCCAAATTTTGTCCAATGACTTTCTTCTCTTCACTGATTATGAAACGGGAACTAACCCCAACTCCGGTAGGTTGAGTGGTTCAAATTTCAAAAATAATTCAGCTGAGCTTCCGTTTTTATATTTTGTTTATATTTTTATCCTGCTCAAAAATCCAAAATGTCAAGCAGTCATGGCGGTTACAACATCATGGCATGCACTTTTCCACATTGAAAAATATTTCAGTATTTTTAGCGTATATTTCAACAGGCAGGCGTTTTCTCCGGTTGAAAATACCGGCAGGCAAAGAACCTTGATATAAAACCCGAGTAACGGGTTATCAGGTACATTGAATCTGCTTGTTATATTGAGTATATCCAGGGTTCAACATTGGTGATAGAAATATCAGTTATTTATTAGGAAAATACTTATACATGTCAGGACTTGGAATTATATTAAAGTTCCATTTTTATATTTTTATATTTCATTATAACTGAATAATTAAAATTCCAACTTTCAGTATGTATCATGACTTTCGCCCCGTCCTAGATGTTCGTTGTCCACAGAATCGATGTCTGTGAACAGAAAAATATTATCAGAACAATATCACCCGGAGAAACTTCTATCAAATCATTCACAAGATTTGCAAGCTGGTCTCCCTCATGAAATGCTACTGAGCTTCTCGATAACAATCCACCAAGCTCTTTATGAAGTTTCGTGGCATCTGATGTGTGCGCAACCAACTTCAGAGGATACTTTGATATAGGCAGATCAACTTGACTGGTGGTCGGTCAACGCATTCGAAATTTTTGATGCGAAAAGTGAACAGAAACATGTGCAAAAAACTGCACAAAAAACTTAGCATTTTTGATGCGAAAATACAGCACAAAAACGGTGCGTTTTTGACGCGTCAAAAGTGACCAAAATACGTCGTTTTTTGCGTGTTTTTTCGATGCTCATTTTCGATGCGTCGAAGTGACAGAAAAAGGTTGTTTTTCCCGTGTTTTCACGCATCGAAAATGAGCGTCGAAAAAACACGTGAAAAACGACGTTTTTCTGTCACTTCGACGCACCGAAAATGAGCGCCGAAATATCGTGAAAAACCGGTCGTTTTTCGATGATTTTTGTGCGAAAATGAGTCGATCAAAATCGCCGGTTTTTCCCATAAGAATACATGTAAAATGGGATGAAAATTGTGCAGTTTTCATCAACTGTTTCTCGCCCAAAATTTGTCATTTTCAAAGTGACCAAAAAACGTCGTTTTTTGCGTGTTTTTCGATGCTCATTTTCGGTGCGTCGAAGTGACAAAAAACCGTCGTTTTTCACGTGTTTTCACGCATCGAAAATGAGCGTCGAAAAAACACGTGAAAAATGACGTTTTTCTGTCACTTCGACGCATCGAAAATGAGTGTCGAAAAACACGTCAAAAATGGTGCGTTTTGATGCAATTTTTTCGTCGAAAAAACTGCATCAAAATGGAACGATTTTGCGTGCGAGAAATGATACATCTCAAAAATGAGGCGAAGCATACAACAAAGTAGTTTATTCGTATCATTCAAAAGTACATAGTCAAGGCGTCTCAATGCGGCGGATAACGTGGGCAAATGGGCTGCAGAGATGGAGCTGGATGCTCGAACTATCCACACAGATTGGTCTATACTGCACGCTCATTTTCTGATGCAAGTACGACTGCTTCATTGTCATGCACATAGTGATCGATCATATTCATGATGTAGTCGTTGGTGATGGGATGCTGTAGGACCTTGATTCGGTTTATATGTACCCCACACTGTTCCACTTCTTTGAAATGACTCTTGATACGGTTGCAGATATCGATGGAATGGGATACGTTTTCCCACTTTTTGAGCAGACGCACACCTCTTTCGCCAAGTACTTTTCAGCATGTTTCCAATTGCATTGACGTCTCAGTATGTACCACTCTGTGTCGGGTACCACTTCGAACAGACCAAGACATCGAACTTTTTCTTCGTTGATCGAATAAGGTGTCAACCTGGGTGCGATTGATTCCCTCAGGACAGAAATGTTTCTCTGGATCCTCTCTTCAACTTTCAGGCGTTCGATCTCAGCTCGTTTTCGTTCAGCTCGCTCCTTTGCAATCTTTCCAGCATTTTTACGTCTTTCGTGGGAAGCCTTGCGTATTTCCGTGACCAGCATCTGCTTCAACTCTTGCACCGATTTCACTAGTTCAGAGTTTTTTTGCCTTAGCGAATTCACATCATCTTCCGACGTTTGTGGTTGCGTCGTCCACTGACTCGCGTAGTTACGGATTTTCTTCAACATTGTTGCTCGTACGACTCCAACTGATAGACTGACGCTCTACCGATTTTCATGTACATGTCAGGAGAGGTGGTGGTAGTCACGTGGTCAAACGCTCGATGGGGGCAAAGTCCATTGAGGAAGCCTATACGCATGAGCGAATTCACGTCGTGCGCCAAACGTCGAAAAACTGAACCGTCTAGGCGGAAACTTTGAAAAGACGCAAGAACATTGGAGAAGTCTATGCGCACGAGCGGCAATGGGTCGTCAGACAGAAATTCCAAAGTACATAGCATACGTTTTGCGCATGAGCGGCAGACGCTCTAGGCGGCAGCTTTGAAAGGTTAGTCGTCAGACGTACGGAAATTTCAAAGTACACGAATGATCGTTTTGCGCATGAGCGGTGAACCCTGAACTTCAGCTTGATGGTTAGGGTCAAACGCACAAAAACTTCAAAGTACACGGATTATCGTTGTGCGCATGAGGCGGCAACTTTGAATGAGTTCAACCTGAGCGTCAAAGTGAACGTTCTGGCGCGAAATTCGAAAGACTTCAGCCTGAACGGAGCGACAAACGCTGTAGACGGCAACATCGATAGGTAAGTCGTCGGACAGAAACTTCAAAGTACACGAATGATCATTTTGCGCATGAGCGGTGAACACTGACTTCAGCCTGAACGTCGAAGTGACCAAAAGCGTTTTTGCGCATGAGCGGTAAACGCTGTAGGCGGCAACTTTGAATGGGTTCAGCCTGAGCGTCAAAGTGAATGTTCTGGTGCGAAATTTGGAAGACTTAAGCCTGAACGGAGCGACAAACGCTCTAGGCGGGAAATTTGAATGATATCAGACTGAGCGTCAACGTGAACGTTCTGGTGAGAAATTTGGAGGACTTCAGCCAGTCAATGTATTCAAAAGCGTTTGTGCGCATGAGCGGCAAACGCTGTAGGCGGCAACTTTGAATGAGCCTGAACGTCGCGACAAACACTCTAGGCGGGGAATTCGAAAGACTTCAGCTTGAACGTCAAAGCGTTGGTGCGCATGAGCGGCAAACGTTCTAGGCGGCAAAGGTTGGTTGTCAGACGAATACTTCAATGTACCCAGCAGATCGTTGTGCGCATGACCGTGGCGTGCAAGACGTGGCGGGAATTTTGAACGTTCTAGCATTCCGCGCAGCAGTCATGGTCACGTGATACGTCAGATGGCGGGAACATTTGGATTTCAAAGACTGACGTGGTCGACGGCGTTCTGGGTGGGAACGTTCCCAGACGTCCTTCTACGGCTCTTATGCCACGCTTGAGGCGGGATATTTGACATTTGAAGTGTATGCTGTTTCCTCCATTACCCCCTCAGTGAAGCATGGATACGCACCAACCGACGATGTTGCACTTGAGAGAACATTTCCTTAGATCTGGGGAAAATTCTATAGGATTTCCTTGATATTTCCCCAGATTCTGGGGATATTTCGCGGTTGAGAATGCCACAAGAACGTGACGCTTCATGACAGTTTCAAAGTATCGAAAGCGCATGTCTGTGTGCAGACCTATGTGGGAGGTGGAATGAAACGAGGCGCCAATTTCAAACGTATATTCAAGATACATATATCTTCATGAATGAGGTGATTGGTGAACGGCAAACGGGACAGTTTTCACCGCATCTTACACAGCATTCGATACAACAAACCAAATGTCTACAAGGCATGAATACAATGCATACTTCATTGTCCAAACAAACTTTACAGGTCAGCGGTGGCGGCGGCGGAGACGCCCTGGACGGTTGAAGTTTCATCATGAAATCGCATCCGTCGTGGCAGCCATGTGTCCAAACCGAATCTCCTTGTTTCCAGTGGGCTATTTCGGTGCCGCAGTGAAAGCATTTTACGTGATCTCCTATTCCGGTGTAGAAAAATCCACATTCGGCAAGTTCTTGAGGCGTCTGACTGAGACCGATGGGCCAGTTTTCGAAAGTTGCGAGACGTCTCATGAGAACACTATTTTCCGTATGTGTTGGTCGTTTCACCCGATTGAAGAACGAAGAAGTATCGCTGTCGAAAAACGTACAATAGGGTGTCCACCTGAAGTGGTCCATCAAAGGATCATCGCCAGTCTCCCAATTGAACCCTTCGATACGGCAATTGAGACAGGTAACTGTGTCGTCGTCTCCTGAACCGGTGTAAACGAAACCGGCACTGGCCAACTTCTCTTTCGGAAATGTCGAAGGCCAGTTGCGAAACGTTTGAAGTCTCTCGGCATACGAACAGTCTGCAGCCATTCTCGTTGGAAGACAAATGAGTACTGAAGACTCCAATGACGAATTTGAGAATGCTTTTTTGTGGAGGGGTGGGAACCAATGGTGAACTATAAGGCCCCCTGTCCATTGTCGTCGCTTCTATCATGGGTGTTTATTCCCCCTCGTATATTGCCAACAGACTTTTCGCTTTGGATCTCACGACAAAACATGCGGCCCCCATCACTTGCGGAGTTTCGGAACCATCGTGTTGATGCACTCAGGTAGACGTGATATGATGGGCATGGGTCGCGTTCGGCCTAACGCAGTCAGATCAACAGCTTTCTCTCGTTTCAAAACATTCCATTTTTTGGAGGGTCGAACACCGTTTTTTCTGCCGCCGTGAATTTCCACTCTTACGATTCGGATATTGTTCACGGTTTGAAGGTCACCACTCCGATGACTCAGAGCTGGGCGTCTTTGTTCGTTTTACTGCTGATCGATGGTCACTCTGTTTGTGTGATGACTCATAGCCTGTGCGTCATTGAAGTTGTTGACTTGTCTGAACATGTCTGCGATAACCTCGCATTCCTTATCGTCATTTGGCCGGTATGGCATGAGTCGTATCGCGGTGAATCATTGCAGAAAACATTTTCACTTCTCGGGGCCGAATTCCGACTTTTGGAGAATCGGAGAGCGTCCACAGGGGACTACAACTGTTTTTTCGAGTCGCTCACATCTCAAGAGGGCGGCGGTTGTCAACGGTTTTCATGGCAGTTGGTACGTCTTCCCCTTTTTTCTGTTAGCTCGATTCCATAACGGTTGACCTGGCCGGTCCACCTATTTTGTTGTGAACCAGAAAAGCCCTCTCAGAGTATCGGTTGACATTGAAAATATTTTCGTCGCATTCGGCTTGATGAGTACAGCCTTCCCACCCCCATTTTTGTTGGTCTTTTCTCGGTTCAGGCGTCGAACGAGAGCAGTCACGGTTGACCTTACGGCCCTCCTTTGCGTTGACATGCTTTCTCATCCGCTGAACGTCAAAGTATTGATAGCTGAAAATTCGAATCTTTTTCGGTCTGTTCGAGAAAGGTGAAATCTTCGTGGTGGACAGCCGTGTCGACATAGTCGGTGAGTGTCGGTTGACATTGGAGATATTTTCGTCGCATTCGGCTTGATGAGTACAGCCTTCCCACCCCCATTTTGTCTTTTTTGGTTCAGGCGACCAACGAGAACTACGTTTCGTCACGGTTAACCCGACGAATACGGTCCACCTTTGCGTTGAAATGCTTTCTCATCCACTGAACGTCTACGTATTGATAGTTGAAAATTCAAATCTTTTTCGGTCTGTTCGACGTGGTGGACAGCCGTGTCGACATCGTCGGTTTTTCATCAAAATTCCCCTTGTTGCTTCATCCTGGACGATTGTACTCCCCCTTACCGAGGTCATGAGAATTCATAGGCGGCGCGCGCCACCGTGGTGGGAGAAGTGGGAGAACTGACGCTCTCGTCTTAGCGCATATCGTCATTCAGTTGCCAGCTAGTACAAGACGCACACATCATGAGAATCGCGATCGTTGATATCCAAGGTTTCGTCGTCAACGGGGTGTTCCACCCCAAAGAACTCGCCATCCATATCGGTCACCAGCGGCAGAATTTCCTGTTCAAGCCACCAATGCCCTATGTCTTGTTGACGGACAAGGACAGAAAGACCACCCGGTACTTGGAGAAGTACGTTCATGGCATTCCGTATTCTTCAGGGGAAGTCGAGTACCACGACGTTGATGCCATTCTGCAGAAATACCTCCTGTACTCGGCCGAAGTCATATATGTGAGAGGTAGCCAAAAAGCCGAGTTCCTCTCGAGAAAAGTCCGAGATATTGGAGTGACCTGCCCACCGTCTATCCAGGACGTCTCCCAGTTCGACGGTACGACGCAGGGAATGAAAAATTTGACGCCTTGCCCGAACCACGCCGCCGCCTACAACTGCAAGTATATGTGTACACAGTTCAATGTAGACTCTATGCTCAGATGGTTTGCCAATAATGTTTTACCTCGTTGAGAAATGTATGTTTTTTCGATCAATAAATCGTATTTTCGAAAGGGTTGTTGTTTTTTCTCTCTTTCAGAATGTGGGGTGGGACATAATGGGGAATAGAGGGTGGGAAAAAATAAAAATGAAAAAACAAGAGTGTGGGACACAGATCACTGTGCGAGTTGGTTCTGAGTGTCGTGGATAGATGGCGTCCTCGGAGAGGGCGTCATCTGTCACTCACACTTATGAGTTGGCACACAGTGGCGTGGATAGATGGCGTCCTTCGGAGGGGCATCATCTGTCACTCACACTTACGCATTGGTTCAGAGTGGCGTGGATAGATGGCGTCCTTGGAGGGGCGTCATCTGTCACTCACACTTATGAGTTGGCTCACAGTGGCGTGGATAGATGGCGTCCTCGGAGGGGCGTCATCTGTCACCACACTTATGAGTTGGCTCACAGTGGCGTGGATAGATGGCGTCCTCGGAGGAGCGTCATCTGTCACTTCCTCTGTCAGTCAAGTCATACGTCGTCTGTCAATCTTACGTCTGTCAAGTCATACGTCGGCGGTCAGTCAAGTCCTGCGTCTGTCATAAGTCATCTGCCATTCACCACATACATCCTCTGTCATTCGAGTCGTTCACATCATACGTCGCAGTCAAGTCATACGTCAGAAATATTGCCTGTCATCCGAGTTGGCAGTCGTTCACATCATAGGCCAGCAATATATCGTCTGTCATTCGAGTTGGCTATCGTTCACATCACACATCAGTCAATTCATTTGTCAGCTGTCAGAAATATCGTCTGTCATCCAAGCCAAACATCATACCATACATCCCCTGTCATTTGTCGTTCACGTCATTGGAGTCATACGTCTGTCAGTCAAGTCTTGCGTCTGTCATATGGTTACTCTGTCACGCATTCTCTCCAAATCAAAGTCAAAACGATTTCACATACAAGTATATATTTTCCTATAGGTTACAGTTCTCAAAAAATATGTGGATATGGGTGGACACAGAGAGAGAAAACTTCCTTCATGTTGTTGCCTAGTTCTCGATGAACTTGAAGGTATTTGTCTTTCCGACCCCTCCTTCTTCGACTACCAGGGCGTACTTCCCCGGAGTGAATTGGTCAATATGTCCCCTGAGGATTGCAAACACTCTTCTCGGAAGGAATACCTCGTACAGCTGGATATCGGCTATGATGGTCTCTCCGAACTTGGTTTTCACCAGGCGAAGCTTCTGAATTGGATAGGGCTTGTTTTTCTGCAAGCTGCTCATAGGAACGGTCTGCTTGTATCCAGAAGCGCTGCATATTGTGTTCAACTCTGCAAGGAGGTCCATCTGAAGCAAAAAACATCAAAATTTTAGGACACCCTGTACATACGTTCGAAAAAATGGCTCACGCTGTATGAGTCAACATACTTGACGAAAAAATTTTGTCGCACACTGTGCTGCTGTTGGTTCACCCTGTATGAGCCAACACACTTGACGAAAAATTATGACGCACACTGTATACGTCTGAAAAAACTCAACCTGTATGAGCCAACAACAACTTGCAGACACTTCACTTTGACAGAAAAAGTTTCGACACACCCTGTATATGCCGATACGTTCGAAAAATATCACACTGAGCCAACACACTTGACAGAAAAAGTTTAGACATACGCTGTATATGCCGATAAGTTCGAAAAAATTTACACTGATAATAATAATAATAATAATCCTTTATTTTATCATTTGAATGCACAAAGGTTACATAAATGATTAAAAACGTCAAAATTTCAGCTACATTGAACAAGGACATATAAACAATTACAAATTTACTCATACATGTATATATAAAAAAACATCAATAAAAGTTTAAAAATAAAAAATAATCATCATAAAAAGAAATCGTCTGAGGAATAACAACACTTACGAAGTAGGATCTTTTTCAGCCTGGATTTAAAAATATGAACATTGGAGCCAACGAAAAAGGTTTCGACACACGCTGTATATGCCGATAAGTTCGAAAAAATTCACACTGAGTCAACGCACTTGACGGAAAAAAATTTCGACACACGCTGTATATGCCGAGATCAACACTTACGCATGGATAGCTCTCAACCTGTATGTGAGCCGTTTCGGGAAAACACTCCCGAACACGAAGGAAAAAGAGGTACTTACATTTTTCAGTCTGATCACACTGTCGTTCTATAGCGGTATATATCGTACGAGTTCTAGCAGGAAACTGACTTCGATGGTCTGATGGCAGACACACAACACTGTCTTCGATGGCGATATCGTACGAGTTCTAGCAGGAAACTGACTTCGATGGTCTGATGGCGGACACACAACACTGTCTTCGATGGCGATATCGTACGAGTTCTAGCAGGAGACTGACTTCGCGGCGCAGCAATCGAGAAGTTGGCGCAATCCCCTACCCGCGCCGCCACGCGTCCATCTCGTTGACCTCTAGACCGCCTAAAGAATATGACAGCATTGCCTCACCGTACCTCCCACATGTATCATGAACGCCGCCTGAAGCGAAAGACGCTCTCTGTTCAAATATTCCCGCTCGAAATGGGTGCGGTTCTACGATACCGCCCGAACGTTTCCGATAAGACGCCGCGTATGACCTTCTGCATTTCTTGGAAAAGCGCTTGCGTCATCTGGGATTCCCCACGTATTTTGTTTTGTATAGTGTTCTGGAATTTTCGATATTCCTCAATTCTTGGAAAAACATCACTTCGCACATGCGGTTCAATTCTTGGAATTTGTCAGAAGCCCGGTTCCTTTCCGTCGGAGGCAGATAAGGCTACGTAAACAAGTCTGCGATGACATCATCCGGTGAACACCTGCAGTTCTGCAGGTCTCAGCTTGTCGATGCCTCGAATGAATAGCGGACATGGGCGGAGGTCTGGGGGCCACAGTTTCCCGTCGCCCAACCAGTCTGGGACCCCGCTAGGACGACATAGGCGTAGTATGTTCCCAAAATCTCTCGAAATACGCTAGACCACTTTGGCCTCACCTGGAGATGAGGCGAAAATGGTTTTGCTATACTACTCGTCCATTAGGTGATCATAAAATATGACAGTCGTCGAAGATGAATAAGCCTCTGAAGAAGCTGGCCACTCGCGCTAGCGAAACGTCAGGAAGAAATTCCAAAGAACGACGGCCTTCAAGCCCGAAGAGAAGTAGTTATAATAACAACATACTGTTCTCGATTATTCAGAAATGAAGAAACACACTCATTGGCTACTCCACGTATTCCGCTGGAATAAAGTTTAGAGAGAAGCACATCATGATTGACGCAGTCGAATGCCCTGCTTAAATCACAGAAGATTCCAGCAAGGCACTCACCCGCCTCAATAAAGTTTACAGTTTTTTCCATAAATGCACAAATAGCACTGCTAGTTGATCTGCCTGAATAGAATCCATGATGACTTTCAGTTATTATGTTTCTTCTCACTGAAAAATCCATGAGTCTCTCGGAATATGACAGTTCAAACACCTTTGAGAAGCAAGATGAAGTGGTAATTGGATCGAAATCGTTTGAATTTATAGAATCAGTGTTCTTTACAGGCACAACCTTGTCTGTTTTGAGGGTAGAAGGAAAACGGTCTATTGTAAACGAAAGATTCACTAAATATGGGAGTGGTTCAATTATTATTGGTAATACTTTTTTCAATATGAACATTGGAATTTCATCAAACCCACCAGAGGACTTATTTTTCAGTTTGTTATTCAATGAAGTCAGAAGTTCTTCACAAACGAATGGGTTCAAAAAAATTGAATCTTTCTCAAAAAAAAGTAACATTATTTGAATCCGTGTCAGGACAAGAATTTGGTATTGAGCTAGTGATTTCTTTAGGTTTGTCAATAAAATAGTCATTGAGCATATTCACAATTACTTGAGGATCATCATAATCATGTCCATTCTCTCTAATTGGGATATTTGAATTATTCTCTCTGTTTTGCACATATTGTCAGACGTAAGAATTTTATTTTGGTAGTGACTGCGTTTAACATTTTTTACAAATTTTTCATGTTTTTTCTTTTCTTTTTTATAAGAGTCAGACAGAACAGAGTAAGAGGTTTTCAACAGAAATAAGTCCTTCAAGTTTCGGCTGGAAAGAATAACTTCAATAGTAACCCACTCACTCTCAGAATTCCCCTTTTCATTAAATTGTTTTAAGGGGAAAGTAGTATTGAAATAAAACTCAAATATCTCCCAAAAATGCATTATCAAGATTTCTACATTCATAGGTGGAAGACCAATTTTGTGTCAGTAATTGAGTACAAAAAAGTTCAATATTTGATTGGCAAAAATTTCTTTTCTGTGATATGCGACATCTACTTATTTCAGTCATGGAGCCAAACTCTACAAGGACAGTTCTATGATCCGATAGATCATTATCTATTACACAAGTTGTAGTATTGCTTATGTTAGTAAAAACATGATCTATTATAGTGCTCCAAGTATTAGTGACCCGCGTAGGCCACCCCTCTCTTGAGCTCATACCAAAGCCTAGAAATATTTTAGAGAGTTCCGTAAATTTTGTCACTAGCGTTCACTGTAGCATCTATATTCATGTCACCACAGACAAAAATATATGCATTCGACAGATACAGTTTAGTCAATAACAAAGACATATTTTCACAGAAGACTCTAAAATCGCCCAACGGAGAACGATAACAAGAAACAATTATAAATTTATTCCATCCATTGTAACATGAAACTGCACAAACTTCAAAATCTTTCTCTACACATGATGCTTCAACATTAATTTTTTGAACTTTCAAGTTCCTTCTAGAATAGATGGCAACCCCTCCCATCTCATGGGCAGTTCTACAATGAAAACTGCTTAAAACTAAACCATCAATAGACTTTGAGAGAAAAGAGTCATTTTTTGAATGAGTTTCTGATGAACACAAGAACTGAATGCAGTCCAAGCCATAAAGATCTAATTCAAGAGCGTTGATTGATTTAATATTTAGCGATTGTACATTCAGGGAAAGAATGTTGGGCGAGAACGTTATTTGTCCGTCTTCGGGTCCCTGATACGTTTCTGGAAAAAACGGCTGACACACGCCCCCTCTGGCCAAAACTTGGGATTCATTGCAAGTCTGAAACTTTTGTCATGGATAGTTACTTTGAATGAAGAATAAACTTGTGGATATCTAGAGGTGATAGTCTCACAATCAACCACATTCAAAGATTTCTGTAACAAGCTTTTCAGATCGTCAGCCGAAGTTGTCTTATCTTTCCTACAGACATGCAGTTCAGACAACTTAGGGACTCCTCGTATGGTCAAGTTATTATTATTGCCTATAATGCGCTTTCTAAATCTACTCACGCGCCTGACATTTTTCCATTCACTCTCTCGATTATTCAGTCATGCATCATCTCCGTTGGCATCATTAACGATAGTTTCGTCACTGAGATTTATTATTATAAAAAAATATCATCAAAACAATCACTATTTTCGAAAGGAAAATTTACTTCACTGAATGAAATCATTGGTTGATACAAAAATCCTAATCCAAATGATATTTATGATGAAATCCTGGAAATATTCGGAAACTATTCCTTTCAAAAACAAATCAAAATATTTGAAGATTCAAAACCATGGTTCAATGAATATATTTTGAAACTTATCAAACTTCATTATAAAAAAAAGTTTATCCTTGTATTCAATTTTTCAAAGATTCTCACGATCATTAAAATAAGTCTGTTAAAAAATATGTTCGAGAGTCAAAACAAAAATATTATAAAGAAAAATTCACCAACTCTACTCCAAAATCAGTTTGGAGAGGCATAAATGAAATATTATATAATAAATGAAGAAATTATGCTGAAACAATCACATATATTTCACTGAACGGAAAAAATTAAAAAAAAAAAACAGATATATGTGAAGTTTTCAACAATTATTTTCTCAATGTTGGCCCCAATTCGTCAGTTGTTTTTGTGGAGTATTGTGATACATTTATATTGCATGTACATTTGCCATAAGCATTCTACGCTTATGTGTGTTGACGTATGTCATAGTGTAGAGCTCTGTAAATGAAGAATCCTCAATAGTGCGGAGTATCACTGATAGATGTAGTAGGAGGTAGGCAACGCTCTGCACGAATAAATGAGATGTTTCTAGAAGCAAGTACTTAGTAGACTAGTTGAAGTTGAAGAAGCGGCATGTTTACGTATTTTCTAAGTGTTTGAAATAAGTTGTTGTTAATGAATAAACAATTAAGTCTACTCAAATAGTTCAAATATGATTACTGATTCCACACCTTAACAGTTTTTCCTTTCAGTTTTGAGATTCCATTGCAATCGGAATTGCACTCTATGTTTTTGAAACCTTCTCTCGATATTAAAAAATCTCCAGATTTGATCAAATCAGTACCAAAATTGTTGAAGTGGTGAAATCAGAACTTGCGCCAATTATGAGCAAATTATTGAATTTAACTTTCACATGTTGAAATTTCCGTTGATTGGAAAAAAAAATAACTAATAATTACAAGTTCAAAAATTTTCGCACGCTTATTCACAATCACATTCGCCATATATCCATCTTTTCCCTCCCATCTCTAATTGTCTAATGTTATGTCAAACTGTCAACTCCAACACGAATCATTGTTGCCAACATTTATTATATAACTACCACCAAGACCAAATCTAATACACAAACTGACTAAAGGTTACCCACTAACCACTACAAATCGACTATCCTGACAAATGATTGTCCCCAATCAAAATTGATGCACATTTACCCTAATTCCTCTAATGAGTATTAATATTTCTCAAAGACGAACATATAAGTGAATACATACATCAGTTCATAAATCATAATACATAAGCCATTTCATATATCATAATACATAAGCCAGTTCATAAAGCAGAAAATAATACATTAAGACATACTTAAGTTCAAGAATTCATACAAAATCTATATATCTATCTATAAGTCCAAATTTTTCATCCCTAAACATAATACAGTTCAGCCACTTGAGAAAAGTACAATTACAAACTAATAAATAATCATTCATAATTTTCGGAGTGAAATTCAAGCTCATCTCGATGCCATGGCCACATTCAAGAAGGAGCCACAACCCCTTCATAAGGCATTTGTGTAACTTGAAATCCATCTATATCACCTACGATATATCTATCAGAATCTAATTTATTTTTTACGACATAATGGCCTCTACATTTTGGAAATAATTTTTTGTTAATACCAGTTGTTACATCTGAATTGTTTATCATGACATAGTCACCTACTTGATATTCCTTAGGTTCTTTATGATATCCATCAAAATATGTTTTGTTATACTCTTGTTGTTCATTAATACTGGTAACAATTCTTCTCTGATGTCTCTAATTCCTCTATCTGAATCTTGTTTGATACTTAAATTTATTTCGAATGAGTTTTCCCCGATTACCAGAATATTTCTACGGCTCAAAGCATCTGCATGGGTCATATTATTACTGGGTCTATGTCCTATAGTATACGAATAATTTTCTAGTTCTAAAGACCACCTCAGAATCCTAGGATTAATCTCTTTTTTCTGAAGAGCTATTTTGATAGTATTGCAATCAGTTATGATTTTGAAAACTATTCCTTGCAAATAAATATGGAACCTTTTTAAAGCATGAAATATATCTAACATCTCAAGTTCATAAGAAAGATATTTTGACTACAGCCGAGGTACGTTTGCTGAAATGAAATACAGGATGAAAACTATTGTCACTCTGACGTTGCAACAGAATTGAACCAAATCCATGTGAAGAGGAATCACAATGTAATTGGGTTTTTAATTTGGGATCATAAATGCTCAAAATTGGTTCTTGAACTTAAAGTATTTTCAGAAGTTCAAAAGCCGCCAACTGACTTTCACCAAATTCAAATTTAACATTTTTCTTGAGAAGGTCATACAGTGGTTTTGTAATTACAGCAAAGTTCTTCATGAACCGCCGGAAATATGAGGTCAAACCTGAAAAACTCTGAATGTCACGAAAATTTTCAGGTTCGGGAAAATCAGTGACAGCGACAAGATTTTCCTTATTTGGGGTTATACCCCTTTCATCTATGACATACCCAAGAAAGTTAATCCCATTATTCAGGTATTCTTCAGATCTACTATATACTGAAAGCGGGTTCTTCGATATTAGACAGTTGTACTGCCAGACATTACTGCTAAAACAATATAAAATGAAAACATCTACGATAATACATCAGACTAGAAACAGTGCTAGATCCGTGATGGTCCCTAGAATGTATAAAACTTTGGGACAAAGAAGCCATGCTCATCTTGGGCCAAGAATATTCAATATTCTTCCTCCTCAGTTAATAATAATAATAATAATAATAATAATAAATCGGCTTTATTAATACAAAAGAGAGGGGAAAATATCAACAAATGACATAAGATGGTCCATAATTTTGGCGAAGTCTAGCCTATGGCTACTCAAACTCAACCAAACTTGGACCATAGATTCACAAATAGTCAGAGTACAAATATACATTTAATTTGATTATATTGCCCATTTATCCATGATATCATTATTAACACTATTGTAGTCAGGGTTATCTTTGGAAAACTCCTCCATTGGCGTGGGTGATAAAGTTATTTATTCATTATTGTTCATTAAAAAGAATTTGTTTGTATTTATATTTGAATTTGTTAATATTGAGAATTCTCAATTGCTCAGGAAGATTGTTGAAAAAAACTATTGAGTTGAATGTGAACGATCTCTTAAACATGGCAGTGCGATGATGGGGCATTGTAAACTTATTCCTAAACCTAATATTTCTGGAGTGTACGTTGCAACGTGGAATAAACTTATTCTGCAAAGTAGTTGAGTGGGGTGAATGTATTAGTTTGAATACAAAGTTGCCGAGGTGGTGCTGTCTCCGGTTTTTCATATTCAGCCATTTCGTTTCTTTGAACTTTTCTGAGATGGAATCAAACTTTCTGATACCGTATATCAAGCGACAGCATGAATTTTGAACCTTTTGTATTCTATTCACATCAATTGATAGAAGGCATGGGCCGTATATAAAGTCGCAATAGTTGAAATGACTGAGCACAAGTGAGTCACATAGCATTTTCTTTAATTTCACACTCAGTATATGGCGATTACAATACAGAAACTTCAAGGATAAATATGCTTTTTTCATCAGCTTCTTAATGTGCTCTGAAAATCTTAGGTCGTTATCAAGATGCACACCCAAGTTTCTAGCAGAGTCAACCGTTTTCAAGGTTAGACCATCAATGCTGATTTTCAAATTATCTTGGATAAACTTCTTTTTTCCCGGATTACCAAAGCACATCAAGATTGTTTTATTAGTGTTGAGCTGTAAGTCGTGTTGATGAGATAATTTTTTGATTTGATTGAGATCATCGTTTATGAGAGTTTGCGCATTTAAATAATTCTCAGTGTCAAAGTGGGTGTAAAGTTGAGTATCATCCGCATAGGCTTGGATCTCACAATGTCTGACAGATGAAAGTATATCCGCAGTGTAGATAATAAAGATTAATGGGCCAAGTATAGATCCCTGTGGGACACCAGATAATATATCCAAGGATGCAGAATATTTATCGTTGACAAAAACCCGTTGGGACCTACCTAACAAAAAAGACCAAATAAGAAAAACTGCATTATCGTCAAAGCCGTAATATCTAAGTTTGCTGCAAATGAGTTCGTGATTAATAGTATCGAAAGCTTTTGAAAAATCTAAAAGCACTAGTGAACTAACAAGACCTTTGTCGAATGCTTCGATTATATCAGCCGTAACAGTTGCTAAAGCAGTGCCTGTACTGTACCCCTCTCTAAAGCCACACTGTGTATCAGGAAGTATTTTATTAAGTGAAAAATATTCAAATATTTGTTTATAGATTATCCTTTCCAGTATTTTGGACATAGTTGGTAGGATACTGATAATCCTGAGTTCAGAAAAGTTAGTGGGATCATGTTTTTTGGGAAAGGGCTTACCAATCGCGACTTTCCATTGTTTAGGAAAAAATGAAGTTTCGATACAGCAGTTAATTATATGTGTAATGTAAACATCAATTACTGAAATAGAGTAAATGATCATTTTAGTTGAAATTTGATCAGAACCAAGAGCTTGCGTTTTTATGCTGCGTAGGATCTCTCGAACCTCCTCAACAGTTGTAAGGTGGAACAGGAATTTGTTTTCAGGGTTATGAAGGTTCTCACTATAAAATTTTATATTTTCATCACAATTATTAGTTACATTCTGAACGAACTTTGCAAAGTAATTATTAATTTCGTCAGGATCTGATAAACTTTCAGGGATTTCAAATTTATTGTTGGCACGAATATTAAGATTGCTAAGGGCATTCCATGTTTTCCGTGAATCTTTTTCAACACACACTGACCTAAGATAGCCTTTTTTTTCAGCTTTCACCATCGATGTAGTGTAATTTCGTAGTTCTTTGTATCTCAGCCGGTCATGTTGCAGTTTTGATTTTTTAAATTTTTGTAAAGCTCTGTCTCGTTCATTCATTAATAATTTCAGGTTAGGAGTCAGCCACGGAGCAGGGGGTTTGGTAACCCGTGCTACTCTTATAGGGGCATGTTTATCGAAACAGCTGAGTAATAATTTATTAAGAATGTCGACCTTTTTGTCTATATTATTTTCTGAAATTATGTCAAACCAGGGAAGTGATCGGAGATCCGACAAAAAGTTGTTTATGTCAAAGTTGTCATAACACCGGTATGTTACGTTTTTCGGCTTCATTTTGGGTCGGTCTAATTTGTATTCAAGAAATACCAGTAAATGATCGGATATGCCATTGGATGGTAAAGTACCAGATTTAATGACAGATTCCGTGTTAGACACATGGATGGGATCTATCAGTTTTCCTGATGTAGCAGTAATTCGAGTTGGTTCGCATAATATTTGCGTTAGCCCATACGATTCAAAACAATTATATAGATTCGGGTTTGAAATATTTAAAAAATCATAATTCAGATCTCCCATGCAGATTATGTCATCATATAAAGGACTAACGTAAGAGAAAATGCTATCAAAATCATTGATTAGGTTATTGATATTATTGCTAGGTGGTCTATAAAACACGCCGAGTGCACACTTCCTAGTTTTAATTTTTATTTCCAAAAATAAATGTTCTAGAGAATAACTCACCGGAAAATCAAATATTATCCTTTTGGCATTATACGAGACCCTCACATAGAAACCTACGCCACCTCCTCGGCCTACTCTATCTTCTCGTATTAGACTATATCCAGGAACACTAACAACGTTGGAGTCGGTAGCATCAGTTAACCAAGTTTCAGAGACCATAATAATATCAAAGTCATTTTCTGCAATGAGGGCCACAAATTCATTGAATCCCGTGAAGATTGACCTTAGATTCAAGTGAGCAATTTTCATGATGCAGGTTTTTACAGGACAAAAAAAAGGATATGTCAAGGTTTGTCAATAAAATCTGCTAGTGCTAGAGATTTAAATACAAATAAAAATAACACCCACGTGACATATCGTCACTTTTTATAAAAAATTATGATAAGAGAAAAGTTAAAGAATGTTGCAGAAGGAATTAATGTAAATGTTGATTTTGTCAATTACCTATTATTCGCAAGGAGGAATAATCCAAAAGAGATAACCAGTGATAGAGAGATAAATAAACAATAGCAATAAAATGAAACTAAAAGGAGAACTGAACGAAATCGGTGCCGCTCCGACTTATTTTCAGATGAATGCTGAATCAAGAACGATGGAAATTATTTATTTCACAAATCTAACTAAATTATGTTAAACTGCCTATCAGAGAAAATGCAAAAAATAAACCATGTAAAACATCAAGTTATAGTATGATTGATAGAATTGAATAAAGTTATAACTATGAGGAGAAGTTACCATTCACTCATCTAATGAAAACTAATTATACCATAAAAAATACATATCGAGAAGAGACCATATACGTAATAACATACAATGCGAGTAATTTTAATTGTTCAACAGAGCATCGAGATCAGTTTCACATTTTATCACTTTTTTGACGCCACCTGTAGCCACATAGGTCAGTCCATTGAAGGTCCAGGCCGCATTGTTGAATTGTGTTCTGGCCTTCCTGAAGATTTTCATATTATTGTCAGTCAGCATTTCAGTCAAAAGGAGCGAAGTACCTTCAAGTTTTTTTTTGTTGAAAAAAACAAGGTCTCGAACCCATTCGTTTATAGATCATGATATCTTGAAAACGTTCATATTCATTTGAATGGGTTTTCGCCATCAAGAATACATCAATTTCTCTTGACCACAGGCCTATTATCAACTGTTCCTCAATTTCGAAAAAGTCAAGGGATAATGCTCTGCACATAGAAACTTCTTCATGGGAATACAAAGATACTGACTCTTTTGGTATTTGAGTCCTTATCTGCATCCTTCGCCAGATTTCCGTTTAACTGCCTTCGGAAAGGAACGTCTGCTTGAACGCATCCTTAAACTTCGGCCAATCAGTTATTTCTGTTGCTCGTCCGTTGAACCAGTGCTTTGCTGCCCCACATAAGTTTGTTACTGCCATCTGATATGTGAATGGAGTGGCCAGTTGTGGAGGCTAGCTGAAACCTCAAGCTGACTGAGCCATGTTTTTGCAGTACTCGGACCTTTCTCGCCATCGAAGACATCCACTGTCTCGGATAAGTCTAGCATGATATTGAAATTGGTGATATCAGGTTTATTTTCAGCCAGTTGGTGGTTCCTTTGAAGGGCGTTCACTAGTTGCACATTTTGCTGCATAAGTAAGATCATTGTGGTCACCAATGCCCCCAAATCAATAGGTTGCTGCCTACCATTCATTGTCTGGGCCTGTTCACTAGCGTCGGTGTCATCCATCTGACGCCTCGCCAAGGATTCAAACTGATCATTTAAAAATCTATCCATTGTGAAAGTAGTTTTCGGAAAATAATCACGACACTCGTTTGAAAATCGTATCCCACTTCTGATTACTGTTGAAATTTTCGTTGATTGGAAAAAAAAATAACTAATTATTACAAGTTCAAAAATTTTCGCGAGTTCATTCACAATCACATTCGCCATATATCCATCAAAAAGTATAGTTAAGCCATGAAAACATTACCAAACAAAATCATTAAATGTATTTTCAGATTAGATTACCAGGAACCTAAAGTGAATTCATACAAACCAAAATAACTCGATATTTCCTCACTTCATAAACTGAAAATATGTACTTTCATTCACCAAGAAAAAAAGGATTTCAAACGCTCTAATTTGATTTTCTAACCCATTAATCACCAACATAATCACTCAACAAGGCATTTAACCAATTTAATACAAATGAAAAAAAAAACAGATTCAGGTCAGAGGTCAATTTACTTTCAAGGTATAAGACTTTATAACGAGTTGACATTTTTTTTGAAATCATACGGTAAATTGAAATTCAAAATTGAATTGAAAACATATTCATTAACCCGAATTGGAGGTACAATTCATATTTAGTGTGCTCATTTGCAAAAACATATTCAAGTCACTTATTTTTAAACTTTTCTGATTTCATTTTTTTATTTTAAATTATGTGTTCCTATATATGTACAGTTATAAACATAATGTATGTTTCTTGGGAAATTGATGAAATGATATATAATATAATAGAACGCGCATTGCGATGGTACGATGCTGTTTTGTTAACCTCGAATTCCTATGACGGATTATTGTTCAGAGTTCAGAGTCTTCTAGTGAAAATGCAAAAATGCTTATAGTTCGGTTGAAAAGTTATGAAGAAGGTGGTAATGTGTATATTATACCGATAGAAAGGAGGAATTTCGGGCGGAGTTGGATGAATAATAATCATCAACAAAGTATATAAGAAAACATAGATTATCACCAACTTTTCCTTTGAAAATTTGACGATCTCCTCTTCCGATTTTTCTAATACTTCAATGGTAATAAAAAATTCATCTCATGCGTTTGGCGCATATCATACTCTTCGAAATGATTTGATGAAACCGAAATAGCGCTCCATCTATTGGTCACTGTCGGCATCTTCGCTTTCATCAGACACTGCGTTGCAATTATTCGAACATTTCTCTTTACGCAATGTCATCACCAGCAGTAGGTTACTAGGCTTCCTGGTCGATCTTATAGTCTAGTCATCAATGAATGAAGATTCATAAACCATATATGGGTAGAAACTTGAATACATAAAAATCAATGAGTGAAGTTGTGAAGTGGGAATTTCATCAGGATATTTGAAATGATACCATACTACAAAAAAGATTAGCAGAATTTGAAGAGGACTAAAATTTGTGTGCCCCTTTTCTTCAGGCTGTCCAAGGACAATGTAGGAATAACCATGTAGTCAATTGAATATGAAATAGCAATGACAAAAAAAAGAATGGGGGAATATGAAGTGATATGAAAAAATGTTGAAACCAATTTTCAAGTGGAGTGTACTTACAACGTTTCGATTGCTGGTATCCGCAATCGGCTTCGTCATCATCCGAAGACGATTGCAACGACTGAAAAATAAAAAATCCGATTTGATGAAATTAATTCATTCCTTAGAATAATTTGTCTTTCTCATATGTGCAGGGTGAATTTTTTTTTAAAGTCACCATGGGTATCTCTGAAACGGCCGAGAATTGAGAGTTGAATGAATGGGACAAATGCTGCGTATAAACGTGACCATATGAACGATGAAGAAAACGACATAATATGTTGAAGGGTTTAATTTTACCGGTTATTGAATCCAAGGAGTGACTTCCATTTCAAACCCAAAAAAGATGCTTCATGAATATTTATTTTTCGTACAAAAAACAGAATGTAAAGCCGTACTGCTGCCAAAGACTGAGGAGGGTTTGCAGTGAAAGAAATACTCTCCTTATGAACTTCATATAATACGTCATAGTATTCGCAAGATAATTCGAATACAAAGGAGACTTAAAAATACCCAGCTCCTTATTTAAAATTTGCTGTTTGATTGGACTTGGAGAAGAAGGAGCCGAAAATTAATACCGCAAAATCGCACTAGTAATTCCATGACCCATCCACCTCTTCAAAAAACATTGAAAAAATATTCACTAGTGCTGAGTCTGGCAACACTGATATATCCAACTATAGTTGAGTTAGGTATATGCCGAACCTTTTCTGAAGACTTCACTGGAATAGCACTTGATAGGCAATTAATAGGTATGAAAGCTTCAAAAATAAATGTGGTCTCTGATTTTTCTTTGCGACTTATGAATACGGAAAATTGAAATTTTTTCTCCCACTATTTGTAACGGGCTCTGAGTGCTAGTAACAAATGTTCAAAATATCTTATCTTTTACTGGATTATGAAGTATTTTTTCTTTCTTCCACAAATTTTCCCCTGATTTGCAAATCTGTTATTCTAAAACGAAGGGAGTTCAACTTCGTACAACTTCTCTATCGAATGAACTTTCTGAAATATATGAAGAAATTTCAAATAAAAATCTATTGCTGAAAATATTTATCCCCAGGAAGTCTTTTCACTATGGGAAATATTTGAACATCACTATTTCTGGGTATAATGTTTGCTGAAAGCATTCGATTTCTCTTCTCGTTACATATATATAAATTTTTTTTGAAGAATCATTTTCACTTTCCACAATTTTTTGACTGATGGTCGATTCTATCTCGCTGAATTGAAGGGAATTCTATTTCCTACAACTTTCCTCAAACGAATTATTAAGAACTACATGGAGAGACTTCTAATACCAACCTTTACCGAACTTCTTCCCTTTGTGAACGTATTTCTGTGTACTATGAAAAATTATCATATTTCCAAGATTTTCGAACTGAATATACGACACTCAACCTAAAATGAAGGGATATTACTCATAATGTATGGAAAAATAGCTTGAATTTTTTTTTGGGGATTTTTTTTGAATAGCTGTTACTCGCAATTTGAATGCTAACTGATATTCATAATTCAGGGAAATTCAATTCTCTAAAACTTTGTTCAACTGAACTCATTAGATGAGCGGTTTTAACAAAAACGTTAGCTAGAAACCTTCTTTCAAAAAATTACCACATCTGGTATATATCGCAAACGATTGAGAATTCTTCAAAAGTGTATGAAACCAAAAATATTTTGAAGAGTTCCATTCAGTTAGCAAAAAACCTTTTCACCCTCCCTCCTCCAGCTCTTTTTCAAACCACGTGTATATTGATTGAATTTGATATTCACTGGAAAGAAAGGCGTAATTATTCAGGATTCATCCATTTTTCGAAATTCTGTAAAATTAAATGAAGTACTCAGATATGTGGTTGATATATCGAAAACTGTTTATTAACGTTTCCAAAACTTCTCTATGAAAGAAAAATAAATATTCACCTGTCGCAGCGACGGTGCACTACACCTTTTCCAATTGTAATTCAGATAATATAAGATGTTTTTCAGAAAATATCAATTGTAATTCAGATTAGTCAAATGTAATTCGGAAGATATCAATTGTAATTCAGAAGAGTCAACTGTAATTCAGAAAATATCAATTGTAATTCAGAAGATATCAGTTGTAATTCAGATCTTGTCAATCGTAATTCAGAAGATATCAATTGTAATTCAGAAAATGAACGATATGCAGACGTATACGTTCGATCAAGAACACAAAAGGCATTCAGTACTGGCACGACAATTCTGAGAACACTGCGAAAACACCAATATAGAAGAAAATTGATATTTACTGATCTACGGAATATATAGGTACAGGATACAGGGCGTGTCTCATCGAACTGCCATTCTGACTTCGAAGTGAAGGAGTGAAATTATCGAAATATATTTCATTTGAAAGTTTTATGTATGTACATACATAGATATTTATCAACGAATTTAGGCTTCTCGAATTGTTTTCCAATATACAGGGTACTGATTGAAAACGTACCTTTGGAAGTATAGAATTTCATCGATGTGTAAGACAATACAATGAAAACGGCATGACTATAGGATGTGGCCGGAACTGAGGCTAGCGTCGGGAAGTTGGAGCAAAATTGTATGAAAATTGAGTTATTTTTTCACGCAAGCCGTTTGGCATGTATTTAAAAAAAGTTATTCTAAAAGTAAATAATAAAAGGCTTGAGTGTCGGACATAGTAATCTTATTAATTATAAGTAATTTATGTAACAAGGAGCTGACACAAAATTATAAAAATCTCCACTATTTTCCCACACCAGTCCTACATATTTCGGAGAAAAAGTGATTCTTAGACTATATAACGTATGGTTTGAGTGTCACACATGACCATATTACTTATGCATGGAAAAGCTGCAAAATATCATAGAAAAGTTTATATTATATGCAGTGTTATCATTAACTTGTTAATAATGATATCTTCATTCGGTTATCATTCCTACTTAGGTATATTATAGCTTCAATAAGTTTGAATATGTAATATTTGGGTATTTTTTGCTACTATTCGATTTAATAATATAAATCAATGATATTTATTCATACAACACAAAGAATATACAGAAAATTCACAATTATAATGGACATATATGTAGAGTAAATAACTGATACACTGCGGCTGCCCCAAGCAAGAACACAGTATTTGTATTTGAGTGAACATGTGGGAAAATGGGCGCCGAACTCATTTCATTTCTGTTTCGGAAAATCGATTTTTTCATATGTTCTCCCCAGGAGCCACGCGTAAATTCCCCTTCATTATACTTGGCATCGATGTCCTTTTCAACCCTATTCGAGGCTTGTATGCGAAAATGGGGCACCAAAATCTGTGGCTATCTAACGGTCTGATTGTCTCCATTGAATATATAATCTGAATTACATTTGATATTTTCTGAATTACAATCAACAAATTCTGAATTACAATTGACAAGATTTGAATTATAGTTGACTATTCTGAATTACAATCGATATCTTCTGAATTACAATTGGAAAAGGTGTAGAAGTAATTGTGCCCTTATTAGTCATATTAGTTGAACGAGTATTCCAGTCGAAAACTTCGTAACTTGCTCTTAGTGTTGACATCAGTCGAGGAGTGGACGGATAATTTTTTGCAATACGCCTTCACGCTCCAACAACAAATAAAAACACTTCACATGCCACTTCATTGCAAAATTCGTTGCTGAAGAAATGCATTCCATGCACATGTAGTACTCACAGTTTCTCCAATATTACGCATAACCTACTTTTATTCATAGCGCTATTCGAATGGATCAATTAAATTTCATAATAGTAAAAATTCCTCTTTAATTGACGGAAATATTTTTCTGTTAGTGATTGATATTATATAAAATCCTGTTAACCAGTCGTACAATTATCTATTGTTTGATGGAAGAAAGTATCCGGCTTACATGTACATTCTGGCAATTCATTACAAAATTCGTTAATACGTTACGTAAAGTAGCTGAAATGGGTTGAACTTGCCAAATTTCTCTTCAGATCATTTCAAGGTACTCTCAGAGAATAAAATAAGATCCATGCGGTAACAAATATGAAACGATATCGTGTAGATAGCTGGAAGAACGCCTTTCTTCACCATAATCTCACAATCATATTATATAATCACTATTCTCGGCTCTTTCGCTTGGTTTATAGTCCAGTCATCGAACGAATGAAAAGTTGTGTTTGTAATTCAGGTGATTCAGTGAAAACAGATTATGAATGCTTAACGATAATTATCGCTATTGAATAATTTCTGTACTTCCAGATCATAGGCTTGAAGACTTCTTCGGGTTCTTTAACTGACATATTACACGATATAGTTCGATATTACAATGGGTTCGCCGTATTTTGAGAAAAACGCTTTGGTTTTTCAATATGTCCTTTTTGACAAAAATAATGGCGATTTTTTCACACATCCGATTATATGAGAAGTCGGTATCAGGTTTTTCATTTCCAGTGCCTTAAAAGGTACTTTCAACACGTATATCATACAATATTTTTTTTACAAACGTTCAAATAAAGTAATTAAACAGTTTTAAATAAATTTTAAAAACCTGTATTAATACATCCAAAGGAGATAATTTTAAATTGCATCGTATATTACGGACCTTAGCAACCATTGTCGATATAATTGTTTACGAATGTTTTGATGCATCTGTCAGACGTTTGTTAGTTTTATTCAAAACACAGTTGAGGTTGTAGATTTTTCTGAAAATGGAAGAAAGTAATGAAAATGATCCATTTGAAGACATAGAGGCGGCGGCCAATAGAGCAACCCTC
This sequence comes from Zygogramma bicolorata, assembly GCA_032362365.1. Classification (NCBI taxonomy): domain Eukaryota; kingdom Metazoa; phylum Arthropoda; class Insecta; order Coleoptera; family Chrysomelidae; genus Zygogramma; species Zygogramma bicolorata. The sequence goes on from JAVJAQ010003745.1 coordinate 576,341, forward strand.
GATTTGTTGCCAAGAAAATCCAGGGTTCAATACGATATAGCTTATAATAAGTTTCAGAAATGGTGTGAAGCGAAATGCGTTTCTGGAAAATATACTGAAAATCTATTTCTGGCCTATTTTGAGGAGAAAGCAAAGGTATGGAAGGCATCATCTCTGTGGCCAAATTATTCGATGATCAAATCTATGCTACGTATAAATAGCGACGTAGATATCAGCAAATATTTTAAGCTTATCGCGTATTTAAAGCGTCAAGCAGAAGGTTACCGGACAATGAAATCAAAAATCTTGACTAGAGTCCAAATTGACCAGTTTTTGAAGTCTGCATTAGACGATGAGTATCTTCTAATGAAAGTAGTTGTGATTGTGGGAATATTTGGTGCTTGCCGCAGGGAGGAGCTTTGTCAATTGACTGTTGACGATGTGGAAGATATGGGTACTTCAATAATTATTAAAATACCAGATAGTAAAACCAATGTTTCACGAAGTTTTACAATTATTGAAAATATGTATTTGGATCTTTATCGAAAATATGTGGCTCTTCGACCAGCAAATGTCGAACACAGGCGATTGTTCTTGAAATACGTGAAAGGTAAATTTACCAGAAAACCTGTTTGAACACCTCCTCTGAATTGAATAAAAAATGCGTTAATTTCTTTGTTGTTTTCATTACTTAAAAAAAATCATTAACTTACTTGAAAATACATTTTAAAAATATAAAAAATGCAATTTTCCCTTAAACTAAAAAGAAAATAATGGCATGTGATACATCGTTAAATTTGTAATAAAAAATGGAATCAGAGACAGGGTGTACTTTTTTTTCGGGCTATTTAAAAAAATAAAGTTGATGATGGTTTTTTGAAAAAGAAACGTCGGATATAAAAACTAAAAATACCATCGTGTAGTACCTTGAAAGTGCCAATGAAAAAGTGTTATTCGTTTTTTGATATCTTTTCAAATAAAGTCAGAAAAAAATTAAATCGATATTTTCAAATTCTCGTTTTTCCCAAATATCTCAGCAGGCCATGAAAATTCTTCAAGTTTTTAAACGGCATGTAAATAAGCTCTAAAGAACACAACTTTTTCCCAATTTAACCCAAGCTGTATCTCCAACAGGTACTGAGATTCCCATGCTTAGGATCCTTATCTTGGACACACTGTATATAAGAATTGGCCAAACCAACCTCGAATGGAAGTGCTTTTGGTATGGTGATCGGGTCAATTAATTCACTGAAAAATGTTTAACTCTGCACTAAATTCATAATTTCTGATTCCGACACATGTTTAAATACATCTTACAAGCACTTAGTATTACTTTGTATGAGAAAAAAAATCGAAAATATTCACACTATTATAAAATGAGTTCCTAATTTCGTAATCAGGAGAAGGAATCATATTATCTTATCTATTTAATATTCGTTGAATGGAAGCAATCGCACGACTCATTGTTTTACTTGCACTGTGCCGTACTACGAACCGACAATGAAATGAGGTCTGATATAATTTTCGATGGCAGTGAATTATCTAATCGGAAATGGGTTTCAGACTTCTGGGATGATTTTTTGATGCTGATTAATAATTCTCAGAGAGTTGGAATTAATTCTGAATTTTCCATAATTCAATCCAAATCTCGATGTAGACTATCCTTGATTGGATAAGTGAGAGCGTCCAAATAGGACTTTTTCGTTTTTACGCCAGAAACCACATTCTTCGAGTTAGTTAAAAGACGTACAAGAAAATTTCTAGTATTTTATGTTATCTGAAAGACGTTTTGTATTTCAAGGGTCACCTATCAGAAGGACATAGTCCTAGGAGGTACATTTTTTATAATCAAACGAACTTATGAGTATTAAACTGGTGGATTTCTGTTTTGATTAGTGGAATCAACCAGACTCATCATATGAAATCAATCTATCTGCTCAAATACCGCACCAAATCAAAAAAAACCGAACGATATGTTTTTCCGAAGATTGTTGATGATATTACATTCCTAACAGGATCCTTCTACAAATATCTCGACCTATAAATTTCATCGAATTCATTAACAGGAAATTGATGTCTTATCTTGGTCTTGTGCTGTCTTATTGTATAGTATTTTTCACAGTAGATGGTATTGGCCTATTAACTGCAATAAACTACCCGATTTAATCCCATTGTGTAGAAAATCATCTGGTGAAAGATGCAAATGTGCTACAGGGTCGAACTTAAGAAATTTGAATTCTGCATAATGTAGGAGATATACAAGTACTTAATTTATTTAAATGTTACAATTCTATTCCATATTTAGTTCAGTGTCGCTATCGATATCCTTATCTGAATTAATTATAATTGGCGCAATTGATTTTACAGAAAGGTACCAGTTTTCAACATTTATAACATGACTAACAGAACTTTTCCAACTCTCGGTAGGAATGTCATTCATATAGTTCCTTATTAATTCTACCACACTACCACTTAAAGTCGGAGAAGTATTTTTTCCGCGCACGCTCGATTTAAGTTGGTGCTACATAAGCTCTATTGGATTGAACACGCAGTAGTAGGGAGGTAGTCGTAACACTGTATGTCCCAATTCTTCTGCAATTGTATCACAAACATACGTTTTTTTTTAAGAAAATAACTGCAGCACTTGTAAAAGTTCTTTTTTTTTGTATAATTTTCCTCAAAGTATATGTCATTTGCGGCCATGAAGTTTTGAATCTCCAATTTCGTATTCTTTGAGCCAGGAATTTTTTGCAATTGTCGACTATGACAGCTTGCGTTGTCCATTACTATAACGCTGTTTGACAGACAATTTTTAAACCAATCTTCAAAAAGCTCTGCTGTCGTATCTTCGTGATAATCAACACAAGAGTCCTTAATATTTTTGGCAGAAAGCCCCATAGCGTTTGGGATCCAACCATTTTCTGATCCTGCGTGTAATATTGTGATTCCCTTTCCTTCATTTGATGGTGCTTTTGTTTTACACTTATCAGAGGAATCAGATCATCCTTTGGAAGGGGTGTCATGCGTGTCAAACCACGTCTCGTCGGGGTAGAGTATTCAGACCGGTATTTTCTCATCGACGTTATATATTCAGAACGCCAGTTTATTAAACGTGTGGATTCCATTATCACTTGTGTCTTGTCAATTTTGCGATATTTCAAGCCCATTGCAGACAGAGCTCGCCAAAGAGTAGTGAGGCCACAGTTGATGTGAGTTTCGTCATTGATGAGCCGCTGTTTCAGACTTTTGATTGTAGGGACACGCTGCTCATCGTACATAGTGTAGATTTTTCGCCCTATCAAATCTTTTTCCCAGTCGTCAAGACTTTTTGTGACACCGGAATCTTTACGCTTTTTTCTTGATTCCATGGAATTTTCAACAATTCGTCTAACTGAAGTAAGAGGCACCTTCGTCAAATTACTGGTTACTTTTGCTGCAGCACCCGCGTTATATCCTTGCTGAAGTAAGGAACTATACACATTTTTTATAATGATTTTCGCGTCACAAGATAAGTGATTCTTTTTTAACGAGCCACTGGAAGAAACACTATTACTTTTTATCCACGGACGCCACATACTACCTATTCTGTACGTTGGGGTATAAAATCTTTGCTATTAATGTCTGTAGTAACAAATAAATGTTATAAAATTATTGCACGCCGTAACACAAGTAACGGCGTCCAATGAAATACAAAGACTGAAATGAACAAGAAGTGTGAGCTGTAATCCTCTACAATCTCTCTTTGAGAAATTGAATTGAACTGGCCGATACCTGATGAAAATCCATATTAACAAAAATATATTACAGTTTCCTGTATGATTTTCACTTACAATGGGTTTACAAAACCGCTTTGAGAAACAAAATTACCTGAGTCCGGTCCTTTTACATTTATGATGTGCATCTCGGATTTTACAACTTAAGGGTCTAATTGGTTTTATTATATTCCTTTAGTCAATACCATTTATTGTGAAAACTACTATACTAATTTCGTAGTCTGCTGTAATTATTGTTGTCCTTATTATAGTTGTAGACATCGTCATTCACTGTTGTGATTTTTTTTCATTTTGAGGCTGAAGTAGTTTTACTAATTTTTGTAGGCTTCGAAAGTATTAATTTCATTATACTGAATAATCAAGTGGATTTAGTCCATTCAGGGGTTCTCAAATCAGCATAATAACAGTGTTGCATGGAAACATAATTCGGGGAATATAGTCATTGATTATTATTATCAGCCATTACCGAGAAAGGCCGAATGATGAATAAGTGTATTTTTTGTAAATCACGTCAGTTCATAGTACTCGCCTGATAAAGTTCGTAGAGGACGGAATTTCTGTAAAAATTTCAGTAACGTTAGTTACAAATATAAGTTAAAAAAAATTATTTCCCATTTTTCATTGTAACTGCTACTTCAATCAATTCTTTTGAACGAATTTTATTGGCAATGTGATGAAAGCAATTATATAATCATTTTAAATTCGCATTGGATAAATCATTTTCTGATACTCTCTTCTTTTCAGTGCATGACTCATTCTTGGTACCTACCTTGCGACTTTCACTACTTCATCATTGCGATATTCTTATGTATCCTCATCAAGAAAGAGAAGAGAATAGGCCTTGGAACACTTATTTTGTTTACGGTGATTTCGATGGCGATCCCATTCGCGATCACTATAATATACCAGAGACCGGGTTTGATGCACTTTTATCCGGAGTTTCTGACTGGACCAAAAGTTTACGCAGATTTTTTACTCACTTATAGCAAATCTCATGCAAGAGCAACGCCTTATTTCGTGGGAATGTTGGCCGGTTACGTATATTACAAATTGAGAGGTGCCAATAAACATATCTGTAGGGTGAGTAATTATTACGTCATTCATCTTCTGAATGAATTCCGATAGCCAAAAGGTTCAAATAGTTTTTCGAACAATCGAAGATTGAATAAATCAACAAATGAAATTTTCATAAATTCCCGAACTAATAAAATCACCACTAGTTCACAAAATGTTATCATTTTCAGATGCCTAGGTTAAAACAATATTCTCCCGAATTGCAATCCCCCACTAATGAAAAGCGGTATCATAAAATATTTGCTCTTGTTTTGCTAGTGGAAGAAATACTATTTTATACAGGGTGGGCCAATGAAAACGAAACAAGGCTGAATTCTCATAGTTGGCTCCTCCTAGAAGTCGTTAATTATTTTTTGAGGAGAAAATCTTTTGAACATATTTTTACCCTTGTTTCTCTCATTCCCTGGGTGGGGAGTCTTCAACGAGAATAAAAGTCATGCGATACCTCGTTTGAAAGGTTTCCAACTTCTCTTTTCATTGCATTGTGAATTTTTTAATTTAATGCAGTAGATACTGCGGAAGAGCACTCAAAGTTTAAGATCGATTGTGTATTGCGAAGTTGGCACGGTGTTCATCGCAAATTGCTCAACTGTTGAGAAACTGGTATACTCGCTGAGCATACTTGAGGACTGGCGATAAGTCAAATTATATTTTGGACTTGTTCAAGTCGTTCTCAATTACCTTCGAAGTAGTTTTATTGGCTGACATGTGTCAGGATGCTGGTGGTCTCCTGGCTTAGATGCCTAGGAAACCCTGGTGTTTCTAGTGATTCGACATTGTTTAGAATTTCTTGGCGAAAAACAATCGACGATTACAAAAGCTTTCTAATTTTTGTATAGGGGGCGTTATATGAGCATTTTCAAAAATCTGTCAAATGTCGGTTTTGTCAGATTGACGTAACTTTGGGGTTTATTGTTGTCAATGAAATTATTTCTTCGCATTCAACAGTGTTTGAGAGTCTATATAAGTGGAACAAGTTTTGAAGTTATTACAAGTACTTTTTCACGATGTGTAGATGACGATTTATACAATGGTAGAAGATTTCGTATTTTGTGTGGTCAGTCAAAATCTGGGGATCCAAATATTCTTCTTTATTCAGTACCTAAGGTGAGTACAAACGAATCGCCCCAAAATAATAACATGAATGTAGCGTTGTAGCTAATTTTATTCGTTTCAGCTTGAGCGAAAGTCTTATACCGAAGAGGAAACATCTGTAGCTCATTTCAATGAGATATAAATAAAGGAAATATCGATGTGATACGTATTTTGAACCGTTGCATAACTGTTGTGTGTATCCCCAATTCCAAGACAGTCTATCACTTTCAATACACTAGCATGAACTTTGTCGTACATTCTCAGGTGAATGCGGGCGAAGTAAACCAGGGTTTCCTAGGCATCTTACTCCTGGCTAACACTACGGAGGGTATTCAATTATTTATCAGTTCAGTGATAGTCCAAGGTTCTTTACAGAAGAAATTCTCGCATACGCTTCTGGTGATAAAAATGTCGGAATTGTTTTCAATTATTGGAACGGGACAGTTATCTTCCATTTCCCAGCTGTTGATGGGAACTACCTTGTACTGATGAGTGGCTATTGATTACATAATCGACCGGCAAGTCTGTACCCATCTTCACAATTGAAAATCAATCAGGCACAAGCATCACCAAAAACATGCGGAAATTTCTTCTGTGGAAAACTTTGAACAGGCACCGGTGGGTTATAATAAGAGTAGTTGATTTCTGGCAGGTGCCCGCTCATAGACCTACTATTTTTGTAGTTAGATTGGCTCGAACGAATTGTTCAAAATATTATTTCATTTATTGCCAGTCTCCCAGTACGCTCACTGCCTTTGTCTAAGTATTTAACAGCTGAGCGACTTGTGGACTGAACGAGGTATCGCTCAACCCTATGAGTGACATGGTTGAAAATATGTTCAGAAGATTTTCAAAACAAAAATCGACGGGCTCGAAGATTTCTCATTCCTGAAAGCCAACTATCAGGAAGCGGTCTTGTTTCGTTTTAATCGGTCCACCCTGTATATGCACGTACTGTTGACTCGGAATCGTATTTCACTTTTTTTTGAATTGTTCTGTCTCAGAGCTGGGTATATTCCAGTGAAATGCCTTACAGACGATAATTCATCAGTTGCTCGTTATTCGCCATTAGTCATCATTGTTTTGATTTGACATATTTGAAGAATCAATTTTTTCATTTGGGTTACCTACAGTACCTTCCTTATTTTTCCGACCCATCCTTCTTTTTTCATTACTGTTTTTTGATTTCAGACAAAAACTTGCATGATAGTTCTTGGATCAATATGTATCATGCTTGTGTCCGTATTCAGCGCTAAAGTATTTTATGATCCTTATCATCCATACAATTCCATAGAATCAGCCAGTTACGCTGCTTTCCACAGACTGGGATGGGCTTTGGGTAGTGTTGGATTATTTTACGTCGCCAGTTTTGGACATGCTACGTTTTTGAAGAAAATATTGTCATGGTCACCTTGGATACCTCTCAGTAAATTGGTGTACGGAGCATATTTGACGCATATGTCATTTCAGCTCAGATCTGCTGCTAAGTTTATGAGCCCGAGACAACTGACTTATTTTGATGTGGTATGTAACAAAAAATGATAGGTATGAGATGAAACCTTGATGTACGGAAAATTAGGTATTGCCATTTCTGTAGAATTTAGAGTTCTTTCATGGCATTTCTATTTGTAGGTCTTGATTTCTGCATAATCTATAATAATATAAGTAATTCGAGAGGTGCTTTTTCAAAACATGATTTAATGACTCAATAATACATTCCGAAGAGAAGTACATAATATATTGATCAACACAACTTCTTCTTGAGGTTTGCTGATAATGAATAATAATAATAAATGCACTTTATTGAACAAAATGCAATTTTGCTCAAATGGCTATCGACCGAGGTCCTTCCGCCCAACTGATAATGAAAATTTAGTATATGTATGAATGAAACTGATATATATATTTCATGCAACTCAGCGCATGCTGGTCATTCCAGATTTTGTAAGCAAGGTACTTAGTTCCGCACAGCAGAAAGACTGAAACAACATCATACATACTTTCGTTCGGGTGTGATGGATGGAATTCATTCGATTTCAATTTTCAATCAAAATATGTGAGCAGAGTTGCATACATTGGCCTCTTCCGTGAATTGAAATCTGAAGTCATAATTCACAAGAATTAATTTATTGAATTCATGAAGTGATCGTGACCCAATTCTCATAACGCCCTGAATTCTAAACCTGAATTGTAACTTTATTGAGTTCCAAGATGGATTCTAGTTGATGAATATAAAATGTATCTTCAATTTACAATAAATCGATCGAAGTTCAGAAAAACATATCGACGTGGTAATTTTGAATTGAACTGATGCCAATGAAATCGTGTCACTGAATATGATTGGTTTCGTTTCCATGAATTCGATTAGGAATTAGGTGTTTCGCTTGATATTTTTTAATGTAGATTGACACGAAATGGAAGTCTTGTGATGTTCATAGAACACCGCCTGAATCAAGGGACAGGAGATATGAATTAACATTAACTTTGAATTTTTGAAGTTTGTAGGCCCCAAGAAAAACCTCTATCGCCAAGGAGTTCCAAAGCTCAGCTGTTTTATTGAAATTTGTCAATAAAGAATTTGGTAAAAAAAGATCAATCGAATGAAAAAATTGAGAACATAACTGAAAGGCTTGGAAATATCGATATTCGAAACATCTTGAGTGCTCAACTTGACACATCATTTCAATAATTTCCGTTAGTATTATATTTTTGCCTTCCCGTCATTTTTGTTGCGCTTCCACTATATTCGATTTTTTTTATTCACTGACTACGCCATTATTCGAAAAACATTTTTAAGCAAGTCAATATGAATATTCATAAAGAATATTTGAAATATTACTATTAATTTAATTTTCGAGTGCCACCATAATTCAGACACTTTCCGAAAAACATTAATTTTCAATTTTTGTTCATTTCAGCTCAGCCTTTCCCTTTCCGACATGGTGCTGGCATTCTCAACAGCATTATGTCTATTTTTAGTAATAGAAGCTCCATTTCGAAAGGTATTTCGAGAACTGCTGTTGCCTTCCAAAGCAGCTCCACCAAAAAAACCGACTCTGGACAACCGCACCTCTGAAGAAAATATGATAAACAACGGCAACAGTCAAGACAGCCGTCTCTGAAGAATAATTTCCAGTATATGTGTATAAAATTTGTCGAATGATTTTTGTTACTAACAAGCGCTTTGAAACTTGAACAGTTTCAGTGAATTCAGAAAAATCGTCACGATATTCATATGTTGAGTTTCAATCAATATCTAAGTCACGGAATTCATATGAGAGGCATTTGAAAATTGATCACATTTCAGTTTTCTGGAACATTTTGGTGTTTTTCAAATCAAGTTCCAGAATCCAAAATGATTGAAAACCCTAATATTAAACTATTCACAATATTCTTTATTTCAGTTATTTACCTGAATCCCTTCCTCTCGGAGACAAAAATTATATGGTTCATAACCCGTTTTGTGAGAAATATAATATGAAATATGATATGATGATGAAGGATCTTTTTATTCAATCACTATATTTTTATTTTGTGAATGATGTACGTTTTCGTCAAATCTTGAAACGAATTGAATGAATGACGTTTATTCGTCCTAAAAAAAATCGAAACAGTTTTGTTGAAATATTACAGATATGAATAAACATAAAAAATCCACGGAAGTATTATACATACTTGTTCGTAGAATTTCAATACGTAAAATTATGAGTAAATAGAAATAAAACTAAGTGTAGAATAAATGTACATTAATTGAATTAACATTCAATCAATTTTATGGAATACCATAGCATAGTGAACTAGGGTAAACATACAAACATTTCAATATCTGCAGAAATGTTGAAGCTAATGAGTAATGAGTACATATATTATGAGCTATTATAAATCATAGTAATCTGCCAAATGGGACAAAAATAATCATAAAGAATGTGGATAGTGTTTTAACCTTCAACTAGTTTTTGAATATCCATTCTTTAATTTTTTCACAAATGATATTAGTTGCTTTCTGAAGCGTTTCAAAGAAGTTTCATTCATAATTTCTTTCGGTAAATAATTGAATACTTTGGGAGCTAGATACCAGTAGCTCCTTTGTGTTATAGATTTAGAAACCAGTGGTATATAATGGTTATACCTTGTTCTCGTTGAATATGGATGGTTTCGAGAAACATGTTCAGTTTTGTTTTTGAATAGTTGGCATCCTATCTGAACAATGTATAATTGTCTGACATCTAATATTCGTGTTTCTGTATGAAGCAAATTACTTGCAGGTTTGTTGAGTAATATTCGAAGAAATCGCCTTGAGAAACTTCAAGAGCATGCAGGTAAGTTTTGATAAACCTCCCCAACCAATAATGCCATAATTGATTTATATATATATATATATATATATATATATATATATATATATATATATATATATATATATATATATACCCAGATATTTAATTTTTTGTGCAGGTTTAATCACAAGATCTTGCTGAATGTTCAGAGTGTATTCTGGTAAGGATGTTGAGAGAAAGGTAAGTATACTGTTTTGTCAAAGTTGATAGAAAGTAATCTACTGTCAAACCAGTTTTTGAGTTCTCCTAGGTCTTTTTCAATGTTTAGTTTTAGATTATACCAGTTGTCATCTCTATAGTATACCACCGTGTCGTCTGCGAAACTTATAATTTCTCCGATTGTTTTTTGTATGAATAAGTCATTTAAATAGATTACGAATAGCACCGGCCCCAGTAGTGTCCCTTGGGGTACACCACATGTTTTCATTTCTGCACTGATTTGGCTTCCAATCTTCACTCTTTGTTTCCTGTTCGTAAAGTAGCATTTTAGTAATTTATGTGCTGTACCTCTCACACCCATATCTTCCAGGGTATCTAGAAGTATGGAGTGCTCGACCGTATCGAATGCCTTTTTCAGATCTATGAAAACACCTATCGAAAGGGTACTTAAGTCTAGAGATTCATAGATGGTTTTTGTTAGGAAGTGAATTGCATCTGTAGTAGATTTCTTATTTCTGAACCCATACTGAGATGTTGACAGTAGATTGTATTTTGTTAGAAATGAACATAATCTGGCTTTTAATTTTTTTTTCTCGTTACTAATGTTATTTATTTGTTTTTTTTGTATAGAATTTCATTAACCGTTTTCCATAGTTTACTGCTTGTATTCTGTTAATTTTCCATCAATTTCTCATAATACTTTTTTTGCATCTTTTATTTTTTTCTCAGTTACTCCTTTGGTTGTTAGATAGTTATTTCTCATGTACACATTGGTTGGGTCTTGTTTCCATAAGCGATATAATAGGTTTTTTTTGTTGATATGTTTTATCAAATCCAGTTTTCTTGTCTGCGCTCACTATTTTTTATTTTCATTTATCTCGTTGATTTACGAATACAGGTATTTATTATATTTATAAATTTTTCTGTTACAGATTCAAGATCACGCATCGGGTACAATTCATGTTCCCAATTAATGTGGCTAATGGATTCAAGCAGTTCTTTTTTGTCTAATCTTTGAAAGTATTTTTTTGAATTGTTTTTGATTTCATTTGTTTGTTTATTATTTAGTACTATTTGTCGTAAAGTTATGTAGTGATCTGTGATTGTAGTGGAGATAGTGATAGGCAATAGATTATTGTAGTTTTGTTGTTTAGTTTTAAAAAATATGTGATATAGACATGATTCCGATCTATTTCTTGACCTTGTAGTGGTGTTTATGGTTGAATGAAACCCATATTCACTCATTATGTCGAGATATGTTCTCGAGTCTTCAGTTTCTTTCAATAGATCAATATTTATATCACCAACGAATGAACAGTAGTGTGAATTGCTATTTTCTTCATTTAGCATATCGTTGAGTTGGTTTAGAAAGTCATCAATTTCACTCGCTGGAGATCTATAGAATGCATAGATGCACATGGTCTGTTTGTCTACAGTCATGGTGCTGGCATTCTCAACAGCATTATGTCTATTTTTAGTAATAGAAGCTCCATTTCGAAAGGTATTTCGAGAACTGCTGTTGCCTTCCAAAGCAGCTCCACCAAAAAAACCGACTCTGGACAACCGCACCTCTGAAGAAAATATGATAAACAACGGCAACAGTCAAGACAGCCGTCTCTGAAAAATAATTTTCATTATATGTGTATAAAATTTGTCGAATGATTTTTGTTACTAACAAGCGCTTTAAAGCTTGAACAATTTCAGTGAATTCAGAAAAATCGTCACGATATTCATATGTTGAGTTTCAATCAATATCTAAGTCACGGAATTCATATGAGAGGCATTTGAAAATTGAACACATTTCAGTTTTCTGGAACATTTTGGTGTTTTTCAAATCAAGTTCCAGAATCCAAAATGATTGAAAACCCTAATATTGAACTATGCACAATATTCTTTATTTCAGTTATTTACCTGAATCCCTTCCTCTCGGAGACAAAAATTATATGGTTCATAACCCGTTTTGTGAGAAATATAATATGAAATATGATATGATGATGAAGGATCTTTTTATTCAATCACTATATTTTTATTTTGTGAATGATGTACGTTTTCGTCAAATCTTGAAACGAATTGAATGAATGACGTTTATTCGTCCTAAAAAAAATCGAAACAGTTTTGTTGAAATATTACAGATATGAATAAACATAAAAAATCCACGGAAGTATTATACATACTTGTTCGTAGAATTTCAATACGTAAAATTATGAGTAAATAGAAATAAAACTAAGTGTAGAATAAATGTACATTAATTGAATTAACATTCAATCAATTTTATGGAATACCATAGCATAGTGAACTAGGGTAAACATACAAACATTTCAATATCTGCAGAAATGTTGAAGCTAATGAGTAATGAGTACATATATTATGAGCTATTATAAATCATAGTAATCTGCCAAATGGGACAAAAATAATCATAAAGAATGTGGATAGTGTTTTAACCTTCAACTAGTTTTTGAATATCCATTCTTTCATTTTTTCACAAATGATATTAGTTGCTTTCTGAAGCGTTTCAAAGAAGTTTCATTCATAATTTCTTTCGGTAAATAATTGAATACTTTGGGAGCTAGATACCAGTAGCTCCTTTGTGTTATAGATTTAGAAACCAGTGGTATATAATGGTTATACCTTGTTCTCGTTGCATATGGATGGTTTGGAGAAACATGTTCAGTTTTGTTTTTGAATAGTTGGCATCCTATCTGAACAATGTATAATTGTCTGACATCTAATATTCGTGTTTCTGTATGAAGCAAATTACTTGCAGGTTTGTTGAGTAATATTCGAAGAAATCGCCTTGAGAAACTTCAAGAGCATGCAGGTAAGTTTTGATAAACCTCCCCAACCAATAATGCCATAATTGATTTATATATATATATATATATATATATATATATATATATATATATATATATATATATATATTTATATATATATATACCCAGATATTTAATTTTTTGTGCAGGTTTAATCACAAGATCTTGCTGAATGTTCAGAGTGTATTCTGGTAAGGATGTTGAGAGAAAGGTAAGTATACTGTTTTGTCAAAGTTGATAGAAAGTAATCTACTGTCAAACCAGTTTTTGAGTTCTCCTAGGTCTTTTTCAATGTTTAGTTTTAGATTATACCAGTTGTCATCTCTATAGTATACCACCGTGTCGTCTGCGAAACTTATAATTTCTCCGATTGTTTTTTGTATGAATAAGTCATTTAAATAGATTACGAATAGCACCGGCCCCAGTACTGTCCCTTGGGGTACACCACATGTTTTCATTTCTGCACTGATTTGGCTTCCAATCTTCACTCTTTGTTTCCTGTTCGTGAAGTAGCATTTTAGTAATTTATGTGCTGTACCTCTCACACCCATATCTTCCAGGGTATCTAGAAGTATGGAGTGGTCGACCGTATCGAATGCCTTTTTCAGATCTATGAAAACACCTATCGAAAGGGTACTTAAGTCTAGAGATTCATAGATGGTTTTTGTTAGGAAGTGAATTGCATCTGTAGTAGATTTCTTATTTCTGAACCCATACTGAGATGTTGACAGTAGATTGTATTTTGTTAGAAATGAACATAATCTGGCTTTTAATTTTTTTTTCTCGTTTCTAATGTTATCTATTTGTTTTTTTTGTATAGAATTTCATTAACCGTTTTCCATAGTTTACTGCTTGTATTCTGTTCATTTTCCATCAATTTCTCATAATACTTTTTTTGCATCTTTTATTTTTTTCTCAGTTACTCCTTTGGTTGTTAGATAGTTATTTCTCATGTACACATTGGTTGGGTCTTGTTTCCATAAGCGATATAATAGGTTTTTTTTGTTGATATGTTTTATCAAATCCAGTTTTCTCGTCTGCGCTCACTATTTTTTATTTTCATTCATCTCGTTGATTTACGAATACAGGTATTTATTATATTTATAAATTTTTCTGTTACAGATTCAAGATCACGCATCGGGTACAATTCATGTTCCCAATTAATGTGGCTAATGGATTCAAGCAGTGCTTTTTTGTCTAATCTTTGAAAGTATTTTTTTGAATTGTATTTGATTTCATTTGTTTGTTTATTATTTAGTACTATTTGTAGTAAAGTTATGTAGTGATCTGTGATTGTAGTGGAGATAGTGATAGGCAATAGATTATTGTAGTTTTGTTGTTTAGTTTTAAAAAATATGTGATATAGACATGATTCCGATCTATTTCTTGACCTTGTAGTGGTGTTTATGGTTGAATGAAACCCATATTCACTCATTATGTCGAGATATGTTCTCGAGTCTTCAGTTTCTTTCAATAGATCAATATTTATATCACCAACGAATGAACAGTAGTGTGAATTGCTATTTTCTTCATTTAGCATATCGTTGAGTTGGTTTAGAAAGTCATCAATTTCACTCGCTGGAGATCTATAGAACGCATAGATGCACATGGTCTGTTTGTCTACAGTCAAATTTATTTTCAGTAATACACTGCCGTTAAGCTCAATATGCTTATGGGAGTGATTAGGTTTGCTTTTACGAAAACAATGACATCGTCATTTTGGTTGTAGTTGCTGTCATTGTATAGAGTAATATAATCAGTCATATTGAGATGAAAATTGTCAGGCACATGCCAAGTTTCTGTCAAGACTACAGTTATTTTGAAATTTCATTTTAATTTGCACACATAGGTACTTATATATTTTAATATTTCGGAATTCCATCATTTTAGAACAGTTTCAATTTTTTCAATTTCAAACACATCTGAGAGTATATTCCATCACCATAACTATCCTCAAATCACAGCTTCTACAATGAGTAACTTGGAACAGCAAGGGTTATAGTTTCAAGACAGAAATCATAGTACATACTTTGTTTTCAATATGGGGATGAATAATGGAGAATGAGATCTGGAGAAATATTCGGGACCAACATCGTACTCATTTTCAGTAGAATTATGAAACCATGTACAGAGCGTTGCTCAAAACTGGTTTTGATGATGACAAGTCCTCGCTGAGAATACAACAACCGTAAAATGAGTACTTATGTGGTCTGATATTCCACATTCCGAACTCTGATGGAGGTGGTGATATAAAGTGACTGTTTCAATTTTAGTTTGAAATTTTTTTTTCTCTACTAATATACCAAAAAAATGTTACCATCTTCGGTATATCTGCTTCATTATTATTATTGATTTTATTATCTGAAATCATAATTTATGTTTGGAGTACTTTCAGTAAACTTTTTGTGTACTGTAATATCTATCCAACCTTCTATAATTCGATTAAATCGATTGTAATTCTCGGAGGTGTGGGAGTGAGCACGTCCGCGTATCAAGCAGAAAACAGGAGTTCAATTCCGTACCGCACCACCGTGCTGGGATTCACAGGTTAAAAGGTAATGCTCCGCTAATCCATTGTTTGCAAAGTTTCGACTTCTGCTGGTTTACGGAAAAATACAAAATAAAACAATTTTTATCGGACTAATGTGGCCATCTTTCCATTCATTTGTCAACATACCCTGTTTTACATAAACCATCCCATGAAAACTCACTGAATATGTTATCATGGGAATAATGTTTTGCTGGAAATTAAATAACTGAGAACAATCAGTATGAAGCTATTGAGTGCCGTGCATCGATGAAATCAGGCTGAATGAAAATGGAAAGTAGCTCTGTAACATGTGCAATGTCAAGGACATCGGGATATTTGTATCATTTATAATCGTTCAATTTTTTCCTTGTCAAGTTGAGATGTTATAATTATCGAGATAACTTCTGATAAAGCAAAGATAGTTGATAGTTTTCACTTCAATGAATTGTAGGTGAACGATTGCTAGTTTTCAACGAATAATTTCGCAGGATGAATGAATCATAAAATTTTGTTAATTACGGATTGTTAACATTAACCTTGGTTCCAAGAAGAAACTGATAATGAAAATGATTCAGGAAGTGGAGTGTTGGAGATTGGCCTCGATTCTTTTTTAAATTTTAGTAAATAAACTTTTCGTGACAAATCAATCAATTTTCATTATGACATACATATATACACAAACTCTTTTTTTTCTCACTATAACTTCACAATAATTAAAACAAAATCAATGAAAGAATAGAAAAGAAAATCTTCCGCAGGAACACTTCTTCCCAGTGATGAACTCCTGTTGATCACTATTCTTCAGGTTTGTCCACATCGAGTAGACAAAGTTTAGTGAGAGGACGTCTGTAAGTTGCCCATTGAAGTTATAATGTCCACCACTCTTATGTGACCATCTGCTTCGGTATGAACGGCAGTGACGATACCTTTCGGCCAACTGATTCTTCGGAATTACCAGAAATCTTTGCTGCACTTGACGTACCTAGTAAGAAGTGATTTGGTGTCAGTGCTTCACTCTCTGCATGATAAAAAGGAACGTAGACAAGAGGACGACTATTCACTCTATTTTCTGCCTCTATCATCAGAGTTTGTAGAAGTTCTTCTCGTGGAGATTTTTCTTTGAGAATAACTTGCAAAGTCATCTTGACAGATTTAAAAAGTCGTTCCCAACTTCCACCCATATGAGGAGCGGAAGGAGGTATGAAAAAAAATTCTATGTTGTCAATGGACAAGTTTCTGACTTTTTTCTTATGGTCCATATTTTCCAAGGTTTCAGTTCTTTCGCAGCTCCCCGTAGATTTGTACCATTATCTGAAAATATTTTCTTGGGATCCTCTTCGACCTATGAGCCTCCTTATCGCCATTATAGCCGAATCTGTACTCGAAGAATGTGCCACCTCTAGATGAATTGCACGGGTGCTCATACATGTGAAAAGCAGTCCATACCTTTTTTCTCTACGACGACCAAAGGTCCAAAGTAGTCCATGCCGGTAATTGTGGAAGGTGTCACAAACGAAACTAATAGAGATTCTGGAAGTGGTGCCATTTCTGAAATTTCTGGTTTTGCTCTTTTAGTTTTGCAAAACTGACACTTACTCCAAGAACTTCTGACAGCTGCTCTCAAATTGAAAATCCAGAATCTTTGTCGGAGTTCGTTAGCCACATATTTTTGTCCATTGTGTGCTGCTTTGATATAATAATAATTTATTAGTAGTTCAGTAAATAGATTGTATGGTTCGAGAATGATGGGGAATTTTAAGTCTTGCTTAGTTATTTCGTAAGGAGAGTGATTAACCAGGACGATATGGAATGATATTCGTCTCAGAGTTCTTGAGAATGATTTCAGAATGAAAGTCGAAACGTCGAACAAATCAGAAGTTACCAAACGGATAAAAACCCGGAAAATTCATCTTGCATATTGAAAATCCGTGAAAACATCAATTTGTACCTACATAATACCCGGACGGGCAGGATACAAGCTTAGAGAGAGATGAATGATAGAATCATCAATAAGATGGGACCGATTTCTAGTCTGATAATAATGCAGGAAGATCATTATATACCAGTTTCTTTGGCAAACAGACAACTGAAGTTTTTGCTTCGTCTACCTTGCTTATTTCGTAAGGAGAATCATTAACCAGTACGGTTTGGATAGACATTCGTCCCACAGTTCTTGAGAATGACCTCAAAATGGTCGAAACGTCGAACATATTCATGAAAACATCAATTTTAGATAATACCTGAACGGTCAGGATAAAATCTTAGATGCTTAGATAGAGGTGAATGATAAAATCATCAATAAGATGGGACCGATTTCTAACCGGAAAATAATTGAGGAAGATCGTAATCTCCAGCTCTCTGGTAATATCACGCAATCAAAATCACTTTCAATATTTTGAAAACATCAATATTTTTCTCAAACCACGGATACCTATTATTATTCAAAAGTTGGGGATCCGAAATTTTTTCCTTGTTACAAAATATTTTTGCATTCTTCAGGTTTATTGAGTGTGAAAATTACGTATGTGAAAATTACGAGTGCGACGTTCTGCCTGGAAGCTCGGATAAGACGACGTCTCCTAGGAATGAAACCTAGCTAGATCAGTTTATCGCCATCAAGAACCCCTGCATACTAAATTACATGAAAATCGTTGAAGCCGTTTCCGAGATACGATATACAAGAATTGCTCGTTTAAATGTATCAGATTAGATTGTCCTCTTTTATGAGCACGTAAACATGCTTTATGTTCACCTCAAATTTATCCATTCTTCTGAAGTAATGTTTTCGGCACGCCTGTGGTTTATCACACTTGTGAAGGAATATAGGATGTTCGGTTTCGTTTTCGTGTTTTTCCAGGAGTTCAAACACATTAACTGATCGTTTGCTGTTCTCTAAATGTTTGTTTTTTGGGTATAACATATATTGCTACTCCATATCACTTTTCAATTGTTTAACGTTGTTTGCCACTAGAAAATCACATTTCTACCGAAGCGATATTATTTATGCTTGTCAAATAAATACTGATTTGGTATTGAATTCGATAGCATCTAAAAAAATGTTGGGTGTTGTCTTCGATAACAAATGGCAATGGATGGCACGAAGCGACAATTTACGTAAAAAACTTAGAAAAATCTGCTACTCTCTCAGGTATCTCTTGAATTATCGTAGCAAATTTCAATTCTCATATCAGGTATTGTATTTTGAATTGGGCCACAAGCTCCTCTGTAGGCCGAGTGTTCATAATCCAGAAATATTCCATAAGGATCACCGCGAAGTTGGGATTTAAGAAATCTTGTAGGAAATCATTTCGGAATATGAAAATATTAACAGTTGCAGGTATTCACATTCTTGAGTCTCGCACATATTTTTTTTGCAACAAAAACAAACTGGTTGCCAAAAGATCAGCACATAATCACTGTACACGTAAAACCAACCTAACCCTTAGCAGTCAACATCTCACTCTACTCCATCGAAGGAGTTTTGAATATCTCAGATGCAAACTATTCAACAGACTTCGTGATGACATCAAAGTCTCAGAAAATGTTTACATATTCAAGAAAGAGTTAAGGACCTGCTATTGTCTAAAAATTGCTAGAATGTAGCATGTCGTGATTTGGCATTTGTATGCGACGTGTATGTTGCCATTCATATACATCTACAGTTGATTCAATTTATACATACTAGACCGTCAGATAGTGACAGATATCGGGGACCCAATTTAGCATACAAGCCTTGAATTGGGTTGAAAAGGATATATAAGGATACATAATAGAGGAAAATTTTCGCGTGGTCCATGGGGAGAACATACATAAAAGTCAATTTTCCAGAACAAAAATAGAATGAGTCCGGTGTCCATTTTCCCACGCAAGAATAAGTGGTTAATAAATCTCTGTTTCAGTATACAAAAGGCTTGAGTATTGCAGGTGAAAGGAGGGGTGAAATGAGACCCTAATCATGTAGAAAAAAATCGTGATCCTGACTGATTTTTTCATAGTAGCCTATCGAGAGTATACGAACTCGTAATTTTATGATTCTCTCCGAGTAGTTCATAGATCATAAAAACGGCTTCCAAGAACAAACCGAAACAGCAGAAAACCCCAGAGACACCGGTCATAACAACCAGACTACCATACATAAAAGGAACCACAGATAAAATCAGCAGAATTCTCCGCAAACACGACATAGCTACTTCGTTCGTACCAGAACGTACAATTAGATCGGTAGTCCGTAATCCGAAGGACCAGATACCACTGGAGTCCCAGGGAGTTTACGAAGTACCATGTCGAGACTGCAACAAGTCCTACATCGGCCAGACCAACAGACGGATCAACGTACGCAAGGATGAACATGAGCTATCAGTGAAAGGGAAAGTCACCACATCCTCCATCTTCCAACACGTATTGGAGACAGGGCATAACATCAATTTCGAAAACACAAAAACATTAGCGAGCGATGAAAACTTCTACTCTCGAACAATCAGAGAGGCTATCGAAATTGAGAAACGACCGAGTAGTATGAATAAGAGAGATGATGCCCAAAGATTACCAAGAACGTGAAAATCCATCATATCACAAAACAAAAACAAGCCGATCACACCAGAGGGACAAGGTTGGACCTTATCAAGTAATTACCATACAGACATAATGAAAAATGCAGTCGGACCAACGAAGAAAGTGGGAGGGGCCCAGGTCAAAGATACCATCAATGAACACCCCTATATATTGAGAAGTAGAACTCGGAATAATTAGTCGAGTTCGGAGGACGAAACTCAATCATTACCTAGAAGATGGCAAATGAGACTTTGCCGAAACGTTGTGACAATTATCCTTCAGGGGATCAAAACCACAGAACACGGAATGAAACCCGAAAAAACAACTCATCATACTTCGTCCGTGAGAATCTTCATGCTAACATATATATATATATATATATATATATATATATATATATATATATATATATATATATATATATATATATATATATATATATATATATATAAGTGGATTATTATAGCGACTGGAGAAATGTACACTGTAATGGATAGCGGGGTCTCTCAGTCAGTCCAAATGAAAAGTCCTGTTTTACTTTGCCAATCATAGACGTGAAAAATGACATATATGTGAGGGTATGACATTTGTCAAAAAAAAAACAATTTTACAAACATGTATACACATTTTTTACCAATTTATGTTTAATTCAATATTTTTACACCATTTTTACTGTAAGTATAGTTAATAATAATGATGAGAAAAAAAAAACAATTAATTATAGGCCCTGAAGAAGCTTCACAATAGAAGCGAAAGCTTGGCAAAGTAAAACAGGACTTTTCATTTGGACTGACTGAGAGATATATATATATATATATATATATATATATATATATATATATATATATATATATATATATGTATACATATGTATATATATATATACACTGTGTCCCGCTTTTCATGAATACACCCTGATATCTCAGTTATCAATAATGCGATTTTCTTGAAATTTTGCTGGTGATTATATGTTAGGTAAATAAAGTATTTGGCATAGTGAACATTTTCATCGACCATTGGCGTACGGTGTTGGGGGGAGAAAAAAAGCTGTTTTTTGGGAAAAGGATATTAGGGCTCAATTCAGATATTTTTTTTTATAAGATTCAGAATCAGCATCCCCAAAAACCCCCCAATTCATATTTTCGAAATCTCAAGAGCTGATTTGAGCAGAAAAAAAAATTAAATTAATTTTTTTCATGAATACACCCGAATATCTCTGTTATTATAAACGCGATTTTACTGAGATCTTGGTGGTGATTGTATGTTAGGCAAATGAAGTATTTGGCCTACTGAACATTTTCATCGATCATCGGCGTACCTTGTTGGGGGGTGAAAAAAAGCAGTTTTTTTTTTATAAAAGTATTTTAGGGCTTATTTTGGCAACTTTTCTTATCAGATTCAGAATCAGCATCCCAAAAAACCATTTAAATCATATTTTCAAAATCTCAAGAGCTGATTTGAACAGAAAAAATTTGCATTCACTTTTTTAACTAGATTGTTTATTTTCAACTTTTTAGGTCAAATGTCCTTATCTAATCCTATTGAATTTCAAACACATCCGTTTCGTTATAATCAGTTTCATCTGCCCTTATACTACAATTTAGGTATTTTCGAAGATACGCGTGCTTTGTTACCGTTGGCTTGTCGATTTGTGTTTTCAAGCAAATTAATGAAAGAGTGCTTTGAAACAAAAGTTTTTGTTCAACATTCGGTAATCAGTACGAATTGTCAATATGTCAAGCAGTGTTACTTAACTGTTAATAACATGGCACACAACCGAAGAGTAGTTCTTACAATTGGAGAAAAAGTAGAGATTATCCGCTTATTTGGTGATAATGAAAGGTCCACGCGTCAGGTTGCTGGAATATTCAATGAAAGGCATCATGATCGAGAACCAATTTCTCACGATACCGTTGCCAAAATCAACAGATTGTTCGCAAGGACTGGAGCGGTTTTCAAGACAAGACCTGGGAGGTACAATTTGAATCAAAGACACTATCCAGACGACGAACGTATCTTAGCAGAATTTCGAAACAACCCAAATGGTACTCTGAGGGCGGTTGCGAGGACACTGAATTTAACGAAAAACAAAGTATGGAGATGTTTGAAACGCAATAGAATTATGGCATTTAAACCAAAATTTCTACATACTCTATTAAATGGTGATTTTGAACGACGGTTTGAATTTTGCTTATGGTTGCAGGGTAACTATCTTAACGACAGACTTTTTCTGAAGAACATAATGTTTACTGACGAGGCAACGTTTACAACAAACGGTGTGGTATCTAGTCAAAATTGTAGGTTTTGGGCAGCTGAGAATCCGAATTGGGTAATTCATTGTAAAAACCAATACAGTGAAAAAGTTAACGTGTGATGTGGCCTATTTTACGAACGAATTGTTGGCCCTTTTTTTCTGGATAACCTGACCGGACAAAATTTTCTGCATTTTTTACGAAATGATCTCTATGATTTTCTCATGGAATTGCCATTAGCACAAAGACAAAACTTAATTTTTCAATTAGATGGTGCTCCCGCACATAATTCACGGAGAGTAAGGAACTTTTTGAATGCAAGTTTCCCTATGAAGTGGATAGGTAGAAATTCCCCTTTAGAACCATGGCCCCCTAGATCGCCAGGTATTACCCCTTGTGACTTTTTTCTGTGGGGACATTTGAAAAATAAAGTATATGCTACTCGGCCGCGTAATAGAGAGGAACTTTGCTTTGCAATTAGGCAAGCGTGTCAGGAAATAACTCCCCAAACTTTAAGAAAAGTTAATGTACGTTTGAGAAGAATTGTTGAGAAGTGTATTGTTTCAGAGGGTAGTTATGTTGAAAACACAAGAATATAAAATGATGTAATTCGTAATTTTGTTACCACAGTTACAAATAAAGAACTTGATAAAAGGGACTGAGTCGAGTTCGGAGGACGAAACTCAATCATCACCTAGAAGATGGCAAATGAGACTTTGCCGAAACGTTGTGACAATTATCCTTCAGGGGATCAAAACCACAGAACACGGAATGAAACCCGAAAAAACAACTCATCATACTTCGTCCGTGAGAATCTTCATGCTAACATATATATATATATATATATATATATATTATAGACACAAGTTGAATTCAATTTAAAATTAAATTAACCCCAATGATTTAGGTAAATTGGAATTTGATACCAATTACAGAAAAAGTCAAAATTTTATGTTAGAATCAGACCATAAAAATGTCAGCAAGGACAATTTGAAAATAAAATTATGTACACTTTAGTGGCAAGCATATAAAAATAGGTAAGTGCAAGAGAGAACCGTTTCGTGTGTTTTATCTATTGACATTCACTGTATTTTTATATTTTTTATGAATCAAACAAGCGGTCTCCAGAAAAAAAGGCAAGTAACTGTTGGTATTCAATGATTTTTGAATAGTAATCTACAATGATCTCTCGGTTTTGCACCACACATATATAACGTTTTTTTTTCAAACAAATACTGAATCAAACCGCAGAGAGCCACAGCATCCCTGAATGCGATACCAAATCTTATATCAGACTCAACAGGTACCGGAAATGTCATTTTTGCTAAGTCTTGATATAGTTCATAAAATACCACCCGAACAGCAAAGCAGTCTGATGCTATTTTTTGTTCAGATTTGATATGTGGTAGGTGTATTTCAATTTATCATCGATTATGAGTCCCAGATATTTTCTGCATTCACTGTTCGATATTGCCTAGGGTCAGATCATCGAAGCCAAATCTGAAGGATACAATTTCAGTTTGAGCTATGTTGAAACACACAAAATTGGCATCACACCATTGTTTTACTTCATCGACGTAAAGGGAGATATTATTTTTCAAAGTGTCAGTATCCTTCCCACTTCACAGCAACGTAGTGTCGTCGGCAAAAATTGTAAACTTGCCATGAATATTCATAGTGGATGAATCATTTTTTAAATTCAAAAGCAAGACTGGGCCCGAAACCGAACCCTGAGTTACTCCATGGATTATGTTTCCAGTCTTCGAGTATTTCCCATCGCTTTGTACAATTTAAAGACGTCCCAACAAATATGACTTGAACCAATCTGAAGCAATTTCCCTGAAGCCATAGATTTTTTTCAGTAGCAATTCATTTTTGACGCAGTCGAATGTTTTTGAAAAATCGCAAAGGATTGATGCCGCTGAATAACAAAAGGCTTGAGTGTTGGACATTGTCATTATATTGATTACCTGTTATTTATGTAACAAGGAGCTGACAGAAAAATTCTAGAAATGTCCACCATTTTCTCACACAAGCCCTTTTGTATATGTTCAGAAAAAGTAATTCTGAGACTATATCACAAAAGGTTTGAGTGTCACACACAGATCATATCCTTCATGCATAAAAGAGCTGCCAAATATTATAGAAATATTTATGTATGCAGGGGTTATCATTAACATCATTATTATTAGTTAATAATCGAATTATCATCCGGTTACTATTTCTATACGATTTATAGGTTTCTCTTAGATTATAACTTCAGAGAGTTCGAAGTTTGAGTATTATTTGCTACTATTCGCTTTTATACATACAGTGCTTTTCTTAAAGATCCCCACTTTTATTTTTTGAATAAATCAACTAAAAAATATTTAATCTTGGAATAATGAAATGAATGCATAAATACTGAATTTTCGAGTAAAATCGACACATGAAATTTTCAAGATGGAGATTGTCCGCTATCTGAAAAATACAAATCAAATGGGAAGGGGGTCTTGTGATACATCATTTTGAAGCTCCTGACGAATTCTTCACAACCATAGAATATGAGGTCAATATCTCCTCCTACTAAAAACTTGTGAAATCAAATAATTACCTGAGTGTAAACACATTAATATCGATATTTCTAGAAATATTCGTTTTTTTTCTGGCATATGGCAATCTCAACAACCCGATCAGGTTTAATAGGTTATTTTTTGTTCATAAAAAAACACAAAAATGTCAGTACGACATCAAACATGATTTTTCAGTTCAAATATTCGACTTGCAAGCAGATAGGTGCCACGTAAACTATCAAAATGGTCAAGTTGACGAAATTCAACAGGGAAACTGTATTTGAATATGGTGGAAACTACTGTTGATCCTCTTATCACCGAAATCGTCGAAGTTAATCGAAATGAATTCGATATGGATATTATCATTCCAACAAGGTGGAGCACCACCACATAACTCCAGACAAGTAAGAAACTATTTGAATAATACTTTTAACGATCGTTGGATTGGCCATCGAGGTCCTACGGAATGGCCAGCCTGCTTGCCAGACTTGATACCTTCGGACTTTTCTAAGGGGCTATCTGAAGCAAAAGGTGTACGAAACTGAACCTGCTTCAATATTGAACGTTAGGCAGAGAATAATAAATATTTATAGAAATATCGAAATTGCTGTGTTCGAAAATTTTCTTCGTGTGATATCGGTAACCAAATACTATTTATTTTGTTTCAATAACCACTTTCTAGATATCCAAATTTTGCCTTGAGAAAATTAATATCTTCTTTCAACTTCTTTATTTTGATATTTTGATCATGGATTTTCAAGACCACTCTAGTATCGCTTGAGGCGAAACCATTTTTCATATCCGTTTTAGTTCTCTGTATCTCTTTCAATATCTCCTTCGTGACTTCTTCTGCATATATGCGATAGATGGTATTGTTACGTCCTAGCGCCGGCCCTGACGAAATCGTAAACGCAGATGAGGAATCGCGCCGTAGCGAACGTCATTTTCCAAGAACCGTAAAAGCCGCCTGGAGAATTCGAGACACGTCATAGGGGCTTCTCTAGAGGATTCTCGATAGGTACGCAGATATAAATACGGGACAGGCTTTGCCGCGGATAGAGAATTTGTATTACAGAGAGTCAGTTATTCAGAGAGTTTTTATTCGGAGATTCAGTTATGTCGGAAGTGGAATTTTGCTGATAAATTAAAAAAAATTATGGTTAATACGAGAAGTACATCTTACGATACGATGGAGGTTATGTTGAAATATATCCAAAACCAATTTGCGGATTTGAAAAAACGACGACAGGAAGATGAAAAGCGTCGGCTGGAGGAGAAAGAATTAGGGAAAAATCGACGACAGGAAGATGAAAAGCGACGGCTGGAGGAAAAAGAATTGGCGGAAAAGCGACGGCAGGAGGAAAAGCAGAAACGAGAAGAAGCGCTCAGGAAAATTTTCGAAAATGAAAAGAAAGAAGGAAAAGATGAAAAAAAATCGATAAGAAGCACTCCAGAAAGTTCTCGAAGAACAGAGACGAGAACGAGAAGACCTCCAGAAAATTCTAGAACAACAAAAGATTGAATTAGAGCAAATAGAAAAACAACGGAAAGCAGACTTCCAGAAAATTCTAGAAGATCAGGACAAGTTCTGCAAGCATGTTTCACATGAGATCAAAGTACAAATGGAAGAACTGAAAGAAGACCTGAAGGAAGAACGGAAGGAAGATGTCAATGAGAAAGTGGATATAGTGCGAGAGGAGATGAGAAATGAGATGAGAAATGAAATGAGAGGTCTAGAGAAACAGATAGCTCTTCTCAAGAGCCGAAATCGTCAAGACAGTGTTGCCACGTCAGGAATTTCCGTGAAACCACCGACTTTTGATGGTCAGTCGTCTTGGTCCATGTATCGTCGACAATTTGAGGCTGCGGCAGAAACTAATGGATGGGGCGACCAAGAAAAAGCTACGGCACTAATAGTAACTTTGAGAGGGCCAGCTTTGTGTATATTACAAACGATACCCATCGAACAGCAGAAGCAATATCATGACCTGATTTCTGCACCAGAGTTGAGGTATGGCGATCAACACCGAGAACAGCTGTACCGGGCCCAAATGAAGACTCGCACACAAAAATCAGGTGAGAGTCTGCAAGAATTTGAGGCAGATGTTCGACGCCTAATCCAGCAGGCAAATCCAGAAGCACCCGGAGATTTCAAGGAGCAGTTGGCTGTGCAGATATATATAGACGGACTGAGAGACACAGAAATACAAAGAACTCTACGATTGGGTGAAGATGCCGCGGAGGATTTGCTATAGATGTAGGAGGCCGGGACATTTTATGAAAGACTGCAGGGAGAGAATGCCACAGAGAAAATGTTACAGATCAGGGCATTTCAAGAAAGATTGCAAGGTGAGAATGCCAAAATACAACTCACCTGCCCGGAGGCCGCCAAGTTCGCAATCACCTGCGAGGTCAAGGTCACCGAGGGTCATCTGTGTTAACAGGCTAGAAAGAACATCTGAGAGCCTCACCATTCCAGGGAAATTGAATAAAATGGATGTAATATGCACCATAGACACCGGTGCTGCAGTTTTCATGGTACGCAACGACATCCTTCGGCCTGGAAACGTGAAGCCTATTTCATCTAACGTCGTGCTTCGGACAATCACTGGTGAAAACGCACCTATTCGAGGAGAGGCTGAAATTACGTTGATTCTTGGGCGACTCACTATCACAGATACAGTTTACGTCGCAGATATAGAAGATGAAGTCATACTCGGAATGGACTTGATCAGTGGCCATGGAATTTCAATCGACAATGAGCAGAAGATTATAAGGTTCGGAGGAGAAGAATTTGTCCTTACAACTCCTGCAGAAAGGGCAATGCCTGTGAAACCGTGATCACCGGAAATTGCGAGAATCCCTGCACTATCGAAGGAAGTAGCTCGTATCACAGAGAATAATGTCTCTGAATGCAGCGTCCAGTCATCGGATTTCGGACGAGTCCGGGAGAAGACAGAAAAAGCCATCCTTGTGAGAGCCGCCAGGTGTCGCGTTGGAGGTACAAGTGACTTCTCCGAGATGAAAACAACTGGAAGAACTGACTTGGTCAAACAAGAAGTTAACAGTGGCCAAGTCCACTTGATTCAACAACCATCAAGAAGAGTTCCATTCACTGAACAACAAGAGATGGCAGAGCGTATTGACAGGATGAAGGCTCGGCACAATCGGAAGGCAAATACTGGCGGATTTCAAGAAGATCGAGTTTGGCTGTATAACCCCCGTCGTAGGATGAATAATGTGGTGTACACCTGAAGAGATTAAAATGTTACAATGGGCATAACGAGATGTTGTTTGATCGGGACGATCAAAATTGAGAGGGGGATAATGTTACGTCCTAGCGCCGGCCCTGACGAAATCGTAAACGCAAATGAGGAATCGCGCCGTAGCGAACGTCATTTTCCAAGAACCGTAAATGCCGCCTGGAGAATTCGAAACACGTCATCGAGGCTCCCCTAGAGGATTCTCGATAGGTACGCAGATATAAAAACGGTACCGGCTTCGCCACGGATAGAGAATTTGTATTACAGAGAGTCAGTTATTCAGAGAGTTTTCATTCGGAGAGTAAGTTATTCGGAAGTTTGTATTCAGAGCTCAGTGAAGCGAGTTTAGTAGGGCTAAGTGGAGAGAGTTTTGTTATTGATGAGTGCGAAGGTGTACAATTTTCAGTACAGAGACTTTAGTACCGAGCATTGGAAAGTTATCGGAGTGATTTGAGTGATTGTGTTGTATTGTATTGTGATAGAGAGTTATTATAAAAGAATTTTAGTGTTGTTTGGTGTTCTAATCGACGAACCCAGGGATTATCGTAACAGTGGTGTCAGAATTGAGATTTTCCAAGGATAAATCGTAACAGTGGTGTCGGAAGTGGAATTTTGCTGATAAATTAAAACAATTTATGGTTAATACGAGAAGTACATCTTACGATACGATGG
The DNA here is from genome assembly GCA_032362365.1 of Zygogramma bicolorata. Classification (NCBI taxonomy): domain Eukaryota; kingdom Metazoa; phylum Arthropoda; class Insecta; order Coleoptera; family Chrysomelidae; genus Zygogramma; species Zygogramma bicolorata. The sequence goes on from JAVJAQ010003745.1 coordinate 605,391, forward strand.
AGGTTATGTTGAAATATATCCAAAGAGAAGAAGCGCTTAGGAAAATTCTCGAAAATAAAAAGGAAGAACGAGAAGAAGGACTCCAGAAAATTCTAGAAAATAAAAAGAAAGAAAGAGAATTAGAACGGGAAAATGAAAAGAAAAAACGAGAAGATGAAAAGAAAAATCGAGAAGAAGCACTCCAGAAAATTCTCGAAGAACAGAGACGAGAACGAGAAGACTTCCAGAAAATTCTAGAACAACAAAAGATTGAATTAGAGCAAATAGAAAAACAACGAGAAGCAGACTTCCAGAAAATTCTAGAAGATCAATGATGAATTGAGATCAGAGACTGATGACTTGAAGACAAAACTAAATGATGGAATGATTGAAAATGAACAAGAATCCATAGAGAACAATATTATCATCAATGGAGTTCCCAGAAAAGACAAAAAGGGAAACCTTACCTCGATCATGCGAACCATATATAAAACTTTGCAAATTGACTTGAAAGAGGCATCTCACTATAGAATAGGTTGAAAAAGAGGGCACAATTACTCCAATTGGGGTATGTTTCAGTTACAAGACTGATAAGGAACAATTTATGCAAGCAAAAAATTGAACAAAAATCATACTTGATAAATCCTTCTCTCCTAATAGGAGATATAAATATAAATTTTTATGAATTATCATAATCCCAAATGTCTTCAAAATTGGTAATAAGATTGATGAAGAAAATGCTACAAAAGTAACTCCACATACAAAAACAATAGTTGATCATGTAATCTCAAATGAACAAATATGCTGTAAAGTGATGATTAGTGATAATAGTCATTTATGGTACTAGTGTGTTATGTTGAAAATGGGTCACGCGAGAAAATTCATACCACGGCTTTCAGACCACACCACGAGCATGATACATTGTTAGCAAATGTTTGAAATAAATATTGACGCTTGCCAGTTTTCGCTGAAGAAAAGGAAAGCTTTGAAAAAAAAAACCCTCATAAAATGGGGGTAACTGATGAAAATTATGTTTCTGAGTATATCCTTACGGAAGCAGAAGAAGCAACGATGCCAGAAAAATACCGAGATGCTTACGACAAGGAGTTCAAAATGTTTGAGTCTTGGATGAATTCACGGAAGATAAAAGGTATCGATGAAAATGTTCTATTGGCTTATTTTCTACATTTGCAAAAAAAATTAGCCTCATCGTCGCTATGGACCAAATACTCAATGCTTTGCTCGATCATTTACCTTTGTAAAAAAATCGACATTTCAAAATATGGCAAACTAACGATATTTTTGAAAAGAAAATTACAGTGATACAATCCAAAGAAGTCCAAGACATCAAACGACCTGAAATAGAGAAGTTTTTGAACGAAGCTCCGGACGACGAGTACTTGGTGATGAAAGTGGATTTGATAATGGGTATTAACGGTGCTTGTAGATGCGATGAATTGGTCAATTTGAAAATAGATAATATTCAAGACTAAGGAAAAAAATTTCACGTACTTTTGCCAGACACTAAAATCAAGGAATCGAAAAGTTTCAATATACTTGATGAAAGATTTCCAGTCAACCCGAACAATTTATGCAAAAAATACATGTCTTCGAGATCAAAGAATCTAGTTCTAGCCGCTTTTCTGTTTTTCACAAAAATGGGAGGTGTACCAGCCAATGTGTAGGAATAAATACGTTGTCGAAGATACCTTCAAAAATTGCAATGTTTTTGAAATTTGAGGAATCAGCGCGATACACCGGTGACTGCCTGAGAAGGTTTTCGGCGACTCTTTTGGTCAATGCAGGGACTAGCATGACTACTTCGAAGCGTCACGGGGGATAGAAGTCCTCGACGGTAGCAGAATCGGTGCACAACAAAATAAAAATTGCAGAAAAAATACAAGGTTCTAATGTATCAGCGTCTTCCAGCACTATCAGCAGCTGTACAGAAATGGAAGCGTCTGGTTCCAATGAGCCAACGAATTTCACAATAACTTCAAATTCGATTAAACCGATTGCATTGTACTTCAATTTCAATATCGATGTGAATTTTGTTTGTGATAGTAATCAGACCATAATATATATAGGAATGGAGAGAAGTTGTGAAGGTAGTTGAAAAGGGAAAAAATCATTAAAAACCGTAGTGTATTGAATCAGTAACAGTTCAAGCAAAAATTTGATGAAATTTGTCAAAAAATTGATTCTTTCGAACTGTTGGTCTCTGCGATACAAATAAGTAAAAAAGAGGCTATATCTCTTCAATTTCTCATAGATAAAAAAAGAAAGGTTGGATAACAAGAGACTTTTTAGAACTTATAGAAAGAAGGGATAAACTGTATACCTAAGCGTAAATTAAAAAGTACGTATAACAAGAAGCCGGAAGTAATAAGAGAAATCATTGGAGTCAGGTTATCTGTGTTAAAAAACAATGGTGAAAAATGTTCAATAGCTATTTTGTGAAAAAATATAGCAGACAACATAGGAAAAAAACAAATAGATTGGAGGAATGAGGGAATCTGCAATAGTAACTCCATAGTAATGTATGAAACTAATGATGTATGAAATATTAGAAGCATTAAATGGGCTCAATACTAATGAAGCAGCAGAGTATGACGAAATTACTTCAAAAGACATCCTCACGTTGAAACAAGTCCTTGTTCCTAGATTGGTTAGCTTGATAAATAAAACATTTCATGGGGGGTATTTATCCAAAAGTACTTGAAGTTGGAAAAGTAATTCCACTTCACAAAAGTGGGTCATTATCAAAGATTGATCACTATAGGCCAATAAAATAACACTTGATTCTTGCGTCTCGGAACTGAAATAATTTATTATAAAAGCGAATAATGAACTTCATAAGTGAAGAAGTTGGATTTGATGACTATCAATATGGCTTTCGAGAAAATAGTATTACTCTCAGTACAACAACTGATGTTGTGGGCTACATCTCGGGGAAAATTGATAAGAAAATGTATGTACTGACAGTATTTGCAGACGTGCGGAAGGCCTTTGATGTAGTGGACCACAGAATATCGTTGAATAAGCTGGAAAATATGGGAATGAGAGGTAACCTTCTTACATTACTCTCAATCAACCTTCGAAATAGAGAGCAGTATGTTTATTTGAATGGCGATTTTAGTGATGTCAGGTATTCAAACTATGGCTCCGTTGTGGGTCCGTTTTTATATACACTGCTAGTACGGAGTCTAGAGAGGGCGAATCTGATTGCGAAATACTAAACGTTTGCAGAGGACAAAATATTTGTTTATGTATCGAGAGTTCTGATGGATCTGGAAAGAGATCTAAACAGTGATAAGTGTAAATATCAGGGATGGTTAGAAAAAAATAAACTCCAATTCAATGTAAATAAAACAACTAACATGCTTTCCAAACAAAAAAATATGAGAAAACTGGATCTGCGAATAAAATTATGTCAAGGTATCATCAATAGGGTGGAAAACACAATACGTGGGTTTAATTATGGACGAAAATTTGAATTGGAGCAAACATGGAATATATTGAAAAAAAAAATGGTATCGAAAATTTGTGCAATTTATCACAGCAGAGGTTATCTGTACAAATCACCAGAAAAACAAATTTATAACGCATACTTCTGGTCAATTTAGTAACCCACTTATTTAAAGTCTGGGGCACATGTGGGATAAAATTAATTGGTGAAGTACAAAGAATGCAGAACAAAATGATTAAAGTTTTATTCAATTATAACTTCAGAACGAGCACTGATATAATATATACACAAACATTCAACAGTTTGCCTGAGTCCGTAAAACTTTGAACGTTCAATAAATTCAAGAACGAGATTAAATGTATATTGGAGTGATTAATATGTGGTATATTTACACAAAATGAAATCAATCTGTGATATGATAGGTGATACGTATGAAGATCCTAGTTACTTAGTTTAGTTTGTATTTTCTTACTCTGTTGTAATTGTACTTACGTAGTTGTGAATGTGATCTGGGACCGGCACTGTAGTTGCCGATTAGGAACCAGCTTCTTCCAATAATTTCGTTGTATTATATTTTATATTTATTGATTGTTTTTTTTTGAACAGAAATTATTCGAATAAAGTTTAAAAAAAATCAGATAATATAGATACTGTGAAATCATTCAGTGATATACTTGCGTTTTTTGAAATCATTCCCGAAGTTAACTCGTTTCATCACAAATATTTCAGATTTGAATTGTATATTTTTCAATACGTCTTATAGTCATTGTATCTCTAATGTCTTCCGAGCGTATCCAAATTTTTTACTTGAAGAGATAGACCCTGTAAAAAAAATAATCAGTTCTTTGTTGAATGAATTACGTATAATTTGTATGATGACCATGTCCTACGCTCAAGCCTCTTGCTATATACTCTCAGAATCACATCTCCTGAACATATGCCGAAGGGTTTGTGTGGGAAAATGATGTAATTTTCTAGAATATTGTTTTCAGCTCTTTGTTAATTGAATTACGTATAATCAATATGACGACCAAGTCCGACACCTAAACCGTTTGTTATTTAGTTTAAGAATCACTTTTTTTAGGCATATGCCAAAGGGTTTGCGAACAATTTTTCTGCAACTTTCCGACCTCAGCCTTCGTTTCGGCCATATCCGATAGTCATGCCAATTTCATTGTACTGTCTACACATCAATAACATTCTATACTTCCAAAGGCTCGCATGGAAAAATCGAGAATTTTGAGAATGTGAGTTTTTATATTTTTGATGGGCTAGTGAAAGAAAATCAGTCAAAATCACGAAATTTTTTACAAGATTAGGGCCTCATTTCAACCCTCCAGCCGCCAGCAATACTCACGCCTTTGGGATACCGAAACTAAGTTTTATTAACCACTCATTCGGTAATCTCGGCTTGCGTATAAAAATAGGAGTTAGACTCATATTATTCCTGTTCTGGAAAATCCACATTTCCATATGTTCTTTCCATGGGCCTTGAGTAAATGGAGCACCAGAATATGTCACCATCTGACGACCTATATTTGTGATTTTCCATTCATAACGTGTGGTACCTACTACGAATCAAAAAGAGTTAAACGACAGAAATATATTCGAGAAACTAGTTATACATATAAAGGGCTTTTCATGATGAGCGTCAATTAGCCGTTTCTGGCAAACTATTCAACGAATCAACCTGAAAATTTCACAGTATGCATAAATCAATATGACCTACACGCCTAAAATATTTAAGACGATGCGGCGTTGTCGCTTCTACTATAAAGTAGCGGCTTCTTTGATTTTTCAAATAGAACACCCTGTATATAATATCATATTATGATTCATTATCACTTTGTCAACAAATTCATATGATATTTCCCTATTCCTATCTGTTACCGTTTGGAAGATATAAATAATTAATTTTGATATTTTTTTTACCATACATGAAATTTCATATCTGCTGATAATCTTGAGATCTCTTGCACTAGGACGATCAAATTTGAAATGGAGTGCAGTGATACTATGAGGACCTTCACTCCGAGTCATATTTTCATTGGCCTCATAAGGGTCTTCAAAAAATGCAGATACTTTGATCTCATAAAAAATGAGTGGAACTCAATTTCTTCAAATGGAACACCTTGTATATTTCAACATTTTTGAGCTCTACATTCAATTTTAGATTGACTTTGTTTAGATAATACTAATTAGATTTCGAACCGTTTTCGAGATGAACTTTTTCAAACGGAAATTGACATGGTTTCCTTGTTCATCACTCATTTTTGTAAAACAGATTTCGTTTGATGTTTCTCAATCAGTCACAGATAATACAGTAAAAAAATTATTATTAAAATACGCTTCAATCATCGAATGAAACTTCTCTTCAAACAATAGTTTTATTAATGCTGAAACACGAACTGAAAATTATATTTGTCATATCTAGCGCTTCTGATCAAGTCTAGAGTCAATCTATTGAAAGCAGTTGTAACTCTCGATTTCATATATTCCATTGTTGGATTTGGAGTACAGTGAACCATATTTTTAATTAAACCCCGTACGAAATAATCTAATGGATTGCCATCTGGTGTTCTAGGAGGCCAACGAAAAGGTCCATTATTACCAATCCATCTGTCTCCGAAGATTTAAGTTGAAGCTTTGCTGACTGAATGAGAATCATGGGGTGGAGCACCATCCATTTGGTACCATACACGTTCTCTTCCTGGTCCATTATTTAAAATCATTTGAATTCCATTCCTCAGTAAATCTTCATATTTCGATGCATTCAAATTATCATCATAAAACTCGATACGAAAAATTGACCCATTTTTCATGGCTCAAAATACATTGAATTGCCATCTTTCTTGAAAACCCCTTTGGCGGACAACATGTGTCTATTGAAAACTCTATTTTTTGTGAACTTGGCCTCATTTGTCCATATCATATTGTCAAGGAAATGTTCATCCTCTTGAGTCTTGACAAGTAACCATTCAAAAAATTTCACTCTACGAGGTAAATCAGTCTCCTTCAAATGTTGGACACAGTAGAATTTATAGGGATACCATTTATGCTTATCAAGAATTCGACAAATTGTCACGTAGAATATACCTATCTCCCTTTCAGCCTCGTGCAGAGAAGCATTTGGAAATGCATGAAAGTATCCCGAAACTGTTATACCATTGTCACCATCATCCACTTCAGTCTTCTTACGAATGATTTTTGGACGGAAGGTTCCTTTCGACCTACAGTTTTTTAGTAGTCGATTTATCATCACATTATTATTCGGCTTCGGAACCTAATCTTGACATTGTTCTATTATTATTGGTAGCTATCACAATCAGTCGAAACCACCAACGAAAGTCTGACGTTGAATAATTGGTTTATTTTTTTTTCCAAAACACACTATTAAAAAATATTAATGTGCACTGTTGTACGTTAGAGACCAATACCCCAATATATACAAATTGTAACTTTTTCTAAGGTAGGTACATACCAATTTCGAATTGACTGATCTGAGACAGTTGAAGAACTGTATCGAAAAAAAATATTACTACAAAAAAATGTTGAATTTCCAAAATAAGTGATGAATTCAAGAAAGCGAGCAAGAAAAGCACGTCAGTTTCAGTTTGAAACAGTTTATCTCAAAAACGGTTCATAATGGAAATAGTATTATCTGAACGAAGTCAATCTAAAATTAAATGTAGAGCTCAAAACTGTTGAAATAAACAAGGTGTTCCATTTGAAAAAATTGAGTTCCACTCATTTTTTCATGAGATCAAAGTATCTGCATTTTTTGAAGACCCTGTATGAGGCAAATGGAAATATGACTCGGAGTGAAGATCCTCATAGTATCACTCCACTCAATTTCAAATTTGATTGTTTTAGTGCAAGAGAGTTCAAGATTATCAGCATTTATAAAATTTCATGTTTGGTAAAACAAATATCGAAATCAATTTATATCTTCTAAACGGTAATAGATAGCTATAGGAAAATAGTATATGAATTTGTTGACGAAGTGATAATGAATTATAATATGATATTATATACAGGGTGTTCCATTTGAAAAATCAAAGAAGCCGCTACTTTATAGTAGAAGCGACAACACCGCATCGTCTAAAATATTTTAGGCGTGTAGGTCATATTGATTCATGCATACTGTGAAATTTTCAGGTTGATCCGTTGAATAGTCAGAAACGGCTAATCAACACTCATCATGAGAAGCCCTGTATATGTATAACTAGTTTCTCGAATATATTTCTGTCGTTTAACTCTTTTTGATTCGTAGTACCACGGCGTTGGAGGGCAAACTGATCTGAAATAATGAAGAACTTATTGTTATCACTTCCTTATTGAATGTATTGATATCGAATGCGATGTAAAAAGAGAAAACCCCAAAATATTCAGATATCGGGCACACATCTCTCATCATTGCCAAGAACACCTGATAGCAAAATTGCAATTGATGTTCATAGGCTTACATAGCAGTAAAGATATACAGTGTGGTCCACTAAGGGCTGGTCTTTTCACTTATAGATAAAGTCCTTGATAACTTATCTGTCAGATATCAATATGTATTCCTGTGTAGTATATATGAGATGGATAGTTATCAGAGACCTTATCTATAAGTGAAAAGACCAGCCCTAAGTCTGCAATAAATGGGAAACTTTTTTATTATCGATTTCTCAGAAAATTTCATTCTTGACAAAAGTTGGTGCATGTTACAAAACTATACCAAGTGTACCTGAAATGGCTTTATGACAATCACCATACAGGATAGACCAAAAAATATAAATTTCTTTCAAGAGTAAAGTACCCTTATTTCAGAAAATATAGAAATATGTTGAGGAGAAAAATTGCTTAGAATTAAAAGTTATGTTCAGATACGAAGTCATGGCCTGCTATTCGATTTTTTTCTTCTTTTGGAAAATTTTGAATTACCCCCGTATGATACATATTTTTACTATTTAGATTCAATATGTATTTGAAGTAGCTACAATCAAATCGGTTTGGAGTATTTCTTATCAAATTAAAGTGAATTTGTATAATTTACATGGATTTGTATTTTTTTAGGTGACCGTCAACTTCTTGTTTGTTGCAACGATATTTAACAGAACCCTGAAATATGTAGTTAGTATAGTATTTGCCTCGTTAAAAAAGGTATTTGTGATATTTTAGAGTTCTGTTAAATATCGTTGCAACAAACAAGAAGTTGACGGTCACCTAAAAAAATACAAATCCATGTAAATTATACAAATTCCTTTTAATTTGATAAGAAATACTCCAAACCGATTTGATTGTAGCTACTTCAAATACATATTGAATCAAAATAGTAAAAATATGTATCATACGGGGGTAATTCAAAATTTTCCAAGAGAAAAAAAAATCGAATAGCAGGCCATGACTTCGTATCTGAACATAACTTTTAATTCTAAGCAATTTTTCTCCTCAACATATTTCTATATTTTCTGAAATAAGGGTACTTTACTCTTGAACGAAATATATATTTTTTGGTCTATCCTGTATGGTGATTGTCATAAAGCCATTTCAGGTACACTTGGTATAGTTTTGGAACGAGCACCAACTTTTGTCAAGAATAAAATTTTCTGAGAAATCGATGATAAAAAAGTTTCCCATTTGTTGCAGACTTAGTGGACCACACTGTATACGAAATCACGAAGGCGTGATCAAACACATGGTTGAAGTGAACTAGTATTCTCTGGATTCACTTGAGTTGATAAGGAAGTTTAGATTCAGGAAATCTGTTCATAAAGCCTCGACTTTCCAAGGAGACGAGAGTATTCCATCCGAATTCGAATTCACTAAAGGATGCAGTGGAATTTTCGCAGAACTAAACATGAAAGTTGCAGATGAAACCTCGCAAATAACAACTCCTTGATTATTCCAAAAACAATGATTTTCAATAAAGTTAATTTTTTTTGAGAAAACCAACATGGTTGGCAAAATATACGAAATATATAACCATGTGGTCGAAGTTAACGGGTATTATCTGGATTCTCTTGATGAATCGTCGAATTTTTAGGAAGACGAGTGTATTCCATCTGGATTGAAATTCACCTATAGATTTCTTCAGAATCACAATGCTAAAAATGAAAATGTTGTCAGATTGGGTTCATTTCTTCTCTTGAGAATACCAAGTTAGTTGGCAAAACGCACATCGCGTAGGCGTATTTTCAGTGTGATTTATCTCTGAGCTCTATGCCTTTCTTTTGAATCGAAACATCGGTAATTTCAATTTATCTGCAAATGTGAAATATTTTTATCCTACCATCACAAATGTTAGAAACGTTATGAAATATTCCGTACCATTGTTGGCGATGTCAAAAATATAATGTGAAATGAATCCTTGCATATGAATATATCTTATGGAAAATCGTGTCAATATTTAAAACGACTGTCTTCCTCGTCTGCAACAATCTGTTAGGTAATGAATGATACTGGTCCGGTTATGGTCGAAAGAGATTTTGTAATCTGAAGGACGAAATTACAACATGCAGTGTAAAGATCATTGAACAGCTTTGTATAACACTTTCAGTAACTCACGGTGATAGTCATTTCACTTACGCTTCGGCTCTCGATCGTCAAATGTTTACGAGGATTTTTTTCGCGGTGTTCTGTGCGCTGAAAGTGGTTGCCGCAAATAGTGGTGAATATCGACGTGATAATGTTGATCTGTTTCCTGATTTACCCGTGGGAATTGTGGATACGGATAACGTCCTATGTAACGATCACTTCCATTTATATGCTGAACACTTGAAAAATATGAGCTTGTGGGCTTATGAAAGTGAGTTGAAAATTTTAACTTTTAATGATAACTATTACAGAAAAGGACTGAAAATATTTATATTGCTATTTCATTCGATTCTGAGAAATCTTCTCATTGTTTGCAATCAGTTAATTTCGAATGAGACATACATTTTTCTGGCAAATGAGCGAACCAATTGAACGTAGCTGAGGGTTTACCAAGAGCATGGTGGATTTTGAGCTTGGGGGCGATTTCATGAATGAAGACTTGAGAATTGAAAGTTTTTAGTTGTCACATATAAGGGAAATCTGAGGAAGTGGTGCTACAGAGAATTCATTCAGGGGATTAGCGTTGTCAATACCCGAAGTAAGGAATGAGAGATATGAAATATCAAGGAAAAAATATTTGTTTCAGGAAAAAGCATTATTTTTTAAGGAGTCTTTTTTTACAATTGAGTATGCAAGAGGTTATGTTGCTATCTGAAGTCTGGATCTTGATAATGAGTAATCTGTTTCTGAAATTTATTGGTGTACAGAAGAGAAATATCATATGCAGTTCAATGAATATCATAAGATTCGGATTCTGAAGCTCATCTTCAAAAAAATTCTATCTTCATTTCATTTTTCCTCCACGGAACCCCCTCATTTGAGTACTCCAGAAGGCAGAGCCTTGTCCGTGCAAGGGATGGCCGTAGAACTTTGGAGGGTCCCAGCTTTTTTTCTGGTAGAGCATTTGCTATTTCAACCGAAGGGTAACACAGAAAACCTACAGTTCCACCCACTTGCTTGGTGTATTCTGTCAACAGACCTCATCTAGCAGGATTGGTTATGAGGCAAACAAAAATTTTGTATCGCATAAAGCCAGCCAGAGAAAATTCTACCATCATCGGAGATCGAACCTGCGAGCGAACTGGCAGTGGAGAGTAGAACTCCAATACAGGCCGGCGCCATGGCGTTGGAAAAACGAGTCTGTGGAATATAATTCCAATAGTTCACTGATCTCACAATGAGACAGCGGGAAGACTCTTGGGTTGACCTCAATAAAACTATGGGAATGTCCATGGAAGAAGCATAATTCGACTTCCTTGCTACGGTGTTCAAAATGAGTTGTCGATTTTTTCTAGATCTCTACATATAAGAGGATGAGCATAGTTCAAAAAAACTAGGTCACATTGAGCCGAGTATACCTTCTCCACATAGGCTGGGTTTCACCCTTAGATATTTTCCAGCCATGCCATTCCAATATATCGAGTGAATAATCTCGGTACTCCTATTTTCTTTCTCTTACGTTAAAAGAGCCAACTTGTGACGGAAGTATCTCCGAAGAAATTAGTTAAAAAATTCTATTTGGAATAATCACCTTCCTTTCTTGTGTACACATATATTTCAATGGACTACATGGATCGGCATTGCAGTCCTACAACAAAACACAAGGAAATAAATGAATCTATATAAATCGACTAACTCATTTTTTTCCTTTTTAACTTCCCAACCATGAACAAGCTTGTTTCTGTTTCGGAAGCTACGTCAGTTGGTATGGTATTATAACAAAAGAATAGTTGTTTCAGATATACTTTTTGTCTTTTGGTGTGTATCAGTTCAACATCTGTGGATAATTCAAACATATTGCCAAAGAAATGTTTTTATATTCGTAGTGTTAGTACTATGTTCAGAGAATGTGGTTTTCGATGTTGAAACGAAAAAGAGAATAGATCTATTATGTGTTCTATAGTATCATAAGAAACTAGCAAGATATAAACAAAAAAGATTTCAAGTTGAATGGTACCCAAGACATTTCGCGAAACTCATTATATTTTATTGTTTTCATGTTTTGATTCCCACTGTTCGAATTTGAATGATGCCAAAAAAATAAAAATCCCGAGGAAATAGGTTACCTCTTTCAGATACAAGGTAAAGTTTTAATACGACGATATAAGTCTAATGACGAGGCGTCGGCGTGAATCTATTCTCATGTTTGCTATTGGTAATTGTTCGTTCCGTTAACCAGCTGACGAACGTCAACCCTCAAAAGTCGAAACTTGTGCGAGCAATGGATCAACGAGGCCTTACCTTTTAACGTGCGATTACCCAGCACGGTGGCCCGGCGAGGATTGTAGATATCAATAATATGATCTACAGAAATTGCATGAAATGAACCGATTCCACGTGGAAACAGTGTTTCTGGGATGACAGTGGATAATATTATTCACAGAAATAGCATAAAATGAACCGATTCCACGTGGAAACAGTGTTTCTGGGATGACAGTGGATGTCCTGGTGGAAATTAACTGCTCTTATGGCTAATAACACATCTGGTATTGCATTATACTCAACAGTCAACAATGTGAGGTTTTTTATTGAATTGTATGCTTTCCGTATTGTTGCTTATAACTAGGAACTTAGGTATTTTTGTGGAGAGAATGAAGTTTGATGAATTATTTCTGTTTTTTTTCCTTCGGATCAACAAATTAAAAATAAAACTTCTATGAAAGAAGTAAAAATCGAAAAATTTACAAACATTGTTCATGGGTACGTGTAGATCATTCAAAGACGTCATTCATGAAAAGGAAAAAAAGTCAGCAGGGGAGTAGCTGTTTTAGATTGACTTTTCTTTCCTCAAACGACTTTGAATAGTATACACGTAACTATCACCAAAGAGTGTTTGTTATTTTATTTTTATTCAATTTCTTCCATAGAAGTTGTAATCCCCTTTTTATTGATTGCTTATAACTAGATAGCTATTTCAGAAAATTTCATAATTTGTCCTGTTGAAAGGTAACTGTTGAACAAAAGAGCTATTATCATTATTGTTATTGTAGATTGGAAGAATTGAATCTCCTTCCAATGCTTATAATATATAATTCTTTTTTTTTTTGAAATTCTGATGAGTTTGGGGTTCAAAGAAATATTCCGTTTGTGCAATGATATCAGACAGGGGAGTATTTATTCGTCAGATGGAGCCTTTTCGGAGCTCAACATGAATTTTATATTTTGTGAGACACGTCTTCATATACTTTTAATCCTCTCACTAAAAATCGGATATTCAACAAACTGACCCCTTTTGTTCTATTACAGAGTTTGCAATGACATAAATACCTAACTGATAATGTTTCCACCCGACGCTTTTTTTTTGACAAAGAGGTTGGCATTTTCAAGAGAAATAGATAGGCTATCTCGAGAGAATACACTCGTTTCGCGATATGATTGTTAACTTTTTGGTCTGGAATTCGGCTAATTGAACTCTGCAAAAAAAATTAAACTTCAACATCAAATGTTCTTTTCAGAGCCATAGTTTCTGAAATAGAAAGATATCGATATTTTTGAAAACTCAATGGGATCGTTATTGAACCATTCGTGAATATTGAATTGAACTGGCGGATACTTTCTGACTGATTTCCAATACAAACAAAATATGGTGATTCGTGTGATACTTCAGAGGAGTAGTCCAATATTCAGAGGTCAACTGTTTACCGAAACTTCCTGAGAAAATTCAACTTTTTCCAGAATTATCATTGAAAAAATAAATCAATCAATGCATATTCTCTAAGCAAATGCCAGCTCGATTTTCCCATCTCGGCTAATATATCTTTAACCGTCACTCTTCTGATTATATGAGTCTTCTGAGTTCATTAATATGCTTTCTGGGTCATTGATACTGATTCACTCGCTCTGACGAGCGTCAAGAATGCCGAAACCGGTCGGTGATCAGTCCGTTCAATATTCATTGTGACAAATTTGAGGTTTCCGCAGCGGTGCTCTGCAGATATAATCCAAAAGCGTATCCTCGTACAAATTCCTCTATTCTTTCATGAAATTCTGGCAGAGTTGTGATTTCTTCATTGCAATTCAGATAACGCTACTTGTAGTATTTCCAACGAATGTACCGTCAGCAGTAATAAACAATGAAAGTAAAACCATAATGAGTTGATTATGCTTTCACTCCACCTGGGCTAGGTTAGTGTGAATGCTTATGTAGCCGACATTAATTCAACGCACTCAAACTACGTAACTTGCCGATGGAAGTTTTGCTTGACGTCTAATGCCATTTACAATGCCACATTTCAATCAAGGCACCAAGCCACATCTGTGCAATGTCATAGTCAACGCCTTTATGAATGAGCTACTACATTGATGGAGAAGGAGTATGATTCAAGTTTCGAAAATGTGTATAGTTCCTCAGCTATGAAATCAATCGAATATGACATGCAACCCCAATAAAAAATTAGTTTTACAATCATTCGAACATGTGTTTGTTTCTAACCTACTTTCAGGATGGAAAGTAACCAATTGTTCACTCAGACGAGGTCGGGGTAGGAAGTGACTTTCCGTAGCTTCATTGGAACTTTCCAACCTCTTCGTCTTTCATTCCAAACGTCATTCCATTCATCAGAATTTACGATGTGCTTAGATCCCCGCTGACGTTTTTACACCAACGTAGTTTGAAATAATCAAGCAGGGGCGCCGGAACCATGGGGGCAATGGGGGCTCGAGCCCCCATAGAGAATTGGCTGTGGGGAATTTCTGGTTTACTCTCATGGCAAAAATTTTTTGTTTAGAACAAATTATGTATCGGTCTCATTGGTGTCGAGTTATAAAGATTTCTTTTATCACGCTGGCAACAGTGTCAGTGACAAAACCGCCGCAGTTACTTAAAGCCGTAGTCACTATTGACAAAAGTGCGTACGTATACCGTATATATTGTAATAAAAAATAAAAAGATGTGATATCTGATATATCAAATCAAAAAACGTATTCACGATCCACGATGACACAGCAAAGACTAAACGATTGTGCTATTTTGAACTTCTATAGAGCACCTTTTTGAAGAAGTTAGTAATCACGAGGTAGCAAATATTTTCATTTTAAAAATAACCAAAAACGGCAGACCTTCTAACATGAGTGAAATTATAATTTTAATCCTATTTGTTACATATATGTTATATAGTTCATACAGAGATTGGATATTTGTTTCTTCAACAATTTTTAACAACAACAATTTTGTAGTACTCAGACTCGCCATTTGGCATTTGAGGTTTGAAACTGGCTGTGATTATCAGTTTTTTTTTTATACTTCGCCGAAGAGTTTGGAAATAATTTTTTTTTATTATTTTAAACATGTTGTACTTGGGTCGTTTTGGATTAGTATTCACTTTGTGTTCTTAGTATGTATGTGAACATCACCTGAGTATATGATGTTATAATACACTGGCTTTATTTTACCTTTTTTATTGTGGTATATATATATATATATATATATATATATATATATATATATATATATATATATATATATATATATATATATATATGATGAATTGTGTTTTCGGGTTTCATTCCGTGTTCTGTGTTTTTGATCCTCTGAAGGATAATTGTCACAACGTTTCGGCAAAGTCTCATTTGCCATCTTCTAGGTGATGATTGAGTTTCGACCTCCGAACTCGACTAATTGATTCGAGTTCTGCTTCTCAATATATAGGGGTGTTCAATGATGGTATCTTTGACCTGGGCCCCTCCCCCTTTCTTCGTTGGTCCAACTGCATTTTTCATTATGTCTGTATGGTAATAACTTGATAAGGTCCGACCTTGTTCCTCTGGTGTGACGGGCTTGTTTTTGTTCTGTGATAGGATGGATTTCTACGTTCTTGGTAATCTTGTTCATACTACTCGGTCGTTTCTCAATATATATATATATTATATAATATTTTCATACGTTCAGTACTGAGGAGTGTGTGGTAGCTATAATACCCTGTCGGGGTTAGTTTGATTAGATAGGCAGATAGGCGCCGAAACTTCAAAATTACTATGGGGGCTCGGTCTTTATATAAATAATTTATATATAGACCGAGCCCCCATAGTAATTTTGAAGTTTCGGCGCCTATGTAATCAAGCTAACCCCGACAGGGTATTATAGCTACCACACACTACCTCAGTACCGAACGTATGAAAATATTCAGGAACTCACTTTTTCTATCGAAACCCCAATCCCCATCAATTGGGAAGAATTTCAACCGATGAGGGCGCTGATGTCTGTTCAAAAATGTCGGGACCAAACCGTAATCAGCTGATCGTAATCTGTCAAAAACATTACGTTGTATTTTGTATTATATACCTTGTGTTTTTCGAATTTTGGCAAAGTTCTGTGTAAAACAAATGTGTAGACTAATCAGTGTGTGAATGTGTTGGAGAAATGTACCATAATTTCACATTCAGAAGTTTGTTTTTGTTTTACGTAAAAATGAAAAATATCTCCATTGAGAGATTGTAATCTGTCATTGACAGATTTTTATCTGGCATTGACATATCAAAATCTGTGAAAGGGGATATTTTTTATTTTTACAGTCAGTTTTTACAAATAAAATGTTTCCACTTCATCAGGCATCGTCTTTTCATAATGGCTACTTGAAACACAAAATGTATTGGAATCAATTCTGCAAATAATAATTTCTTGTAAATTTTATGAAATTATACATGATGATTGGGAATGAAATAGAATAGAAACCTCAGCAAAAAATAAAATTACTCTCTCGAAATAGTTATTTGTTTTACTAGGCAGCAAAGTAGTATTTATATATTGAAAGGAAATTTGATAGAAATCGTAAGTGTTGGAATGGTTGGTCGCTATAGAAATATATATGTTCATATTGAAAACACTTGACATAGTCAGTGGGCATACTCGAAGACTGGCGTTAAATCAAATCATCTTTCGAACAATCTGTTCAGGCCAGTCTCAAATTACCTACACAGTAGGTTTCGGCTGGCACCTGTCAGAAAACAACTACTCCCCTGGCTAATACCACGAAGGGCATTGAATGTTTTCTGACAGGTGCCAGCCGAAACCTACTGTATAGGTAATTTGAGACTGGCCTGAACAGATTGTTCGAAAGATGATTTGATTTAACGCCAGTCTTCAAGTATGCCCACTGACTAGGTCAAGTGTTTTTACATTTTCCTCACAGGAGGAATGGGCGAATTCGGTTTGCTTTTGGAATGCCTCGTCCATTGGTAGATGTCGTAATAACTTCGTTGTTCGCATCAGCTTTGGCCGGGGCTTGATACTCGTGTAGGAGTTTGATTTTTAATTATGGGAAATCATCGACTTTATGTTGATGATGGCACTGCCTTGCACTGACGAGTGGCCAAATAGCCCGAAACCGGTCTGCAAGTGTGTCCGTCCCTATAATTGAAAATCAATTCCTTCATTTGTATCGACGAAAGCAAATGCAGGATTTACTTCTGTGAAGAAACCTGCACTGGCACCTGGTCGGATATAATTCAATGCGCTTCGTGGTATTAGCCAGGGGAGTAGTTGTTTTCTGACAGGTGCCAGCCGAAACCTACTGTGTAGGTAATTTGAGACTGGCCTGAACAGATTGTTCGAAAGATGATTTGATGTTCATATTGATTATTGTTTGACAACTGAAATATCTGACAGTTTTGTGGAAAAATATAGGTATATTCATAGTATGGACAGTGCAGCGACTCAGAAGTACTCACTCCTCTAGTCACATATCAATCAACAAAGTAATACTTTTGCCGCATAGACAGCAAAGTCCTCAATTTGATGCCCAGACAGGAAAAGACATACTTTGCTGATTGATATATGTCTGCAAAAGTATTATTTGCTGTCAATCGTATAATAACTTACCTCGGCCTTCAGCCACGGTAAGCTACATTTTTTCTCGAAAGAAATGATTTATTTTTCTCTTCGGTAGTTTTTATTCCTGATTCCATAGATGTGAGTTCCAGAATTCAAACATCATCCTCGATAATCATTGAGGGACCACAAAATACCAGAATTGCTTGTATAAAATTTTATTCATATTTTTGATATATTTACATGATATTTCTACTTTTGTCCTATTGATGATTGAGATTGATAGATACCGTTGGTTTTTCGCAACCAAATGTTGAAAAAGTTACGAAATGCCTTAATTTCAATCATTGATAACAATTGTGAAAACAGTATGGAACGTTATTGGCAAAGTTTAGGAATTTTCTGAACCTTGGTGGATTACAGTTATTTCGAGATTAATAAGACATCATATTCATAAGGTTAATGTTTCTTATATTCAAGTCATTTGATAACCATAATAATACTCACCTTGGACAACTTACCCTTCTAATATTAATGAATAATGTTAGTAAAAATCTAGTGGAGAATGTATACTGTAATATAAAACAATTTCCTGTACTAATTATGTCAATTTCTTCACTCAACTCTTCAAGGATGAAAAATGTTTTCATTCGTATACTTCTATTATCCGTGCATTGATAATAATTCGCTTCACGATAAAAGGTGATAAACACTGGAAACGTTTATTCGGTGAGTTTTGTGAATTGAACGAAGGCGTGAACATTTTTGTCGAACTCTTTATCTGTCTGTAATTTTCACGAAAAAAGTGGAACGTTTCTGTCCATAGATACATTTTTTCTGAGTTTTATATTAGTTTACATGCAGAGTGTAGATTTGAGATGAATTGATATCAATCTTTATTGGTTTTTCTCAGTAGGCGACAGTTCCATACACCCCTATGCCTTTCACACTTACTGATACTTATTATAAACGAATCAACCTCTTATCGAATGAATTTTGGGAAGAACGAATGGAAAAAATTCAGTTATGGAATATGAATGAAAAGGTTGTTTCTTGTGAAAAATATATATTAATGGTTTGGTCGTCTGGAGGGATAAATAGATAAAGAGAATGTGCTATGGATATAAATACATTCTGGATAGGAGTGTATATGTGTGAATGGATGTTCGAAAGCTGTTTTTGATGCTTCTTCACACCATAATGGGTCCATAAAAGAGATCCCTTTCATTTTGATCTTGTTTCTAAGATATTCGTGGAACTTCTCTCGCGATTCATTTCCTGATCATACCTTTCGTCCAACAGATAGCTAATATGATGGAGAGAAAGAGAAAGGAATTTATTTTTCTCGATGTCGTATCACGAAATGACTCTAAAGGTCACAGCTCATTAGAGCCACCCGGCACCCACTTGGCACCGCCTCGCCTCCTGCGGCTAGCATTCTTTATATGGACTTGTATGGGTATGCGCTCATTATATCAACTCTGTAGCCGGATCGCTGCTCGCATGCTCGCCTTGCGTTGACTGCGCGTTGCCAACGCGCGGGTCCCGAGTGGACGATACTTGGCGATGCGCCGCTCTCCCCACCCTCCCTTCATTCCCAGCCTTTCTTTCGAACGAGTCGGATGTATCGTTATTGCTTTCAGAATGAATAAAGGAAAACTAGTGCCAATTGTTAACAGACCACTCAAAACTTCGTGGATCAAGCGACGTCCACTCGTTGACCACTCGGCGTTCCCTCGTTGACCGCGCGGGGTACACTGGTTGACCGCGCGATGTTTATTAGTGATAACGCGGCGTCCACCAGTCGACAACAAGTGGACGCCATGCGACGGCGACGAGGCGGTGCCGAGTGGGTGCCGGGTGGCTCTGATGAGCTGTGACCTTGAGACGTATCATGGTCCGTGAAAAACCATGCTGCTCCTGAGGTGTGACGTAGGAAATCATTAATGAGGCCTACTACTGAACTTTCAGACGATGACATTTGATAAAAAAATACGAGTTGCATTCATCACAACTAGAAGAAACGCCTAGGAATATCTCAGAAAGAACTTTATAGATTCCGTCAACAGCTCGTTGGCACTGGAACTTTACTTGGCTCAGCGTACTTGCGGTATTTGACCGAGAACTGGCATATGTGGCCGGAACATCATTTTTTCATCTATATCTGCATGATTTCATCCACATCCCAATAATTGTTCAGTATCTTATGTGTGCACGATGTTCTTTGAAGTGGCTTTTTATAGCTTGTCGACTCTGACGATTGTATTTCTTATTTCCATATTTAAACTTACTGATTTCATATATTTTGACTTTTCTAATTTGTCTTTCGAATCACCTAGGAGTTGTAATAATTGATGAGAAATAGTAATCCCATATTAACCTCATTAAACCAGAGGACATTCACAGATTTTTGAAACAACCAATATGAAAGTTGTATGTGAAATTTCCCATGAATAAAACAACTGCCAGGTGATTCAATAAATAAAGCGATTGTCAAAGTGCCTATCTCATCTAGCCCACTTAGTTCAATGTCAAGAAAATAATTCGAATAATAATTAATAGATGCAGTCCTGGTCGGACCGAGAAAGATCCTGCAGGTAGTGTTTGACTACAATACATAAAATTGTGATCCTCAGATTCAGTACCTATCAATTTATTTCACCTGAATATGCTAATCTTGTTAGCGAAACGCGAGTCGAGAGCAACTTATATTAGCTTGAAGTTGGGTAATTGATATTCGGAAGTGATTCTCAGGAATGTTGAAACAACATGGGAACATGAATTAAAAAAGCAGTAATATACGGCGTGTCCCAATAGTGCGTATTTGCTCGATATATGAATGAAGGGATACGAAAAAAGTTTCATATGAAGGTCAGATGATATCACAATTCCCACATTTTGAAATCAGTTTCAGATGTTCAGGGTGTTGCATTTAGTCTTGAGAGTGAATGATATAATTTTATCAAGAAATACAACATTTTCTTCTGTCATTACAATGGTCTCGTATTTTCCAACTCAGCGCTAGATTTTTTTTCACAATGTACCGTTGCTGTTAAATCGTTTTTGGAATTCAGGAAAAAATGAAGTAATCCGTTAAAGGAGAACGCCATCTGTTAGATTTGACTAAAAACTGCTCAGACCAATAAACGAAAAATCAAAGTAACATTCGAAGCACTTTGTATAAATATAAATGTATCTCAGACCACCATATGCTGTCGGAGACTTCTGAGCCACTTCACCAAATAACTTTCAGATCTTTCATAAAACAACTCAATAACAGCGGTTTCATTCAGAGCCGAATCCACTTACAAATTCTCCAAAAAAAACAATGTTAATGAGAATTTCGGTGTTCGGAAACACTGCATCCACGAAGCCAGTGCCAGGCAGCTCTTCGACCCACCAAGTCTCATCAGTGACACTTGGCTGGAATTGCCAACACAATGCTTTCCAAACTGACTGCCTCTTACAAGACAAATTACTGATATTGGCTACAAATGGTGTGAACCGCTAAGGAAAAACGTCATCTGCTGGCTTTGACCAGAAACTTCGACCGCTTATCCTGAGTATACGAAGCTCTCAATTAACGTACCTATCGAATAGCGATGCTGTCAGAGTTGGCTTGGTTGCCATCAAGAATCGTTTTCAGGCTCTTGCAGTTATGGGTTCAATCCAAAAACGAGATCAGAATTCCGATGTTCGAAAACATTGCATTCGAAAATCCAATGACAGCAGTTTAGACCCACAGGGTCTCATCTGTGGCATTTGGCTGGACTTGCGAACACAATGCTCTCCGAACTGACTGCCTCTCATAAGACAAATTACTGAAATCGGCTACAAATGGTGTAATCCGTTAAGGAAGAACGCCATCTGCTGGATTTGACCAGAAACTTCGACTCCCTATCCAGAGTATACGAAAATCTCAATAAACGGACCTATCGAACAGCGATGCTATCAGAGTTGGCTCAATTCCCAACAAGAATCGTTTTCAGGCTCTTGCAGTTATGGGCGGCAACCCCAAAACGAAATCAGAATTTCGATATTCGAAAACATTGCATTCAAAAAATCAGTGAATGCTAAGTTGAGAATGCTTCAAGTCCGTTGTAGTATACGAATCAATCGTGAAAATCTTCAGACGCTGATGAGATTGTTAGAAAAAACACAACAAAAAGCGTCGGTTCTGAAAACAGGAATTGGGTTATACTGATGGGCCTAGTAGCGCCATCTTACGAAAATTCTAGTAAACCACTGAACCGCAAAGGAAAGAATTCTGTAAGTAAATCATAGTATTCATAGTCTCATAGTTGGCGACGACAGTGGCAGATAGATGGATTATTGCAAATAATTTAGAGAATGAGAAAACTTGCGTCCAGTCGATATACTTGAACCCAGTGACGGAACAAGAAATCGAAATTATTATTAGACAACTCAGAAACGAGAAGTCTCCAGGCATAGATGATCTCAGAGCAGAGACTCTCAAAGTGATTTCAGAACATATTTTACAACCGCTAACGTTCCTGATAAATGAATCAATGGAACAGGGAACTTTTCCCCAAGCATTAAAAACGGCTGTTATAACGCCTATTCATAAAATTGGGAAAACAAGCGATGTTACCAACTACAGACCAATTCCATTAATATCCTGCTTAGCCAAAATTATGGAGAAGGTAATACAAAAAAGGTTAAATGCGTTCCTTGAGAAATACAAATTGTTATCTGAATATCAACATGGCTTCAGAGAGAAAAGATCCAATAAGAATACTGACTCAGAGCATAAATGATTTCATGGACCATTCCAAGCCAACAATAGGTATTTTCTTGGACCTAACAAAAGCATTCGATACCGTCGATCACAATATACTGTTAGATACATTGGAAGATCTTGGAATAAGAGGCAAACCACATGATCTTTTCAGTAGTTACCTCTCTAACAGAAAACAAAGAGTGAAAATATCGGGAAAAATTAGTATTGAACAGAAAGTAACTTGTGGTATACCCCAAGGAACGGTGTTGGGACCCATACTTTTCAACATATATCTGAATAATCTCTTCCATATAAAAACCCACTCGAAAATCATCAGTTTTGCGGACGATACTGTAATTTTATGTAGTGACAATAATTGGTATGACTTGAAAAACAAACTTGAACAAGATATGTCTGAAATTAAAAATTGGTTTGACTATAGGCTACTATCAATCAATTTCAAAAAAAGTTTTCATTTACCTTTTAGTAGCTATGATGTTAACTTTCCGAAATACGAAATTGTAGTATCCGAAGAAGCTGTTGTGAAACCTGAAAAAAAATCAAATACTTAGGTATAATAATAGATTGCCACCTCAGATGGAATCACCAAATTAAATACATGATAAAAAAGTTACGATGTATTCTCTACAAATTTAAAAAAGCCATTGGTATTCTGAATATAAAACAAAAAATTATACTCTATAAGAGCCTGGTACAATCCCATATGAATTATGGCATAGTTGGCTGGGGTTCAGTTTCCAAAACTTATCTCAGTTCGCTTGGAGTGATCCAAAAACGGTTCCTCAGATGTATAGTAGGAAAAAACTATGACTATCCTAGTGACCTTCTATATAAGGACTCTGGAATTTTTGACCCTAGGATGCTTTACTTCATGAATTAAGCTATTGTACAATACAGGAACAAACCTAATTTAACCTTATCAATTCACAATTATGATACAAGAAACAACAGGAATATTTTGTTACCATTCAAGAAAAAAACAATAAGACAAAAAAATTCCAATTATTTAGGGCCTAAAATTTACAAATCTTTATCACAGGATATACAAAATGAACCAATCTTCCATAAATTCAAGAATAAATTGAAAATGTTGTTACTGAATACCCCTCGTGAAGAAATAAAGAATATTATTGAAAATACATGATCTCACAATGTTTACATCCAATACATTTGTTAATATACTGTCATGCATTTCTCATACCATTGACCTTGTCAATAACTTGTTAGTTTTTAATTCATATTTTGTGCATCGTGTATGTGTGTGTATATATATCTATAGATGTGTACTACATATTGTGTTTTGTTCTGTATACATGTATGTTTGTACATATACCTTATTTTTTTTCAATTTAATGCTCTGTACGAAGTCTACAGTTAAATTCTATGTTGAACTAGTATTATTTTTATTACGTCAAAGCTCACAAACAGGTGGAATTCCACCTCGTGAGTCGAATCTCCATTTATTCACCATGATATTATTATTAGACAACTTACCTGTATTTTATATATTGAATGTGAATAAATTTTTTGAATTTGAATGAACAATAAATAGTTAATTCACGAGAAAAATCATTAATGGAAAAACACCAAACAAACTAATAACGATAAAATAACGGGTTGAGAATATGTTTCGCTATAAGTTGAAACTTTTTTCAGAGATCAAGAAGGAAATTGTTTTTTTTGTTACTTAACATTTGATTCAGCGATAAACCCAAAATTTTCAAGTGTCATTTCAATTGACATATGATACAGCAAGATTCGTCGAATACCGTCCCACGTGCGCAACAATGTTGTCATGAGGCGTCAAATTCGAATCCGCCAACTGTCATTTGACAAATGACAGCATGAACCTAGAAAATGTCGAGTGTCATTTCAATTGACAAATGAGACTGCAAGAATCGTCGACCATCGTCGTCATCATAAGGCACCAAAATCAAAACCGTCAACTATCATTTGGCATTCAACATAGTGATATTATCAAAACTTTCGAGTATCATTTCAATTGACATGGCACAGCAAGGTCTGATAACCTTCGTTTCACATGCGCGACGATGTCATTATAAAGGCCGGTATTATAAAACTAATTTGACAGATAACTAGAAGTTAACTTGTGGAGTGACGTCACATGTTACAGTACTTCAAAAGGCATGAGTTAACTTTGTTGGTAGAAATGGGTATCAGTTAAAGTTAACTTTGTTTTATAATACCGGCCCTAAGACGTCAAATTCAAATCCCCCAACTGAGATGGCTATATACTGGTGCTTTCAGTGTTGTAATATTGTTTCAGACAAACTGTAGACAGGGTGTAGTTGTTCAAAATTACGCCTTATGGGTGCGCTTGTGGTTGAAATTCCTGAAAATTTTCGAGATGACTCGATCCATGGAACACGTTGTTGCCTATACAGATCACTTTTGTTTAGAACAGAGAATAGAACGCGAAATCAATCTGACGTTTGATGAAAACAAACTTCATCTTCAATGACTCACCTCCAAGAATAATCTCACGTTCTAGTATATTCAATAACCATTCAAAAATTTCGTAGTGATCATAAAAAAAAACATAAGAGAAGTTTGCCGGTATGACATTCCAGAGTGTACACGCCTTCTGAATATTCTATAAATGCAGTGATACGTGTTTTAGATATTCTCAGTTCAACTCAGAAGATAATGAAAATGATAATGATTTCACTCACCAGAAAAAATGGCATTTTCTCACTTCACAAATCCATAAAATTTGATCACAATCCTTACTGCTATTCGCTCACACGCATTAACGTGAATAATATTCGGCTGGATTGTGATACTACTTCTGAACCTAGCTTCTGGATTGAGATCACAATATTATATTGCTCAAATGAAAATATCAACATTCAACTAATTTTTTCAGCACATAGACCAGAATTCGCAACGACATAGCCACTTAGCTACACAGGACGTGCACATGACTGTCATCTCAACTGCGAGAGTGGCGATACCTGGCGAATTTTTTGAGTTATTACTACGGTCTACGTCATCAGTTCTTGATCAAGTAGGCCAGATCGGTCGTCAGATTTGCTGACAATTTTATACGGAGTGAAAACACCAGTATATAGCCACCTTACTTCCAACTATTGTTTGACATGTGAAAAAAACAACTGAAGAAAGGAGGTCGTGTGTAGAACCACGCTAACGTGGAACTTGCTCCCGAAAGTGTAGTTAAGATTCTGCGTGGATCTTTTGCTCTTGATGAATACACGCTAATTTCGTGTCGACCAATCTTTTATGATCAAATCCTCACCGATTTCGTGGTGAATCTATAGTCCAATCAAATAAACTTTTTTCATAAAA
Organism: Zygogramma bicolorata; assembly: GCA_032362365.1. Lineage (NCBI taxonomy): Eukaryota > Metazoa > Arthropoda > Insecta > Coleoptera > Chrysomelidae > Zygogramma > Zygogramma bicolorata. Next base: position 631,272 of record JAVJAQ010003745.1, read on the forward strand.
TTTTCACCTACCCGAAAAGTAGCTGTGGATTCCGACAGACACAGGTGACCTTATTATCCCCTAGAGTTTCCGCCAGATTCTGTCCGTGCGTTTAGCAACAATTAGCGGTTGAATGCCAGAAATCAATATTTTTTTTTGTTTTTTGCTTATATAATGAAAACTATTGGTCGTATAAAAAAAAAGTTGAGTTGAAAGTTGTAGATAATTAAAAAATCTATCGATGAGCGTTCGCCCGATGTCAATATTCTGATTTGTTGCTCAACTATTGCGCTCGGAATTTTAAAGAAGGCGTTTTTTTCCTTTTTCTATTAAAAAACGTTGAAATGCATTTGGGGGTTGCAACTGTGAATTCGGGAATCTTCCAACTAGTAGAAACCACAATTTCAATTTGGTTGAAAAACAATCGATAGATTAGCAACAATCTGATTTGTTACTAAAAAAAGTGTCCCACTAGATTGTTATTTCTTGCCCTACGGATAATCGTAGAGCAGTGAACGGAACGGTTTTGGATAGTCAAAGAGTTGAACTACAAACTTCAATTTTTGGAAAATCGATTTTTGAAATGTGATACCTTCAAAACTGGCGTCAAAAAAACAACGTTATTCAAACTAAAAAACAATGAGGAAAAAACGGTCGTATCAAAATGCCACAAAATGCATTGGAAAGCTACGATTTTTCTACGAATTTTGCCGACCTGACTTTTGTTCCGAAATGATCACGAGCCGAGATAACACTTTTTCTTATTCAATTCCCTCTCCCTTTGTTTATTTATATGAAGCAACGAGACCTTGACGACTGCATAGAGAAAGAGTCATATTATCCATAGAAACCAGCAGAATTTGTTTTCCATAATTATTTATCGTATTTATTGATGGGAGCATTGGAGGTTCTTCCGGAACCGTTCGACGCGCCGCGTGGTGGGGGAAGCAGGAAGGAAAGATACAGCGCTAGGCGGCCAAAAGGTTCGATTCCGTGAAATTAACTGTTCAAGAACCCAAAATGACGATTTCCGCCTACCCGAAAAGTAGCTGTGGATTCCGGCAGACACAGGTGTCCTTATTATCCCCTAAAGTTTGAGGAAAAAATGGTCACATCAAAATGCGACAAAATGCATTGGAAAGCTGCGATATTTCTACGAATTTTGCCAACCTGACCTTTGTTCCACGAAAATTAGGAGCCGAGATAACTTTTTATTTATTTAATTCCCTCTTCCTTTGTTTATTTATATGAAGCAACGAGACCTTGACGACTGTACAGAGCAAGAGTCATATTATCCGTAGAAACCAGCAGAATTTGTTTTACACAATTATTCATCATATTTATTGATGGTAGCAGTGGAGGTTCTTCTGGGACCGTTCGACTTGCCGTTCGCGTGAAATAAACTGATCAGAGCCCAAAATGACATCGCGCTCTGTAATCTCGGGAACTACTGGACGGATTTTATTTATTTCTTTTAAATTTGTACTAGTGCATCGAGATATGATCGAATATCACTGTGGCTTGCCCGGATTGTTTTCGGAAATTCCTCAAATCACAAATGATATAAATTTAACGCTGCAAATTTAGCGTTAGGAAAAAAATATATTTTTTGGAAGGTTTGTAACATCGTGACATTGGAAGTGAATGTTGACTTGAAATAGGACTGTTTCGTAGAAGGATTGGATAAGTATAAATGTATATTGATTCTAATAAAAGAAATTATTTTTCATTCGTAAATATTCACATGTCCTTACTATACATACATTGAAAGCATTTGTGTACTCTCACTACAATTTTGGTCGCTTATTTGCGATAGTATATTCAATTTTGCACGCATCGCTCTCATCCTCATCATTTTCACTGTCGAGCACACATTCGCCATAATCAATCAAACTGTAGCTTTTTACTGGAACATTTGATTTACCTATAAAGATTTTATGCTCGTCCGAAAATTCTTGATCAATATCTGAGTTTTCAACATTTTTTTTTTCAACGTTTGTGCATGTAAACAAGCTGCAAACCACTCACAAATGTAAAATATATTTTTTTATTAGAATCAGTATACATTTATACTTATTTAATACTTCTACGAAACTATCCTATTACAAGTCAACATTCACTCCCTATGTCACGTGGTTATCAACCAAAAAATATATTTATTCACTAAATTTGCAGGGTGAAAATTGAATCATTTGTTATTTGAGGGATTTCCGAAAACAATCAACGTCAAGCCATAGCGATATTCGATCATATCTCGATACACTAGTAGAAACTAAAAAAAGTTAAAATCCGTCTAGTAGTTCCCGAGATTACAGAGCACGAGGTCATTTTGGGCTCTGATCAGTATATTTCACGCGACGGCCGCCTAGCGCTGTATCGCTCTCTCCGGCTTCCCCCTCCACACGGCACGTCGAACGGTCCCAGAAGAACCTCCACTGCTCCCATCAATAAATATGATGAGTAATTGTGGAAAACAAATTCTGCTGGTTTCAATGAATAATATAACTCTTGCTCTGTGCAGTTGTCAAGGTCACGTTGCTTCATATAAATAAACAAAGGAAGAGGGAATTGAATGATAAAAAGTGTTATCTCGGCTCGTAATTATCTTGGAACAAAAGTCAGCTTTGGCATAATTTGTAGAAAAATCGCAGCTTTCCAATTCATTTCGTTGCATTTTGATACGACCATTTTTTCCTCATTGTTTTTTAGTTTGAATAACGTTGTTTTTTTGACGCCATTTTTGAAGGTATCACATTTCAAAAATCGATTTTCCAAAAATGTTAGTTTGTAGTTCAACTTTTTGACTATCCAAAACCGTTCCGTTCATTGCTCTACGATTATCCGTAGGGCAAGAAATAATAATCTAGTGGGAAACTTTTTCAGTAACAAAAAAGATTGTTGCTAACATATCAATTGTTTTTCAACCAAATTGAAACTGTGGTTTCTACTAGTTGAAAGGTTTCCAAATTCACAGTTGCAACCCCCAAATGCATTTCAACGTTTTTTAATAGAAAAATGGAAAAACGCCTTTTTTAAAATTCCGAGCGCAATAGTTAAGCAACAAATTAGAATATTTACATCGGGCCAACGCTCATCGATAGATTTTTCAATTATCTACAACTTTCTACTCAACTTTTTTTTGATACGACCAATAGTTTTCATTATATAAGCAAAAAACAGAAAAATATATTGATTTCCGGCATTCAACCGCTAATTGTTGCTAAACGCACGGACAGAATCTGGCGCAAATTCTAGGGGATAATAAGGACACATGTGTCTGCCGGAATCCACAGCTACTTTTCGGGTAGGCGAAAATCGTCATTTTGGGCTTTCGATATTCGTTAATTCGATTGGATTACTACGCCAATGTCGTCTGAAGTATACATGTTTTATTTGAGAACAGCACATGAATCGGAGAAGATATATTCTGGTCCACAACAGAAACTAAGTTCAACTTAAATTGAATAGATCACAATTGAGTCTGAAAACATGCAAATGTCTAGATGGAGCAGGTGCAGATGAATACAATGCTTCAGCCGTATGCAAAACAAATATATTGTAAACCAAGTCTGTTAATCAAGTTCAGAAGGGTGCAAGAGTCCACCTCAAATTCACGATGATAAATACATTGAGAATTCTGTAAAACAGATTGAAAATCAGGTTCGACTGGGTGAACTAAGTCCAGACGATGCGATAGTCCACACGGATACATGACAAAACATATTAAAGATCAATTATGACTGGATGTGATAGTTCAGCTCGATACAAGACAATCAAGCCTCAACGCCTGAAATAGTTTTAAACTGCGTCGATCAAGGTTAGACGAATACAAAGGTTGAATCGAAGGCATTACCAAATCATCAAAATCAAGTCTCAATCTCAACTACAAGCCCAAAACCATGAAATATGTCGAAATATATATATACAGGGTGTTTATTAAACATGCGGCAAAAATTTGAGGGACTATTCCTTGGACTATTCTAAAGATATTTTGTCCTCTGATGATTTTTGATACGGCGCTTTGTTTTTTGAAGATACGGGGCGAATAAGAATTTCGACAATAACAATTTTGGTCATATCAAAATTATTAACGTAGCCGAAATCAAAGTATAGCGCACTACACTGGACCTACCAAGTAATAAAAAATACTACTCCAGTTGCAGATGTGGAAGATTTGGTGTTTTTGAAAGAGTTCGGAAGTCGATGAGGAGAAGATCGAGTTTTTGCGTCCGAGCGGGGGGTAGTCATTTTCAACAGTTCTTGTAGATTGAACTTCTTCCGGCGTGCAGTGGGTTGAGCTCTGGTTGTTGAAGCCTTTTACAGAAAGTATCAAACTATGCTAGGGCTGGAGGGTCTAGATTGAGAGGTTGCGGATGTACTTGGGATAGCGCCTGAGCTACTTTCTATATGGCGATATTCGTTTACAAGATGGAAGATTATCATGAACTTCCGCCTCTGCCTGAGCCAGTGTTTGTGGCTTTAGGGCCTTCTGAAGCAGGTCATCCCTCAGTTCGTTCGTCCACTTAAAGCGTCTGTAATAGTTTGGGAAATCATAACCACTTTACCCCTAATCCATAATCCGATGGGGTTGGTTGTGGGGGCCTCTTCCTCTAGCATATGAAACCAAAGTATAGGGTCCAATGGAAGGTTAAGTCGAAGAGCCACGTCCGACAATGGAAGGAAAGCAGCTTTTTATCATTATTATTATTTGTCGTCCGAAGCAGTCTCGTCGGGTTCGTACTTCCCAATGCCCCGACCCAGAGGGCGAATGCGTTACTATCATTAACCAATGACCACTCCCCGCACCGCATGGTAAGTGATCACTGGCTTCGAGAATCGTGACTCCTGAGCAGACGCAACAAACCGAGAATAACGCCATTCTGCACGCGGCCGGCAATGGTCTCTGCCGCATTACGGCATGCCCGTATAATCTTGAGCTCCGAGAGTAGCGTTGGTCTGGAACCACTGAAAACACCTTCAATCAGAACTATAATCAGAACCACAAATTTGACATTATTATTATTTACCGTCTAAACAAACCTAGTCGGGTCCTTACTTCCCACTGCTCCGACCCAGTGGGCGAACGCCATAGTATCATTAACCAATGACCACTGGCTACGGAAATCGTGAGTTTTGAGTAGACGCAACGAACCGAGAACAACGGCCTTCTGCATGCGGCCGGCCAAGATCTCTGCCGCATTACGGCATGCCGGTATGGTCTTGAGCTTCGAGAGTAGCGTTGGTCTGGAACTACCGAGAACACCTATAATCAGAACCTTCAATTCAACAGAATAGTCGGGTGGAGCCTGCGAAGTCCGTTAAGTAAATCCTGATACTTTGTCCGTTTTGCCTCCTCTTCTCGGACGATATTCGTTTTGGCAGGAGCCGAAAACTCAATAAAGAATATCGTCTCACTTCGGTGGTCGAAGAGGACTGTATCAGGCTGATTGGCTTGTATTTGCCTGAAGGTGGGGAATGAAAAGTTCCAAAAAATTCGGCACCTCTCATTCTCCACAACGGACTCAATATCCCCTGGAGCGTAAGGCAGTACCGGTATCCTGTCTATTTCATACGAGTGGCGAAGAAAATAGTACAGCACTCGTGAAGCCGCGTTATGGCGATGGATATAGGACGAGACCGCATAAACTGCACAAGATGACAGCAAATGCATCAGAGTCTCGGGGGCCTGTCGGCAGGCCCTGCATCTAGTATCAGGGACCTCTAAGCCCATCACACGTCTCCGGTAGACAAGGGGGTTGAAGACACCGTCTTGACCACCCATGATAAACCCATCATTCTCCGACTTCAGCTCACCTGACCTGAGGAGGCAAATGTCAGCTTAACAGACAAGCCATGGTCCCCGATGTTCTCAAAGAAGACTCCATGCATGGGCTTGTTTGTATGCGGCTGCAGCATTTTAGCATTCTCCGTAGCATTGATGTGAGCTTTTCTCCGTGCGGGCTCCAACTCGGTGACAGAGAGTTGGTTCACCTGCTCGGCGTCGAAGACTATACCAAGTTCATCAGCAGCGCGCCTTGCTCCCTTGAATTAAACGGCTCCGATTCCTGCATGTTCATGGTCTCGGACCATGCAGAGTAGGGGATCCGAACTCCTGATGATTCTACAGCCTCCATCCAGTACCATTCTGTTGTGAAGACACTCCAAACTCAAAAATCCACGGCCTCCTTATTGTCGAAGGAGATATAACCGTGGAACGGACGATTTGGGATGCATGCTTCTGTGAATATGCATCATTTTACGAGTCTTAACGTCAAGTTGCCGCAACTCTTCTTGAGTCCATTTGAATACTTCCAAGGAGTAGAGTAGAATCGGAATGGCAAGCATGTTGGTGGCAGAAACTTTGTTTTTGCCCGACAGCTCTAAGGACCAGATCTGCCGTAGTTTCTGCCTATACTTGCCACGGAGAGTATTTTTCACCGAGTCTACCTATTGGGTGTGGCGTTGTTCCACACCCAAATAGGTGCAGCGAAATCCTTGCATTGTCCTCTTTTGAGATGAACCAGTGCACATTTGTCAATCCCGAATTCCATACCGACAGCATGCGTGAACTCCTGCACCACCCTGTAGGTCCCTTTCTTCAGAGGCATAGAGCTTGAGGTTTTTCTTGAGCGAAACGGACAATGGCATTAGTGAGATGCAGAAGAGGAGGGGGCTGAGGGAATCACCCTGAAAAACACCTCTTCTTATGATGACCTCCAGAGCGGCATCAGTTGTACGATGTATCTCACTATTTGATCGGGTACCGCAAGGCACTCGAGTAAGTACAACACCTCCTCATGTGATGTTGTATCGAATATCTTGCGATAGTCGATCCAGGCCATAGAAAGATTTTTCTTATACTGCACGGAGTCCTGCATGATACATCTATCGATCAGCAAGTTCTCCTTACAGCCCGCGGAACCCCTCTTTTACCCTTTTTGCTCATATAGCCGTTCGAATTCCGGATCGACTTCCTGGAGAGTGCGCATGTACAAGGTGCGTGTAAACATCTTGCAACACTTATTCGAGCATGCTATCGGTCTGTAATTCTTAGGATCCGACAAATCTCCGTTCTTCAGGATTAGCATGGTTCGTCCCTCGACAAACCATTCCGGAATCAGCTGCTCTCCATTCAGGCAAGAACTGAATATTCAGGCCAAATGGTGGTGGGTGGTCGATAACTTTTTTTACTCCTTTCCTTTTGAACGAGGAAAATGATCTACTTTTAGCTACTTTCGATACTTACCGATCAGAATTTCGATTTGATAACCAAGAAAAATTATTTCATCGAGTTTTACCCTAAGACTTCATATTTGCACGAAATTTCCATTGAACAACTTCTCGTAAAATTATCCTATATTTTTCGAAATGGAGATACTTCATTCTTATATGAATTTGATATATTTCGTCCTGTCCTGTATACCGTTTGACCAGAAGCCAATCTAAATGCATGTAAGTCGGATATCGAATATGCACCAAATTTTGACGGTATCTACATTTCGGTTGTACAACTAATGAGAAAATCAATGTTTTGAACATTTTATGGAGTACTCTCACCAGTGAAAATCATAGTCGTATCATCAACATATGATATTGAGTGTTCCTGGAAATAATTAATATAACTAAATATGCAAGGAATAGTATTAGTACTAATTCTTTGCCATGTTTCCAACTTCCACCTTTCTGTTCTCCCTGACAAATGATTTCGTAACAGATCATATGCATTACCCCTCATACCATATCTATATAACTTTTCAGGAAGTTTATTATGAATTACTGTGTCGAACGCCTTGGCCAAGCCGAGAAAAAAAACCATACATTTTTCCGACTCGTTCAGGGCGTCTGCGCGCTTTTATTGGGAAATCGAGTACTGCATATTCCGTATTCTAGTTTTGCATGAACTGTAGCATCCAATCGAATTTTCGTAAAATACTTGGTCTCCTTATTTATACGGGGGTAACGAGGCTGCTTCTATTGATATGGCAATTCACTTGTCCTTTGAGTTGAATTTGTATGTTCTATAGGGGGTTAACCAGATACATTTTTGTTGTTTTTATAGTTTCTGTTTTTAATCAATAATTGATATAATTTCTATACCAATAGATGAGAAAAATTTATTTCTAATTTTGGAACTTTAGAATTCATCATTTATTGCAAGTCCATCTGGTAGCTTCATTGGTACATCAGCGACATTTTTCTTGTTTCAAAGTTATTGTTTAATTCATTCACTATTTCCCAGGTTTGCATGTAGTAATTTTTCATATTGTCGATCTTCTGTTTGTTATATTGGCTTTTTGCTTGTTCTATGATTTTTTTGATTTTATCACGCCTAGTTGATGCTTTCTTCATAAGATCCCTTTCATGCATAGAATTCATCAGTCCTTGTGTGATGCACGATTTCCATTTCCTGGCTTTATTCGCTTGTTTGTATATTTTGGATGATGATGTTATATTATTTTTAAGTTTCGTTATTGAGAATTTATATGATTTCTACATATTTCCACTGTCGAGTGTATTTTGCTAAATTTCTTTTTCAAGAAGGTATTTTGCTTATTGATGATCATTATGATACATTATCATTATGATACATCATTATAATTTGCCACAGTTCCTTCGGCTTATGGAAATATGGTCTACAATACTTCTCAATGTGTTGAAACAATCACATAAGTGAAACCATACGCATCCAATATATTCAAGTATTCTGTACGCTACCACCAATGAGTATTTTTATTTGAACTCTTTTATTACTTGAGAAGTAGTCACACAATTCCTTCTGATAGGTTGAACTATACATAAAAGGAGGTCTGCATGAATATGTTATTTCAATTTATATCTATTAACATTAATAATCAGTCCATCAGTTCGATTGATTCCAGAGTTATTATAGTGAGCAGTAAATTCAGTAATATTAAAATCACTTATCACATCAATATTACATGTTTCGGATAAAATTATTATATCTAGGCCATTGAAACTATGTGACAGGTGAATCAACAATGAATCGAAGTGTTTGTTTGAGTTCCTTGATTGAAATGGATCATTCTCAAGTCTGCAACTACAGTTAATATTCCATGTTTCGAATAAAATTATTATATCTGGGTCATTCAAACTATGTGACAGGTAAATCAGCAACTAATCGAAGTGATTGTATGAGCTTCTCCGCAACTAAATTTCCACCTTCGTCTTCGAACCATTCATCAATATCATTGGTAACGCCTGTTTTGACTTCTTCCAGGCTGTCCAAAACGTTTAGGAATTATAACATTATATCAATGGAAAATATCGAAGGAAGGGTACACCAAATTGTAAAAAAATAACCAAACTGAATGAACGATTGCATTTTGTGCTTCCCAAACATGAAGCATTTTGATTTTACTCAGCCTCACAAATCTTTATTTTGCATGCTCGTCAAATGACATGGGGAATTCATTTTTGTTTTCAATCATAGATGAGTTATTGTTGAACAGGATATGTATTCTGCCTCGATCAGTCCAGACCCACTATAGTAATTTACTTAACAAGTCCGGAAAATACTGTTTTTTTGGACGAGTGGACAAAATTCTAGGACGAGCGTAGCGAGTCCTGGAAGTCTGCGAGTCCAAAAAAACTATTTTCGGTCGTGTTGCGTACATACACTGTTTTTTCGGCAACCGACCCACTTCCCGGACGCTTTTTCTTCGAGAAGGTAGCATTTTCCCGGCCTAGTCCGGGAAGTACGTATTTCCCGGACTAGGCCGGAAAAATGCTACTTTCTCAAAGAAAAAGCGTCCGGGAAGTACGCACTTCCCGGACGGTTGCCGAAAAAAATATTTTTCTTTACAATAACGTTTTATAAATATCTACTTTTCACAATGTAATGTTGTTCCAGGTTATATATTGTATCAATGTCATAAAAACTGCTTATGTACCTCCGAGGAAACGTTTTCTCAAAACATTTCGAAGAATTCATCAGAAAAACATGTTTAGAATGTTTATTCATTGTTATATCTCCATTCACTCTAGTAAACGTTATAGAATAGATGTTTTCTAGAGCTTTTACAAACATTTGAACAATGTACCTCACTCATTGAAGAAACATAACTGATTATGTTAGGAAACATTGCCATTGCTCTTGACGGTACATAATTGGAATAGAGATGTCAATAACAAATCTTTTCAATGAACATAATTCATTTATAGCGGGTTCATGGAATAATACCTCAAAACTAAGACTAAGAACAAAACGAAAAACCAAGAGTTCAACAGACACAAATCAATTAACGAGTTCTCAGTTCGTAGTATATGAGTTACGACTGCATGAACATGTTAATAATAATAATAATAATAATAATGATAATAATAATGAAGCTTTCTGTAGAAGGCTTCATTTGAAGCTTTCTGTAGAAGGCTTCAACAGCCTGAGCCCGAAATACTGCGTCAACCGATAACCACGGATAAAGTTCGGAAAGCTCTTGAGGGTTCGAAGAACTTTGCTGCTCCAGGCCCTGATGGCCTCAATAACTATTGGTGGAAAAAGTTATCGAGCACTCACCACCATTTGGCCGGAATATTCAGTTCTTGGCTGAATGGAGAGCAGCTGATTCCGGAATGGTTTGTCGAGGGGCGAACCGTGCTAATCCCGAAGAACGAAGATTTGTCGGATCCTAAGAATTACAGACCGATAGCATGCTTTAATACGTGTTACAAGATGTTTACACGCATCTTGTATATGCGTACTCTCCAAGCAGTTGACCCGGTGTTCGAACGGATATATGAGCAAAAAGGGTCGAATAGGGGTTCCGCGGGCTCTAAGGAGAACCTGCTGATTGATAGATGTATCACGCAGGACTCCGTGCAGTATAAGCGGAATCTTTCTATGGCCTGGATCGACTATCGCAAGGCATTCGATACAACATCACATGAGTTGTTGTTGTACTTACTCGAGTGCCTTGCGGTACCCGATCAAATAGTGAGATGCATCGAACAACAGATGCCGCTCTGGAGGAACCGCTTCACCATAACATCAGGTGAAAGCAGGATCCAAACAGAGACGGTCATCATAAGAAGAGGTGTTTTTCGGAGAGATTCCCTCAGCCCTCTTCTCTTCTGCATCCCACTAATGCCATTGTCCGTTGCGCTCAGGAAAACCCGGGGATATAACTGCGGCACCCCTGGAAACCGAAGGCATAAGGTCACCCATCTTTTCTATATGGATGACCTTAAGCTCTATGCCTCTGGAGAAAGGGACCTACAGCAGTCCCTCAGGGTGGTGCAGGAGTTCACGCATGCTATCGGTATGGAATTCGGGATTAACAAATGTGCACTGGTTCATCTCAAAAGGGGACGATGCGAGGATTTCGCGGGGGATGCCCAACTCGTAGACGGAAGCATTCTACATCATTTGAATGCCGGAGAGACATACACCTATTTGGGTGTGGAACAACGCCACACCCAAGAGGTAGACTCGGTGAAAAATGCTCTCCGTGGCAAGTGTAGGTAGAAACTACGGCAGATCTGGTACTCAGAGCTGTCGGGCAAAAACAAAGTTTCTGCCACCAACATGCTTGCCATTCCGATTCTACTCTACTCCCTCGGAGTAGTCAAGTGGACTCAGGAAGAGTTGCGGCAACTTGACGTGAAGACTCGCAAAATGATGCATATACACAGAAGCATGCATCCCAAATCGTCCGTTCCACGGTTATATCTCCTTCGACAAGGGGGCCGTGGACTTTTGAGTTTGGAGTGTCTTCACAACAGAATGGTTCTGGATGGAGCCTGTAGAATCATCAGGAGTTCGGATCCCCTTCTCTGCATGGTCCGAGACCATGAACATGCAGGAATCGGAGCCTTTTCATTCAGGGAAGCAAGGCGCGCTGCTGATGAACTTGGTATAGGCTTCGACACCGAGCGGGTAAACCAACTCTCTGTCACCGAGTTGGAGCCCGCACGGAGAATAGCTCACATCAAAGCTGCAGAGAATGCTAAAATGCTGCAGCTGCATACAGACAAGCCCATGCATGGAGTCTCCTTTAAGAACATCGAGGACCATGGCTTGTCTGTTAAGCTGACATTTGCCTGCCTCAGGTCAGGTGAGCTGAAGTCGGAGGCTGAAGGGTTCATCATGGCGTGCCAAGACGGTGTCTTCAATACCCTTGTCTATCGGAGCCGCGTGATGGGTATAGAGGTCCCTGATACTAGATGCAGGGCCTGCCGACAGGCGCCCGAGACTGATGCATTTGCTGTCATCTTTTGCAGTTTATGCGGTCTCGGCCTATATCCATAGCCATAACGCGGCCATACGGGTGCTGTACTATTTTCTTCGGCACTCGTATGAAATAGACAGGACACCGGTACTGCCTTACGCTCCAGGGGATATTGAGTCCGTTGTGGAGAATGAAAGGTATCGAATTTTTTCGAACTTTTCATTCCCCACCCTCAGGCAAATACAGGCCAATAAGCCTGATATAGTTCTCTTCGACCACCGAAGTAAGACGATATTCGTTATTGAGTTTTCGGCCCCTGCCGAAACGAATATCGTCCGAAAAGAGGAGGAAAAACGGACAAAGTACCAGGACTTACTTTACGAACTCCGCAGGCTCCACCCAGACTATTCTGTCAAGTTATTGGTTCTGATTATAGGAGTTCTCGGTGGTTCCAGATCAACGCTACTCTCGGAGCTCAAGATCATACCGGCATGCCGTAATGCGGCAGAGATCTTGGCCGGCCGCATGCAGAAGGCCGTTATTCTCGGTTCGTTGCGTCTGCTCAGGACTCACGATTCTCGGAGCCAGTGACCACTTACCCCGCGGTGCGGGAAGTGGTCATTGGTTAATTATACTAGCGCTTCCGCCCACTGGGTCGGAGCAGTGGGGAGTACGGACCCGACTAGGCTTGTTTAGACGACAAATACATAATAATAATGATAATAATGAGTTTATTCGTAATAAAAAAATAATTGGTACATGATAGGCAGCTGAAATGACATACAATTAATGATTTGCACAATTATTCATGCGTAATTTGGGAGTTTGAAGAATTACATACGATTACAAACAAACAGAAAAAGCCACAAAGTCAAAGACTGTCTATGGCAGTAAAGTAAAGTTTGTTACAGAGGATATTGGCGTACGTATAGGGTAATTATTCAATTATATGTAAATTTTATTGCATCAATAGTGTGAATAAATATAATAGTGTAATATGGTGTTGATAAAATTATGTTGATTCAAATTCAACAGAATAAATAGAATATTTTGTTTTCTCAACAATTTTTCAGATCAATCAGTTGAGCAGTTTTTTCTCTGCCAGTTGAGAACAAAAACCTTTTCAGTTTCTTTTTGAATGAAAAAATATCCTTCATGTTTTGTGGTAGGAAGTTGAATAATCTTGGTGCTAAGAAATAGTGATTTCTCTGACCTATAGTTTTGGAAGAACTCGGTTGTTGAAAATGATCGTTCACTTTCGCCCTTGTATGATGGGTGTGCGACAATAGTTTGAAAGTACTTTTTTTCTTTGGAAAATGAAATAAAATTATTTTCTGGACGTAAATTTGACGCAAGTCGAGCAAATTAGCTTCAATAAAAAGTTGTTCGGATGGGTAAGTTCTTTTTTCCGATACATTATTTTTATAAATAATTTTTGCAATATTTGGATTTTGTCGAGGAGTTGTTTGCCAATTCCCCCCCATCCTATTATTCCATAGGCAAGGCGTGACTCTACTTAGGCATACTATATATAACATTTTGAGATGAGGTAATTCAAGTATATTAGAGAGATGTTTGAATTTATATATCATAGATCGCAGAGTATTGGCAACGTTGATACTATGATGATCCCATCTTAAGTGGTTGTCAATAATAATTCCCAAATACTTAATTTTATCAGTACGATTGATAATTATGTTTGTTATTATTTTCAATTTTCAGTGTATCAAAATTGGGTAATTTATTATTGTAATTTGGCATTGGCAAGAACATAGTTTTTTCGTAATTTGAAATTGATACTGAGTGTCCAGTGATTGGTCCAGTCTATTACACTACTGAAGTCTAATTCGATTTTTTGTTTTAGATTTTGCCAAGATATATCAGTATAAAATATAACTGTATCGTCCTGCAAAAATTGTGAATAGAACAGGTCCTAAGACAGTTCCTTGTGGCACTCCACAGTGCACCGTTCTTTCTTCACTTAGCTGATCTCCTATCTTGACAATTTGTGTTCGGTCGTTGAATAACTTTAAAGCATTGCCCCTTATTCCTGAACTCTGCAAGGCATCCAATAACTGAGGATGATCCACAGTATCGAAGGCCTTTGCCAAATACAAGAACAATGCAATGGCAGGTTTACCTTTATCTAATGCTTCATTCATCCTGCTTGTCACTGCTGAGATTGCATCCTCTGTAGAAATCCCCTTCCGAATGCCATACTGGTGAATGGAAATTAAATGATGTTTAGTGATCCGAGTACTCACATTGATTGTAGATACATAGTCGAACTCACTTAGTACATTCGAATATTCTGAAGTACTTTTATCATTGCTATGTATGTTAATGTTAATATCGCCCAGGAAAACATGCGTATCAAAATTGTTTGGTTGTTGGCTAAAGTAATCATGAAGATTTTGTATAAAGTTTTTTTCTGAAGTGGAAGGTGGTCTATAAAGAGCTGTAATTTTTATATATTTGCCATTTGAGTCTTCAAGTTGGATTTCAATGGCCGCACATTCTCCTATGAAAGTAATTTGATTTGTGTATTCAACAGATTTCTTCATGTAAATAATCGTACCATCATTTTTGTTAATGTTGCCGAAAATATAAATCAGGTCATATCCTTCTAACAAATGTTTTTCTATATCCTTTATTTGCCATGTTTCAGTGAGCACAATGCAATGGAATTTCTCTTGTTTTCAACATTTTTCATTTTGTTGTATTCAGTTATACTAGATAAGGTTTCTGTTTCAAACTGTACATGATTTTGATCCCGTATAAAGGGGTCCATAATATAATTTGGATAATTTATATTTTTGTCTAAACAATTCAGAAGCAATTTGCTTGATGATGAATACAAATATTAGGAAATATGTTTTCATATAAAATTGACTAATGACAAAAGTAAATTTTATCTGAAATCAGAGCATAAGAGGAAACAAGCTAACATGTATAATTATAAAAGGTTTTAGAATAAATACCATTCACAAATATCAATAGCGAATTGAAGAATACAGATATATACTTAGCTTCTAGATAAAGATAGTTTGAATATGAGAAAATGATGATATCAGATAATATTTTGAACATATAAAAATGTTAAGAGGTATTCCAAAAATCTACTCAACAGATCGGAGTCGTGGTTTTTCTGTACGAGTTAGGATCGGCTTACTGTGGATTGACTTCTTCGGTGTTTTCGACGTTTTCGAAGTTTTTTCTTCTTGTATGTTGATGTCTTGTGATGCAGTTTTGTCCAGTGACTCGCCGGGTTGATCTTCTTCCAAATAACTGAATTTTCTTTTTTCAATATTTGGTGTCGCAGGTGCACTGGTTGCTTGCGGTTTTTCTTGATTTTCGATATTTTTGAGTTGTGAGACTGTGTATCGAGTATCACCAACGTGGAGGATATTTTCTTTGATGAAGGATTTCACGTATTTTTGGTTCCTAGCAATTTTGAGGTGGTTTCTTAGAATTTTGCTTTCCTCTCTCTGTTGCAGGGTTAGATTATTTGCTATTGTCACGCCTGTGTTTTTGAGCTTTCTGCAATTCTTAAGTATTTCCTGTTTCTTCCAGCACGTGAGAAATTTTATCTTGATCGGATTATTAACAGAGTTTTTCAATGTTTTTGAATGAGTTTTGAATTGGTAGTTTTGAATTCTTGGTTATAAGTTTCGGGGTTCGGCTTAGTTATCACACACGCTATCAGAAAATGCCCGAATATTAGCCCCATAACCAACCAAAACTTTTTTACTCTACTCGAACCGCATTGCACTAACGGCGCTTTAGCATCGCAGGAGGTTGAAATACTGAAATACTCAGCGTAGATACTTCAACCCCTTCAAGATGAAAATACTAGCGAAATTTACCATAAAAAAACTTCAGATTTATAGGTTGGTTAAGTAGAGAGGTTCAGTTTTGATAATAATATATAATAATAATGAATCAAAAATCTAAATCTTGGAACGAAAACATATAATCTAATTCAGAATCTGTTCGAAACCACAATTATCACACAGTTTCTTGAGTATCTTTGGCACCATGGCATTCTCGTGATATCTTCAATATAGGAAAATACAACATTCTTGAGATAATATTCAAATAAATAGAAATATCCAATTTGATCTCTGACGTTCAATCAAACCATACACAAAAGAAGCAATGAAAATCCGATAAAAACAACTACTCCCCTGTCTTCATGGCTCGCCGAGTGTTGATTAATATGGAAATCATATTTTCTTTCTCAGTTGGTATACCATTAACCTTTTATATATTATATTCTATATATGGTTGGTTGTATGAAAATCTGAACGAAAAGAAGGTTCATCTTCTAATATGAAAAATTAGATTTCTTCCGAACTCTACAACAGTTTCAGAAATTTTTAAGATTTCAGGAAGCCCTTATAAAATAGGGACTTCATTGTAGTACATATATTGACACGTGACATATAAAAAATTGTTTTTAATTCTGATAAAGTTAGTGATAGTTGTCACTAACAGAAACAAGCTTGTTTGGATAGGCGATACAGTAAATTCTAGTGAGTGATGAATGTTATTACAATATAGCATTTTTAAAGAGATTTTCAGCAGTAAATTTTCAATATCTGATGTACAAATTTAAAAAGAGAATGTGATGTGATTAACTGAACTGTGAAGCTAATTCATAGGAGTCTGAAAAATGAATTGAGAGGGGAGATTATTTGGTGACTTAAATACATTTTTCTAACCAAATGTTTTTACGATAGAGCACTCATGATCTTCCCAGTCAGCAGCAGGTTCAACCCTTTTCATTATTTGTGTTCTTGAATTTTTGGCCACAAGCAGGTTTAATAATCAGGACGTTGGTCGCACTGAGATTTCATTCAAATGAACTGAACAATACAATACAGCTGAATCAAATCAAAAATCAAATTTGTCAACTGATTGAGTAACAATTCACAAGAAAGGGAAGCCCTGTAATGTTCAGAGAACACCGCGTGAATCAAGGGACAGGAGATGAGAATTAACATTTACTTTGAATTCTTGAAGTTTGTAAGCCTCAGGGAAGACCTCCTTCGGTAAGGAATTCCAAAGCTTAGCTCTTCTATTGAAAAAAGATTCCTGAGCAAGAGAGGTTCGACAGGTCTGCAAATTCACAACAAAGGGAAATTCTGTAGAATCGAGAAGCCTCAATGAATGTTTTGGTGCCGAACTGTACAAATGAGAACCATATTCCAAGACAGGTCCTATCTGAGCCTTGTAGGTCATTAGAAGCTGACAAGAAGTGGAGTATTTCTTTGCACGGAAAAGAAATCTAAGTTTCTGGAAAGCATCTTCAGCTATCGATCTCACATGGTTTTCTAATGAGAGATTATCACTGATCGTAATTCCTAGCACCGAGATACTTGACTTTGTAGGAATAGTTACTCCTGACATCTGAATATTAGCATTAAATTCCACCAAGTTCATGTTACCCTATTCTATTATTTCTACCAAGTCATCGTTAATTTTATTGAAGTGAATGTTTCTTAGAATTTTTGTTTCTCGTGCTGGAATGCGGTCTCTGGAAGAGAAACTAGTATGAAGAGTACTGTCGTCCACAAAACTATGTACTGAACAAGATGTTTTCTCAAGCAAATCGTTGATATGAAGCATAAACAAAGTGGGCGCCAGAGCTGAACCCTATGGAGCATCTGCATTTATTGGGAGAATATCAGATGATAATCCATCAACAACCACATACAGAGACCTATCAGACAAGAAAATCTTCAACT
The DNA here is from genome assembly GCA_032362365.1 of Zygogramma bicolorata. NCBI lineage: Eukaryota > Metazoa > Arthropoda > Insecta > Coleoptera > Chrysomelidae > Zygogramma > Zygogramma bicolorata. The sequence goes on from JAVJAQ010003745.1 coordinate 649,186, forward strand.
CAGGAGGCAAACCATAAGACGGCAGTTTAGAAAGGAGACCCCGATGCCAAAATCGATTGAACGCTTTTGAAATATCGACTGCAACAGCTATCGTTTCTACAAATTTTTCGATTCAATGCTGCCAAATATCACCCTCCACATTCAGCTACAATTTTTTGAAATTTTCATTTGGTTCTTCAGGTTGACTGTTCTAATTGAAAAAGGCATGCAATGTTCAAACGACCCCAATATTGGCCAAATTTTTCTGGGTAGATTGAAAATTTGCCCTTCTACACTTGTATAGATTCAAATATCAATTCTTATTTTTTCAGATTGTGGTAGGTTACAATACCCAGAGAACTACGGAACAAATATCGATCCACCACAAAAAATGACGTTCAAACAGTATTCGAAATGATTTTTTCCCAAATATCAATAATTGAGAGCGCGTTCATTATTCACTTTTTATTTCATGAAACTATGAGTGTGAATTCATTCACACTAAACATAATCAGCTCTAGTTTCATTCTACTGTTCAGTGAATGCCTATTATTTAAATGATTGTTTTTATGATTTTAGCATGATTAATTGTTGGGAATTAATATCTTATAGGAGACCGGTTTCATCAGGTTATGTTTATCCATGACCCGATTCAATGCAACCTAAACACATCCATGTAGCCTACTTTTTCTGTTTCTCATTCTGAAAAATTCAAAATAACAAATTCCTACAGTGTTTTCAATTTCGATGTTTTTTTCAGGTGTTCTTCATCAGTTAACGCTCTACCCATTCAGACTTGCAGAGATAACTTCGAATCGAAAGTCCGGCTATATTTATTTTACTGAATGTATTCCAAGGAATATTTCATTATGTGAATGAGAAAGATATTTTTATTATCTTTCCCAGTCGGAAACAGCAAAAAAAGTAGATTATAATCGAATGACCGTGGACACAAAATTCTCAATGATTTAACACTCAATATCCGGTGAGCAAAATTACTATTCACATCAGTTTCATTGAAAAGTGGGAAAGATTCCGAGATATATAACATAAAGATCCGAAAACTTTACGAAAGGTGAAATTGTTACACTAGGGACACTACTATTTTCCATGTCAGTCCAGTCTCTTATCCAGCCTTGGCTTCAAGTGTATGGCGAATTCTAGACTGAACTAGACCAAATTAACATCTGATTTTCTCTTTCCTTCCAGTGAGAGACTCGACGGCAAAATCTGTTACTGGTATATTGAGGGGGAGTATATTCCAATTTGGACAATTTGAAGAATGTCTATCTGTCAAATCGCCGTTTCCAGTTCAGTACTGCTTATCAACAATAGTTGCTAACGTCCCAGAACCGAATCCTCCCAGGAATCCAAAATCCCTGATGTATAGGCCGGACGAATCCGTTCTGAGGAAAATTTACGTGAGTATTGAAATAATGAGAAACCCAAGAAGTACAGAATAATGCGGACTTAAACAGAAATTGAAGTGAAGAGGCATCATTTTCAGTACCATTTGATGGACAAATTTCATAGTGTGACATAATCAATAGTCAAATAACTAATGTATAAATAAAATTGGTATAAACTCACTGGTAAAACGAGTTGAATAGATAAAGTCGTCATAATATATAAAATAGAATACATCCCTTACTGAATGCTGACGGACACTGACTGAGAACCTCTAAGAGGACATGATTTCTTGATTGGATTTTATACATGGAGATTTTAGAAATGTTACAATTGTTCTATGTCAGTTTTCTTATTCAATGTATTGTTTTCTTGTTTGATTCCAATCATTCCTAAAAATAATATTTTTGTCATGTTTTCTTCCGTGTGTAAAATCTTAGTTTCTTCAAAGTTCATTATCGATAACATGTTCAGTGAGAGCACAAGATTTTTTGTGTAGTCTACAGTCACTCTTATGTCCGTCGGCATTCAGTACGGGATGTATTCTATTTCATATTTTATGTCGAGTTTATCTATTCAACTCGTTTCACCAGTGAGTTTATACCATTTTTATTTATACATTATTTGTTTGACCATCAATTGTACATTTCAGCCTTGATCAAGATAATGAAAATTATCGAAAGCTTGGTAAAGAAGAGTTTTTCTCCAGTTGAACGACTGAACACCCGATAAAACTCACCTTCGTGAGGAGAACTGTTAAATTGTGGATATCAAATGTAAAGGAATGAATATGTGGATGGATTCCTGACTGGGGAAACGACAAGATATTCAGGTCCACATTAGGCAACCTACAATACAGTACTTCTTAAACATCATTTTACTGAAAAATACTTTAACGAACACTTCACAGGAAATAAAAATCAAGACTGACATGAAAATGCACTGAACATTGAATTTCACTTACTAGACATGAAAACAAAACACAAATTTCGACACATTATGAATTACAAACACAATTTGGAAAATTACAAGAAAATTAATGAGAGAGATGAATGGAAAGTGATAAAAAGTTAATATACCTACCATTAGAAACCTTTTCTAGAAATCAGAATTCAATATATATCATGATATTTGTACATTGGATTAAGTGAAAATAAAATGACTATAGTGTAGCCGCTGAAGAGATAGAATGACCACGTTATTGAGTTAACGTAACGCACGTAAATACAAAGCACAAATGAGTACAGTACAGTGTAAACAGTTCTTCATTTACCTATGTCGGTTTAGAAGGCGTGGCATCGTACGCCGCGCAGGCTATATATAGATGCAGGCATTCACTGTTCACGCGTCCGTGAATTCTATATTTTGAACAGCCCGACTATAGTGGTGGTTTGTGAAAAATTCCGTTAGTGAAAAACGGGACCATAGCAACGGGATGAGGGTAATCAACAAGAAGGTACGCGAGAAATTTTGACGAGAAGCCGAAAAGATTTCGAGAACATTGAAAAACAGGAAAACCTGAAAGAATGCTGATGATATCCTAGCCAGTAATATCAGCTGAAATAGTAGAAAGGAAAAATTAGTACGTACCAGCTGATGCAATTTCCTAGTTCCTGTTAGATAGCTGATATCCAGGATTCACGAAACCTACTCGTGTCCAGGTGAACTATTCCCATTGAACTTTTCCATTCCTGAGTGTATATTATTCCTATTTTCGACCTCCTGAACTTTATTTTCAATTCCATATCAGAAAACATAACCAATAGATTATTTTACCGCGTATAAAAAAAAACATTTAGGTTAGAATAAACTATTCGTTGTAAGAACATTCCTTTATAACTTGTTCGGAAATTGCACTGAATAGAATCATTGTTTCAATTTTCACTATATATTTTTAGTTATTTTTTAATTTCTGGTTCTCAAGAAAAAAAGGTATTGAAATAAAATTGGTACTAGATTGGATTCTGAAGTTATTTCATTTGCTTCTCTCTTTCTCTTTTACAAAATACATGACATCAAGAGACAGCCCTGCAGTCCAGGGAAACCAATCCGCTGAGAAGGAATACATCATATTCATTGGCGTCCGTCTGAGCTAGAAAAGAAGTAAAACTAAAGAGAATTAAATACTCAATTTCTCTATAATATAACAAATCAAACAAATTCTTAAAATATATAAATAAAAACAAAAATGAAAATATAATAATACAACAAAGTTTCTGCCATTACACTCGTGTGTTGTTGTCACTTTTGTTGACACCAAGCCCAGCGGATGCTTTCGGAATAGGTAGTCTTTGCTGACTAGTTAGGTACGAACTAGTGAATATTGCGGAGTGCAGCACGTCAAAAGAAAACTCTTTCAAGTATGTCCAAGCTTTCGGAAATATATTCTTTCCATCATCAGGAAAAACTTATGTGAGGATGTATGACTTGATGGTACAATTCAGCATGATGACATTCATGGTGATGATGAGAAGCAATGAATGCAGATGAGTTAAAATAATCGTAATTATAAAACGTGCACATTAAAATCTTAGTTGAAATTAATTAAAATCTAGTCGAACATGTGGTCGGACTTTGAATGATCAATGAATGAATCATTCAATGGATTTGAAATGAATCCTGCCTTAATGGCAAGCGACACATGAGTGGAACCACCTAGGGTGTATCACAAGTACCCACCTAAGTAATGACCGAACAAAGGTAATATTATATTTATTGGAAAACGTTCCTGAAACAATGTGGAAGTCCCCTTGGATCACGTCCAAATGATTACAACTAGCTTCCATAACAAACATATCAAATTGTTTTAAAATGATGTGAAAATCCCTATGAATATAGTTCAGCATGTCAAAAATCATGTTCGATTGAACATCATAATCCATTTTCATCAACCAAATTCAAATGAATGCGATAGCTCAATAGGAAAATATTTTTTTAATGAACGAATTTGGAATTCCAACACAAAAAAACTCATGTCTCAATTGATATACAATTCCAACTGAGTCAATCAATTCCAGTCGAATGCAAGAATCCGAGCGGAGTACAGCTGATCATATGACGAACATTGGAATCAACGCAGTGGTAACGCAATGTTACAACTCAGTCAACCAAATTCAGATAGTCACAACAGCCCGTTCAACTATCATCTGTTTAAATCAATTCTAACTGTAAAAATTCAAAACAGACCAAATGTCTATAACTCAGAAATCCAGCGAAGCCCTCGACGCGTGACGAATTCATCAAAATGTAGTCTGTGCGAATACATCAATTCAAGTGGGGTGCATAGCATATATATATATATATATATATATATATATATATATATACATATATATATATACATATATATATATATATATATATATATATATATATATATATATATATATATATGTATATATATATATGTATATATATATATATATATATATATATATATATATATATATATAAATATCAAATTTCGAGTTCAGATATACAGAACCAAGTAGATGAAGTGGCCTACGTGAATAACTCAAACAGAATATGTTCGCTTTCAATGCAATCAAACCATCAAATGCATGTAAAAATCGGGTCCGAATGAATAAAAGTATCCAACTGAATGATTCAAGTTCTGATCGAATGCAAAAGGCGGTGCATTAACGGGCGTTTCGATGCCTGAACGGACGTTTCGATGGGTTATACTAACGGTCGTTTTCATGCTTCTATCTGAACTTCATTTATCAGGAATTCATTCATTTCATTTCTCAATTCGTATAAGCAGACTAGTGCAGATATGTATGATATAATCTTTGTTGAGTCATTATTTAAATGGGTACTAGTTCTTTCACCATTTTCATATTATATTTCGATTTCTGTATATCTGCTGAACATTCGACCAAATTAATGCTTTCTCTTTGTTTTCAGCATAATTATCATGCTCCCAATTGACCAACTTTATTCGTCTGGACTTTGATATTCATTTCCACCTGATATTTATACAGTTCAGTATGCACTCAGCTGGACTCTCGGGAATATCACTTTCGAACGCGGTTTCTCATACAATTCTGATGTATTGTTGTTCTAAAAAAATGTTTCAAAATTCCGTTGAATTTCTGGATTCGAACCCCGGCCTTCCGCTTTACAGCAAATATGCTAAACACTACACTACCGAGACCACATTTCATCTAAAATGTCGAAACATGATTAACTGGGCTGTCAATGAGTTGGATGAATATTTTTGTCTATTTTGATGTATTTGATATGCATTCAGTTGGACTCAATTATTTTGACTCAAGTAAAGTGAATATTTGAAATTTTGCATTATTCCTCCAACTTGATATCTATGTCATGCATTGATAAGAGCTATTTGCGTTTGTCTTCTTCGACTAAGTTATTCTTTTGCATTTCACCTGATATTAGATCTCGATGGGAACAGTCACGTTTCGTTTGTGGACCTTGCCGTCCTGCTTCATTCGTGGATTCAATAAAAATCCACTCACACATTTCCACTTCTAAGGGACAACAAAAACGCCGCTCAAAAATCCGTTTTATCAGGAACCAATTTATCTAGGAAATATTGACAAAAAAAAACATGATCTCCAACAACAAGCCCTACAATTCAAAATAGAATCGAATCTAAAATCAGAAATTTCTTTTGCTATTTTTGAGTCCTCACGTTGAATTCTTTAATGTCAAAAAGTCAAAAAATTATGACATCACAACCCAAAAGCCCCTATATACCAATTTAGAATGGAACAGAATCAGAAATAACGAAACTCGTTGAACACTCTCGAGCCGCCATCTTGGTATTTATTGATATGAAAATATCATGAAGTATTTTTCCTCAAGTGATTCGATACAAACGTGTACACACGTACACATGAACACAGACCGATAGGTGAGAAAAAATGTAGTTATTATAAAAATTTTAATATTTCAAAATTTTGTTCAGCCAAAATAACTTTTATCTTTTTCTATTCCAATCCAATCCGACTCTATGCCAGATTTCACACTGAATTTATGATTCTCTCTCTCTCTTTCTCTCCCTCTCTCTCTCTTCTCCTCACCAGACGTGTGGAAGGAGCAACCGGAGGGACGTGTAAAAAAAAATCATCTCTATTTATGAATCACGAATTGAAAGTAATGATTAGTTTTCACTAGTCGACGGCTGAACCAAACCTAGGTGACTTTGATGAAATTGGATATTTCCCAGTCCGAAAGGAATGATGCAAGAGAATCCAATTCATCAAAACAGCACATTGTTGTAAAATCGTGAAAAAAATGTAGTGAGAAATAAAAAATATCAGAAAGTCGTTCAATCAAGTAGATGATAGGCTTCAATATTGAAAAACACAAAACTAAAATATTAGCTCGTTTTGATGGTAGAAATGATCGGAATTGACCTGAAATGAGAAAAAGATTCCTTTCCATTCATTCAATACATTGAAAATATTTTTTAAATATTTTTCCTTCATTCACTCATACATTCCTTCATAAAAAAATGAAAAAATTGTTTCTTACTTTTTTTTTAGGGATAAAGGTCCTTAATACATTATTTATACTTTCGTCCGTCATTGTACTCATTACCATATAGTTAGTTACCACTTACCACCTCTTAAATATATCATGTATTTGCTTGAATCTACTCATGTATATGCTTGAAACTATGTACTTTACTTATCTCGAGTATATAGAATTCATATATTATTATTATGTATTGGGAATTTATTGTATTTCAGTCGAGTTGGTATGGCGAGTATTTTTATCGTTTCATAAGACGGGGAATCTGCGCTCTTGCTCTCTCTATAGATTCTCGTGAATCAATCTGAACAGAGTTGTTATTGTTGGGGTACACATTCATTACATAGGACAAAGGATGATACTCAATCATTTTTCATTGGGGTGCTCCAAACGCTATTCTCATTTCAAATAATTTTGCTTATGAATGACATTCAATCTTTTCAAAACCCTCGTCTGAGCGGTGTCATAAATAGTCGATCCATAATCAATTCTTAACCTAATGAGTCATGTAAATTCACATCAACATGAAAAAAACTGCGCCCCAGTTCTTTGCTACTACAGTATAAAAAATCAATACTTGATATTGCTGTAGATTTCCCAACTGTTGAAAATATTATTATTCGATTGATGGTTTCCTAGCACCCTAGAGGACACAAATGGCACCGTGATTGTAGAAAGTTGTATTGCAATGTGGTACTAGCGCCAATAATATTGAGTCCTTATGAACAGGAATTCACGGGAAAATGCCTCCCATGAATACGATATGCTGATTATCATGGCATCTGGAGTAGGCTTGGGTAAAAACACAAAATTTTGAGACATTGGGAAATAATAATAATGAATCTTCATTGCTTCTTTCGAGTTCAGCCAGTACGATAAAAGTGATAGAACACTTTTGATATTCTTGATATGAAACAGAATACGAAGAAAGTTATATATCGTGTTTCCAAGTGTGAAAAAATTAACGGTGTGTGGTGAGAGAAAAAATTGCAATTAGAAGTTATGACTCAACTCTCGGTAGTGTAGTGGTAAGCATATCTGCCTATCAAGCGGAAGGCCGGGATTCGAATCGTCGCCGGGCCACCGTGCTGGGTAATCGCACGTTAAAAGGTAAGGCCTCGTTGATCCATCGCTCGCACAAGTTTCGACTTCGAAGGTGCGTATTCACCAAAAAAGCGAGCACGAGCGAACAAGAGCGAGCGAGCATTCTGCAATACTTTTCAGTACATTATTATTATCGGGTTGGTTCATGAACTTGGCCGTACTTGTTTAGATATTTTAAAAACATACATGAAAGAGCTAGGTATATGAGTCGCCGTTGCGAGAAATCTCAAGGTTACAGCAAGTCGTTCTGCCGCAGGAATAGCTCTCCTGTAGTTTGTGTCATATTTCATTATTTTTGGTTCCATCAGTTCTAGCAGGATTCTTAAATCTTCAGGGGACATTCGGCAAAAATTCTGAAACATTCCGTAATCGGTGTTTAAATACAGTTGCTTGCCAAAATCGTTTCTTCTGTTTTTTCTTTTTCAATGATGTCAATACAACGAAAGCAGCACTGGCTAACAATAATTTTTCATGGTAAGCCCTATTTACCGCGCTCGCACTGCTCGCACAAAGTAGATGGATCAACTCCAAACATGAACATATTCGCTCTGGTGTGGACGAGATATCAATATGTCGAGCAAACATACACGAATGTTCGCTCGTGCTCTTTTTTTTGGTGAATACGCACCTTGAGGGTTGACGTTCGTCAGCAGGTTAACGAAAACGAACAATTTCAGGACAATTTTTTTAGAACAACTAGACATTGATTGAAATGAGGATATGAAAGTTCGTTTTGAAGTGGTATTTGTCAATATTAATTATTTGATGACAAACGATGACAGGATTGTTGAGTGCCTCACAAAATTCTTAAATGCCCCGAATATCCTAATGAATGGTCCTCTGATGCTCTCATGTAACCTGTATCTGAGAACCTTATGTTCAAGAGTCTCTAATTCCGTGACATTCAGTATGATGCATAGGTATATTTGATAGATTGAATAAGAAATATAGTTGAAGCAGAAAAAAAATTCTTTTGGAGCATATAGACTCCAATTAATGTAATCAATTTGATACGGAGGTTGCGAAAAAAGTAATTGGCGGTCTCAAGAAGATTGGCAAATATTTGTATAAGAGAGGATATTCAGATATTCTCAACTTCCCAAGATCTTCATGGTAGAGTATAGACCGATTTCTAATTGATATATTGTTAATATTCGATTTAAAATTTCGGAACGAAAGGTTACTTCATAATTCCAATTCATCTACTTCAATGAAAATGTCCTTTATCTGAGAAGTTGATCAAAGACAATCCATGGAAATCGATCAATGTTGGCTTTATTTGAAAATCAAAAATTCAAGTTTGACAGTTCCGGTTTCGAATTGCGGAAGAAATTCGGGGGTATTTTTGGGAAATAAAAATATGGCTCGTTACCATTGGTGTTTCGATCATACAGATATCTATTTTTTTCTTTTCATATAAACAATGAGATTGGAACCTTTGATAAAAGAGTTTTTTTTGTAGAGAACGGCACTTATCCGAACACCAAACTGATATTTTTTGCACTCATTGTGCGTTTCGCTACAAGGTTAGCATCTTCAGGGCAGGGAAATTGATACTGAGCCTCGAAAAAGATGCAGTACATTGCAAAAACTCTATTATGCGTATTTTTTTCAAAATGCATATTCACACGAAAGAGAAGCGCCGCATGAGTCAAGGGACAGAAGATAGGAATTAACATTCAATTTGAATTTATGGAGCAAGAGAGGTTCGACAGGTCTCCAAGCTCACAACAAATGGGTAGAAACTCTGTAATCGTCAGGTCATTGGTGTAGATACCGCCAAGGGTGGAACGATTAATAATAATTCAGAAAAGCACCGACCGTGAAAATATCTATAGATCTCCGACACTTCTACAATGGCTCAACGAAGTGATATAATAAAAATGAGTTCTTTTGGAAACATGCCTTCACCAACTATCACGATTTTGCAAAAATGGCAATTAGGGTTATTTCAAGCTATTCATTTGCAATATATACAAGAAAAACCAATCGAATTTTTATGAGGCTAGAGTCATTGTGTAGGTTAATCAATTCACAAATTTTATTGAAAAAGGAAACACGAAGTCATCTCCACAACAAATTTCATTCCTAAAGAAACTATGTCCTAGTAAATAAGACATGTTTCGAACATATATATGTTCATCTTCAGTTAGGTACAAAAAGGCTGAAATAGAGTTAACAATGAGAACAGTATTTCAGCCTTCTTGTACCTAATTGAAGATGAACATAGTTCCTTTAGGAATTAAATTTGTTGTGGAGATGACTTCGTGTTTCCTTTTTCAATAAATTTGGTCTTCCACTTTGAGTATGGACTACTACCTTCGTATGAATTCACAAATCATTTGTTCGAAACTTCAGAACAATCATTTCTTCAGTTTGCTCCTCCTGAAAGTTTTCGAAATTGATGATCGGGAATTTTTTGGAAATGAGTCACTCATTGAGAAAGGAAAGTAAATATTATTGATGTCTTGCAGTTTGGTTTATTTTCATCCATATTTTCCAGCTTTCAAAATTGTTCTTATGGGTCGAGTTGTTCAAGCCCATCTATACTGTATACGCCAGAAAGTATTTTACCACAGTCATACTTCGATATTCCCTTCGAGGAAACCAATCGATAGGCTTAATCCACTAATATACAGTGCAGTCCAATGGTATGGAATAAATTCTTTTTAGAGTTATTATGTATTTTATCAAAAAATCCTGAAACGATTTGATTTGCCAAATTGACAATTTTTATTCACGTACAGTTTGTCAATATTCCCCCTTCTTGCAACACCTTCTAATTATGAGTACTCCCTCAAAAATTTTAAATGAGAGGGGGGTCGAATGACATCTTGTTCGAAAGGGATTTTCATTATCTGTTCAGCAATACTGCGTTTTTCATATTTGGTGAAACCATAACGGAGAAAATGTGTTATTAAAATTTAAAAATAATAGATAGATAATTTATTTTCAACGATTAGTATTTACATATCACAGGACTAGTCATACATTCATAAATTGTCTTGAAAATAGGTCAGAAAATTCACAAATACAGCAACACAAAGATTAATATACAAAAATGTCCACAAATAAAAACAAAAATACACATGAAAGTGTTCAGTTAAATTATTGTCCCCTCAGTTCTCTGAAAATATTTGTCGAGTGTATAAGGCTCGAGGTTACCTAGAAAAACCTTGCAAGCCCTCAGGAATGCTCCAGCAACACCGGTGCTCTTTATTTCTGATGGAAGATTATTATAGAATTTCATAGCCTTATATACTGTGCTTTTTTCATAAATGGCCTTCTTATGCAATGGATATGAATAATCGTTTTTGCTCCTGGTTGAGTGATCATGCGATTTTTTGTATGTTTCAAAATATTTTGGTTGTTTAATTAGAAATTTTATACATTCGTTATATATATATATATATATATATATATATATATATATATATATATATATATATATATATATATATATATATATATATATATATATATATATATATATATATATATATATATATATATATATATATATATATATATATATTGCAGGTACTGTTAACATTTCATTTGATTTAAAGACTCCTTCCTCTACACGAGTATGTCCATTTCATACCATAGATGAGCCTAATAGCTTTTTTTGACATATGAAGACTTTATCTAGAGCATTAGTAAAACAAAAAAAAATTTGACATAGTCAGTGGGCATACTTGAAGACTGGCGTTAAATCAAATCATCTTTCGAACAATCTGTTCAGGCCAGTCTCAAATTACCTACACAGTAGGTTTCGGCTGGCACCCGTCAGAAAACAACTACTCCCCTGGCTAATACCACGAAGGGCATTGAATTTTATCCGACCGGTGCCAGTGCAGGTTTCTTCACAGAAGTGAATCCTGCATTTGCTTCCGTCGACACAAATCAAGGAATTGATTTTCAATTATACGGACGGACACACTTGCAGACCGGTTTCGGGCTATTTGGCCACTCGTCAGTGCAAGGCAGTGCCATCATCAACATGAAGTTGATTACCTCCCATAATTAAAAATCCAAATCCTTCAGAGTGTCAAGCCTCGACCAAAGCTGATGCGAACAACGAAGTTATTGCGCCATCTACCAATGGACGAGGTATTCCGAAAGCAAACCGAATTCGCCCATTCCTCTGGACTGGAGTTAAATCAAATCATCTTTCGAACAATCTGTTCAGGCCAGTCTCAAATTACCTACACAGTAGGTTTCTGCTGGCACCTGTCAGATGACAACTTCTCCCCTGGCTAATACCACGAAGGGCATTGAATTATATCCGACCGGTGCCAGTGCAGGTTTCTTCACGGAAGTAAATCCTGCATTTGCTTCCGTCGACACAAATGAAGGCATTGATTTTCAATTATAGGGACGGACACACTTGCAGACCGGTTTCGGGCTATTTGGCCACTCGTCAGTGCAAGGCAGTGCCATCATCAACATGAAGTTGATGACTTTCCATAATTAAAAATCAAAATCCTTCAGAGTGTCAAGCCTCGACCAAAGCTGATGCGAACAACGAAGTTATTGCGCCATCTACCAATGGACGAGGTATTCCGAAAGCAAACCGAATTCGCCCATTCCTCCTGCGAGGAAAATGTAAAAAAAAATTGACATAGTCAGTGGGCATACTTGAAGACTGGTCTGCAAGTGTGTCCGTCCCTATAATTGAAAATCAATTCCTTCATTTGTGCCGACGGAAGCAAATGCAGGATTTACTTCTGTGAAGAAACCTGCACTGGCACCGGTCGGATATAATTCAATGCCCTTCGTGGTATTAGCCAGGGGAGTAGTTGTTTTCTGACAGGTGCCAGCCGAAACCTACTGTGTAGGTAATTTGAGACTGGCCTGAACAGATTGTTCGGAAGATGATTTCATTAGTAGAACCCCAAATTGCTATTCCAAACTTAACTGCTGAAACGAAATTCCCATAATATACAGTTATAAGCGAGTCTCGATCAATATGTTTTTCAAAACTTTCAGTGCGTATATTATAGATGCCAGTCTATTACACAAATTGTTCACCTGATTTACCCAGTTCATAGTTTCATTTACTTGGACACCTAAGAACTTCACTGAAGGTTCACATCGGTTCACATACTATTTGACTATCACTGAAGGTGATTGAAACTGGAGCCCTCACGGTATTATTCATTTTAAATAGAATGCAATTCGTTGTTTAGAATGAGCTTATTTTCCCCAAAATACTGTCTTGTTCTCTCTAACATATGGCTACTTATTCTCATAATGTCTATTAGATTTGAACCTCTAAATACGATGTTTGTGTCATTTGCGTAATTTACCACCTGGCTACTGTCCGGATCGGTCACGGTGTTTTTAATATCATTTATGAAAATTATAAAAAGTATTGGTCTAATGATACTCCCCTGCGGTACCCCCACAGACGTCTCCAAGGCGTTCGACCTCACTGTACCTTGTTCATGGTTTAGTTGTACTAGTTGTTTTCTATGGCTCAGGTATGATTTCAACCAGTCATATCCTTCACCTCGGATTCCGTATTTGTAGAGTTTTCGAAGAAGGTGATTATGATCAATGCAGTCAAACGCCTTCGAGAGGTCCAAAAAAATACCACAGGAGAGGTCTCCTGCGTCCAGTGCACCCAAGACAGCGTTGCTGAAATGGACCATAGCCGTTTCAACCGATCTATTCCTCAGATAACCATGTTGTTGTTCTGAGAATATGTTGAAATTTTCGAAAAAACATACTATTCTCCGGGCCATTGCAATTTCAAAAATTTTCGAGAAGCAAGTCAGGAGACTTATTGGTCTGAAGCTGTAAACGTCTGTAAAGTTCCCCTTTTCATGTAAGGGTTTAACTATAGCCACTTTCAGTTGATCTGGGAAGACACCCTATTCGAACGATTTGTTCATTAAAAAAGTCAATATACCTGAAATATCAAAAACACACTCCTTAATTAAAGAAATTGGAATTTCATCTAATCCTATACTATTTTTATTTTTTATATTTTTTATTAAAGAAATAATCTCAATCTCCGTAGCTGGATTCAAAAAAAGTGTATGATTATGGAATTGAATCAATTTTTCAAAATCGTTAGACATTCCTAAGTTTTGTTGTGTTGACAGCAGTTCCAGGGCACAGCTGGAGAAATATTCATTGAAACTGTTTGCCATCTCAGATGGGTTTTCAAATTTAAATGTCTGGTCTTTGCTTGGCCCTGTAACTTCTTTCACCACACTCCACATTGTTTTTGAAAGATCGTCTAATTTCTGTATTATGTTTCTGTAATAGTTCTTTTCTGTTTCATCTAGTAGGTTGTTGTATCGTATCTTATACTCATCATATGCATATTTATAGTCTGGATTTTGTCTTGAAAGAGTCTGGAGGAACACTAAGTGTTCTTTTATCTGTGATATTTTTGGTGATTCGAAAATAGAAATTTTTGGTTTTTTCTTGGTACTGCCTTGTGGAAAATTTGTGTCAAAGTAATATTTGAAAATATTCATGGAAGTATTGAAACCCTCATTCACCCCATCCGAGTGGTATACATCTGACCAGTTTTCATTTTGCATTTGATAGCGGAATCTTTTTACAGATTGAGCATCGTAAAACCTCTTTTTTAGTGATGAATTATTTTGAGCAATCTCGAAGATACACATGAGTAACTGAGCTGAATGATCCGAGAAACCAGTGTCAATTACTTTCCCTAGTTTTTCTATGATAGAGTTTGTAATTATATTATCAAGACAAGATTGACTATTTCGTGTGATTCGAGTTGGGTCCCTTATTGTTGAAGATGCACCGAATGCTGCTAGCACATTCGTGAAGTTCTTACATTCCGCACTATCTGAGGATAGTGTATCAATATTCATATCTCCAGCTATGAAATACGGAACATTTGTTTCATGCAAGATATTCAAAAGAGATTTGAATTTCTCCAGAAATATTTCCAGATCACTAGATGGTGTTTTATAAATACATACAACAATAAATTTAAAATTTTCCATTTCACATTCAACACTGGAACATTCGAAAATACCGTTTTCCGCCAGATAATCTGTTTCACGAAAGGGATAACCAATGACATCATTTGATATATAAATAGCAGAACCTCCGTGTCCTTCTGCTCTACAAAAACTGGATGCTATATTCATATTCAAGAATTTGTAGCACTGCTTTGCCAGTGCTCTGTTATACATACAACGGGACATTTCAGATCTTCTATTACCTTCTGAACCATGTTGAAGCTGTTTCCCAGTGATTGGACATTCTGATGGTATAAAAAATGTTTCATGTTTGTGTTAAGTTCTGGGTTCTTTGAATGTTTGCTGTTGCATTGATGTTTAGAACTTAGCAAAAATCCCCTCCGCTATTGAGGACATCAGGGTGTTTCTTGAAGTCGAATCGTTTTATTCCAACTTTGCTGGGCCAAAAACTTGGCTCATACATCGAGTCTTTGTGCTCCAGTGGTGCTGCAATGACGAAACGTTTAAGCCTTCCCTCGTCCGACGGAATCTCTTTGACGATAACTGGTTCATTTTTGAGCGGCTCTTTTTGTTTCAAGTACTCGCTTATCATTTCTTCAGTTGCTCTACTCGGTAAATGTAAAGCCAGACTTTTCTGTCTCCTCCCGAGAAACCATTTTTGTTTTCTTCTCTGGTTAGGCCAGCTGTGCCCAGTCTTTTTTTGATGGACTTCCTTTGGTGTCGCTGAAATGTGAAAGTATCACCTGGTTTTGTGATGGTTCCGTGTCTTTCACCGGATTCTTGATGTATATTATGTATCCGTTGAAAAAACCTGAAACAGGTCGATTGAACAACTGACCTCCTCTTCAGGAGGGAAAAATTGATTCTGCCCTGTATCAATTATCTTCTCCTGAAAGTGCCAACCTTGTTAATGAAACGCGCGTCGAGTGCCAAGGATATATTTTGTCCCAACTGATTCAATCGAAATCAAATGGAATCAAATATCTCCATTCATACATCTGAGGAATCATATTCTTACGGGGACTAATAAATCCACCTTGTTAACGATCTTTTCAAATTCAATTCTGGTAATGGAAAACAGTCTCGAAATTTTTGAGTAGCCCCCGAATCAGTACTTCTTGATCGCACAAACAAAAATATGGAAAACCACCCAGTCGTAATTATAAACCACTAGCTATACTCGGTATTCCAGTTCATTCAATATATATTGAATTCTTCAGAAAACGATGAACTTTCACTTGGGCTATTCTTGATCTTCCAAAAGCATTTGACTGCTTAAATCACCGTACCGTACTTGGTAAGTTAGAGAGGTATGTCATAAGAGGCACAGCACTAAAGTGGTTTGAGTCATATTTGTCAATGGTGGTGCTTGGGAAAGATCATCAAATAGCGAGATCCGACTCGAAAAATATCAAATTCGGAGTACCTCAGGAGAGTTTAACGGGCCCGTTTCTATTTATATTGTATTTGAATGATCTGGAAGAAATAACAACCGAGACCTGCAAAATGACTAATTATGCTGATGATACAAACTTGCTAATGAAAGCTGAAGACTTTCCTACGCTTACTGAGGAAGCAAATGATGCACTCACAAGAGCTAACTAGTGGTTTGGGAAGAATAATCTTTCACTGAATGAGAATAAGACTAGTGTCATTCTATTCAAAACAAATCGTGCACGTTTCAAAACACCTAATGAAATTCATCTTTCAAATAACTCACTACAGATAACAAATTACACCAAACTCCTAGGCTTGTACATTGACAGCACACTCTCCTTTGACAGCCATGTTGACCATATAGGTACAAAATTGAATGCAATTATATAATCCATGAGAGTCATAGGGCAGTATGTAGATCAGAAAAAATTGAAAATTGTATACTATGCTAATCTTGAATCAGTGTTAGTGATCATATTTTTATGGCAATAGTAGAGGTAGTGAAAGAATTTTTATTATCCAGAAAGGAGCTCTTAGATTAATATTGGAATTGAGAAGTAGAGAGACTTGTCGAGGAAAATTCGAATCCAATAGGTTACTAACTGTCACTGGGATATGTATATATATATATATATATATTTGAAACTCAATAATATGTAAAGCCTTCAAAAATTTACTGATGTGTTTCAGAACTGTGATATTCACAACTTGAATTAGATGAAAGGGTCTAGTAAGATCATAAATATTCATCCTATATTCTCCAATAGGATATTTGAAATAATTTCAGAGTTATAACTTTTTTTCAAGAACTTGTTTGCTTGCAGAGCTATCTCAAATAACAAATACAACTTTCAGCCTCTTTTGCGGCCAATGAAAAAAATATTTTTATATCTCAAAATTACTCATTTCATTAGGTCAGCATATTACAGTGTGAAATTGGTCTGAAAATTGAAGAGTTTCTGCAAAAAGCTCATGGTAAAAGGATTCGTTGTTTTGTGCACCAGTTGCATATTGCTTGCAACCAAGTTACATTGAAATCTGTATAGGTACGAATGAATTTTCTTATTCAGCAGATTTTATGAATATAACAGTTTTCGTGTTGTCCTGGTGGGTACATTTGATATTAATAATAAAAAATATTGACAATTCTGATAAAATGTATATTGTCTGATAGAAATAAAGCGATTTTGATTTTTATACCAGGGCTTGTTATTCACTTCTAGCTAGGTGCATTCTAAATAATATAATTACACCAACGCAACAGCACAGCACAAGTGGCAATGAATGAGGAATCTCTGAAATTCCGAGTTACAACTCGGAATTTTGAAATTCCGAGTTAAAACTCGGAATTTTGATGTAAAATTCCGTGTTACAACTCGGAATTTTAAAATTCCGAGTTATAAGTCGGAATTTTAGAAATGGCGAAATTTTAATTTTGGGTGTCCCTTCCAGAGCTTCGTAATAATGGCTATTATTCTCTCGGAAATTTAGGCCAGTAAACTCCACCTAGTGAATAATAGCCACAATTATACGCTCGTTGAATGAAATACTAATCTACGCCTAACAACTCAAACAAAAGTATATTCAACTTTTTTCAATTCGTTCCTTGCAGAATACCTCCCAACTTTTTTTAATAAACTAATTCAACTTATATCAAACTATTATTCAACTATTTGCAACCAAATTTTCACAGTCTGCTTCTGGAAAGTAAAGTAATTGAAGATAAAACGAATCATATTCCACAAAAAAATTACGCGCTGCGATGTACTTCATGTGAATCCCATAATTTGTGTTCGTTAAGTTCAACAAGAATTTGGATGGAAGCCTTTTTACAGACTGCTTTACATTTGTTACACATTAAAACATCGATCAAAGTACAAAAATCATGAAGATATACTGTTTTGAATGATACAGGGTGATTCACAAATTGTCCGAATGTATTGCAAAAAATTTAATGAAAACCAACTTTTCTCAGTACGCTCTCCACAACTGAAACTATTCTCATCATGATGAAAACAAAAATTTATGAGACATACTCTTAGGAAGTATAGAGTGTGTTCCATCAAGATCAAATTCCGGGTTTGCAAGAATTACCACGAAGCTCGTGATTTTTTTGCAGATTAAGATTCGTTTCAGATTCAAGTATCTTCTTTTCCAAAGGCAGACTATGAGGACCAAAGGCAGACTGTGAGGAATTGGTCCAAAAGACCTATCACACAACTTACTTAGACTGGGCCTGAGAGTGGAAGCATTCATCTGCATAATAAACGAAGATACAATGCCTTGGTTGACAATATGACTATTATATCGGTAACGTTATATTTCTGGCTTAAAAAATTAACCACCCTACGTAGTCTACCCATTCAGCTTCGACTATTGAAATCAGGTTATATCGGAAAATAAGCATAGTGACATTTGCCTATCAAGAATCTAGCCTTCACAGAACCTATCTCTCAATTCAGTGTTTACCGCACTGAGTAGAAGTATACTGACAGCTAGTCCAGGAACACGAATATTTTATCATAAAATTCATGAAAAATTGTCTCTTTTTACATGAAGTTACTGAGACGTGATGTGAAGTATACAGCAATTCATTCAAGACTGCTTTATTTCGGATATCGACAAGGTACAAAAAAGGAGGTTCTACATAAAAACGATTTCACCGAGATTCGTACACGAATATCATTATTTCAATTATCACATTTCTCTCACTTGACAAGAACAAATGGTCACATAAAAGGAGAGCTGATATTTTATACAAATAGGAGAACATGATGTCATACAAACAGGAATTTAAATGCATGTATATACAATTTTTGTTTTTAGATGTACCTATTATTATAATTTGTTATAATTCAATTTTTCTGGTGGTTTTATTATACGACCACTCCTTGTTGTATTAGGTATGAATACCACATCTTTATCTAAGTCCGCAATATTATTATCATTATATTCAGATATAATTTGATAGTCAAAGTGCTCATCCGAAATTTGAGATTCAATTCCATTTTGAGCTTCAGAAATAGCTTCATTGATTTCTCTCAATTCATGATTCACCGAATTACTTTGAGGCCTAATGAACTGTCTGTTTCTTGCCAAGATATTTCCATTTTCAGTTTTGATTTTGTATGACCTAGGTCTTTCTGATAGTTCCTCTTTTATTATGCCTTTTTTCCAAGTTTTATCTGACAAGTTATTTTTGTAATAAACATGTTCATTTGAGAAATATTCGTGATTATTTTCCGTTTTTCCTCTGTCGTAATATTTTTTTTGAATAATTTGTTTTTCTTTCAATTTTTTGTTCACACTTGCGTTATCATTGCTTTTAGGTTGAAAGGTTGAGGTTTCTAAAGGTAATGTATCTCTAAGCCGTCTGGACATGAGAAGAACTGCTGGGCATTCTAAATTATTATCTATAGGTGTATTTCTATAGTGCAATAATGCTAAGAACAAATCTTTATTATCAGCTTTGGCTTTTTTTTAAATCTGCTTGAGAGTTTGCACGTTTCTTTCTACCAATCCATTGGATTGCGGATATAAGGGACTTGACATAATGTGTTGAAACTGCCAATTTTTTGAAAATTGCTTGAAATGTAAACTTGAAAATTGGGGTCCGCCGTCACTGATTACAATTTTGGGAATTCCGTGTCGTGCAAATATTGATTTAAGATTTGTGATCACTTGAAGGGATGAACTGCCATCATCCAGTTTGGCCATTTCTATGAATTTAGAGAAATAATCTACAACTAGTAAGTATACATCATTGTCAAAGAAAAACAAATCACATGCTACTTTATCCCATGGAAGATTTGGTACTGTATGTGGATGCATACGTTCTTTAGTTTTATTTTTTCGTACTGTCGACATATTTCACAATTTGATACAAAGTCTTCAATGTGTTTTGACATGCTCGGCCAATAGAAACAATTTCTGGCATTAATTTTACATTTATTTACACCTAAATGACTATAATGGAGTCTAGATAAAATATATTTTCGAAGCTTTTGTGGTACAATTAATTTGTTCTGCTTATATAATAAACCATCAGCTTCTGTGATTTCATCCCTGAATCTATAATAAATTTTTACTAACGGTTCTACTGTTTTGAAATTTAGTGGCCAACCCAATCTGATATACTTGAATAAAATCTGCATTTCGGGATCTTCTCTAACTAATCTTTTTATTTCCGCAATTTTTTCATCAGTGGCTTTCAAATTGAATCTCAACAAACAGATTTGAGCTTCTATATCACTATCCAACCCGCTCTCATTATCATTATTAAGTGAAGTTTTAGGAATTGAGCGTGACAAAGCATCAGCTATGTAAAGTTCCTTTCCCGATTTATGAATTAGTTTGATATCATACATTTGCAATCGAATGAACATCCGTTGCAGTCGTAGGGGACAATCATACAAAGGCTTGTTGAAAATTTGTACCAACGGTCTATGATCTGTTTCTAAAGTAACTGGTCTACCAAAAATGTATTGGTGGAATCTCTCACACGCGAAAACCAGAGCATATAGCTCTTTCTCAATCTGTGCATAGTTTTTTTGGGTATCATTTAAAGCTTTCGAAGCATATAAACAAGGTAGACTATTTTGCATGAGGACAGCACCTACACCATCTTTCGAGGCATCTGCAGAAATCAAAATAGGTTTGTTTGGGTCATAAAATTGTAAAAAGGGTTCCTTGACCAATAGGTTTTTCAGAGTTTCAAATGCTTGATCATGTATCACTTGCCAATCCCAAACTACGTTTTTTCGGAGCAATTGCCTTGAAGGAGCTGTAATTTGGGACAGATCCTCAACAAACTTTCCAATATAGGTCACCATACCGAGAA
The DNA here is from genome assembly GCA_032362365.1 of Zygogramma bicolorata. Lineage (NCBI taxonomy): Eukaryota > Metazoa > Arthropoda > Insecta > Coleoptera > Chrysomelidae > Zygogramma > Zygogramma bicolorata. The sequence goes on from JAVJAQ010003745.1 coordinate 670,429, forward strand.
ATCTTTGTAAATCACCTTTATTATTAGGTTTCGGCATCTCAACTATTGCTTTAATTTTTGAATTGTCTGGACAAAAACCCCTTGAGGAAATTCTATGACCCATATATGTAACTTCAGAAACACATATTTTAGACTTACTCTTATTGAATTTGATATTGTGATTTCTAGCAATTTTGAAAACATTTTCTAGTATTTCATCATGTTCTTGTTTGTTTTTTGCATAAATTAGAACATCGTCTATATAAATTTCAACACCCGGTACTCGGAAAATTTCTTTAAACCTCTTATGAAACACCTCTGGTCCGCAATTAACGCCATAAGGAAGCCTCAAAAATTTGTATCTTCCTAATGGTGTTGCGAAAGTACACAAATCAGAACTATCTTTATCCAACTGGATTTGCCAAAACCCAGACATAGCATCCAAAGTACTAAAATACTGAGCACCGTTCAGTTTCGCTCCGATTTCTTCAGAAGTGGGTAGTGGAAAATGTTCCCTCTTTATATTCTTGTTTAAGTCTCTCGGATCCAGACATATTCTTAGAGAACCATTAGGCTTTTTGACAATTACTATAGGATTTACCCATTCAGTGGGGTAATCGACTTTGCAAATAATTTTATTTTTTTTCATTTCGTACAAACATTTCTCAAATTCCTACATTAATGGAAAAGGTATTTTTCTAGCAGGATAAACAGATGGAATCGCGTCTTCAGCAAGCTTGATGTGAAAAGATCTCTCTCAAGGCATCCTATTCCATCGAAAAGATCAGAATATGTTTCTAATAATATTTTTTTATCACTTAATTCAATATTATCAATTTTTTTTATCAAATTCAAGAAAATACAACTTTCCAGACCCAAAATTGCCGGTGAATCAGTTTCTACAACAATGAACTTCAATACATAATCCATATTTTTATAATTGCAAACCAAGTTGCATTTTCCTATAACTGGTATTATCTGATTTGAGTAATTTGTCAACTTCAGATTGGTTTCAGCTAGGTTGTCATCAGATAATTTCAATTTTAGGAAATCTCTATAACCTATAACATTTATCATAGCTCCGGTATCAAGTTTGAAACTTATAATCACTCTATTATTTACAATCATTGGTATTTTCCATTCAAAATCAGTGTCATACGTATCACTGGTTTTCACCATGCCAATGAACACATTTTCCGAAATACTCTGATAATTATTTTCATGTTCTTGAATATTGCTTTGACTGTTACTATGCCCTAGATTGATAGCGAACACATTTCTCTTCGCCATGCACATTTTTTGAAAATGATTGAACTTACCGCAAGCACTGCACTGTTCACCTGTTGCTGGGCAAATCTGGCCTCTTGGATGGGGTTGATATCCGCATCTGTGACAGTTTCTGGGCCTCTGAGTGGCCCCGCTTCCTGGAGGTTGACGAATTTGATTGCTCGGATGTCGAATCTGCTGACTGCTCGACTGTTGTCCAAATCTTTGAGCCTGAGGTGGTACTACCCCAAGTCTGTCTTGCTGATTTAGGCCACCACGGCTTTGTATAGCATTGATTTCACGTTCCCTCTCTTCTGTCATGGCTCTTTCTTGTTTTCTTGATTCTTCAACTGCTAAACCCGTTCGCACAGCTGTCTTGAGGTCCATCTCATCATTCTCGAGTAAACTCTGCTTCAACTCCGTCGATCGTAATCCACTTATGAATACTGAGCACGTCAAACTTTCCTCTAAATCTCCCAATTCACAACATTTGGCCATATTCTTCAAATCTGTGACATATTGTTGAATATTCTCGCCGTCTAATTGTTTTCTATTTATGAATTTATATCTCTCGAAGGTCAGGTTTTTCTTCGGGTGAAAATACTCCTCGAACTTTTTTACTAGTGGTTCCAATTTATCTTTTTCGGTTGCGGCCAACTGAAAGGTATTATATATGCGAATACCTTCATCACCGATGAATTGTAACAACTGAGCACATTGCAGATCTTCTTTTTTTATATCCAACTCAGTGGCCTTAAAATAGTTTTTAAATTTTTGTATCCAGAATTTCCAATTCTCGGATATATTTCCGCTCATATCCATAGGAGCAATACCGCGAAAATCTGCCATTTTCGCACTTATCAAACAACTATAATCCACTACTTGAACAAAATCCTTGATATGACTAATCATACACTACAAAAGAATAAATTTCGCAGCGCCATGTGAAGTATACAACAATTCATTCAAGACTGCTTTATTTCGGATATCGACAAGGTACAAAAAAGGAGGTTCTACATAAAAACGATTTCACCGAGATTCGTACACGAATATCATTATTTCAATTATCACACGTGATACCCTGTCCTGTTCAAAAGTTAAGGATGAGAGTGTTTTCATCACCGCACTTTAAACAAAATACGGAGATGGGGATGAGACGAAGCAGTTATGTACTTTCTTTACTTAAGTCACTTTCATAGACTATAACTTACCGAATGATTGAATTAAAAATAATCATATGGTTGGCGTGTGGACAAATGCTCTCTAACGCATTACATTCTTCATCCTCACGTCGCGTTATAGTCCGAATTGGATCCAGGTCAGGAATTTTCCAGACAGGTCGTAGGTTTTTCGGAGTTTTCCACAGTTGAAATAACAGAGTACAACAGAAACAAATCACTTAGTCGCTTCGAAGCGCCACGCCTGTGTGAGGAATGTTTGCCGTGCTCTTCTGCCAGCGGAAGCTCTGGCTCTCAGGCGCACTCGCAAAAGTTAAGTTATTGAACTGGCTGATACTTGATGAAAATCCATATTAACACGAAATATCGCAGTCCTGTATGATGATGGTCTCGGTAGTGTAGTGGTTAGCATATCTGCCTATCAAGCGGAAGGCCGAGGTTCGAATCCTCGCCGGGCCACCGTGCTGGATAATCGCACGTTAAAAGGTAAGGCCTCGTTGATCCATTGCTCGCACAAGTTTCGACTCCTGAGGGTTGACGTTCGTCAGCTGGTTAACGAAACAAACAAAAAAACAATTCTCATTGACAATGGTTTTACGAAACCGCAGCCGTGTTTCACTATACAGTAACTCCCTCAATCAGGATAAAAAATATCAATTATTTCATCCTGCTACTGGAAACTACACGTTATATTTTTTGTAGTCGAAAGTGTTCAGAGAGGATAAAAAAACACCTGCAGTGGATACTTCATTCGATACTGACGGAATAATTGGGTTCGTTTTCTTCTGTTGTCATCAAGAGGATCCGAGATGTCCCACCACTTTCTTGTACATTTTGGAGAAATATCAACAGAATATTCCAGAATGTATACGGGTTCGTATGATTTTTCTCCTTGCACCTCCCGCTTTCAACGTTCAATTACCTCCACTGAAGAGAATATACCTACCGAGTGAAAACTACCATTCCATATCAGGAACATTCGAATTTTTCTTGGTGGTGAACTCTTCGAGAGAGAACGAATATAAATCGTGAAAGAATATGAGTCCACTTTCGTGAAAGTGGAACGAATTTTCAAAAAACAGAATTGGCGAAGAGCAACGAATCACTTGAGTAACCACCTGGCGTGACAATGTCATTGATCTGAACAGTTTTCTTACATAATCTCATCTTCATCTTCATTGACAAAGTTGATCTCATTTCCACTAGTGATCACTCCAACGCAAGTGAATATTAAGGAATTATTATCTATATAAGATAAGTACCTAATTATATCAGATTTTGATATATTGCTCAACCGAGCGATACATGAGAGAAAATCATATACAATTATTGTGTTAATTGAAGTCTAGAAACATACCAACTCGATAATGAATCGATTGATAGCATGTGAATATTCTAGAATTATATAAGTCCGTAGGCTATTCCAACTTCTTATATAAACGCCAGTTCTACATTACGAATCTGAAAGCCTGAACAACTCACACTCCGATTGTAGGTCAGTTACGTAATCTGGGATTCAATGTCGTCTGTTTTGTTGTGAGTGATTTCGTCATTTCAACTCGAAATCATTGAAATGTTTTTTGTCAATAAAAATGCTAATGATATTAACCAAAAAAAATGGAACCAATCTAATAGTAAAATTATCATATATTTCACACAATATCAATAAACAATTTCTGTTTTCCTTCGAACATCTGTGATTCCACTGCCACTCATCGTGTCCACAGAGTGGATTATACATTTCCTATCACAGGTAGTAACACTTCTTGAAGACGTAGAATCGTAATATTTCGAAAAAACGTGATAGAGGATACTTAATTTCGAGGCCTTTAGTGCAGTGGACGCTTAGGATTGTATATTTATTAGTCGTTCAAGATATTTCTGCGATTATGCGAATCAGTTATTTGATGTATTTTGAATGTGAGATTCTTCAACGCCCACTTCTTGGACCTGCTCATTGTTATAAATCACGTGAGCTTTGTTTGAGAGGAAGGAAAAATCGAAAAGTCGGGACTTTCCGCATTGGAATGATGATTAGAAAGTCTTGCATTTTTCTGGGTTTGTATCTAACACAATCTCTACAGATCGAAAGTTAATATACATTGTGAAAGGACAAACTTCTGCCATGAGAAAGGGCAATCTAGCAAAGACTATATATTTTTTTATATATGTTTTGCTGTTGGATGGACGATGCGGTATTAACAAAAATTGAAACTTGAAAGAAAGTTTCAGGAGAGGCTTGAAACATATTTTCTCGTCCCTACACAAACGAAATCCTTTCATAGCCGAAATTCAAGGATCAATAAGATCTCACTTTCGACACTTATAACTGTTGAAAGGAAATCTGATGAATTCGCGCATTAGAAACCTGTTTTACTTTTTGGATTGAGGTTGCCTTCACTTAATGGAAATCCATAGTTATCACGCTATAAGGTAGAACACGATTGAATTTCCACAAATTTTATTGTCTTCGCGACAATGTTTCGATACACTGTATCTTTATCAAGCGAAAGTATTTGAACACTAAATTATTCTTTGTTAAAAGCTCCTTTTATACATCAGGGCCTACTCTAATTATTCCTGATTCCTAGAATAATACAACTGATACTGATGATGATTCCTAAACTTATGAACTGATGCTGATTCCTGAAATTATACAACTGATACTAATTCCTAGAATTACAACTGATAATGAATATGATATCTGAACATAGTCACTACTTATTAATTGAAGTTCAACAAAGGGGAACTATTGAGATCCAATTGATCATTTAGCAAACAATTTGAATTTTTCGGTTTATTGATTTCCAAAAATTCTAAATAATTAAGTCTAATGCTCTCATTTTCAACATGCAGAATTTCGAAATTTTTATCGAAGTCATGGCCTTCCTCCAGAATGTGATTGGCATATGATGAATGATTTGTTTTCTTTTCATAATTCATACGATGTTCACATATGCAGCTTTTGAATGGTCAACCTGTCTGGCCAATATATACTTTGGAGCAAGATCCACAATTCAATTTATAAACTCCCGATTTCTCATCAATGAGTTAAAATTCGAAATTCAGGACCTGCTACGGAAAAAATAGCTTCATTTTTGCATAAACAAAATTTAAGAGTAGCATATAGAACAGATAACACGTTGGGAAGGTTCATCAAGAATAACAAAGATAAAACAAAACATCATGAATTCGGGAGTTTATAAATTGAATTGTGGATCTTGCTCCAAAGTATATATTGGCCAGACAGGTAGACCATTCAAAAGCTGCATACGGGAACATCGTATGAATTATGAAAAGAAAACAAATAATTCATCATATGCCAATCACATTCTGGAGGAAGGCCATGACTTCGATAAAAATTTCGAAATTCTGCATGTTGAAAATAAGGGCATTAGACTTAATTATTTGGAATTTTCGGAAATCAATAAACTGAAAAATTCAAATTGTTTGCTGAATGATCAACTGGATCTCAATAGTTCCCCTTTGTTGAACTTATTCAATTATTAAGTAGTAACTATGTTCAGATATCATAATCATTATCAGTTGTAATTCTAGGAATCAGTATCAGTTGTATAATTTCAGGAATCAGCATCAGTTCATAAGTTTAGGAATCATCATCAGTATCAGTTGTATTATTCTAAGAATCAGGGATAATTAGAGTAGGCCCTGATGTATTTAAGGAGCTTTTAAAGAATAATTTAGTGTTTAAATACATTCGCTTGATAAAGATACAGTGTATCGAAACATGTCGCGAAGACAATAAATTTTGTGGAAATTCAATCGTGTTCTACCTTATAGCGTAATAACCTGTTTTACCATTCGAAATATCCTCTTCGATGTAGATATGAGCTTTTTTCATTCAGATTCTGATGAATGAGCGTGTGGCACTGAAACCGTCTAAAAAAACATTTGCCGAAAACGTGCACCAGACATTCAGTTCAAAGTCGAAGTACTTTCTTCACGGTATTACCTTTCGAAAGACGAAGGAAAAATAAAAATCCAGAAGTTTGATGGGATGGAGCAACTGTTAGACGCGTCTTATTTCTCGAGAATTTTTGTTAACGCCAAAACGACGGTAACGGATTACAGATCCACTTTGATGTCAAGATATCATTCAAACAAGTGGTATTCAATCGCTGGCGGAAAATCCAAATCCGGAAACGAGATCTGAGTATGTTTACACAAGGAACAGGTGTATTGCAACAATTGAATCTGCTGAAGAAGCACATAATCAAATAATTCGTTCAAGACTTGTTAATGTCTAATCAGTAATCGCTCATTTTAGTCATTTGCTGAAGCTGTCGCTAAAAACTTCACTACTAGTTCATTCACCCCTTCAACCTAAGGGGATCGATCACAAGCCACCACTTCCCAACAGAAAGCGAATATATTTGCTAATATAATTGCTGGAAATTGTACAATGGACTCATCAGGGAAATATCCTTCGACACCAGTACTTTGCGAATTAGTCAACCTTTCGTATAACTTAAGATTTTGCTTGAGTCATGGAGAACAGCAAGAGTTCAGCCAGTTCCTAAAAAAGGGGAACAAATGTTACCTTATGATTCATTGCTTTCTATCATTTTCAAAGCCATGGAAGAAGCAATCAATGTAGTATTGAAAGACCTTTCAGATGAAGTATCACAACACATATATTTACATTTAAAAATTAAAAAATACCGATTACGTCACCACGTCAAAACCAGTGACATAACCTCTTTAAAAAACACATACAGAAATCGAAATTTAAAAACAAAAATCGACCTCTTTCAGGATTTCTGTCAAAAGCACAATGCTTGCGAAATATTGAATTTGTTCCATAATTTAGTCGCGCACTGTGTATATATATATATATATATATATATATATATATATATATATATATATATATATATATACATATACCGAAGGCATCAGTTGGTAGAAAAAACCGGAAAAGTGGAAGAACGCCTTAACTTCGTATAATAGAACCATTTTAACGAGTTAACCAATAGTTGATGGTTCATCTCTATATTTATATATATATATATATATATATATATATATATATATATATATATATATATATATATATATATATATATATATATACATATATATATAATAATAATATTTATTCAATCATTTCATTACAATAAAAATAAGGTATAGATACATTTCGTGAATAAATATCAGGTATTTCAAAATGACTGCGCTTTTTTGTTATCAATTTCTGTAAGTGTAAGTATTAGTATTGTATGTTGAGGTTCACTTTAGCCAAAAGCTAGACTGTGTTCCTAAACACGGGAGATTTGGTCATTTTGAAATATTAAATACACGTAAAATTGAAGTAAAAAGATATAAAGTTACAGTCATAATATATAAAAATTTGAAACTAATTGAAAACATATGTAGTCTATAATATACAATAACTGACACAAATAATACAGAATTTCTTGTGTGAAATATGACTAAAACATTGACTAGATAGAAAACAGCATTACTTAGGTGATGAATACTTTTTTTTTATTCTATGATAGTATATATTCATTTGATGTTAGAAGCCAATATGTGATTTTTTCTTGAGGTGTCTGTTGCTAATTCCCATTTTTAGTTTCATTGGTGAGCGATTGTATAAATTCTGGCCCACATATATAAAACATCGCTGTCCGATAGACCTTTGAGACTCAGGGAGAACTACATTTGCATTTTTTCGAAATCTTGTTGGATAAGTATGTGGTATATTCATATTTATCAAATTATTTTTTAACAAATAGATTATAGCAGATTTATAAAATAGCTGTCTGATATTCAGTAATTTCGAGTTTTGGAAAAGCAAATTTGATGGAAATTGTTGGTTAAGATTCAATATTATTTTAATGATTTTTTTCTGCATTATTTCTAAAGGTTTTAGATTATTAGAATATGCGCCACCCCATTCGATTATTCCATAGGTTAAGAGGAATTGAACCAAACTGAAATACATATTTTTGAGGTATTTTTTGTCTAGTATATGGGTCATAAGTTTGAATAAATATAGTAACGATCTCACTTGTTTTGGTCAGGTTCTAAATTTGAAGATTCCATTTCAAGTTATTATCAATAATGATACCTAGGTATTGTGTGCTGGTTACAGCATCGATCTGATATGTATGATTTCTAAAAGGTAGATATAGGTCTAATTGTGCGGTATCTGGTATTCCATTTTTATAATTTGAAAAGGGTAGATAAACGGTTTTCTTTATATTTATGGTGGGGAGATTCTCATCGAGCCATTCAATCATTTTTTCCAACTCTAGTTTTAGCATATTTTCTACTTCCTCCCATGAGTTTTCATCTTAAAATAGCACAGTATCGTCGGCAAAGGAGATAATAGTTCCATGGCAATTCAACGTTAAGAGTTCATTCACATAAATTATAAATAATATTGGGCCTAATACTGTTCCTTGAGGTGTTCCAAATGTTATCTCTCTTTGGTTACTGATTGTGTTATCAATTTTAACCACTTGTTTCCTTTCATTCAAGTCGTTCTGAAGAAGTGTGAGGGTGCGGGGCGACGAATACCGTTATCATTTAGTTTTGACAACAGCCTGCTATGACTTATGGTATCGAAAGCTTTTGCTAGATCGATAAATATTCCAGCACACGGCGTGCTGCCATCCAAACTGGTATAAATTTCATTTACAAGTAATGCAATAGTATCACTGGCCGATTTCCCATTTCCAAATTCAAATTGGAATTCAGATAGGAGTTTATTTTTTTCCAGAAAGTTCACCAACCTTTGTTTTAGAGCCTTTTAAAAAATTTTACTCAGAATGGATATGACACTTATAGGACAATAGTTTTTTGGATCGTTTCGATTTCCATTTTCGAAAATTGATTTGATTACAGCGATTTTGAATTGAGTTGGGCATTCTCCTTTACAGATCATAAGATTTATAAGGTGGCATAACGGTTTCGCAATAATTTCAGTTATTTCTTTGGGTGCTGAAGTTGAGATATTGTCAAATCCTGGTGTTGAGTTATTTTTCAAAGAATGAATAATATTTTTTATCTCAGTTTCAGTGACGGGCTCCAGATATATCGAGTTCGAAGTGGTATTGGTAACTTTTTTTGAATATGTCTGTTTATTTACGAGCTTGATATCGTTTGCCATGTTCTCTCCCACAGTCGCATAATGTTTGTTGAATATTTCAACGATATTAGTAATGTTTTTTTCTATTTCATTATGTTCATTCAGTATTTCAGTTATTTCATTATCATCTTTCTTTACATTCCTGTTACTATACTCATTGACTGTTTGCCATATTTTTTTCTATAGTAATTTTTTTTCAGTTTCGTTGTCATTTTAACAATTTTGTTTCTATAGCTTTTATATTTGTTGTTTGAGTCTATGTCTTTATTTTTCTTGAATATTTTGAATAGTTTATTCCTTTCTTTCATTGATGTTATTAGACATTTTGTTATCCAAGGTTTTTTTTGTGTTTTTCCACTATCGTTTTGGTAATTGCACTTTCATCAATTTTTTTTCTTGATAATTTTGAATATTTGATCTGCAATTTGTTGAATATCGTCATTATTGTAGGTCTCTTCGAAAGTTTCTTGCTGTATCATGGTTTTGAGTTTTTTGTAGTCTATATATTTGTTAACAATTATACGACTTGGTTTTCGAGTCAAAATATTTTATTTAGGTCTAATCGGGAAATGGTCAGTTATCTTTGAATGAAGTATCATTGGATTCAGGGAATTCTCGGCGATATATTTACTTTTGAAAAATATATGGTCTATACAAGATGATGAATCATTTTCTATTCTTTTTGGTTTATTTATCATTGATATGAATCCATTTTCGTATAAATTATTCAAGTATTCATGTATTTCAATGGTGTCAGTAAGTAGGTTCATATTTATATCACCAATGAAAATTTCCGTGTCGTTTTTTGCAATTATTTTAAGATAATTTGATAGGTCATCTATAAAGTCGGCTATGTCGATCGTGTGAGGTCTGTATAAAGCAGTTATGGAGGTATTTTTATTATCAATTTTCATTGTCAATCTTTTCATCTTTACTCCTGCTATTGTATGTATTGTGGATTCAATTTGAAAATTATTTTTAACGTAGACAAGGACTCCATCATTTTGGTTGATTTCTCCTCTATTATAAATTTTTCTATAGTTTTTGAGGTTGAATAAAAATAAATTGGAGTTGTTGATCTTCCATGTTTCCGTGAGAATGATCACATCAAATTGATTTTCAACTTCGTCCAACAGAATTTCGAGTTGAGTGAAGTTTTTTGTACACTCCGTATATTAGTATGGAAAACCGTGAATGTTTTTTGAAAGTCTATATATATATATATATATATATATATATATATATATATATATATATATATATATATATATATATATATATATATATAAAGTCTCATTTGCCATCTTCTAGGTGATGATTGAGTTTCGTCCTCCGAACTCGAGTTCGAAATATTGGACTGCTCGAAAAGACAAAGATTTTACAAATTTCTTAGTATTCTCATACTACCATAGACTACAGGACTTACACGGGTGTTCGAAAAAAAGGTTGATGAAAGTCGGCTTATGAAACTTTATGAATTAACAAGATTGTAACAAGAAATGCATCAGCCAGAGTCGACGAGCTATAAAACCCCCTTGGAGTTGTTGATCTTCCATGTTTCCGTGAGAATGATCACATCAAATTGATTTTCAACTTCGTCCAACAGAATTTCGAGTTGAGTGAAGTTTTTTGTACACTCCGTATATTAGTATGGAAAACCGTGAATGATTTTTGGAAGTCTATATATATATATATATATAATAACATTATCCACACATAAAATGCGGAATGGTAGAAAAGCCCAGAGTCGACTAGCATGCTCCGGACAGTGATCATAGAATTAGAGAAAACAATCTGATAATGATACGAGACTGCTCCTTTCATTCAAAAATCTACAAATAGCAAAATATAAAAATTATATGATTGCCGACAGAGGGCCTATTTCATTGATCCCGCTATTTAGTTCAATTCTTCATAAATTGATACGAGAGTTCTCGCTTATTTTTATTTTTCCGCTCACTTCCTGTTTCATCGTACACGGCTTCGGTTTTGAATTTTCAAATAGAACACGCTGAAAGTTTTAACATTTTTTTTCATGGGATATGATATTTTCGAAAATTCTCATACCTGGGGGCAATTTTTCAAATTTACTTTCGATATTGCATCTGGATGACCATGATCTGACGAAAACTAATCTCAGGTTATGTCAGAAAATTACTATCTGAATATTTTACTGACTAGTCTAATAGAATAGGAGAGGGGGAATTGGCCAAATCACATCTTCGTGTTCAACTTTCATTTTTAAGGTGGCGAGAATTTTTTGACAAGTACTTTTCGAGAGATCAGGTTGAAAATCAAAACATAAATCAATTATAACTGAGGAGAATACCGGAAAATGTTTCAGTTACTGGCGTCAAGTGTGGATAATTATTTAGTATTGTTAAGTGTGCTACGGAAAGACATGATAAATAATGTTCTCAATTTCTCAACATATGGAAGATACTGGTGGGGTGGATGTTGCCGATTTGGACTCTGAGCATGCAACCCATCAGCATTCCTTGATTACCTGGATGACCTGATTGGAATTCCCCAAATATCACTGACATATCGACATTTTCCCTCAGATTATACATAATTTCGGAAACAACAAACTGAGTGTACTGTTCAGGATATCATACATCATGGCAATCCATGGTGTAAATCAACATGAATTATGATCCAATGTTCTCCTTGGAAATATTAATTTCATAATCCCATTTTCGAATTCTCAATTCAATCGAAAATGAATATCTGTGAATTCGTCAGAGAATTATTCTTCAGACAAATGCCGGTGAGAAAGTGATCGCCATTTGATATGATAGCTACCCAGATAGCACAATGACCTATTTGGGACCAATGAGGGGCAACGTTAAATCGTCCGTAGGATACCGGTGGGCGTCCCAATCGTGTCACCAGCAAGCGGAAATGTTACCAAATTCCTACTTCCTAGGACGTCCCCAAGATGTCCTGCACAAATCATCAATATGAAACGGGTACTATACGGGGTATGTTGGGGATCAAATTATGATGTTTTCAGGAGATCCTGTATACGTCAAAAGCATATAAAGAGGATCTTGTCAGGTTAAGCTCCCGGTCATTTTCTCTATAAATATGATGTCCTGTGAATATCCTGTAATATATTGTTCATATTTTCACCTCTTTTGGCCTCTATACAGGAAATACTGTGAAATGAAAGGAAACATTGACAAATGAACAGAAGTTTATTCATTACTAATATTCTACAAGTCAAACAAAGACCCGACAACTCATTCTATCATATTGATATAACACATAATACGACAACACAAATAAAAATTCTGAGAAAATACAAAAAACTTGGGATACAAGAATAAATCTATTATTATATCACAATGAAAAAATGAAATGAATCCCAACTATCCACTGAAATCTTCTCTTTTTATCTATCCTTTCTTTGGCATGACGCATAGCCAGCTCTCAATTGTACCCTCCAACGAGGCTTCTGTTTGACTTTTCAGAGATGGTTTTTCCCCATGCTCTCTGAAATCAGAATATTCAGAGTTTAGAATGGAAAGCAAGTTATTGGAATTTGATAAGATTTTTCGTGAAACAATGATGATAACTCCAAATTATCAGAGTCTTTGAAATAAAAATTATCATAGCCCTCATCATAGGACATATCCATCTGGTCATTCGGTGCAAATGATTTATTCCTATGTTCACTTTGAAATAAAGGATAATCGGTATCCATTAAATAATTGAATGCTCTCAATTCATTGTGATTGTCAATATAATGTCGGGATTCTCTATTGATATTTGAGGTCGATTCAAAGTCGTCATTCATGATATTATCAAGCTCCAAAAGTTCCTCGTTTGATTCTTATAAGACATGCTTTATCACATTTTCTTTTGGACATATTGATTCAAACTAATTTAACTTACCTGGAAATATGATAATTAACCTCTGCCCGCTGCTCTGCAAGTTTCTTTGTTTCTTATAGTTCAATTAACTCAACACATCTACAAACTGAGTACATACTACTACAAACACAAACAACGGAACCAACGCCATTTTTCACTCCATAGGCGTTTTCTGGCGCTCTTGTATTTAAAACGTATTCGTCGCCCCATCTCTCTCTTACTACCTGGCTAGCCGTAAGTGAGAGAGAAGAAGACAGACGAATAAGTTTCAAATACATGAGCGCCAGAAAACACCTCATGTTATGCGAACTGTCAAATTCAACGCTAAACACAGACAAAGTTAGTGTAAATGAGCTGAAGCGTTCGGTTGTCATCGGATGAAATTTGTAATGGATGATTCATATCGAATTTCCAACCGATAAAAACCGAACATGATAGCTCGTTTACTTGGGGGTTGCAGGAAATATCTGGTGTTGGTGTTGAAGAGAGTGTAAAGTTGTAGAGTTCGTTTTGAGTTGTATGATTGTTTGAACTTTCATCACAAAAGTCTTCGGATTCATAATATAAATGAGATCAAAACTGAATAATTTTCATCACCATAGAGGGAGATAATGTAGTCCTATGATTAACTCAGGATACGCCGAGGACAAGATGAGGATATTTTTAATGGTATTTTTTATACACTGGACTCGGAATACGTGAGTGAATCCTGAGGACGTAACTCGGGATCTCAACTGGATATCAAATGAATATATCCTGTGGACTGACTGGCATCGACCTTGGGAAAGGGTGGGGGTCAGTATGCCAGGATGTTCTGCGGTGCTACGGACATTTAGGGGATGATTTATGAGAACTCTTGATAAAAAATGAATGATGGAATTGGGATATCCCGAAGAAAATGTGTGCTATCTGGGTAGACACCAAAATTTAATTTCTGACATCTCGTCTGAGTCCTATTTCTCATAGCCCACTGGAACTTTGCGATTGTAATTTTCTGACATCGCCTGGAGTTTTCAAATTAGCGTATTCTGATTATGACCACCTAGAAGCAGTATCGAAGGTGACTATAAAAAAATGATGTAAGCTCAAAAGCTCAAAAAATCTCACATGCTGATCCAGAATCGTCTCAGGGATCGAAAAATGTGGAAAGATACAGGGTGTTCCATTTAGGCATTCATATTGAGCCATCACCGGTGAAATCGGAGGTGAGCGGAGAGTGAAGAATAGATGAAAACTCGTTTCTTCACGTATAATTCATCTGAACCAAATCTCATTTCGATACACCTGATATTCTAAAAGTTATACTTGTTATAAATTCATTGACACCCGGTAACGGTAAATGGTAAAATTCCCATCGACTCGGTTTGGCAGTACCTACTTGAAAGTTACTATAATGATTGAAGTATACAGAAAATATTCTGGATAGTGATAAGTATAGATCAACGGAATATAAGAAACCCAAGAAATAACAATTTCCAAATTTAATGACCAGGATTATGTTGAACCTTGACCGAATAATTTCTTCTTTTCAACTTGTTCCACATTGATATTTGATTCTTATTTTCAGGATAAAATGGATCCTTCACAACAGCCAGAGAACGTAGTTTTGATGGGTTGGTGCGTTCCAGCATCATGTACCGCCAAAGAACTTCAAACTTATCTGAACAAATACCTTTCAGAAGTTGACTTTCATATGAAAGAAAAGAATGTTTCATATGAGGCTATGATTGATGGAAATAGTTGCCAAGAAAATGGGGAGAAATCACAATTTGATCAGGCTGATATTTCATTCGGGTAAGATCTTCATGATTTCCAAGTCAATGTCGAATTGAATTCCTCCGCCAAGTATCCGGAAAAAATATCAGCAATCGAAATGTAAAGTATAATCGGCGTTTATATCCCGTTTGCACCAAGTTCAATCGGTTAGACAGTGTGCTTCATATCCATGATTTTCGAAATTTCGCATAGAATAATGACTTGAGTGTATAATAATTATGAAAAATTGTATCGAAATGATTTTTTAGATAGGTTTTTCTATTATGGAAAAACTGAATGACATGAAAAACTAGATGGCTTTATATGTGATAGTAATTTTTGAATAGCATTGGGATAATTCTTGTTTTTGTCTCTATCTTTCTAATTCAGAATGGCCCTCTTGTTGTTCTCCTCCTGTTTCTGTTATTTCAATTCCTGGCTTCTTATCGTTTTGTACGAACTACGGCTCGTGATATTTCGGATAATATTGAAGAGTTCCAGTTGCTCTACTAGCTTCAAATCACCTAGTGAAAAATCAATGACGTCAGTGGTATTGACGTCACTTATCGATATAAAAAATTCAATGTAGCAGCCTATGTTTCATGGCATTCCTGTTATCAATGTTCTGGGTTCAGTTGGTTGCTACTATATTTCCGTGTCGACAGTGAACCGTGTGAAACTACTTGGGATTTCCAAGAGGAATGAAAACTTCATCGACGAACTCGTTGACTTCAACTAAAAATATTCTGATTCTCTTTTTCAGATCTTTATATGTTATCACAGTAATGTAATGTACACATTCTCACGCCATTTTGAGGATTTGCCATGCCCACTCATGTTTACAATTTCTTGTACGACGTGCTCTAACTGAAAACAACGAGAATTGTTCTCCATTCTGTACTATGACATATCGGTGTTCAGAATTCGGCAAGGAAGATACTTATAGAGATAACTGCATAGAGTTTCAGAGAAAGACAGGGTATCACTGTTCCTAATAGATACCGAACACTTTCCTGCAATAAGTTAACTACACCAGTTAGAAACGGCGGGTTATTTGGCACTACTTTTCTTCATCAAGGTTTGGAGTGGAGTCATGGAGTTAATTATTTTGATTTGAGCGTCAGCAACTGCTTCGCTTTCTATTTTGTTGAAACTTACGTTACTTCTAGCTATATCTCTTCAAATTTATTTCATGTAATGCCTGTCTGAACTTCTGATGAAGCGAAAGATGTATCTGAAGCTGTATCCCAAACAATGACATCTTCTAAAATATACATTTTCCTGGTGCCCTCGAGTAAAGCTTCTTGAATCTTCAGTGTTTAGCATCATGAGCAACTTTATCCTCATATGCGGTATAAGATATTTCACCATTTTGAAGAGAGACTAACTGAATTTTTCAAAAATCACTCATTCTCCTAGTGAATATCCCTGATGAAATAAACGTAACGCATATTCAGAACCTTATGGAACTGGCTTCTGTAAATGCTCCTCATGATTTTTAGCAGATATGCCTCTTCTTCAAATCGACAGTTACAACTATAAAACTGCGATGAGAGATTCGATTGTTGAAGCATGGTTAGATAATGAAGACTATTTCCTACACAAAATCCTTTTCTCGAAATTGCGAGAAGAACTAGATCATAATAATAGTCATCTCATAGAACTCAGCTCACATCTTCATATCACAATACCCTAACCGCATCAAAAACTCACAAGATCATCATCGAAAACATCAAGGATTCCCATCTAGATCATTCGCACTATTGCTCAGCTACTCGTAATCAGTTGTCATTTTTTCATGCTGAATACAGCAAGACACAAAATCGTTCCTCTACAAATATGCACGGTATCTAAGCAAAAACAGTTCTTGAATCTTTGTCACATCCTTTTTGAATGTCCAATATAGCACGATAATATCTCAACTCTATTATTTTTGGAAATATTGTTTTATTAGTAGATTTTTTCAATGAAATCGTTCACGGCATTATATGTTTCAATTTCATTTGGAATACTCCACAAAATTGCGTTGTCTTTCCTTTGAAGTTTTCTGGGTTTTTTAACCTTCCACAGAAAACTACGTAGAAATACGTGCACTACGAAATAATGTATTTTACATGCGTTATCTGTATTGAATGAGTTGACTGTTACCTCCTTCATCTTCTTTCGTAAAATTTGCGCTATGAAATGTATCTTCTAGAAGAAATGAAAATATTGAATTGAATCGATTAATAGGGCATATGCCTTCACCTATTATACCAGAAGCAGTAACTGGAAAAGTGCCTTCTAATAATAAACTCAACATTTGGTTGAATCAAAAATCATTTATAAGCTGCCATATGAACTTCAATTTCAAAATTAGTTGGATAATGTCAAGAAAATTGAAATATTATTCCTGTGAAATAGATGATGCCCAATAATTTGCTGACGATGAAATATAATAATTTTGAACATTTCTGCAGGTTGATAGCAATAATCATAGCTTTGGTTGTGTTCCTGTCTACCCTCTATGACATCCTCAGAGATTCCACGATAGATAAATTGGGACCAAGTGAGTTGGAGAAAATTTGTTCACTATAATTATCTAACCTTTTGTTTGGTTCCAGATTCACAGACCTCAAAACTAATGCTAGCATTCTCGCTCAAAAAAAATTACCAGAAATTATCTCATGGTGACTCAAATTCAGCCTTATCAATCTTATACGGTATGAGGGTAATATGTATTTGTATGATCATCATGGACCACAGATTTGGAACTCACTTGGCTTCAGGAATACTCAATTTCAATATAGTGGAAGAGGTGAGTAGAAGTATATTAACAATGGGTTTTAACAACCAATTTGGTTCACTTCAAGCTACGTTCTTTCATCGGTAGTGGCGCCTTTTTCATGCTACTGGCCTCTACTTGATGAAACAAAAAGGATACAGATGCAGTTATATCGAATCGCCTCGCCCACCGGGCCCTGGAAAACTCATTACGCTTTTCAATGCCTTATTGAATAATATCGCAAATGAATATGTCATTGAAAGTATATCGAAACGAAACGACAGATGGGAACATGATGAAATCAACAGGAAATTGGTAGATATTCAAATATATCGTCATCGGATCCAGACAGTATATGGTTTTGCAGAAAAATATCTTGTGGTTTGCTAACGAACATCAAAAGATAAAGGATTGTTCGTGTGTTTTTCAAATGGCAAATGATAGCGGTTAGTGCCATTTTTTGCTCGGAAAAGGAAGCATAGCTAAAGGATATTCTTCGGCAACCGAAATTTGATGAGGATATAAGAATACATCAAATATGAGATCGAGGGCTATATTGCTACAGGAAGTATATTTTCAGTAGTAGTGAGGTGAAAACTGAATCATGTGTCGTAACAATCGAAGAGCATTCTCTCTTTTTCACAATGAGAAAGACATATGTCAACCAAAATTTGATACGGATATGAAAATACATGTGTTGAAAGAAGAGATCAGAATTGATATGAGAAGTTTATATTCCAGTAGAAGCATAGTAAAAATTGAATCATTTCATATAACAACAAAGAGACTGCCCCAGATGCCTCAGATTGGGGCTTGATAATTCTGATAATCCTAGCAATCCCCTTGTTGGATCCAAAAATCATGTCGAAGTAGACACGAGCTACCTGTCGGTACTTCAGATGAAATTATCTGAAAATTTTGATTTATTGAAAGTACTAGTTCAATCACCTGAGTTATATTTTCTATCCAGTTGAAAAGAAATTAATACAGTACGGTATGTGACAAACAGACTGAAATTGGACGATTGCAATTCGGTGTTTCTACAGCTCCTTGAATATTGCAACATTTTATTGACTCCAGACTAGCAAGCATTCCGGGGGTATTGCCATATTCTGATGTTTTTTTAGCCGCTGGAACTCTGGAAGAATTAGACAATCGACTCAAATCTGTAATCAACAGATTCGAGGATGATGGGCTACGTGTCGGGACAGATGAATGCCAATTCTTAGTAGAAGAACTCGGATTTTTCTGTTTCATTGTGACTAAAGATGGAATGAAGCCTTCTGATTCGACGGTTAGAGCAATTAGAGAAGCACCTTCTCCAAAATCAAAGCAAGAGTTTCAAAATTCACTCGGAATTCTCATTTTTTCACCTATTTCTGGAAAATAAAGCCACTGTTGCTGAACCTTCACATAGATTGCTCGTCAGAGGCGAAAGAGTCTTTCCCGGTAGTACTGAATCCAGACATTTTGAAACAGGAGATTCTGTGTTCTTACGAAATTATGAGGTTGGTTCGAAAAGGAGTCCAGCTTTCCGGAAAAAATTGAGTTCTCATTTGTCTGATACTGATCAATTGACATTTTGATTGAATTCAGTTCCATGAATACCAAACGCAGCCATCGGTATAATGATATTGACAACATGTATATTTTTATGAGGAGAACGAAGATTAGGTAATTTTTTTTACTTCTCGCTCTATTCGATTTGAGTTCCGAGAGCTTGATATACAAACTGAGCGGGAAATAGTGACTCACCGGTCGCGCCATATGGGAAGAAGAAGTTTTAGACCCCTTTCCTATTGTGATTGATTCAAACATGTATGTATGATATACACATACCCATCAACAGAGAGTGATTTTTAATTTCTTTGATCTCACTTTCCACTCAAAAATTTGTACTACCTCTTTTCGATTCCGAGCAAGCAGAACCAAAAAATTGTTTCTGAAACTTCGTTCTATAAACGAAAATTGTCGTATTGACTATTTATAAGCGAAAGATTGCTGTTTCTCTATCTGTATCTGTAGAGTAGGGAGGGTGGGTATAGACCCACAGCACTTAGGCCACAATATGGCCCATTGTACATCCTCCCAAGGAGTCGCCCTCCTAGGACATTGATCAACCTGCCTTATCCAGGAAGGAGGACAGGTCTCCAAGGGACATCTCCCTAATATCGGCAGGTGTAGGCCAAGACTCACCGAACACACACTCTCTTATCGACGATAGCTCCAGACATTCATATAAGACATGCCTGACAGTATCATCTTCCTGTTCACACATCCTGCATAGAGGTGTGTCCACTAGCCCCATAATATGGAGGTGTTTCTTTAGTTGACAGTGTCCAGTCAGAAATCCCACTGTTGAACGTATGTTCTTCCTGGTCATCGCCAAATATTTTTTCGGATCCAGCTTCTCAGGGTCGCCCAAGGTGATCCTGGCAAAACTGCATCCTTTGGTTTCATCCCATCTCTTGAGGGATTGAGTGTGGGTGTAACGTTTGGCTAGTTCCGCAATTGTCGAAGTCGTCAGGCCATGGGTGTCACCTGGTCCCAAAATTTTCAGTCCAGCCGCCATCCTGGCCAAAGAGTCAGCAATGCGGTTACCTTTGCTCCTCTCGTGCCCTTTCACCCACCTTAGTACGATATTATCATCTACCGAGGCGTTAGCTAAATTTTGGTGGCACTCTAGTGCTAACCTTGAGATAAAAAGTTGTCTATTCAAGGTTAGTAGTGCTTGTCGGTGCAGATTATTATGTTTTTGCCAGAGATTCCTTTTCTGGTTAGCTCTTTTGTGGCGATTGAGATACCAGCCAGTTCTGTTTGAACCACGCTGGTATTTTTTCCCATTCCCCACCTAATCCTTAGGCTAAGTGATCTGGAGTAAACTCCACATCCTGATCCTTCCTTGGTTTTTGAGCCGTCTGTGTATATGCGTATTGCATTTGCAGCATCCGCCTTAGTGTTCTGCTTTATTTGTATTTTTTATTAAACACAAAACTGGGTTCAATTGCGTCACCGGCTGCCTGTAGCAGAGGCACCGTAGTGAGTGCCTCCCTCCACAGGCCCCGCTTAAGTTGACCCTTTCTCACCTCGGGGTTTACACCAGCCGTGCGCAATCGTAGCATGACCATTAGCGCAACCTCCTTGACGTGCAGGTCCAGAGGTGTCAGACCAGTAACTAATTCCATAGCCGCGGTTGGTGTTGTTCTCATGGCTCCTGTGATGCTTAGACAAGCCATTCGCTGTATTTGATATAGTTTTTGAATGGCCGTTGTTTGTAGAGTTTTCGGTCCCCATGCAATGGCTCCGTACGTTAGCATAGGTCTTATTATTGCAGCGTAGATCCAGGTGACTACACGGGGCGAGAGGCCCCATGTGCGTCCCACTGTCCGCCGACACTGCTCATAGGCCACATATGCTCTTTTTGCTCTGCTCTGAATGTGCGAGTTCCATGTTAACTTCCTGTCGAGGGTAATACCGAGGTATTCCACCTCTTCAGGGAAGTTTAGTTTGCTTTCGAAGATTTCGGGGGGTTTCAAGCCCGATAAGCTTCTTTTCCTAGTGAAAAGGACCATCTCCGTCTTCTTGGTCCTTACACCATGTTTCTATCAATTTGAGACCATCCTGCGCTCTACGCACAGTGTGTTCGAAAATTTGCCGGTCTGCAAGATAACTATGTCATCTGCATATGCAATTGTGTAGAAACCATCACTGTTGAGGTGATTAATCAGGGTATCCAGGACTATGTTTCAAAGAAGGGGTGATAAGACCCCTCCCTGCGGACATCCCCTCATGACCAGTCCTCTCACAGTGATGTCTTCTACATTTATACTTATTGCTCCACTAGAGAGCATCTTGAGTATCCATTCTCCTACTACCAGGGGTATATTCCTAAAGTTAAGTTGCTGGGTGATTGTTGGGAAGGTCGTTTTATCAAACGCTCCTCCGATATCTATGAATATACCCAGGGTGGATTCTTTATTATCCAATGATCTCTCGATTCTGCCAACCACTTGGTGAAGGGCCGAATCAGTGGACCTTCCCGAAGTATATGCATGCTGATATGGATGAAGTGGATTGTGAACTAAGACTTCATCGCTTATATACCGCTCGCACAGCCTCTCCATTGTTTTCAAAAAGAACGATGTGAGACTAATTGGTCGGAATGCTTTTGGTGAGGTGTAGTCCATCCTTCCTGGTTTAGGTATAAACACCACTCGTACTTCTCTCCACTTACTGGGAACATACCTCAGAGCTAATGAGGCTCTGAATATTCCGACCAGGTGCGGCATAAGAATATCCAATCCCCATTGTAGTAGGGCTGGTCTTATACCGTCAGGTCCTGGTTCTTTGAAGGGGGAAAACCCCGATATGGCCCACCTTACCTTGTCCTCATCAATTATAGTGCTAGCGAATTGCCAGTCGCATTGTGAGGGTGTTATTGGTACTTCCGTTCGGTTCGTCGTTCCTGGAAAGACAGAACCAGGGAAGTGAGTTTCCATAAGAATCTCGGCGCTCTCTTGGAGGTTGGCGGCTTTGTCGCCATTTTTCCTTGTCAGGATGCCGATACTCTTATGGTAGTCGCTTGAGAGTGCCTTCTGTAGCCTTGAGACTTGCGGGAAATCTTCGATTGCCTCACAATAGGCTCTCCAGGCTTCTCTTTGCTTTTTTCTGCAGACTTTTTTGAACTCTCTGAGGTTGGCTTTATATATTTTCCTAATCGAGATGGTAAAAATATTCCAGGTATAAGTTGTATGAGGCATTAATGTAAATTATCGAAAATAAATACCAATATGCAGGATGTCCAATAAATGTGTGACTGGTGATACTTTTTTTACCGAATCACCACATGCATTTTTTCAACTCTAATGAATTTCTTCAGAGGAGAATTTTTCAAATATATGGGAGGGAATGGACCCATCCAGTAGCCGGCGAGGTCACCAGACCCAAGGCTTCTCCATTATATTTTTGAGGACGGAGTGAAGGGAGGGTCTATCGGAAGAAATCAGTGATACCAGAAGACGGAAAATAGGATTATGAGAGTTACTTATTTCTTCATAGGATCAATTAAGTTTGGATGACAATTGTGGAATTAATAATTTTTTGTCTTTATGGTGGTGAAAAAGTTCGTCAATGAGAAATACTGAGTTTTATATACTAGCTTCTGAATGAATACATTTTCTGACATGAATTTCATCATACCTCCCGACCATCATATATGAGTATATATAACTATATATTTTTGAAGAAACTTTTCCGAAGTAATTCAATGGTGTACATATATAGTCAAATTTTGGAACTGAGCTTCCACTGCTCTTTACAATTGTTCTAAAATTGTTCGTTTTCGTTAATCAGCTGACGAACGCCAACCCTCAGAAGTCGAAACTTGTGCGAGCAATGGATCAACGAGGCCTTACCTTTTAACGTGCGATTACCCAGCACGGTGGCCTGGCGAGGATTCGAACCCCGGCCTTCCGCTTGATAGGCAGATATGCTAACCACTACACTACCGAGACCACATTGAATTACATTCATTATGATATCTAGGGTTCTGAATATATTAGGGTCATTGGCACAATACCATTTTCAAGTGAAGCTGATAGCTATGTTCTACCCTCTAGATAATATCATCTCTATACTCCAGATACATCCATTCTTTCTTGTAGTTGAAAATACTCTTTCCAAAGCTTCACTTTTCACGAGTATGTGAATCAAATTACTGGTGAAATGAAATTACTGACGAAATCGGTATGATTTACTTCAAAAGTTCCTTTTTGCATTGATAGTAGTAGTAGTAAACGTGAAATATGGTACTATATACCTAACACCAGCGACTTCGTCCGATGTCCTCCAGCAACTAGGCTTGTTAATAACTCCCTACGTCATACCTCAGGACCAACATGGTTATTTGGGAACCCGTCAACGATGGAACGTGGCAGTGTCATTTCCTAACACGACAGGGAGAAATTCTCAAAGAAAAGACGTTGGAGAATCGAACCCACGACCCTCGGATCGCTAGTCGAATGCGGAACATAGCACCAATTCCCTCGCCGTTGCATTAATGTACGATTGAAAAGGGATATGTTCGAGTAGATCGCAGATTAATAAATGATGTAACTTTGCATCTGTTCGTATAATTGAAAATTCAATCTGATACAATATATTACATAAGTCAAATATTTACGTTTCATCTTTTTTTTTCAGCAATATAGGTCATCCATCGGCAGTTTGTTTTTTCATGGGGACGTTTTTGTTGATTCCTTTTTCATATTGAGTGGATTGTTGGTAACGTATACCTTGTTATCGGCATATGAGAAACGATTCGTGAATCCAGGGATGATAATACTTATGCGATATGTAAGGTAAGTTGAACAGTTGCTTGTATGATTCCGTGAGGTATGTTTTTCTTCGAAGGCAAAATATCATTACAGAGTAGTATAGTTGAACATCTCACAGGTCTTAGTGAGTTGAGTGTGATGAAAGTATGATCATAAAAACAGTCATGAATTGATTTCATCTACCATAAACATGCTTGAAGAGAAATTTCGAAACCATGTCTTCATCATTATAATTCATTATAAATACTTTCATTCTACCACAGCATAAACATCATGCTGTTATTCTACGTATTTCAGTTTGTCTTTTGTTGCTAAAAAATAGTTGATGAATACGTAGAGGAAAAGAGGTTGAATTGGTGGAATATAAGAATGAACAGTTTGTCAACTCAACCTTGATTGAAGTGATTATGACAAACGTCACTGATTTTTCCACTGTTTCAATTTTGTCTCACTGAAAAATAATAGCATGATACTTTCTTATTAGAAAATTTCCAAAAATGGATCATAATGTAAACATTTCTGCAGAAGAAATATCTAGCAGAGATGGGCAATGCTAAATATTATAGAGTCAGCGAAATATCACATTATACAATACATTCAAGAAGGCGCTGCATACCAGAAAATGCATGAACTTCTCGTATTTCTGTGAGACAGGGGATTGACGCAACACCCTTTTATTTCCTAGGTCCCACGTTCAGAGGGCCTTCATAATTAATGTTTCTACCGACGTTTCGTACCTCTGAACTTACTCCAAGATAGCGTGATTTCCGCCATACAGCATTTGGGATGTTACGAGGGCATGAGTTTCTATTTTCAAAGGTACGGTGATGTCGATGCTTGCAACTTAGGCCACTTTACACTGCATGCCTTTTTAGGGATGGATAGTTAACTCTAAAATATGAAAAATAGACAGGTTCTTGGCAGTCGAGCGTGTGCACTTCATGAGAAAAAACGCTTTTTTGTGGTGAATTGTTGTTTTTTTGATTTGCATGCCGTTTCGGATTTCAATAATATATATCATTTCAAGTTATTGACGTAAATGACATGCATGTAGCTACAGGCCAACATACAAAAATTGTGAAAAAATTTAATGAATATAATGTTTTCAATTCAAGCATATATTCGAAAAATTCCGTGACTTTTTCGTGCACGCTGCTTAATAAATGGAAAAACACGAAAATCACCAACAAAAAAAAAACGGTCTTTCCTATGAAGTGCACACGCTTGGCTGCCAGGAACCTGTTTAGTTTTCATATTTTAGGGTTGATTATCAAGCCTTGAAAAGGCATGCAGTGTAAAAAGGGAGAACGTCACCTGTCACCACCTCCTGGTCTATTATAACGATGTCAGACCGCAGACGGTACCAGACGCGCATCTAGGTGCAACCAGATGGAAGCAAGATTTCAATTCGCACCTATTTGAAGTTATTCATTCCGTGCCCTGTGCCATAGAGACGCAAAGTCGTTACCATCTCTATCGAACTCATCTGATAGATCGTCAGTCAATGGATGGCCATATCAGGCAATACATTCAAGCAGCTGGCCCGCACAATGTTCCTGGGGTTGTGAAGGATAATGAGACTTGCCCTTCGTCAATGGTTCATCCAAGATTCCAGGATTTTCTTCACCTTCCCACTAATAACTTCCAGCAGAGGTTTTCAGACGTGATATGAACTCGAGACTGAAGTTGTTGAAGAGATTGAGGTGTTTAGAGCGCAGATTTTCTGTCGATGATATCTTCTGAACTTTGGTCGATGTGGAAGCCAGTAGGAACACCAAACTGTTCCTAGGCCTGCCCCTTCTTCAGAGCCGTGAAGGGTTCACTTATTTGTGGCGCCAACGACTCGAAGCAAAAATTCACAAAAACAAAAACTACGTTTGGCCCAGAGGATTTGGTACGACGGGGTTCCATACGGGAAAATCAAGAAATGAAACCATTGAAACTGATTCATCCTACGAGTTGATTATGAGAGGTTGAATGCCTATGGCAGAATGACCGATACTCGTATTTCCCAGCTTGACTCCCGCCGGAAAATATTTCGAATAGCTCCAGAAGTAGTGTTGTACTTCAGAAAAAGCATGCTGTTTTGAAAGCAGGGGTAGCTGAATGGCACTTACTATACCAAAAGCAAAATCAGACTCATAGAAAGGGGAAATTCAGGAACTGTTCGAAAAACAGTCGGGAAGTACCAAACGGGTAAAACAGAAGCTAATGTTCTACCAGATGACTCACCTGCTACGGGATCCCCAATTATCACAGACTCGATAGAGCACATTCCAATCCCTGATGTCTATCACGAAGATGGCGAATATAAATCTAAATCTCCAATAAATATGATTGATTTGCAACCATCCAGAAAAAAACCTGTATTCAGAAAATATTGACCTCGATACCAGGTATCAGCAATCCCATATGTGTGATGACTTCTGAACATATCGAACATGTTTGGCTAATTATGAAAAGGAATTGCACACCAGAATTTTCCGGACATGGAGGGATTTGAAATCTGCCGATGACAAGCATACTAGCCATTATTCAACAAACGATTGAAAAAAATCTACTTAAATTCATCAAATAATGGATGATGAAATCATTTGAATCCAAATGTTTCTTGAGGTATAAGTCAGAGGAGCAGTACATCCAATTCTGATTTCATCTTCGAAAGTTTACAAAATCAAATGTCTCTTCGATATTCTGTAAACCATAGTTCAACATATCCCTGCTGGTTGACAAGGTAAAAAAAACTCCTCCAAAAGAAGGTAGATTCTAAACTTACCCACGCCGGACATATGAACAATCCGAACCTGATGAATCGTTTTTCTTACATGCAGATTCACACGAAAGGGAAGCCCTGTAATGTTCGAAGAACATCGCGTGAATGAAGGACAGGAAATACGTATTAACATTCACTTTCTGAAGTTTCTGAAGTTTGTGAGCCTCAGGAAAAACCTCTTTTGGCAAGGAGTTCCAAAGCTTAGCTGTTTTATTGGAAAACGATCCCTGAGCAAGAGAGGTTCGACAGGTTTAAAAATTCTGTACTCGTCGAGTCATCCGTGAAGATATCGCCAAGAGGGAAACGATTGCTAACAATTCGGAAAATAGCATCGGCCATGAAAGTATCTAGAGAAGAGAGACAAGTCTCCGACCCTTTTACGATATTCCAATGAAGTGAGCGAGTCTGTGAGGGAAGAATCACCAACAAGACGAATTGCCTTTCTCTGAATAGAATCGGGAAGCCTCAATGAATGTTTTGGTGCCGAACTCCACCCATGAGAACTGTATTCCATGACAGGTGGTATCTGAGCCTTGTAGATCATTAGAAGCTGACAAGAAGTGAAGTATTTCTTCGCACGAAATAGAAATCCAAGTTTCTGGGAAGCACTTTCAGCGATCGATCTCACATGGTTTTCCCATGAGAAATTATCACTGATCGTAATTCCTAGCACCGAGTTACTTGATTTTGTAGGAATAGTTACTTCTGACATCTGAATATTTGATGATGATAGATCGGCTTTTCTTGAGAAGAGGGAGGCCTGGGTTTTCGTAGCATTAAATTTCCACCAAGTTCATGCTACCCCATTCTGTTATTTTTGCAAAGTCGTCGTTAATTTTATTGACGTGAATTTTTCTTTGAGTTTTCGTTTCTCGATCTGATATGGGGACTCTGGAAGAGAAACTGGTATGAAGTACTGTCGTCCGCAAAACTATGTATTGAACAAAATGTTTTCTGGAGCAAATCATCGATATGAAGCAGAAACAAAGTGGGCGCCAGAACTGTACCCTGTGGAACACCTGCATTTATTGGGAGAGTATCAGATGATACTCCATCAACAACCACATACAGAGACCTATCAGACAAGAAACTCTTCAACAAAGCACACAACTGAGGAGGCAAACCATAAGAATCATTCTCAATCAACCACTTTTTCTTCGACCAGAATAGATAAAATCTACAATAAGCCAAACCGAACCCTTCTTGAGAACATTTTCAGACTGGTTCAGAATCATTGCATTGGTAGCCTCAACGTCCACCACTGCAGCATCAGCAGATAGTAACAGTAAAAAAACACATGCAAATTTTTGTTTCCCAGAAATAATTACCATCCGCTACAAAAATGTAACAGTTTCGTTAAAATAGAAGTAATTAGCAAATGGAAGTTCAGAATGGCATCAGATGACGAAAGAAAAAGGGCGTGATTCCAATCCGACAACGTTTTTCATATTCTCAGGCATCAAAACGCAGAAAGTGCAAACATGAGTCTATCCATTGCTAGAAAGCTAACTAAACTGATTGCCAGGATGTCGACACCATAGTTTTATTCATTTCATTATCAAATCCAGGAGGGAAAATGAATCTCATGATCAGTCGTTAGTATATAATTGTAGATTCCCTCTGATCAATGATATCAAAGATAAATCAAGTTGATATTGAATAAATGAAAAGACAAGTATTTCGACCGAATTCAAAGTATTTTATTTGAGGATTACGACGAAAACTAACGACAATTACAGCGATTTTGAAATTTTCAAAACTGAAAAGTCATCGTTTCTATCAAGATTAACCCAAAGATTTCCATACTTGGGTAGTGGAAATCAAACTAGTGAACTAAAAAAATCTCTCTTGGGACCGAATCTTCAACCCACTTTTCGTGTAAGAAATACATTTTTTCTTAGAATTCACGGTGACAGATGAGATAAGGATACTTTTCGAATATCATTATCTTGTGATGGATGGATTATTTTTTCTAGTTTTTTTGGGTTCTTAACCTACCACAATCTGATAGAGCGAGAATTATTATTGGAATCTATAAAAGTGTAGAAGGGCAGATTTTCAATCTTCCCCAATAAATTGCTGCGTTTATTGCATAGTATTTTTGTTCTATCGAGAATACATTTCACTATAGTTTTTTCCACACTTGTATGGTGATTTGAATTATGGTGAAGATATCTGTTGGTATGTGTTTTCTTTCGATATACACTGTCTGCGGATGCTTGCATCTCAGTCACTTCGATTGATATGGATCGCGCATGGCTGCCATTCTTGAAAGACATATATCAAACTCAAATTTCCGACCTCAACAAAAAATGGACTGAAGCGAAACTAGAAGAAAATATTTGTGAAAGTTTTGAAAACGTAAGCGGATTTGGTTTCCGAAAAGTCAACGACAAATATTTTGATAAATATTACTCCTTCAATTTTTTGGCAAATTTGAGATATACGAAAAGTTGCTGACTAATTGAATGTGTGCAATTCAGAAGGAACTATTTTTGAATAAACGCAGCAATTCATCGGGGAAGATTGAAAATCTGCCCTTCTACACTTGTATAGATTCAAATATAAATTCTTATTTGTTCAGATTGTGATAGGTTGGTAACCCACAAAAACAAAATGGTTAGGGCTTTCGCGGCTGAGGTTATTAGTATAACTACTTGTGGTCTCGGTAGTGTAGTGGTTAGCATATCTGCCTATCAAGCGGAAGGCCGGGGTTCGAATCCTCGCCGGGCCACCGTGCTGGGTAATCGCACGTTAAAAGGTAAGGCCTCGTTGATCCATTGCTCGCACAAGTTTCGACTTCTGAGGGTTGACGTTCGTCAGCTGGTTAACGAAAACGAACAATTTTAGAACAACAACAAAACAATTTCTCTTCGGGCTTGAAGGCCGTCGTTCTTTGGAATTTCTTCCTGACGTTTCGCTAGCGCGAGTGGCCAGCTTCTTCAGAGGCTTATTCATCTCCGAGTTATCGGAGCCACAGAATGCTTGCCCCCACTATCTGGACCAGAAAATAGTACGCAAGGCAAACAGTATGCGCCGTTCTCTTCTTGACTATAGACTAGCCAAGAGTATTCCTTCAGCCAATCAGATCTGAACTTTCTTTTTTGTCCACCTTCTGTCTGCTCTGGATATTCATAATTACGAGGTGGTTCTAAAGACTCCGTCAGATATTTATACTTTTTCTCGTTACTGAGTGATTTTCCTACTACATAAGAAATATCAAAACGATATTCAGCGCAAGCAGTGGATGTACTAGCCTCTGACACTGGTTCCGGCTCTGTAACAACAAAGCGGTGTAAATCTATGATATTCGTGAGTCCAAGAAGAAATTCTTGTGAAATATCAATCATCGGATTATTCTTTTCAAAGAAGAAGCTTTTTCAAAAAGAATAATCCAATGATTGATATTTCTCAAGGATGTACATACATTATTTACATATTCAATATAACTTCACGCTGACCCTTGTAGTCAAAGAAAGAGGCCCAGAGTCCACTACAGCCACCCACCCAACACCAACCGACCAAAAGATTCTGTCTTCAAATACAAATAATATTGTAAAACAACTGTACCAGATTGCTATAAGAAAAGAAAGCTGTGTACAGTATTAATAGTATTGCAGATGTATATTTAAATTATGCTCGTCTGTTATCTGTTACTGTACCTAATGAAATGAAATAAAAATAAAATAATCCAAAGGTTGTTGTAGTATATATTGTAGTACCTACCTGTTGAATTTTGGGTCGACAATAATAAGTTGCTGACATTGTTTTCAGGTAATATTGGTTCATTATCGCGCGATTCGCCCTCTTTTTTCTTTTTTTTCGGTACAAAAAACGAACGAAGATCTCCTTGCTTACGTTTTGATGTCATTTTTTTTCAAAATTAAACAAAAATAAACAAAGCACGAAGCATGCCGTGATAACAACCAAAAACACTTGAATAAGCAAGCCCAAGCACTACGCAGCGCAGCTCGCGGCACGCGCGACCGCACTCAAATGGCGCGTGAATTCAAAACTCGTCACGACATATAACACCTTTTCGTTACAGTTGACCCATAGATTAGATTTTCCATAAGGGAAGGAAACTGATGGAATTCGTGATATATGGATTCTTCGCCACTGTAATAGTGTACTGAGAGGTAGCTTTATTATTTTCTCTCTGTTGAGAGTCTAAGATAGAAAGTAGGATAATGAAGTGTGAGTTTTGTCAGGGGCGGACCTGAATGCTTTTGGGAGGGGGTTGAGCCCCTTAGCCCCCTGATACAACATAAAACATCCACATTCAAAAGAGACCGACTTTGTTCACCTCTATGACAGTCACATTCCAACCGAATCGCTATCGCTTCGCTTCAATTCTGAGCTCACTGAGTCCCGCTCCAGGTCTCGTAATAACATCGTCCATAGATATTCTAATAAGTCCGCTCACTCTCAGCAGCGACCCAAATCATCACCGTCCGTCCTCGCGCGTCCCTTGCCTGGCCGGACGGTCGTCAGTGCCCGTCTGACGGGGGAGCCAGTTTAACAGAGTGTCTCCGATTGAACAGTTCGCATCGTTCCGGCCGGTT
Source organism: Zygogramma bicolorata (assembly GCA_032362365.1). NCBI lineage: Eukaryota > Metazoa > Arthropoda > Insecta > Coleoptera > Chrysomelidae > Zygogramma > Zygogramma bicolorata. The sequence goes on from JAVJAQ010003745.1 coordinate 702,040, forward strand.
GAACTGAGTGCGCGAAATGAACATTCTATTTGAACTTTTATTCTTGTAGTTATTTGAACATTTTTTGATGGGGAAAGAAAGTTACGAATTCTCTGGAATTTATTTTTGGTTGGAGGCTTACTATTTCCTCCGTTTTGAGTTTATGGAAAATAATGAAAATTGAAAATTATAAATTTTTATTGACGCGTAATCTCAATCAGGATTGTCTCGAGAATTACTTTGGTCAAATCAGAAATGCTTGTGGAAACGATAGAAATCCAACTGCCATTCAGTTCACCAGAGCATTTAAAAAACTTTTTGCTATAGGATATTTGCACGAGACAGAAGGCAGCAATTTTATGGAAGACAGTAGCGATATTTTGCTTAATATAACATCGGAGTCATTGAAAAATATTGAAAGTTTTCAGGAAAAAAATTAAGAAAATATTTCTCCAATTATAAAAATAGAATCAACCGATTATAGGAATTTGATATCAGAGGAGGGAAATGCACTGGTCTATGTTGGTGGATATTTTTTACGTAGATGTATCTTTAAACATTCTTGTCATATTTGTTTGGAATATTGTTCATCATCCGAAAGAGACAAGTCTACTTCATTTTGTGAGCTCGAAGCTTACAAAGGTAGTAAAAATATATTTGGTGGCTTAACAGTCCCTCCCAATGATTTTTGTAAGTATTTAATACAATTAGAAAAAATTTTTGTTTCGAATTTTAATGATTGATGATTTTAATGATGATTACTGCATACATGATGGTGTAGGAAACATATTTCTGAAAGAATATTCCAATGTAGAATTCAGCCATCCATGTAGCAATTTTCCCAAAGACTATTTACTTTCATTGTTTACAAGAGTTCGAATCTATTACACAATCAAATTTGCAAACAGGCAAATAAGATCTCAATGTTCAAATGAACAACTGAACTGAAACCACTAATATCGTTGCCGACGTTTCGACTTTTATAAAGTCATCCTCAGGGCATTACAAAGTTGCAGTGAATCAGATATAAATACACACATACAGGTGAAAAATTATTAAAATTTGCGACTAGAATCACTTCTGCGAACGAGAGGTCAAGATTGAGTAAATTTGGTACAATTCAATTGACAGTAAAAATGTAAAAAGAGACATGAACAACAATTTCAAAAATGTAGGAAACGGTAGAACCCAATCTCTGGTTTCTTGTCTATTAGAATAAAAATAAAAGGACATTTACATAAAAATTCCCAGTTTTTGATACTGAAATATACAGAAGTATATTTCTGACCGACGAAAAGTCCACTGTGTTAGCGACCGTTGAAAATAAAATTAGGAACTCACTTACTTCCTGCACTCAAACAGAGTTTTGATTTATATATATATATATATATATATATATATATATATATATATATATATAAACAAAATATATATTTCACAAGAAAACCAGAAATTTATGTGAATTCAACCGTTTCCTACAGTTTTTAATTTTTGTTTATGTCTATTTTTACATTTTTACTGTCAATTGAATTGTACCAAACTAATGTACTCAATCTTGACCTCTCATTCGCAGAAGTGATTCTTGTCGCAAATTTCAATAATTTTTTACCTTGTGTGTATGTATATCTGATTTACTGTAACTTTGTAGTACCTTGACGATGACTTTATACAAGTCGGAACGTCGGCAAAGAAATGAGAGTAGTTTCATTCATTCGACCTAACTCCAACCAACCCCCAGCTAAATATTTGAAATGTGTCTAAATATATATGCCAAAGTACTGAATAGATTATAATTATACTATTAGGGTATACTCAAGAAAACAACAAATCACCATTCAATTAGGTAATATGTAAATAAAGATTATTCATCTTCATTTTTTCTTTATTGTGAAGTCCCTTTATAAGTATCTCACCTTTTTACCTGCCCATAATTTAAGAAATCAGGTGATTCATGCCAGTTATTACAACGAAATATTCCTCAATTTATTGTTATTAGAATCTCATATAATATAATCATCTCATCAATGAAAGATCATACAAAAACATTAATAATATATAATGAATATGATCAACACTTGACGCCTGACCCTCGTAGACACACTTTCGAGTAAACATATTGTTCACGCTGCTGACTGACCCTCGTATAACAAGCAAGCCACTTCGTTACCTTCCAGGCCGACATGACCGGGAGTACAGACCAGAGACAAATTTTCAATCCTTCTATCGAGGGGAGTCTTATCTGGCAGGTCGGTACCAGTTTGAAAGTCACTCTACAGAGCCGCTTGGCCTTCAAGGAAAATGCTTATTATTCATGCGTGATATTGGTTTTTTTATCTATCTGTAATTGATCCGTATAAAATGCTATACACTTTATCAACTAGAAATCGAACAAACTCATATTTCTTTAAAGGTTCAAAATAAAATCTCAAAAACAAGCGTATGTTTCCGAATTCAACGTTGAATAAAAAAATGAAAAAAAATCTACATTTTGAAGTATACGCTTATTTTCGAAATCGTATTTTCCACATAAAAAAAAGGTGAATACATTAGAATTTCTCGCCAGGTTTAAACCTCTGAAAAAAATTTAAAAATTGTAAGAAATACAAATCGAATAAGGAAATCAAATCCAAACGAAATGGTTGGAATGAGTTTTTTCCCATCCATTTCTACCTTTTCGGTTGGATTTGATCTCCTATTCGATTTGTATTTCTAATATTTTTTCTCTTTTTACTCTGCAACAGGTTTCGATAGAGTAGATATAAAACCCACAATGGAAGTCCGAACCAATACCACTCAGCAAAGAACATTATCAACAACATTTTAGCGTTGTTGTATGTTGCTATTTCGGAAACATTGGGATATTTTTGGGGAATGACATTCGAAACTTCTTTTCACTCATCATAATCTCCCTACCATGCATATTACCTCTTCGTTCAAAAGGATCGCGGAGTAGTCCCCTTCATAATTATTAAGGGTTTATTAACAAAGCACTCTACTTTCATTTCAGATTGACTCCCTTGTACGCCATCGTCATTTTCTACTACGCCACTTTATTCAGATATGTCGGATCGGGTCCCATGTGGAAATCAATCGTTGTACCAGAAGTTGAAGATTGTCGTGAAAATTGGTGGACAAATCTGCTATATATAAGCAACTACATTCATGTAGATCATATGGTGAGATATATTATATTTATATTCTATTTTTCAATGTGATTTCAGGCATATTTTCAAGAGATGCATCATGTACCTACCTGCTTTCTATGAGATGATTATATTATAATCAGGTTTTTTTATTCACTGTCAAAGCATCTGAAGGATCGATTCGGGCAGGCCAGTCTCAACACCTACACAGAAGGTAACTGGACTGGATTGACGGGAGCAGTCAAACATACTTGGGGAAGACGGAGATATGAATTCCTAAAAACCACGATTTTCTGTTATTTTCAGAGCTACTTCGTTCTGATCTTGAAATTGGAAAAGAAGCCTTGGCACAATTTACTGAATATGAGGTTATTGTTGATCACGTAATACCAGGCTCATTGTCTGTTATACTGGCAAAGATAACATATGGAATGTTATCTCGCCCTAGTGCTATACTTTCAGTTATTCTCGTACTGTTTTGAAAGTAGGATTTATGTCACATCAGGTTGAGTTCACTTGAATTGACCCTGTATACTGCTGTCAGGTGAATTCATAGAATAATTGTGACTTTATTTTTCAATCGCCTCTTACGTACTACGCATTGGTATGTGTCTCAAACGTTGCACATGAAACTCAATATTTTTGGGTTCAATAACCTTTTTGTTCTTGCAATAATTCGTTTTAAAACTATATGATATCCAATTATCGAATATAGTTCGGAGGCCAAAATGATCCTCTTTCGTTTCTTCTCTTTGTGGTCTCATTCATCATCCCACCTCGAATGAACTGAAATTGATATAAGTTTGATTCCCTCATTTCAATAGCTACTCTAGCCGAATTCATGAGTTTTGTAATTTCCCCATAAATATATGTTGTATGATTGTTAAGTCTGTCCTATCTGTAATTGCGCTAAATTATCCAATTCGCTTTGATATACATTGTGTTGTTTCACATATAGTGGAATAACAATACAACCACAATCTGTGGAAACTTGCATTCAATGACTTCATCCTTAGATACTATTGTCAAACCTAGTGGTCTTGGATTATTGTAATTACTGGGGACATCGAAGACGAAGGCGATCGATATAAAATGCACTAAATTATATTCACTGCTATTTTCACAATAATATGTAATTGAAAATTGAACATTTCAGTGCATGGTACATTCATGGTATCTACCGTGTGACTTCCACTACTTCATCGTGGCGGTGCTGCTTTGCATCTTGATCCACAAAAATAAAACCATTGGATTACCCCTTCTAGGATTCACTACATTCTTGGCAGTTTTGATACCATTTCTCATGGTCTGTTTGTTGGAAAGATCAGCGGTTATATTTTTCTACCCAGATTTTCTCAGAATGCCAAAGCAGCAGGAAGATTTTGAATCAATTTATTCGAAATCGCATACGAGAGCATCGCCATATTTTATCGGAATGATTGCTGGTTATCTGTATTATAGAATGAAGGGATCTAGAAAATGTCTCAAGAGGGTAAGTCAACCTCATTATAGATGAACATTCAATACTCCAAATTGTCCTCAGGTGGAAGTTTTATAGCGCATTAGTATGTTGGTAGACGAGTCAGCAAGACTCCTGATGCGCTTTTCATATGTTGTTTTAGAGTTCTACAAAGAGTGAAGGCGTTTCTGGACGAAGTGTTCAAGAAGAAATAAATAAATTAAAGAAATTATGATCATATATCTTCAATCAGATATCGGCTGTACCAAATCAAATGATGATAGTAAAGTGACTGTTCGTTTTCGATTAACTTTCACAAAGTATTTCAATTTGATCCTAAATCACATAAGGCCATGAAAAGGTTGAAGAAACGTTCTGAAACACGAATCGCATATTTTCAATTCCGAATATGAATACCAAATATAGTTAGCTTGATTCTAGTTATTGTTCACAATTTATTATTACAGGTTTACTCCCACATTATACTCGCCATCTCCTCACTACTTATGGTATCATCCCTTGTCACTGGTATAATATTTTATAACCCCAATTACGAATACGACCGAGTAGAATCGGCTTTGTATGCATCCCTTCATCGAGCAGTCTGGTCTATTGGAAGTGTGGGATTACTGTATGTAGCAAGTTATGGACATACCAAATACATATACCGATTTCTATCCTGGAAACCATGGGTGCCACTCAGCAAACTTGTATACGGTGCGTATTTGGTACATATGCAGTTTCAACTGAGAGCGGTAGCGAGGAAAGGAGGCGCAGATGTGGTTACTTACTTCGATGTGGTGGGTATCGATAAAAATTGCTCTTCCATTATTAAATTTTCTTCATTTTCAAAATGTCTCTTTGATCAGAGTTCATGAATGTCAAAATCTTTCGAAAGCAATTCCTATTACGAACTTATATTAACCGTTAAGAATGAAGCCTCTGGTGAAAACTGCTTAACAGAGATCAATCACCCTAACAACAAATTCATATCAGTCCTCGACGAGCGCTGATAGTGAATGATGTAATATCAATGTCTTCACCAAATCGGTATCACACGCACCCAATGCGTTTTCACTCATCAAGTCTTCGGGAGAAACAGTAACAATTTTTCATCGGACTATGAGTTCTAGTTATATGAATTTTGTTTCAGGATTATTGATCTCTGCTTGAAGTTTTCACTATTTCCCAAACAATATAAGTAACCTTATCTTGATTTGTAAGTGACGAAAAATTATCATTTTTTTGAATATCACATATATTTTTTTCAGATCAGTTTCGCCTTATCGGACATCGCTTTGGCTTTCGGGACGGCTTTCGTGCTGTATCTTGTCATTGAGGCACCATTCAGAAATATATTCAAGTTGTTGATGGTGCCATCTGACCAAGGAAGCAAAGCTAAGACTACAAGAGAAATCCAAGAAAACGTGAATGAAACTACCTGTGATAGTCACTTATAGAATAGATGTAGCCATAGGAATAAATTATTCGAAATTTCATGAATTACGATCTGAAGCATGCAAAAAAACTGAGTAGATTTCTACTTCTAGTGACAGCATTGAGTATTCGTTTGGATAACTGTCTTTGAACTAAGGGAGAAGTTAATGCTTGATGATTATGTTTTTGAAAACGTTGAAAATGCACGATGTTCTGTAATTGAAATTCAAGCACAAAGTTGACGTACTGTGATGAGCAATTCGGATCATCCATTATATCATTTGTTCGATTATCAAAACACCAAGATTTCTGCAGACGCTTTCATGACTTGGTAGGTAGGTCAATAAATTTCAACAAACTCTTCATTCTCAAACAATATGACCGTCAAAAATTGGTATGAGTTGAAAATAATCGAATTTCAACGAATTATTATGAAAATTTTGATTTCTTCGGGATGATAAGGTTGAATTTCGCGTTGACATTTCAGTCCTTTTTTGGCGATTACTTCCATATGAAATGAGAATATGGTATATCCGAAATGAAGAATTCCGAAACCATGCAAAAATTAACACTGCTTCGATAGTTTCCATTTTACCATACAGAACTAAAACGAACGCGATATATTTCTGTTTATTGTCTATAACAAATTGGAAAATGGTATTTTCGAGTAGAGGACGTGGTGGGAATAAACTACGGACTGTCGTGCACGGGATGGCACAGGCGGCTTCCAGGTAGTAGTTTCGTCCAAGAAGTAATCATTTGTGGATCTATTGCTTGGCATATAACAACGTTCCATATTATATTGAACCTGAAATGTACCTGATTGGTGATTAAAGGAGAAAATGCGTTGATTCTGGGATATTGAACCATTTTTAGGAGCTGAAGAAGAGCAGATATTTTTTCAATGGTTTATTTTGTTATATACTTCCAGATCAACATCATTCTGAAATACATGTTTTTCAATGCAAGGATCCCCAAAACATAAACACAGGCACACGTACATATCTATCGACGTGTCTCGCATTCACATCGTAGTGGAGTGTTGTGTGCAATATCATAATAAACGTTGAAGAGCTTTCAAGAAAATGATTGTTCATTGTTACCATACCTATAAATCAACTCTAACACAGAATGATGTATTTCTGAAAGAACGGTTAACTGAAATAATATAAATTGTAATGGTTTGGACTTCCATTGTCTATATTATTGACTCTATTGAAACCTGTTGCTGAGAACGGAAGGATTAAGATACAAATCAAGTGAAAAAATCAAATCAAAATCAGATTTTGGTCAATAATGAAATTAGGGATTGATTGATCAAAGAAAAATACTGTTCTTACAAAAAATCGAGATATCGGATATGGAATATGAGTAAAAATAATCCTACCAGCTCCTATGTGAGAGGACTTTCAGAGAGGATCAAGAGGATAGGAAGAAAATACAAGGTCAGAGTCTCGTTTAGATCAGGGAACACAATACGCAGCCGACCCACAAAAATTCGACCACTGAATAGAAACAGTACAACACCAACAACTGCGTTTACCGGATGCCAAAAGATCATTGGGAGTGAGAAAAGGCGAACACAAGAAAAAAACACAACGAGAAGAAACAATGAAATCAGGAATAGCGGAGCATGTTTGGACAAACCTTCACAGCATTAAATGGTCTGAAGCCGAGGTCATACACAATGAAGAGCACTGGTTCGAGAGGAAATTCAAAGAAGTCGCCTACATCCCCAACAACGCCGCATTCAGTCATCCCAGCGTGGAGATCTGGAATGTGTGTATCCAAGGCACGGACCGATTCGGCTCGATGAGGGAGAATCTCGCGCGAATACATCCATTTCTCGCTGAAGATCGATCACCACACTTCTAGTAGTAGCACCCGCTCAGCTCCTTGTTAGTACCACTACTTTCCCCACCATAGGGAAAGCGGGGCTTTATAACCGACCACACCTCGAAATATTGCCAGTCATCACCCGGAGACGATTGCGGATACCAGCAATCGAAACGTCGTGAGTGCACTCAACTTGGTACTTGGTTCCAACATTTTCTCATAATATTTCATTTAGTATCTTTATTTACATTTTTTGACTAGAATTTTACATTCGATACCTCAATTTTCTTGTCACAATATTATTTCATTTATTTCGATATTTTTTTTTTGACTAATATTTCATATTCAATATCTCGATTTTTTGTAACAACACTATTTTTTTTTATCAATCAATCCCTAACTTCATTATTGACCAAAATTTGATTCTGATATGATTTTCTCACTTGATTTGTATTTTAATCCTTCCGTTCTTAGCAACAGGTTTCAATAGAGTCAATAATATAGACAATGGAAGTCTCAACCATTACCATTCAGAAAGGAACATTGTCCACCATTGTCAAGTAAACGTAAAATAATGTAACATCTCCCGATATGACCAGAATAGCTGATGTTAGTTCCACTATTATTTACATTCTCACTTTTATTTGAAGACGAAGAAGATTCACCCTGTATCTGAACTCATTTAATTCGTTTCCAAGAGTAGTTGAACGTCTGTGGAAATATCTATCTGAAAGAATTTTCGATGACATTGACGACAAGGACTTCTCTGTGCTTTCATTTATATATCTACGATTTGAAATGAGGAATCCTTCTTGTCTCTCTGTGATATGTATTTTCTTATCCAGGACTCCAGATATTTCACCAAATTCCCTAACACAACCTAGCTTCTCTTGATATATGATATTATCATGTACACACAACACAAATATATTCTCGGTACTAAAGGTATTTGAAAGATTTCCTGTTCTCCTTTCAATCATTTCGTAACCTTTTCGTGATCAAATCTGTCAAGTAACAGTTCTTTTTTTGGAACAATGTCTCTTGTCGTAGGATCTAGACACTTGTATTTCCATATAAAAACATGACTGAGTAGGCATCTTTTTAATTTTCTTTCGTTTTCATCTACATATTTATCACCGTTTGTATCGCTCGTTCGGCCATACCATAAAATTGGGAATGATATGCACAGGTAAACGTGAGAAAAATGTGACTCTCTTCATCTCAGAAAGTGTTAGAGAATAGCTAAGAGCTCATTCTGATGTTCATTTCTAACTCAATATTCGAGTCTCATTGATTCATCATCAGCAAGGGACTGTAAAATGAAATGAAAAATCATTTTTCATTAATTGAGAGTATGTGTCTACATTTCCAGCCACATCCACCAGGAAGTCTGAATGCATTTTCCAAAACAGTATATTGTCTTATTTCAATTGCATTTGTTAGGTGATCGCTGGTATCAGATTGCATTCTGTTTTTTGACAAGGTCGATTTTTTTATATCTGTTTACAGAAACGAAGACAGCCAAGTGATTGATGAATAAAAGAAGGTCATATTCAGGCTTCGAGCATCTGCTGAAAACAAAACACTGAGGTTGACATCGACTTCATTTCATGTCCTGATTGAGACCTGGATGAAACTTCTCAGAGGAGTTGTATTACCTTAAAAATCTCATACCCAACAAAGAAGTTGAATTTGAATAACCAGTTCCCCATGATGAATCATATTCGAATTCAATTTCATATCTTCTTGATAAATAATGGGATTATCTGTATTTTTTAATATCGACAAATTCTAAATAACAGCGACTCTAAAGGATAGCTTTCCTGGAAACTAACTATGACATTGACACACACCTGGGCACTAAGTTTAAGAGGAGCAGATGGAATGTCCTGAAGGGACCTCTTTCAGGAACAAAACACGCCACTATATGTCCTTGGGACTAAGTAAAGTTTAATGAATGCTCTTGATTTTTTTATCTTGTGTCTGACATTCCTATATATTTCTTACCAATTCTTGAATTACCACGGCTATCATATTACATTTAATAAAAGTATCCGAATTCTTCTCTGCCTATGGGCAGAAAAAAGATCATTTTCAGTTTCATTTGTATATTCCTTTGATTTGCATGTTTGACATCCTAGAAGATAATATTATGTCATTCGGGTAAAGAGTTCTTTGCTTGGCTTATAAGGATGACTGCTCCAAACTTCGCGGACGCTATACTGAACATCGCTCCGATAATAATAATCATTCATTATTGTTGCTAACTGAGATACATAATATCAATCCCTTCCTTCGTTATTGGAAGGGTGGAGTTCAATTCTTGCGAAACAATATACTTCTACTGAAAAATAATGGTCACTATGAGTACGTGTCTGTTACCACTGGAGCTCAAGACATTCATACTTGATCAATCAACAGTTCGTAAAGTTTAAAAATCTACACATATTCACAACAGATAGAAATGATATTATGTTGTTTTTTCATTTCATTAAACTTTCTTCGAATTACTGAAAACTTCAATTGCCCCTATGTGGAATTGTCATCACGTACATTTTCCAAACCAAAAAAAATCAAGTTGGACTATTTTTTTAAAAACATGAAGATTATATCGTTGAACCAATAGTGAAACAAAGTTGTTCGATTACGTATTATATGTGAACAACTTAGTGAGAAAATGACCACATACTTCATCACTAGATGACCTATGAATTGGGTTAACAACATGCTGAATAATAAAAACAATATGAATCAACGTGATACGTTTGGCAGGTGATATAATTGTTACTTAACAACTCTTCATCAAATCTTTTTCCACCCTCACGTAATCTATCACCCAAAAATTCCAGTGAGCTATGATTATTTGGTTCAGGATTCAGTTCCAAGCATTGTTCATGAGGATATAGTTAGTCAATGCCTATGTAAAACAGATTTGAAGCGTTTATGTTACGCCTTCTACAGTATGATGTCGATATTTACGATTATTCGACAAGGCACGACACAGTTTTTTACTCTGTAGGCAAAAATACGTGCAGAGTTCTGTCTGACAGTTCGACTGAAATGTTGAAAGGAATATGGTGAAGCTTCAAAATAGAGTTGACGAGTTAAAATTATGAAGAAAATGGAAGTTTAAGCATTAAAACAGTCTTCGAAACATGAAAAATCTACGACATTGACAAAAAATTCCACTTCTGATTCTGAAATGATTGCCATTTTTTGGTTTCATGAATAAGTATCAAGAAATTGTGTGATTCGGGCTACGTCGTCCGCAAGAAAAACGAAAAAAAAATGACTGGAATATGAATGAAAACGAAATCACATTTGCCATCTATTCGTAGTATCCATTCCTTCAAATGATATTTCCATTTGGTTGCCTTACTATATCTCTATAAACAGTAATGAGGTACTCTCCTCCTCAAATATGAGCTGAGATGTAGAGGGAATGATGATACTGACTTTAAAAATCGATGCTGCCTGACCTAAATAGAGTCGGTCAGATGGGTACATGGTGATAGTCAACTCAATACACTTATTCAATTCCTTGTTTTTCAGTTTTCATTACTACAATATAAGAAAATTGAAAGTTCATATGTGATTGTGGAATTCACAAACCCAGAATACTATGGAACAAAATACTTTCCGCCACAAAACATAACAATCAAACAGTACTTGAAACATTTGGTGCTCGTAAAAATGTAAAAACCATTTTCTTGAACAATTTTGTGATTAACTCGTGTCTCTCATCGAGAAAGTTATAAGCGAAATGTTACAGTTAAAATACATACCGTTTGTATGTAACAGCTGAAGATCAAATTAGTGAGAAAGGTTTCGGAACATAAGACTCAAATGCAGTGCCACGATAGATATCTAACTTTAATCTGAAGTGTTTTCCTACTTTCATTTTGGGATTACTTTTTTATTTCCACTTCAGTTGATCGCAATGTGCAGATACCTGCCCCAGGCGATCATGCGAATTGCTTCAGTTTCGAGAGCTATTACACTAAACTGTTTTGTCGATTATTGATCGAATGAACGCAGCGTAATAGAAATGATTTCGTGAAGTGAAAGTAATAAACAATGATAATACCATGACGTGAACAGTTGTATATATTCAATCTATTTAATAAGTACTAGTTTGTTATACTTTTGTAAATAAAGTAGAATATGAATGATTTATTGTTTGAATTCACTTCCAACTTTTTACACCAACAAACTCTACAGGGAATGCTCAGCTTGAAAGAGTAACAATTTTGGTTCTCAAACGAACATTGTAGCATTCTGAGATCTTTTTGGGTGGAATGATTGTGACTGATGTGAGTGTGAATATAAGTGGATCCTAGGAATAGTCAATCCGAATTATGCATTTATCTTGCCAGGCGACGCTCAATGAAAATTTCATGAATATTGTGAAGTCTACCATGAGCTTGGAAAGAAAATAAGAGGCGGTGCTTCGTAAGTTGGTCTCTCACGAATGCTGACGACTGATATCACGGAAAAAATGTTAATATGTTTTTTCACATATCTAATGGAAATTGGCTGTATTGTCTATCACATTCGTTTCGTTTTTTCGCATTTTGAGTTTTGTCTGTCATTAGCAAATCTCATTATTCTCAAAAAAAATAAATGATTCATGTCAAAACATTGAACAGTGTAGCATCTTGTTTATGATTCAATTATCACCAGTTTTTTATGAAGAATTGATGTTTCAGTTATCGCTCCACTTCAAATGCATACTCAAAGGTGTGAGGTCAAAGCCGAAAACCAGGTTCAAATATTATTGATTTTTTGTTCGCAGAGTCTGTCGCGATAAATGGGGCAATTGGCATGCACACCAGGGTGTTGCAATATAGAGGCATGCATGACGAAAGTTGCAAAGAACACTGAGCAAATTTAGGTGACTTGTTTTTGCATGCCGTTTTGAATTTCATGAATTTATCTTATTTCAGTACATGAATATAAATGGCATGCATGTAGCCTACTGCCCAATACACAAACATTGTGAAAAAATTGAATAAACATCAATTTTTGAATTGATAAAAAAAAAATCTAAAAGATGCCGCTATGTATTTTGTTAGTAGATATTTTTTTGAGCCGAAATGCAAAATAGCATGCATGTAGCTTTATGACAATTGGTTAAATAAACAAAAGGTCATAAATACAGATCGAAGAGAAAAAAATTCGAATTCAAGTGAAATAATGGTCTTTTAGCTCAGGTATCCGCTCGGGTATCCGGTTCGGGTGTATGATGCCACAAGCAGAACTGTTTACACAGTTCAGGATGATGCATGCACAATATGCCACTGTTAATGTGAAACAAACACACACCTATCCTCCCCCCACACACACATAGGCAAATTAAAAATAACAATACTTTCATAGCCTGCAAACAAATAAGCCACAGTTGTCGATTGTCGCCATGTGATATATTACTGTAGGTACTTACAAAAATACACCGAAGTGGACTGAAGTATGATCAAGATGGCACGTATACTTGTACTGGACAGCTATTTCACTTGCGTTTCGACATGTACTGAGACGGAAAATGTATAGGCGCCGTATAGGAGTAAACAGCAAGTAAATTCACTCGCCGCCCTATTTGGGTTAATATTCCCATCTCTTACTTAACGCTCAGCCGATGTATCTGAGGCGTGAGTGCAAGTGAGCCAAGAATGCTCTCAGCCGACACCCTCCTACCGCATATTTGGGTTAATATCCCCATCTCTTACCTAACGCTTAGCCGATGTATCTGAGGCGTGAGAGCAAGTGAACCAAAAAAGCTTCCAGCCGACACCCTCCTACCGCACCACACGCTGCCAGAGCCCAGCTAAATATAAAATTTTGACCTGATACATCATGCCGACCGGTAGCGAACTTGTTGTTTACTTCTATACGCTGGTATAGGCAATGGCGTAGCGGGAGTAACTATGACTCTCTTAAGGGGGGCCTTCTCGGTGTGGGTGCCGAGGGGGCTTCCCTTATTTTTATTCAAGGGATTTTTCCCCCCACTTTCCGCTGAGCGGCCCCCGGCGGGGTCTTAGGTACTAAATGGCCAGAAGGGGACTCACCACCTCCTGATGGCAAGTCGCCGGCACCTCCTAGTGGTACCGCCGGGAAACCCCTTTTGGGTAGGCTAACGTCGGCGGCGACAACCAAGTGCGTAGCCACCGAGCTAGAAGTGGGGAAAGTACCCAACCCACGACTGGTTCTGCCTGTGTCGGCCTATCATGGCGGGCGTGCCGGTTCCTTCGGGTACTACAAACGGACACAGGATCTGCGGTATGGAGCTGCCAACCCCTAACCCGCTTAAATTTTTTAAGGAAGCACTGATAGAGGAGAAAATATTTCGACAAGGGCTCGCCACCGGGCGGGTCTACTTCCAAGGGAGGGTAATCGTGAGCACGATAACGGCAGAGATGACAGTCCGGATAGTTCTTCCTCGGAAGAGCTTCCAATGCGAAAACTGTTTTCGAAGCTTTCCGACGAAGATCGGTAGATCAGTTCACGCTCAGAGGGCACATCCGACCCAGTACAATCGGGGAATTAACGTGGGGAGGGTGAAGGCCCGTTGGTCCGAGGAAGAAGTACGGGTAATGGTTCGTTTAGAGGCCCAGGCAACTCGAAGGGGAGTGAGATTCATGAACCAAGAGTTGCTTGACCTGATGCCGGATAGATCGCTGGAAGGAATCAAAGGTAAGCGCCGCAAGGCGTCTTACAAAAGGTTGGTTCTAGAGATCATCCAAGAGCTGGCTGAGCACGCCATCGACCCTGATTCCGAATCTGCCGACGAGCAAGAAACAGTACCCCCCGAGGTGGCACAATTTGTCGACATGGCACTCGCAGACACGATGCACAGCCTAGCTGAAAGCATCAACTGGGAGGGTCTGGGTGACAGGGCAGGACCACTTCGTGCACTGGTCGACGGAAGTGCGCGGAGGGATGTCACGGAGTCGCTCCCAGAGTGGATCCGTGGCGTCCTTCCGCGTCCCAAGGAGATGAGTGGCGCTAGACGCAGGCGTACTCTTCATGAGCCCAACATAAGTAGACGGGATAAAAGGCGGCGGAAATATCGGCTCACTCAGGAGTCTTATAAGAATCACGAAGCGCAGTGCGCGCGACGAATCTTGGATGGAGAGCGAGGCGAACCGGAGATTATTATCGATAGTGAGGCCTTCCACCAGTACTGGCGTGGAGTCTTTGGGACCCCTAGCCAGGAATACGTGGCGCCAAATGCGGTGGCTCCCGGCGAAACCCACAACGAACTGTGGGGGCCGATCACCTCTGAGGAGGTCGATCGCGCTTTCGTCGTGAACTCTAAGGCTCCTGGGCCTGAAGGTATTCAGCCTAGGGACTGGAGGAAAATACCCAGCCCTATAATTGCCATGTTATTCAACTATCTGATGTCGAGAGGGGGACTACCTGAGGCACTTCGCGCGTCCAGAACGATCTTCATCCCCAAGCGCATTGAGGAGGATCGCCGGCCGATTTTAGGCCTTTGAGGACACCCAGTGTCATTGTAAGACACTTCCACAAGATTCTGGGTACCAGACTCGGCAACATTGAGGGGATTCTGAGCGACGAGTAGAGGGCTTCCAGGAGGAAGGTTGATGGAATTGCAGAACTCAATTCCGTCCTCAGGGAAGCAAGAAGCGGATTAAAGACGATTCATCTGGCCACTTTGGACGTGTCTGAGGCCTTTGATACCGTCTCGCATGAAGGCCTTTTCGATGCGTGTCGACTAGCTGGTATTCCGAATCCTATGATCGCGTATTTGAGGGACGTGTATGCTAATGCATACACGTCGTTAAATTGTCCAAACACCGAAGGGCAGGGTATCGTAAATCGCCCGGTTGAGCCGAGACGGGGAGTGCGTCAGGGTGATCCACTCTCGTCATTACTCTTTAGTCTCGTTATTGATCGTGCGTTACTGGCACTTAATAGAGACGTTGGATTCAGGATGGGGAACGTACGCATTTCCTGGTTGGCGTTCGCGGATGACCTGATATTGTGTTTAACTTTCAAGGTCGGGCTCCAACGCAACCTAAACGTGTTGGACGCAGAGCGAGCCGGTACGGACTTTTGGTGAATCCGGCCAAGTGTAAGATCCTATCCGTGGTGGCATCGGGTCGCGACAAGAAGGTCAAAATCCTGGACTCGCCCACCTTCAAATTACGAGGTGAGTGGGTCCACCATTGCGCGATCCTGAATCTTTGGAGCTACCTCGGAGTCAAGTTCATTGGTACGATGGTACGAGGGTGGATGGGGTCAGGGTCTCGCTGGCGAACGAGCTTGACCGTCTAACCAAGGCGCCGTTGAAACCTCAGCAGCGCCTCCACATACTCCGACTATACCTTTTGCCGAGACACACACAGTCACGTCGGGGTATTTGAAAAGGTTGGAAGTGACGGTTCGAGCGGCGGTGAGGCGCTGGCTTCACCTGCCTAAGGACGTGATGGTGGTATATTTCCACTATCCCGTGGTGTCGGGGGGTCTTGGTATCCCGCGATTGTCGGAATTCATTCCCCACTTGAGGTTACGGACACTCATGGCACTCAAAGAATCCACCGTACCTCGTGTGTCGGCTTGCGCGGGCGGGGCATTGGTCGAGATGGAAATCGCCTGGTGCCACGCGCGACTTGCTGATGTGGCGGCGCCAACGGATTCCACGAGCCTGAAGCGACGCTGGGCTCAGTTGTGGCACGAGTCAGTAGACGGCGCAGGTCTACCCATATTTGACGGGCAGCGACTTCGTGCATCACAACTGGGTTCGGTCGAACGCACTTGCAAGTGGCATGAGATGCTTCCGTGGCCGCCGGAATCGTGGCAATCTCGGAATCATGTGCCGGGCCGGATGTCAGGAGACTGAGACGGCCGGGCACATGATTCAGAAATGGTTCCGGACGCACGGCGGGAGGATCTTGCGCCACAACTGCATAGTTAAGGCTGTGGGAAATTCATTGACAGCTAAAGGATGGACGGTGCAGTTTGAGAAGCTGTACCAGACGCCGGTGGGAATCAGAAAACCCGACATCACGGCACAGAAAGGAGATCGCATCGCGATCGTCGACGCACAAGTTGTGTCTGCCAATAGTTCGAACAGGGCACACGAAGCAAAGGTGGCGAAGTATCGTGACCAAGCCCAGCTTGCGTCTGTCATCGCGAGGAAAAGCCGAGGAGCCAGGCCTTGGACGGGGAGGACAATACTAGAGAATAACATCGCCTTCACTACCGTCACCGTATCTTGGCAGGGGGTTTTGAGCAGTGCGAGTGTCGGTGGTCTCGAGCGCCTTGGGGTGGATGCCCGTACTTTGCGGCGTATTCCAACCATGGCGCTAAAGGGCTCTTATCTCAACTGGGTCCAATGGAATGGCATGGTCTAGGCTGCGGCCCCCGCGTACAGACTGTGTCATTTCATCGATTTAAGTTCGGTAAGGCTCACGATTAACCTTTCTTCTATTTTTCATAACGACCTACACCGTACATCTCATGGTGGGTCAGCGCAGCCACGCGACGCCTCAACGCTGGATTTTAAAGAGCGCGTGTAATGACGTGGTGGTTTTTGACTTTATCGGCGGCTTCCTACTTTCTGGCCCAACCCGGACGAAAGGACAACTGGTGTCTCAAGGTGTCGGAGCAGGGGCGCTGGGGGTCTCGTAATCCAGGTTGGTTACATGATGAAAAGGTGTAAGGCACAACGACATCGTGCCTTCGAACGGCCGTCGCATATGCTCTTTTCCACCACCGTTCTGAAAGTAGTAACCTCTCGTGCTAGCCGACGTATGATAGGCCACGTTAAGACTAGAGACCGGGAGATTCGAGTCATTTGAACTGATATTTGTTTACAATTTTTGAATGTTGGACTGTGATAACATGTATGTTATTTCAGCCATCAACTTGAAATAATGTTTATTCGAACAATTTTCATGGAGCTACATGCCATTTTGTATTTCAACTTAAAATAGTATCTACCAACAAAATACAAAGCGGCATGCAAGAAGAAGTCTCGGCATTTTTTAATTTTTTTTTTCAATTGAAAAATTGATGTTTATTCAATTTTTTCACAATTTTTGGGCTGTAGCTACATGCATGCCATTTACGTTCATCACTTGAAATAAGGTGAATTCATCAAATACAAAATGGCATGCAAAAACAAGTCACCTACATTTGCACTGTGTTTTGCAACTTTTTATTTATTTATAATACGATGAGCTCATTCAACATGCATGCCATTTGAATTAGATAATTATTTCGTTATAAAATTATTATTCATCCTTATTAGAAGTGATTTGGAATCACGGAAAATCGGTGTTGAAACTTTACAGAATTTTCCGGAAATTTTTCACCGTTGGTCCTACGAGGGGTGCATGCCAATTTTTCCATAGTATTTTTATTACATGAACTTCAATTCTTCACATCGGCATGCAATTTGAAAACACGGAATTTTCTTAATTTTTTTTCAGGTTTTCATAACCCTTTAATCATCTTGGGCCGCTGCGGGGTGCATGCCATCAATTATTAGAGCTTCCATTAGTTTGAACTTCCGTATATCACAATGGCATGCAGTAAAATATCATGAAAAAAAACGAAAATTCGCCACAGAGAGAAAAGCGTTTTTCCTTATGAAGAGGACGCGCGGGGGGCTAAAACCCCGACTATCTTTGATATTTTAGGGTTAGTTATCAAGCCTTGAAAAGGCATGCACGAAAAAATTGTGGAACGTCACCTTTCATGACCTCCCGGTCTATTAGTGATTTGTTGAATTTGACATACCAATTGTAACTTTTTTTCGAATCTAGAGTGAAAATATGACGTAATTTTATAGATGTTCTACTTATGTTCTTGACTTGCTATCTTTTTGCAGAAGTATACGAAAACTAGTCAAATAAATAAAGGATTTATATATTCATCTATTGTTAATTCAAAATCTCAGTCGCACTTGGAAAAACGTTTTGATATAAAGTATTGAGAATTCTATTAGTGATAGCTCTGACTGAATAGGAAAATATGCAGAAGTGAAGAAATGTTGCCCTACAGAAGGGAAACAGTGAGTTGGGAATAGAAACACAGGTGATTCCACACACTATTTATTGGACGTAGTGAATCAGTGATGTTACTTTGGACGGTGAAATAGACCGAAAGGATTAAACCGAATTTCTCGAGTTCACACCCATATTCTTTCATGATTTTTTTTATAATTCTGTCAAAAAAATAGGAAAATAATCTGGTACAATATGATTTTCTTTTCAATTAATCCATCACTTGCCGTGATCATACCATTACACGTATCATAAGTTTTGATTTTTTCATCAGTTACTCCCTTCAATCTAGCTATTGAAATAATATTGATGAATTTGTTATAATTTGTGCTACCCAATTTCAGAACAGGAAATTCTGAACCTGTGTCGACTGTGTCACCATTTATAGCTAGAAAAATAGGTATGTTGATACATTCGCCCAAACTCTCTTCGAAAGGAACTTGTGAAATTTGAGAGTTTGGTATATTATTGTTGGAACTTTGTGAATAATCTTGAAAAAAAGTATGTGTTTTTTATGGAATCCATTTTTGGGGTTTTTTCTCCTCTAGAAATGGAAGGAGAAAGCCCTGAATGAGTGTGTGAAGAAGTTTTATCAGAAAATTGTAGTAGGTTTGAAAGATGGTGTTTTTTATGAAATCCATTTTTGGGTTTTTTCTCTCTCCTAGTAATTCAAGGATTAAGCTTCAAGATATCTGTTTTTTTTGGAAATAAGTATATTTGCCCTGATACGTAGCTGAGATATTAAAAAAAACATTGATGATATTATAAGAACTTTAGCTTATTTCTTCCATTTCTAAGGGAGAGAAGACCCCAAATATGAATTCCTGAACACTTTCACCTTCTCATCTGACCTGAGATTGGACCGCGCTTCTCAGTCCAGATCCTGAGGCGTTTCCCGAATGTGATGAGTTTGTCTCTACATTCTCATTGAATGTTTCCTTGTAGAAATATTTTATAGGATGGACATTTTTCTTACAATTACTACAGCTTATTCAATCCATCCCTGCAAAGAAGTAACGACGTATATGCCCAGCCATCTCTGTGAAGTATAGTAAAAAAACACGTATTATATGTGTTCACTGTATTGAAATTCATTACTAGTAGATATGTTTTCTTTCCTAATGGTCTGCACTACCAGTGTGCAACTGGAAGAATAGCTGAGTTTGTGTCAGGATGGATTAGATAAGCTGTACATTAAAAACTTTTTTTTTCATATGCATATCACGCGATCAAGGGACAGGAGATACGAATCAACATTCACTTTGAATTTTTGAAGTTTGTGAGCCTCAAGAGAACCACTCTCGGCATGGAGTTCCAAAGTTCAGCTGTTCTTTAAAAAAAAGATCCCTGAGCAAGAGAGGTTCGACAGGTCTCCAAGCTCACAACAAAGGAGTAAGAATTCTGTACTCTTCGGGTCATCCCGAGGGTGGAACGATTGATAACAAGTCAGAACAGCACCGACCGTGAAAATATCTGAAGAAGAGAGAAAAGTCTCTGACCCTTCTACGATGCTGCAATGAAGTGAGCGAGTCGTGAGCAAAGAATCACCAACAAGACAATTGCCTTTCTCTGAATAGAATCAAAAAGCTTTAATGAATGTTTTGGTGCCGAGGTCCAAACTACTACTATATTCCAAGACAGGTAGGTCGTATCTGAGCCTTGTAGACCATAAGAATCTGACGAGAAGTAAAGTATTTCTTCGCATGAAAGCACCTCAAGCGATCGATCTCACATGGTTTTCCATGAGGGATTATTACTGATCGTAATTCCTAGTATCGAGATACTTGACTTAGTAGAAATAGTTACTCCTGACTTCTGAATACTAATCAAAGAACAACATTCGAAGACCGCCCCAGTCTGCTGACTTGTAATGCCAGACACGACGTGCTGGTAACTCACCATTTATTGGAGCCAAATACGAACAAGTTGTTGAAATCAAAGTGCGTTTATAATCACCCAAGGGGATGAAATTTGATCTTATGAATATCAGAATGAGTAGTAGGAAACAGGTCCAGTGTATTGGCAAATTGGTAAATCGTATCAGAAATACAAGTGTGTTAATCTATCAGTTGTTCCAGATCATTAGTAATAGCAAATGCCTCTGCCTGCCGTCCTCTTGCATCTGTTATTCGAGAATTTGAGCCATGACGAATTATGTACATATAAAACACCCAATATGGTGACCTCAGCAGTTGGATGGTTTCCTTGGATGAAGTCGATCTTTTCCTATAGAAATTCGAATGGTCTGTCAAAAGAGTCATCATTAGGTGATGAATGAAGAGAACAGACAAATTCAGTTTGTTGATGATTGACAAGCTTAAACTATATCATGTTAAAATCTCTCGGTTCCAGCCCTTTTTCGCGTTGGCACGATAAATCATTCCTAGAGTATAGACAAACACCACCTTTGAAACGAAAGCGAGAATAGAATCCATAACCCATCAAAGCATATGTACTTTATTTGTATATGAATTGCCCTGAGTTTCAGTTAGAATAACAATGTCAGGTTCTTCTGTTTGCAGATGTTGATGAACATCATTGATATTTTCATTCAATCCACGAATATTACAACAGTCGATTTTACCCTCCACCGGGAAATCCGATTGGCAAGGTATTTTACTTCGGAGTTTTTTACTCTGGGGGACAATATCATCATTCTTCAAATTCAATGATTGAAAATAACGAAAATATCAACCACATACTGAAACATGAATCGAAACTTAACAGCACATATAGTTGATATGGTGATATCTCACCGGGCGATGGTAAGACCATCTTCCACCTAAGGTTATCATCCTTTTAGTCGCCTTCTACGACAGGCAGAATCTACCCCAGGATTATTCTAATCCGACCCCATACAGAGACATTCTCGAAGATGAAAAATATAAATTGGCATATAAACAAAATCAGGAGTATTTTGAATGAATACTGCCAAATGTCAAAGCGAAATGTCAAACTTAATTTTCTTTGTTTAGTTACTTTGGCAAGATTATGTTGGTTTCTAGAAAAACAGTTTTAATTTTTATCACCTGCTTTATTTGAAAATGTTAATTTTGAGTACTGAGAACTTTTAGATAAATTATTTTTTGGATTGTTGGTGATTAATTTTTTTCTTTCCCGTCAACGGCCGATTTTATGGCTTCACTTGAAGAAGTGCATATACTGGCTGTTATTATGAAGCGAATGTTAATATGTAATCCTTCTACAGAACCTTGCAGAGCTGATTTCGAATTCAAATTTTCTGACATTCTTGCCAGAAAGTAGTTTGATATTTACAGTTCAGATTGAGTTTGCGGTATAGTTCTTTTTTCTGAAAATTAATATTCGAGTATTTTTTTCAATGCACTGCTTTCAGAGGAAGATTTATCATTTGTAAGCTTGTGAGCTAATCCGATCAATTTTGATTTTAATATGCTGAACAAAATATCCTCATCAGATTCTGGACAGAACTCGTCATTTACTGTGTCACAACACTAATTAATCTATCCAATTCAGATCGGTTTCCATTGAATTCAGGTATCATTAAAATAGCTTATTCAGAATTCCATTATTCAGCAATGATTATTGAAAATAAGTGGTGTGCAAAACATTACAGAAAAATCGAATTGAAGAGTATATAGAGAAATTGAATAAATGGAAAATAACACGAAGAACGAATTGAATGCGGAAAAATCTTGAAAATTTGAAAATTTCACCAACTTTAACCGATGCAAGCGATATTTAGGCTTCTACGTCTGACCCTAATCTTCAGCTGGATTTTTGGAATCGTTTCTTCTTGTATCTGAACAGGGTATAACGATGCCTGATCTTCCCCGCTGAGTCGATTTGAATTTGGATAAAACTATCAACAACTCTTCAGGATCCTAGTGGCATCTTGAGGTTTAGAATCGTTGGAAGTTTGATGGCTTCTAATGTAGTGCGGCAGGCGAGTGAACAGAAGAAAATGGACCCCTCCTCGATTTATTCTGTCTATTCCCTTGCACCGAATTTTCTTCGAAGTTCTCACTCCACACACAGTAAGTTGAGAATGGAAACACAAATGACTGTACACACTATCTCTAGGAAGTAGTAAATCGGTGATGTGAATTTGGACGGTGAAATAGGCCGAAAGTATTTTACAGAAATGTTATTCATTCGTTGAAGTCGAGTTGATATCTGCCTCGCGTGGCTCCACCAAGTTTATTCGAACGAAAGTTAAGTCACGTGATTGCATGCAAGCTTTGGAAAGAAACATAAGATATTATAATAGAGATAGGCACATAGCAACTGGCTTCCATACTAGTTCGTAGTTGTAAATGAAAATGGTTGGTGAGCATCCTACGAAAGTGGGTTTTGAAAATTCGTCGATGAAACTACGCACTAGAATTATATGAATAATACATATACAGGTGAGTATATAGGGTAATACAGAGGTAGGCAGTTCACAACAGAAGAGCAAATTTATTCCTACGGCGAATGAGGATAGTCTTCGGACTCCTTAGAGAGTAAGCTGCAATCCGTACAAACAAAAAACTCATTCACGAATACAAACCAGGCAGCTATTTCGAACCATCATAGGTCTCCTCAATGGAACTCGGTGAGTGGCCAGTAGGGTTCATGAATGACAAAATGGTTGTGGCTTTCGCGGCCGAGGTTATTAGTATAACTACTTCTCTTCGGGCTTGAAGGCCGTCGTTCTTTGGAATTTCTTCCTAACGTTTCGCTAGCGCGAGTGGCCAGCTTCTTCAGAGGCTTATTCATCTCCGATGACTCAGTCATACTAGGGTTCATGAATGCAATGATTTCGTATTAAATCCTGGTATGCCAGAAAATTGAGTCTTCGTTAATTCAGTAGATGGCGGTTTGCCTTCACACTAAACATCACTATGAGAATTTGTTGTTCAAGGGCCAATCGATTCGAAATGCATCGTATTCGCCTGCCCAGTGCTTCTGCAAGGAGATTAAGGCTGAATTCAGACAGATCCGAAATCTGATCGTACGACGATCCGATAGCTTTCTGATTGGTCTAAATTTAAATTTAGACCAATCAGAAAGCTATCTGATTGTCGTACGATCGAATTTCGGATCTGTCTGAATCCAGCCTAAGGGCGAGTAAAAACAGCTGTCTGTTATTTTATCCGTCAATACAATGATTTCGTACAATAAAATTGTCTATCCTCAGATACCGAGTTTATTTATCTAGAAATGTTAATTATAATAATAATAATCTTTATTTCGAAAATAGGTAAGTACAGCAAGCAACTCACAGTATCAGTACCTAGAACGAAATAGGCGTCCATGTACTTATAAACATTAAAAAAATAATCTGAAAATTGGCCAGAATTCCTCATTTTACCAGATGGCATTCATATATATTCCTTTACATCGTACGGTTCTAGTTCTACTAACATAATGTGTATGCCTTTTGTAATACCATTCAGATTCGTCATAGATTTCATACTATTTGGAAGCTTATTGAAAAATTTGATGCAACTATAGTGAGCTCCTTTTTCTGACTAAGAAAGTCTGTGTATGGGATAAGTATAATCTAATGTACCTACTATATGTATGTATTGTCTGATTTGTATTAAAGTATTCTCTATTTTTGAACAAAAATAATATACACTCCTGAATATATAGGTACTGCTGTTACTGTTGATATTTGTTTTTCTTCTATCTATCTCTACATGTCTTCCTGAAACCCAGATTGAAGATTGTCCTCATTGCTCTTTTTTGTGCCGCAAAGACCTTTTCAGTATCACTAGATGCTCCATAAAAAATCACTCCATATCGATATAGTGCTTCAAAGTTTGAGAAATATAATATTTTCATCACTTTACTACATACATACTACATATTGTTTCATAACTCTCATTGTATAGCACACCGAATTCAGCTTTTTACTTAGTATACTAATATGCTCTTTCCATGACAAACACTCATCTAAGGTAATCCCCAAAAACCTGGAGCTGCTAGTCAATAAAATTTCTTGATTATTCAAGTAGACAGTATCTGGCACTTGCATATCGGAACGGTTTGTTTCGAATAGTATGCAACTTGTTTTCTCTTTATTTAAAATCAGTCTTTCGTTCTGAAACCAGTCACACAGTGAAAGAAATACTTCAGATGAGCCATTGACTAACCTCTCCAAGCCCTCAGCCATTACCAGTAAGTTTGTGTCATCTGCATTGTTTGTTATTGAGCAATTTTCTATTTCCAAGCACTTTGACATATCATTGATATATAATATGAATATCACCGGACCAATCATGCTTCACTGGGGAGTGCTCAAGCTTATTTGTATTGAATCTGATATGAAACCTGTGTCGTTGTTCGTGACCATAACCTTTTGACTTCTTCCATAAAGATAAGACTTGAACCATGAAAGTGCCTTCCCCTGTATCCCATACTTCTCTAGTTTTTTTATCAGCAATTTGTGATTTATGCAATCATTTGCTTTGGTTAAATCTAGGAATAATCCCAAGGCTACTTCATTCTTTTCTAGTGTTTCATAAATGACATGAGTGAACCTATATATGGCAGTTCGGGTCCCCTTTCCCTTCGGGTAGGCATGCTGGCCTTCATAGAAAAAATTGTTTCATGTCATGAATTTCATCACTCGGTTACACATACATTTTTCAAAAAACTTGGGAAAACCCGATAGCAAGCTGATTGGTCGGTAATTTTCATACTTTGCGGTATCACCTTTTTTATATAGAGGTTTTATTAAAGCTATCTTCAATCTGTCTGGAAAGACTCCTACTTTCAAGGATAAATCTACTACATATGCCAATGGTTTTGCAATTTCTTTGATACAATATTTTAAAAGTGATGTAGGAACTTCATCATCACCACTGCTAGACTCGTTCATCAGTTAATATCCAATTTCAATTATTTCCTTTTCTGTTACTCTTTTTACTTATAAAGATCTATCAGACTTCGGGACATAGCAAGCATAATTATTATTTTCTGCATATTCTGTCACCAGACTAGAAGCACATTCAATGAAATGTTTATTAAAATTGTTTGCTATCGTCAAACCTTCTCCTGGTATTTGTATATCGATGTTTTTATTTTTTGCAGAACCGTTTATGTCGTTTATTGACCATACACATTTTGACTAATTGTCGGATTGTTCTATTTTATTTTTGAAATAATTCGCTTTATTTTGTGATAACAATGATTCATACCTTTTTCTAGCATTTTAATATTCACCTTTATACCTATTATCTCTTGAACTCAAGACCAGTAGTACATCTAATTGTTCCTTGCACCTAATTACCTCAGGGTCATTACAGGTTTTATCATTTTTTTTCTAGCATTGATTTTTCTCGCCGGAAAATATTCATTGAAATGATACATAAAATACCTTTCGAATTTTTCCCATGCTTCATTTACCTTATCGGACTTGTACACTTCTGCCCAAGTTACTTTTTCTAGTTTTTTCTTGAACTTATCTTTATTTGTTTGATTGAATACTCTTTTAACAATATTTTGTACGTTCTGCCATTTTATATAGTAAATCATTTTTTGTGCTGTATGATCAGATATCCAATTGTGTAATACCTCAACACTATGATACCCTTTACAGTTTGTAAAAATGTTGTCTAT
Organism: Zygogramma bicolorata; assembly: GCA_032362365.1. NCBI lineage: Eukaryota > Metazoa > Arthropoda > Insecta > Coleoptera > Chrysomelidae > Zygogramma > Zygogramma bicolorata. Next base: position 728,517 of record JAVJAQ010003745.1, read on the forward strand.
AAGTGACCTTGATGTACTTGTAACCCGTGTAACTTCTTCAACAGTTGGAAACAGATTATAGGAATTCATTAGTGCAAAAAAATAATTCCATGACGAAAGCGCACATCTAACGCAGATGATATGAAATTCAATCCGGATAGGCTACTTGCACACACACCGATTTTGGACGGCCGGTATAAAATCGGTCGATATTTTATCGGTAGCGGGTGCTTGCAGACTCACCGGATTTTTACCGGTCAAACAATCAGTTGCTGTGTTGTGGTGACACGAGGTTATTGAAAAATAATGTATAATGGTCGATAAACAATCGGTGGGTGGGCAAGCGTGTATTTAGTTACGTACGCCACTACTTCCTGGTAATACCAGCCATGCAGTGGCAGTGGACGGCTGCTAACCGATATTTTACCGGCACCGATCAGCGGTCGGCGTGTGTGCCAGGTCCCGTTCCCACATGTGGTTCACTATTGGAATTTGGACGACCGGCATAAAATCGGCCGTCCAAGATCGGTGTGTGTGCAAGTAGCCATAGTGTTTATCTTGGAAGAAAACGCTTTTTGCTGGATTTTAATTAGAAAACGAACTCCTGACACACAAAATGTGATAAATTCTCTAACGATGGGCACATATCGAAAAACTGAGCTGAATCAATTGAATTTCTCTCATACATCAAAGCATCAAAAACCAACTTGGGCGGGGATCGAAATTGAAAGATTTTCAAATATTAGCTTGATATTTCCGTCTCTTTGAATTGTTGGGATTTATTTTTCATTGTTGTTTTGTTCAGCAATGAATAGAAACATTCACTACTTCTTCATTCTTTCTTTCAGAATCAAATTCATCTGCGGCGGACAAATCCTTCATTCCTTGAAATCTCATAGTGGAGACGGTATCTTTAGAGGGTTTCATTTGAAATGAGGAGAGCGTCATATGCCGAAATTATGAATGAAAAATAAACATAATCCATTTGGAAAAATATTTCATGAAAAAGTTGTATTATGTCGGGAGAGAACTAGAAGAATGAACTAGCATAACCATGACAATAACGATATTCAGCTTCAACTGATCATTGTAGATAAAATATAGCAAATCCTGAATATGTCAAACTAGCAATATTTCAAGTCTTCCATATCGATGCGATGTTTTCAAAAATGAATGTGGAAATCGAACGATACAGAGGTGAAATGGTCCAGTTTATCTATGTCAGAGTTTCTGCTGACTCTCCCTACACTTTCTTGGGGGCAGTGAGTTTAATGAAGGAAATGTGAAAACTTTTATCTGTTTTCGAATGTTTCAGGTTCACAAATCAATAAACATTCGAAATCAATTGTCCAATCTCAACTCCGTTACCGTATGCGATTAATGTTGTAGAATACACATGCATAAAATCTTGTTCCTATCGCTTGAACTAATGAGTTTCAATTAGGAGCTTACAATAGATGTTATGAGTTCAAATGAAATATTAATATTCATACCACCCAGGTATGAATGAACTGAGTCTGTGACATGAATCCTGCCATAGCTTCTGAACCACTAGGTACATATCTCTTCATTTGAGAAACTCTCTCCGAAATTCAAGGCCGTACCCAGGGGGGTCAGAGGGGTTGGAACCCTCCCAGAAATTTTCCAAAAAATAAGATTTTTCAAACGCATTACTCAAGTTATAATTGTTCTTTTTTTTTCTTCATAGGTAAATAAGGAAGAGTTCAAACCAATTTCTAGTTAGAAATGTACGTGAATAATTTGTCAAATTCAATATAATTTTACTAATCCATTCACCTACGAGGAATTCGTGGATGGACTTGATCCGCCGCTAACGGCGTAGACCGAAGCGTTTCATTACGTAACTTGCCGTAAAGCATATAGTTGGGCGCTATCACGATAGGTAGCAGCACGAATAAAAGACCGCCATTCGCATTCGCAAGTCTCTGACTCTGACTAGTTTCGGAAAAAATTTCGTTTTTATTTGTTGGCAGTGCAGTACTGGGAGCTTACTCTGAAACTAAACGAACGATCAGTGAACGAGAAAATAGACGTTGAATCTTTGAAACTTTATGAAAAGATGGTTAATCTAGAACTAGTACCTAGTGAGTACTCACAGTGGAAATTGTTTTGGAAAAAACATATGGAACTCGACAAGCCTCCTTGTGGCATTGAGGCATTAAGCCAATGTAATAGGGAACTTTATCCTGACATATTCACCCTTGACATATTCACCCTCCTGAAAATATTTTCTTCTTTGCCAGTGACCACTGCAACTGCTAAGAGGACCTTCTCCACTCTCAAGCGATTGAAGACGTAGTTGAGAAATTCGTGTGGACAAGACAGACTAAGCGGACTGGCTCTCATGTCGGTTCATAGAAGCCATAAAATCGATAGATGAATACGCAAGAAAAAAGAACAGAAGAATGGATTTTGTTTTGTAATGTTACTGTTATTGTCCACAGACGTGATTTTGTACTGTATTGTGTTAAACAGTGTTGAGTCTATTTGGATTGTCAATCTATTTATTTTCCTAGACACCAAATTAACAGGGAAAATTATTATGTCTTTATTATTTATATATTTATTATTTAGTGTCGTCCTAACTTTTGTTAATGAAGCTTAAAATGGCGTAAAAATTGAATATTTGACAATTAGTTTTAACGTTCTTTTGGGAGGGCCTTCGGCCCCTCCTGGTGCCACAACTCCCCCCCGAAAACTTTTTCTGGGTACGGCCTTGCCGAAATTGACTTATTTTCAATAAGGCAGAAGCTCCACTTGTGATTACATCCCTACCTACGGCTACTTCGACTTCATTGATGAAATAATATTGACTTATATCAAGAAATTCAAATATAATTGCTTATCACTGAATTTTAACTTGGCAGAAAGTCACTGTATTCAAATACAAGAAAGGGTGATACTCTAAGTCGATACAGGGAGAGTAATCAGCAAACATACTCTGTTCATAAAGTGCATATCATTCTAAGACTTCCAATTCATCCTCAAAAGGAAAGAAAGACAACATTTGAAAATATTCGAAATATTCATTCGATAATCCATAATAACTAATGTAATTGAAAATCGGAGCTTCTCAGCTCTCGAGAGAAAAATACTGATTTGAACAAAATTCAACGCGAATGATGTCATGTGGCATAAACCAATTCATCATTTGACAGATTATGTCGATGTTGAGTTGCTGAAAGGTTTGGCGTCGTGGTCTGATAAACCGTCTTGCCATATAGTTCCAAATGGAATACCTATGTCATTTTATTGCGGATATGTCAAATCCTATAATGACCAGGTGTTAGGCACTTTCGTGTTAGGTTGGTCATTTTCTATCAGTATTCGAGAAGTCATACTGCCAAACATGTCAGTTTTATCATACCGTGTACTCTGATTATCACTCTTACAATTTGAAGAAAATTCTCACAGAAGTAAAAATCCTTGAAATGTTCAAAACGCATTCGAAGATGTTACTGGATATGTAAATTTTTCATTCTTAGATAATAGCTCCAGTTTCAATGAAATACATGAAAATTGTCAAAAAAAATAGGATATCAATGTATGAATGTTTCCTTGCCAAAATAAATAGTAATTGGAAGATCTGGTACTAAAGCAATACTGATCGCCATATACCGAGACGAGGCAGAAAACTACAAGAAATTGCTAGTAGGTTCTTCATTCCCATTTTTTTCAGAGTAAATATTTTATAATGGAAGTATATAATTTATGGCCGTATTATTGAAACAATGATGTAGTACGTATCTATCATTTCCAACCGAGATAAGTGAAAACCCCTTCTCAATAATCTACAGAGACAACCGATTGTGAAGGAATAGCCGTTCCGCCTCTGATTGAACATTCGTGTTCAGAAAGGAATAATTGTTCACAAATACCGAGATAAAAAAACAGAACAACCCCTCACGAAACCATAATGAGATCCATTCGGCATGCGAAAGAAATGAAATAATAAACAATGCGGAACTGCGCCTGCGTTTTTGAAATCAGGGCTCCAGCCAGTTGAGGTCGCGCCGTCTTCAAGGGTTGACGCGTCGTGACGCCACGATCCATTTTCATTCAATACATTTTGGGCAAAGTGTGAAACAAAAATCTGATATGTAGGTGAGTGAAAATGATGGTAAGTAATGAGATGAAGGAAAAAGCATGTCGGTTCTGAGAAGTTCGTATCCCTATTATCGCTTCAAGGTTCTGAAAAAATTACTAAACCTCTATAAATCTTGATTTCTTTGAAACATTCTTCTATTCGAAAATCACTCACTTGTTAATATATGCATAGGAATAAATATATCCAAGATTCATTTGAAGAGCTCATTGACCTAATATATCAATAGAACAGTGGTGTGAAAGTAATTCACTTCATACTGATATCACATCAAGAAGAAACTATCCTCTACGGCGCATTGGAGAGTGAAATGATGTTCAAACAAACAGAATATCAAATTTTTCAATATTATAAGGTAATATACAATGATCTGCAGCTCATATATATTTTTTGTATATGTCCACCAACGAATCGGCAAAATCAAGATAGGAATACAAAAATATTGAATTTTTGAAGAAATTGTTTCACGCACATACTTTATTTTTTATTATTATCAATAACTTTGTCAATATATATCATCAATTCCCTTTCAAATCAGATTTACAGTTGGGGCGTTGAGTGAGAGAATCATTACCATACAATCTCATAATTAGAATGTGAAGATACTAAGTTCATCAGTTATATTCTCACGGAATCGTTCATGGAAAAAAATCCAATCATTTCTGACGAACAAGTATTGTGAAAATATAGGAGGGACTCCACGTCCTTGGGTTCATACCAAATGTTGAATGATATTCTCAGAAACGAAATTCTACAGAAATCACAAAATACTGAGAAGACGGTAAACGAATTGTGAATAGAATTATAACAAATGTTTGGTTGAATCTGTTCCCAGAATATCACACACACAGACTTCACCTTCTGCTGGACTCAGTGTTTAGTATTGCTGTATTTGTTATCCATTATTGGGTCAGTAAGTGAATTGATACAAGCTCATGATTAAAAAAATGAAAAAACAAGATTCATTATGAAAGGAAATCAAATCATTCCAGAAAATCATCGACTATGGCTTTATTTCCACGACAAAAAGATGAGATTGAGAGCTTCAGTGTGGAATATGAAAACTTTTTGCAGAGATCAATAATCCATACATTAACCTGATGTTTTTTGCACTCGACGAGCGTTCCGCCATCAAGCTTAGCATCTTCAGGAGAAGAAAAGTAACCTTGTTAGTGAAACGCGTGTCGGGTGCAAATAATATAATAATAATAATAATATATAGTTTATTGAAGAAGGTACAGTTTGTATGAAATTCAATACGTTTTAGAATATAATTTCAATAAACCGCAAAAATTCACTAAGGCAGATTGCCTGTGCGTGAGTTGTTAAGATTTATTTTATTAACATAGCTTAGTCTTAGTAATTCTATTTGTATTCCAATGTATAGATAAAACGTAGTTGAAAATGTATAAATACTATAAATAAAATAAAATGCACAGATAAAACATCGGATAAATGAAATACATATATTAACATAGTGTCTATAGTTAAAGTGTGTTAAAATCAAAGGTGTATATGTTCATTTTGAAATAAATTCATTTAACTTTTTTTTTAATTGGCGTAAATTATCAAGTTCTGTTAGACCTTTGGGTAGAAGCTGATACATTCTTGGTGCTAGGTAAGCAAAATTGCGTTGACCCACTGTTTTTGTTGAAAATGGAGTTTTGTAGCTAGCGCTATGTTTCCTCGTATTATATTGATGGGATACAGATTGTAGACATGATTTATTTTTGTATTGATATAGCACAATGGTACGATAAAACAATTGTTTAATGTCGAAGATCTTTGCTTCTATGTAGAGATAATCTGACGGATAGGTATGAGGTTTTTCTAACATTATTTTCAATATTTTTTTTTGTATCACACTCATTTTTTCGAGGTGTGTGTTCATCGGTCCTCCCCACCCTATGATGCCATAGTTTAACCGGGAACCTACCAAAGCATGATAGACCATTTTGAGTTTGCTAGGGTCTAGAATGGTTCTCAGAAGTTTGAATTTATAGATTAAACACCTGAGATTTTTGCTGATATTTTCTATGTGCTTATCCCATCTCAAATGTTTATCTATTGTTATGCCTTAATATTTGAAATAGTCAGTTCTTTTAATCACATGATTCTCATCAATTTTCAGAGTTTCATAGTCTGGTAAGTTTCTATTAATACATGTGAATGTAATATACTCAGTTTTTTCGAAGTTAATTGTCAATAGATTATGATCCATCCAATCTTCGCTAGATTTCAAGTCATTTTCAACTTGGTCTTTGACTTCTCTCCAGCTATCAGCTTGGTATAAAATGGCTGTGAAACAAATTATCTTTCCATCAGTTTATTGTTAGGGTAATTGAACTCAATGAACAGTTTTTATTCTCACGAGTTCACACTGAGGGTTGAATGAAATTTGAAATAACGGATCCACACAGAACGAGAATTCATGCTACTGAATTCAAGTACTTTTTCACCAAAACCTTCCAGAAGTTTCGGAAAAAATGAATGAGGAGTCATTCGATTCGAAATAGCATGTAGATGTTTTTTTCTATTAGGTTTTCTTGGGTTCTCAACCTACCACCATCTGAAAAAATAAAAATTGATATTTAAATCTATACAAGCGGGGAAGGGCAGATTTTCAATCTACCCTGATGATTTTCTCCGATAATTCCAAAACAGTTCCTTCTGAATGAAACAAGTTCAGTTAGTAAACAACTTTTGGTATATTTCGAATTTGCCTATCAAGAAAATACAAGAACCAATACTCACCACAATACTTATCGTGACGTTTCGGAAACTGAATCCGCTTCCGTTTTCAGAACTCTCACAAATATTCTCTTCTAGTTTCGCTTTCAGTTTCGTTTTCTCGTGGATTTCAGGAATTTGAATTTTGATCCAAATCAACCGAAGTGTTTGAGTGTCTTTCCATTCAACTGTATGATATCCATCGGCAGTGAGAATATGTGTGATTTGATGTACATCTTGTGTTTACTCTTTCGCGATAAATACAATTCATTTTATTTTCTGTTATGTTTGTTTATTGTGTGCCGGTATTGAACGTAAAGTATTCGTTGTTTTGAATGTTGTTCTTACATTGTACCTACTGCCAATCCGTTTCATCTTTTCAGATAGTCGTGGGACATAAGGTACAATGTTTGTAACGGGATGTGTAGTTTGTGCAGGTTTTATGTATTCACTATGGGGTTTGTTACGATTTTAGATTAAAAGTCAATGTTATTACGCTATAAGGTAGAACACGATTAAATTTCCACAAAATGTATTGTATCCTTTGTTAAAAGCTCCTTAAATACATCAGGGCCTACTCTAATTATCCCTGATTCCTAGAATAATACAACTGATACTGATGATGATTCTTAAACTCATGAACTGATGCTGATTTCTGAAATTATACAACTGATACTGATTCCTAGAATTACAACTGATAATGATTATGATATCTGAACATAGTTACTACTTATTGATTGAATAAGTTCAACAAAGGGGAACTATTGAGATCCAATTGATCATTTAGCAAAAGATTTGAATTTTTTTTTCAGTGCATTGATTTCCAAAAGCTCTAAATAATTAATTATTTTCAACATGCCGAATTTCTAAATTTTTATCAAAGTCATGGCCTTCCTCCAAAATGTGATTGGCAAATGATGAATGAGTTGTTTTCTTTTCATAATTCATACGATGTTCACGTATGCGGCTTTTGAATGGTCTACCTGTCTGTCCAATATATACTTTGGAGCAAGATCCAAAATTCAATTTATTAACTCCCGATTTTTCATCTTCAATTGTTTTATCTTTGTTATTCTTGATAAACCTTCCCAACGTGTTATCTGTTCTATATGCTACTCTCAAATTTTGTTTATGCAAAAATGAAGCTATTTTCTCCGTAGCAGCTCCTGAATGAGTTGAAATTCTTTAATTATTGTCATGGTTCCTCAGAGTGGGGTACACTTCTTGGATAGCTTTTCTATGTAGTTTTTTTGCAAGAATATTTTCTATCAATTTGACTTGATATCCAATGTTAACTGCTATTTGTTTTATGATATTTGATTCTTTGTTAAAATTGTTCACAGAAAGAGGAATTTTTGCTAATCTGTGTATCATACTATGATATGCTGATATTTTATGTTTATATATATGTACCGAATTATTATGAATAGTGATATCAGTATGGGAAGGTTTATGAAAAATAGCAAAGTGGTGTTAGCTGTTGGCTTCACCTATTGTATAAAAAATTAATTGAATTTTCTGCTTCCATCTCTATTGTGAATTGAATATTTGGATGAATAGTGTTAATATATTATATAATATATTATTTTAATTATATATAAAATGTATCTAATTGCCTGTTGGTGCCTTTAAAACAAACTATAACGTCATCTACATATTTGTACCAATACAAAAACTGTTGCGAGAGTGGATGCTTATGAATTATATTTTCCAGATTGTCCATGAAAATTTCTGCCAGTAGAGGACTCAGCGGATTTCCCATGACCAAATTTTCAGATGAAGAGTATACTTTATTGTCAATTTGAAAGTAATTTTGTTCAAGACATATCGACAAAAGGTCTAATATCTCTTGTTTAATAAGCGGATTAACATGATTTTTATCTAGTAAACCTTCGACTAAGAGTATGGTATCTTGTGGAGGTATACTGGGGAAAAGATTTTGAACGTCAAATGATATTAATTTTGCGTTATCTGGAACATCCTGTATTTTATTTATCAAATCATAAGAATTTTTAAGGCTGTATTTCGGTTCAAATTCAGAATAGTTTGTTATTAAATGTATTACCTTTCTTGATAACTGATGGTGCTGTAACAAATGATACTACTGGCCGAATAGGGTAGTTTTGTTTATGTAATTTTATCAAAGAATATAATTTTGGGGTTTGAGGATTCATCAGAGTTAGTCTGAACTTTTCGGATTCATTGAAAATAGATTTTGAGTTTCTCAAAAATTCCTTGATTTGTAGTTGGTACACATGAGTAGGGTCACGTTTCCACGTAGACTTAATTATTTGGAATTTTTGAAAATCAATAAACTGAAAAATTCAAATCGTTTGCTAAATGATCAATTGGATGTCAATAGTTCCCCTTTGTTGAACTTATTCAATCAATAAGTAGTAACTATGTTCAGATATCATAATAATTATCAGTTGTAATTCTAGGAATCAGTATCAGTTGTATAATTTCAGGAATCAGCATCAGTTCATAAGTTTAGGAATCATCATCAGTATCGGTTGTATTATTCTGGGAATCAGGGATGATTAGAGTAGGCCCTGATGTATTTAAGGAGCTTTTAACAAAGGATAATTTAGTGTTTATAATAAATTCGCTTGATAAAGATACAGTGTACCGAAACATGTCGCGAAGACAATAAATTTTGTGGAAATTTTATCGTGTTCTACCTTATAGCGTAATAACTATGGATTTCCATCAAGTGAAGGCCACCCCAATCCAAAAAAAGTCAATGTACTTCCTATAAAATTCTCTGGATATGCATTTACCTTCAATATTGATTTTATGAAATTAACTCAACTGTATTCTATTCTTGTTCTCCCGAAAAAACATTTGATTTGAATGATAGTGAAGATATCTGTTGGTATGTTTTCTTTCGATTTACACTATTGATACATTATTATACATTATTGATTTCTTTACCATTACATCAAGGAGAGAAAGTTAGTTAACCATTCTTCCCTATTTCCATTGTGAATTTTAGTGTTGGTTCTTGTTTGTTAATGTGTTCCAAAAGAATATCAAGTTCTTCTCGACCATGACTCTATTCACCAAAACCATCATCAACATATCGTCACCATACTTTTGGACCATTTATAACTTTCAACGATATAATAGAACTTACAATGAATCTCAAAGGATAACCTGCCAACTAAACATTGTGATATAACCCTAAAGCAGCAGTTACATTACAATGTTATATGTTACATTGTCGTTATATGTAACTTCAACATTTATGTTATGTGGATGTTATAGCAAAATGTCCGGGTAGGTACATAAAAATGTTACAAGCTAAAAATGGTTATGTTGATGCAATGTATCTGCATCGTATCCGCAACGTATCTGTTTCACGATTTCTATATTTAATGATTGTGGTATTGTAACATTATCGAAATATCCACCGGCTATGTATAAGAAACAATAATATAATATTTTTGTTACATAACAATTATACATTATTCAAGAACTACGTTATATTTATCGCATTACGGTTTCAGAAATTTGTTCTGGAATATAAATAAAAGAACAAGGAATAATATGAAAATATATTCAAATAACGAGTATAAAAAAAATAAATGAATATATGGAATTCTGAAAATTAAAATATAATTTCTATAAAAAATCAAGAGGAGCCTGATTTATTTTTCCGAACGCTTTTTCCGCTGCTTGAAAAATCTCAGCCACTCAGCCACTGTTTCCTCAAAAAGATTTTCCAGTAAGATCTGGGAAGCAGTGCTTAGCTGCATCTGAAAGTGATAATAAAAATGAAATGTTACCGTGGCTATTCAATAAACTAACAAAGGCATTATGGGGTGAACGATCGATATCCTCACACCCTAGTTTACCCTAGCCATACAGCAAAGACACTCGAATGTCACTTTGTTAGTTATAAAGTCATGTTTTGGTAATAAATTAAGGTTTACGGAATACCAAATAATCAGTATGTCGTTTTGCATGTAAAAATGGATATTTTGTGTAAAAAAAAGGTTTGAGCACTGGTCAACATCCAGTAAATTCCAATTCACTGTCAAGAGATGACATTATACACCCCGAGCTGACAAAGTGACATTATACACCCCGAGCTGACAAAGTGACATTATACACCCCGAGCTGACAAAGTGACATTATACACCCCGAGCTGACAAAGTGACATTTGAGTGTCTTTACTGTATGGCTAGGTATACTGGGCTCACACCGTCGAGTTTTGTCCATTGCTCTTCACTCTGTTCATTAATGACATAAGTAACTACATCAAATTTTCAAAATGCTTGCTATATGCGGATGACTTAAAAGCATATCTCAAAATAGAATCTTTGGATGATATAAAAAAACTTCAGTCAGACATAAATGCCATTCTGAATTTTTGCGAGGATAATGATCTTTCGCTTAATGAATCCAAATGCAAAATAGTATCTTACACAAGGAAAAAAGAAAATCTACAGGGTAATTACACCATCAACGGTACCAAGCTGGAAACTATCGATGAAATCAAAGACTTAGGTGTGATTTTCACACGCGGAGCGTTTTCCTTTCTTTCTCAGAACAAGAAACTTTGACATTGCGCGGCAGACCGTCGTGGCACAGAACAGCAGCCAGATCGATTCGGTCACGATCTCTTCGTTCAGAATAACATAGAGCAAAGTGGAATGTGTGTGCTGACTAAGTAGATTATACTGAAGAGAGATGAATGTAAAGGATGAATTGCATGGGTGGCAAACTGCCTCATCAAGATCAAGATCAAGACCGTTATTTATTTATTATGTTTTTATGGTTGGTACAAAAAAGGAACCAAAAACAGACTCGAACCAAAGAACTCACAAAAATGCTCGTTCTTTTTGAAATTATTGATCTTTAAAATACGAATATGAATTTAATAATGAAGCGTTTTCAATTTTTTCTTTCAATTTTTTTTTTCAATTTTCATATTTTATGACATAAAAAACTATGGAGTGGCAACAGAAACTTCATCAATGATTTTTATAACTGAAAAATATTACGAATATGAGTAGCTGTAATATCACATGAATGTTACTACTCACCTGTGTGATAATATTGCATGATATGTACTGAGAAAACATTTTTCTGTCACATAACATTATATACATATATTGAGATAATATTTCATGAACATGATATCATTCTAACAAAGTATACATTACAATGTTATTCCAAACAAATGTTTCTCAATGTTATTGTTATGTTTCATGTTTAGTGGGTGCCTAATGAACTTTCGGTAACACATAGAAGCGTGATGGTTTACTTTAGTGATTGATGAATTGTGTGCGATCTTTTTTCGCAAGTGTGTCTTTGCATTTTAGTAATGTTCTGTATATTTTCTGTTCAATAGATTTTGTTGGGGCTTGTTTCAGTTTAGTATACAATTGTTTCAATGTTATTGATGTGCCTTGGTCATGAATCTCATATGTGGTGTTGGTGATCAATTGATTCATTTTGTTTTCATATTCGCATGAGTCCATGATAACTGTGGCGTTACCTTCATCGGCTGCAGAAATTTTGGACTTCCATCACATTGTGAAAATTTCATTGAAATTTTTCCAAATTTGTTTGAATTACTTCTGAATTTATTGGGTTGTGTGAGTACACTCTCACAATGAGATCTATAGTCATCAGCTTCCTCTGGTAGCAAATTATGTGTTGCATTTTCTATAGCTGCCATCTTTTCAAATTATTGGTGTAGTTTTTGGAGTTACGCAAAATTCAAATCTTTCGTAAATGAAAGTTTTTCATTGATATCCAATACTCGAGCTGATAAATTAAGTACAGATTTTTCACCGAAATTTCGATTGGTAATTGTATTTTTGAAATATGTGAGCTGTTTTTTTTTTATTTCTTTATATGAACTCCCTTCGTTTCATTATCGAAGTGAGTTTCGAATACAGTTATACAAATAATTTGAATCGTTCTGCATCATATTTTGTTTCATGATTCGTCCTAGTCTGAAAATATCACATTAGAATGTTACCTTGTTCCTGCGGTGGAATTGAATTATCTCCATTACCATGTAGACACAAGCTTATATCGAAAGAAAACACATACCAACAGGTATCTTCATTATAATTCAAAAATGAAATGTCTTCACGATAAACAAGAATAATATGCAATTCATTAAAGAAAGTGGAAGATAAGGTTAATTCCATGAAATGAATTACTCTCAGCTCACTTTGTCATAATATTTATATCGTGTCGTATGATGATTGTGGTTTGTTGTGCCCCTTCGCTATGGCTATTGATGAGATCCCATCTTTCTAATTTTTTTCTCCAGATTCCGAATATCTTTATAAGGAAATGATATATTTGTGAAAAACCAAAGCTATATTTTTCCTACTTGATTTTATTGTTTATAACTTTTGCAATTATTGCGAGCGGCATCTGATTCTTTTCAAAAAATCATCTACATGCTATTTCGATTTGAATGATACCTCAATGCTGTCAGAAGTTGCTTATAATGAAGCAGATAATACGATGGCCCACTGTTTTCGGGTAAAATAAGGAAGTGAGTTTTGGGTGAAATAAACATAATTTTTTTTTCCTGAGAGAGATATATATATATATATATATATATATATATGCTGGTTGGAACTTCCGGCTATCATCACTCCAGTGATGATAGCCGGCTAGTAAGAAAACTCAGACCTAGACGCAAGGTCACGCAGTCTTGAAAATGGCTCCGAAATGGGAGTCGAAACGTAGACAAGTAAATCATTCCAGACGCGGATCAACCGGGAGTTCCAACCAGCACATTTCTAACCGCGGAAGCCTAGCCGGTCAAATATATATATATATATATATATATATATATATATATATATATATATATAAAATTCGGGAGTATCTTTCATTTATTTATTTACATGAGTAGGCTACTCAACAGATGATTCGACCCATCCGATTACAGACTGGCACAAAATAAAGCAATGAAGAAAACAGATTGTGAAAGTTGACTATAAACTAAGGTGTGATACGCAAAATTTTATCTAACAGGTAAATAATAATAACAATTCAAAAAAAGTTTGACCATTGATTAACGAGTTAATATTCAACAAAAAAATGATATACTTTTTGGGGATGCAGTCAGGATCAGATGGCCACAATCAAAAGTGTTCTCTTTGGTAGGTCTGAGCTTTCAGAATACTTTATTCCATTATCAGAGACATCTCAAAAGTTTTCATAGTGAAAAATAAAAATATTTAGTAGAAAAATATTTCCATATTTTACTTACATCTTGAGATAGAAAAGTAAGACTTGCATTAACATAAAAACCAAGAAAATTCGAAAGATCTCATCGTTTATTGAATTGATCGTATGTCAACTCATTTCCTGCTTCATCTCATAGGCCTATATGATGATAAAAAAGTAATCACCCTTTTTGGGTTCTTTTTCCATTCATCTCAAAATTTTCTTGGTTTTTATGTTAATGCAAGTCTTACTTTTCTATCTCACGATATAAGTAAAATATGGAAATATTTTTATGTTTTACTATGAAAACTTTTTAGACATCTTTGATAATGGAATAAAGTATTCTGAAAGCTCAGACCTACCAAAGAGAACACATTTAATTGTGGCCATCTGATCCTGACTGCATCCCCAAAAAGTATATATATATATATATATATATATATATATATATATATATATATATATATATATATATATATATATATATATATATATATATATATTTGCCACAGCAAAAACACACCACTCCAGAATCATTCGCGAAGCAATAGAAATTGAAGAACGCCCTCAATGCCTCAACAAACGAGACGGCTCACAAAGACTCCCCAATTCCTGGAAACCATTATTATCCCTTCGAACAAATCCATTGATTAATCCTTCTCAAACCAGACCTGTATACAGTCTGACAGTTTCAACAACGTCGGATTCTCATACAGCTATAAATACCATCCCTCCATCTACCAAACCACAATCTTCACTCTGCCAAGATGAGTGCTGGGGGTTAAGGAGACTTAGGTCTCGCCACCAAGTATATGTGCTCGGATAGGCTTCCGCGGTCGGATATGTGCTCTCTGGAACTTCCGGTTGAACCGCGTCTGGAATTTTTCTTCTTTCGACGTTTCGGCTCCCACTTTGGAGCCATTCTCAAGACTGCTTGACTTGGTGGCGAGGCCTAAGTCTCCTTAACCCCCAGCACTCATCTTGACAGAGTGAAGATTGTGGTTTGGTGGATGGAGGGATGGTATTTATAGCTGTATGAGAATCCGACGTTGTTGAAACTGTCGGATTGTATACAGGTCTGGTTTGAGAAGGATTAATTAATGAATTGTTCGAAGGGATAATAATGGTTTCCAGAAATTGGGGAGTCTTTGTGAGTCGTCTCGTTTGTTGAGGCATTGAGGGCGTTTTTCAATTTCTATTGCTTCGCGAATGATTCTGGAGTGGAGTGTTTTTGCTGTGGCAATGGTCTTCGTGTTGTTGAAGTCAATTTTGTGTCCGGTTTCGTGGTGGTGTTTGAAGAGAGTCGAGGTCATGTCCGAATTACGTACTGCTAGTTCGTGCTCGTAGGACCTGTTTGATACTCGTCGGTTCGTCTGTCCTATATATGTTCTCGGGCAGTCGTGGCAAGGAATTTCATATATTCCTTGTGATTCGTTGGGTATTGTATCTTTAGGTGAGCGCAGGAAAAAGGATATTTGATTGTTTGCTGTGAAAACTGTCTTGTTGTCGTATTTTGTCAGAATTCGGCTCACTTTATCAGTGACACCCCGAATGTAAGGAAGGAAAGCTTTCGGGCGTTCAGCCGGGTCGACCGGTGGTTTGGGATGCGAGAAGCAGGTGTGTTGGCGTTGAATGGTTCTCTGGATCTGGGGGTAGCAATAATCATTTTGAAGAAGGGCAGATGTGAGCTTCTTCAGCTCACTGGGTCTATTATGGTCATCTGTGAGTTTGATGGATCTATTGATAAGAGAATTCAGTACGGAGCTCACCTGGGCTGGATGATGGTGGGAGTTGGCATTAAGATATCTATTGGGGTGCGTGGGTTTTCGGTAGACAGTATGAGTGAAATTATCCTTGGATTTTGTGATGTGGACATCTAAGAAAGGAATAGCGTTGTTTGTCTCCATTTCCATGGTGAATTTCATATCGGGGTGAATATTGTTGAGGTGATTGAGGAATGTGTGAAGGCTTTCGGTTCCATGAGGCCAGATAGCAAAGACATCATCCACATAACGCAGCCAACACGTCGACTTCAGTGCAGATGTATCAATTGCTCTAGACTCGAAATCATCCATGTAGAGGTTTGCAAGTACTGGCGAAAGAGGAGAAACCCATAGGGGCGCCTTTTACTCGTTTGTAAAATTTGCCCTGGAACAGAAAGTATGTACTGGACATACAATGACTAATGAGGTTGAGCGTGTCTTGGGAGATTCGATGCTTCGTTTTCAGAATGCTAAGTGTATCTGCTAAGGGGATGTTTGTGAAAAGGGATACTACATCGAAGCTTACCAGGATGTCCGTGGGACGGAAGTTGACCGATTGATGATTTCTAAGAAATGGAATGAGTTTCGAACATATGATGAGGATTGTTCTGCAAGGGGTTGAAGAATGTTTGCGAGATATTTAGCTAAAGCTTGTGCTGGTGAGGCAAATGCACTAACTATGGGGCGGAGTGGAATGTTCGGCTTGGGTATCTTGGGAAGGCCATATATTCGAGGTGTACGTGAAAATTTTTCCCTGGAAATCAGAGATCAGAGAACCTATCTGGAAAAAAAGACAAAAACTATTCCGACTGACCTGAAGAAATCTCTCTCTCTCTCTCTCTCTCTCTCTATATATATATATATATATATATATATATATATATATATATATATATGTATATATACACCTTTGATATACATGAAAAATGTTCGACGGTTTGCAGGATCTCTGTGATTCCAATATATTTTTTCCACTTCATTCTTCCCTATCGAACACTCACGAGTGTGCCCAGAAGAAGCCTTCTGTGGGCAAGGGTTAGGTAATTTCCTTGGGAAGCGCTATGAAATACGACCTTACCAAATTGATTTCATTACTGAAAAAACACAATTTTCAATCCAAACATAATCAATTGATATTACTTCGTTACTGGACCCTCCCATAAACCCCCCATAAATGGGGTAGCATCCCCCTCACCACGGATAATTCTGGGTGCACCGCTAACCGTTGTGGTACGTATCGAAGTAAGGAAATGACCCATAGACATTTTTTGTTGAGATGGAAATGAAAATGGAACTAGAGCGTTATTTTCCATCACCTGTGACAAATTAATTCATCTTGGACATTTCTAATGATTGATTTTTGTTTGAGTTGCACATTATCCCACGGAGTTCAAATTGTGTAACAAATATGGCCGCTATCTTTCAGCATTCACCTCATATCCAATATTTTTCAATAACTCAACCACCAGATACAATAAACAATTCAAAACCCTAACACACGAAAAACATTCTTTCAATGAAAAAAAAAAAAACAGAATTATCTGAAAGAACATCGTCCAACACAAATTGACCCATAGCAGTGACATATTTTTATGAGCAGCGTTACCGTCATACAGTTCGTACGTTTGAAATACATGAATTTCTCTGCAGCAGCGAACAAATTTCTGCTCGAGCAGCAGTTGCTGCCAATTAAATTGCGATTTAATAGAGTTTAATTCGTTGGCAGGTAGCAATCTAACTGGTATATACGTAGTAATTATTTTTCTTCCGAATCTCTCTCGAAGCGAATCCCGCTATTATGTGGAAAAAATGTTCGATTTTGAATCTTCAGCGGTTAATTCACTCTATATAAACAACATCAAATATAGAAAACCTATGCTTGACAATTCAGTGGCGGATCCAGGATCAGGTCAAGGGGGGGTCTATAACTCAAAATTTATATCTATATATATATATATATATATATAGATACATACACAATACTCATCACAAATGTAACAAGTCTAATTTTTCGAATACTGCGCCAAAAAGGATCCAGTGGCAGCGCTGTCAGAAATTTCTCGAACTTCTCGATAAGCCTGAATGTGTCAATTTTCTTTAAAGTGCCATCGAGAAAAATGCAATTTGATAGTTGAAACATGAACCTACAACATGAAGAGGACTCTATTTTCATATTTTACCAGAAAAAAAATGAAAAGAACAATTGGTGCGTCCAAAAATTCCAAGCGAAATTTGTTTGTTTGTTTGTTTGGGTAACATTCAATCCAGATCTTGTTTGTACTATTCTCAATTCTCGAGAATTATTTTTTTAGGAATTGGAGGATTATCGAATTGAATAAATCGATGAAATTGATTGTTAAAAAATTAAAATTTACTAATGTTTAAATGTAGCCTGCTCTTTAGTTTTCAATGGAATGTAATAATAATTATTGAAGTTCTTCAATTTTAAAGCAAAAAAATTTATTATATTTTATTTTTTTGTCTTGCTCATGTGACATTTTTTCGTTCCCCAACAAAATTTGGAAATTAGGAGCCGATAAAAACTGAAAAAAAAATCTCTTATTTTCCCAACAATGTTGATTGAGTTGAGCACTCTAATCCCTCTCTCTATGTTTTCACGGATTATTACATCCAACCAGTATTTATTTTATCACATGGGGTAAAATAAAAATTCGAATATGAGAAGTGTTTGGTAACTCATGACAGAGTTATTAACTCACATTGAAATTGATTTAACCTTTTTCGAGTTTTGCTTACGAATATCTATAGAAGGGTCGGTTTAATGTTGAAGCTGGAAATTTATCCTCGAAGGTAACAATATCTACTCCCAAAATATCAGTTCTACTGAAATTAGGTAGGTATGGCACCAGGACGGCAATCACGTTAGTTTGGGGTCTTCGTCCTTGTACCCCCACGTGTCACTCGCGATGATATGAGCGCACCAATAAAGATTCATGATACTAAAATATTTTTTCTACAAAAGTGTCAAAAATGTTATTTTTAGCACTCCATAGAAGCCTCAAAAATGTCACTTTAAAGCACTGTAAATGTTGAAAGGTAAGTACAATAATTATAGACCATATCAAAAATAAAAAAAAATTAATAAAAATAAAAAAATCACATGTCAAAAATTTCTTCTAGATCCTGGTGTCGAGGCATTGAGTCAAGAATGGATGCGGCATTGATCCGAACTATTTCTATGGAGAGACGTTGCATCAGATATGTTGTGGCTTTGTTTTCACCAGTGGTCTCTTCTATTTTCCTCCCTATTTCTTTGATTGTTTCAAGACAGTTTAGACCAAATCCACCGAGCGTATCAAATGCCAAGGGTTTTACTATATAATCAATTGTTCCTATATTCACTGTATTTAGATTTTATTTATTAACATTAATATTAATAGTACAATTTGTGCAATTCGACAAATTAATATCTTGCACTGCTGTTTCACCATTTTCCATGGCTAAGGAAGAATGATGCGTAGAAATAATTGAATTTCCAGTCGAAGTTGAGGCCACAATTTCTTCGGATGTTTGTTGTTGGATTGATGTTGTTGGTAATGTTCGCTGCACCGTCAGCAGTTTTTGGGCAATCAAATTCTTATTTTCCAAAGAATCCTCTCAGCAACGGTAAAAGATCTCCACCCCCAATGACCCCTGAATATCGTCAAATTTGCGCCAGCATCGGCAAGTAAGGTCGCTGAAAGCCGGCGAAAACAGTGTCCCGTATAAAGTTTCGGATTTGGAAGTTCCAGAAATCTTGCTATAGCAGCAGAAATTTTTCCAAACGAATTAATTCCAACCGGATTTCTGGTATATTCATCTTTCAAGTATTTCAAGAAAAATGTGTTCGACATTTGCTAATCGAAGAGCCACATATTTTCGATAAAGATCCAAATAAATTTTTTTAATAATAGTAAAACTTCGTGAAACATTGGTTTCAATATCTGGTATTTTAATAATTAATGAAGTACTCATATCTTCCACATCGTCAACAGTCAATTGACAAAGCTCCTTCCTGCGGCAAGCACCAAATATTCCCACAATCACAACTACTTTCATTAGGAGATACTCATCGTCTAATGCAGACTTCAAAAACTGGTCCATTTGGACTCTAGTCAAGATTTTTGATTTCTTTGACCGGTAACCTTCTGCTTGACGCTTCAAATACGCGATAAGCTTAGAATATTTGCTGATATCTAGGTCGCTATTTATACGTAGCATAGATTTGATCATCGAATAATTTGACCACAGAGATGATGCCTTCCATACCTTTGCTTTCTCCTCAAAATAGTCCAGAAATACATTTTCAGTATATTTTCCAGAAACGCCTTTCGCTTCACACCATTTCTGAAAATTATTATAGGCTATATCGTATTGAACCCTGGATTTTCTCGGCAACATATCGAGGGTTGCTCTATTGGCCGCCGCCTCTATGTCTTCAAATGGATCATTTTCATTACTTTCTTCCATTTTAAGAAAAATGTGCAACCTTAACTGCGTTTTAAATGAAACTAACAAACGTCTGACAGATGCATTAAAACATTCGTAAACAAATAAATCAACAATGGTTGCTAAGGTCCGTAATATACGATGCAATTTAAAATAATCTCCTTTGGATGTATTAACACAGGTTTTTAAAATTTAATTCAAACTGTGTAAATACTTTATTTGATCGTTTGTAGAAAAAATATTGTATGATATACGTGTTAAAAGTACCTTTTAAGGCACTCATGTGAATTGCAGAATTCGCTTCGCTCATTCTGCAAAACTTCACATGCGTGCCTTGAAAATGTACTTTTAACACTTATATCATAAATAACTATCATTGCACATATTAACGGAAGGAACATTCAGAAAAATATTAAAAACAGAGTCTCAGTGTCACACGTACTATCCCCGTACCGTTTCGGACGAACGTTATCAGTATGTCCGTCCGCTACCACAGAATCACCGGAACTCAATGCCAGACTCCCTTTCACTCTTGAAAGAATTGACTCAACGCTGTTTCATTATATTATTACCCTTGAGATCTCTGGAACTGTAGGATACAAAGAGCCGATTGAATGGATATATGATTGGAACTTTGGTTCCCAAGATGTATGAGAGGGGGCTCAAAAATTTCTTTGCTCCCAAAATCGCATTTCTAAAAATAGCGGAAATTTTCATTCAGCCATTTTGCTGAAATACCATCCCTCGAAAAGAAAAAAAAAATTACGCAAATACTTCACCGCGAAAATTATCTTCCGCACAATGTGATCGATGTGCCGTTTATTTTATCTAGCTCAACTCAAGCTAACTCAACCTGAGCGGATCCAAGCTGACCTAATCTGATCCGACCTCAGTGAGTTATCTTCAAAATTCTATCACTGAAACAATTTGCGAAATATTTCAACGCCGATATCATTTTACTCGGTAATGCTGGAAAAAATACGCGGTATTTGAACTCGCCTTGTATTTTCCGCTAAGAAAGATATACCGTTTCGTTTATATGAATTCAAGAAAATCATTTTATTACATTTCCGCTACGGATCTGAATATATTTTCATATCGTCCGTTAGTATACAATCTTGTGAGTATGATTGTGTAGAACAACATTTGATTGAATAGGGTTTCGTTTCTTTTGAATCCCCATTCACCAATTCACTAAATCAGTGCATCCTGGCATTATTCATACAATCAACAACTTTGAAATAAAGAAACTCCTCCATATCAATACGGTATTCGGAAGATACTGTTGCAATCCAACAAAATTTCGGAAATTTGTGTTAAGATATTCTGATGAATGTACAATCACCAACAACGTTATTTCGAGTGTTTGGCCTTTCAGAACCTTAAACAGGAAACTATTTCATAATTTTATTATATTTGGTGCGGATTATTGACTTGTGAAAATTCAGACTAATTTTTGATTGGGAAAAATTCAAATGACGAAGACATTGTCACTTCGTTTTAGAAACAATTCGAATATTTGTCAGCGAATTTGCAAATTAATTCTGTCACACGGGTATTAGTTTCAATGAGATGTTATGTTATTACCTTAACAGATGATTCACCGGGAGGTGGCTCTGTACACCAATGAAGCAGTAGCTGTCCCCAATGACAATGTTTTTTCCCATCAGATGTTTCCATAGAGATGACTTTGATAGTTGAGGGGCTGATGTGAATGCTTGAGCTATTACATTTTTTATTTGGAAAAAAAAGATGATGCACCTTTCGAGTTTCTTTCGTATATCATTGCAATCCTATGAAATTATTTATATTCCATTAGGCCTTTTATTCCACCTTTGGAATAGGCAAATTTCAGAATTCAGAATTGAAATAGAAAAATTCTGCTTGCATCTCAATTCCACAATTCTGTGATTTTGTATGTCTGTATATCAACTCTAGTGACCAGCCTCTTTCATATTCTTATATTATACTATAATTCCAAAATTGATCATATGTTGTCACTCGACCAAGGAGCATCACTTCGAGAATAACTTCAGAAAATATATAGATATTTAAATCAATGTGTTCAGAAGTATATTCGTTTCATCTTATAATCAAAGGAAATTTCCTGAAATCGAATTTCTGAAACTTTCTGTGAAATCTATTACTTCAAAGCCAAATTGGATATTATTGCACTAGACGAGCATTTCACTAACAAGGTTAGCATCTCCAGGAAAAAAATTGGGAAGGAAATTCAAATTGATTGATTGAAAATTTTTCTCCAGAAGATGCTAAACTTGTTAGCGAAACGAGCATTAAGTGCAAATTATATCAGTTTGGTGTTTGAGAAATTGATATCTACAAAGAGTTTTCACTTTTAACAAGGAAAGTTCTAATCTCAGTGTGGATTTTCTGAAGTAGAAAAATGTTTGGCAACGGTTGATTTTAGATTTGTCAGTTCCGAAATTATACCTCACAATACAATTATTAGAAAAATATTAAACTCAAGTCTTGGGAACTAATTATCAAATCCAGTAATTCCACAGTGGTAGGTTAATATACAATTAGCTGATCAACTACTTACTTGAGATAGGCATTTATTATTATATCACTAATCAGAATGCTATCTGCTGTTAGGCTAAAACTGATCAAATATGGAAGATTGACGTGGATATGTTCTCGAACTCACTCAGAAAGGTTCATAACGAGCAAAATTTGAAGAAAAGGGGAAAATCAAAAACTTTTCAGCGTTAAATTCAACGTTTAGCCATAATTGTTCGATGTCACCGGCAATGCCATTCATCGTTCAACATTTTAAGATAGGGCCCTGTATTCGAAACAGTATCATACTCATTATGTGCGACTTTTTTGAATTTTGAGTAATTTATAAGTTCGATGTAATAGATTTCATATGATTTTCGCAAAATGGTTTGCTCAACTTATTACATTATACATCGATGTTCTGTATAAGCATTCCTTCATAATTGGGTTTCCTCAAGAATAAAATATTAATGATGATGTGTAACTGATATGGTTCTGGAAGAAATGCCTGAATTTATGCATTAAAATGATTGATGGTCACAATTAGGGAAATTTTTATTTTTTTCAGCAGTAGGTGTTCACTTTACCCTTTTCGATTAACTCACAACAGTTTATATGTACATTTCAAGGTGTGAGGTCGTTACCGAAAATTTGAGTTCTGATTGATATTTTTTCAAGTCTATTTTTATTCTCCCTTCCTTTTGCTAACACGGTATACGTTATAGATATCCGCTGCTTGTAGAGATGATGTGATGTGGTGAAGGTCTTTATATTTTGCAAATACAGCCGATCCACCCTCCTGTTGGGATATATGAAATTTTTCATATGACGTATTTTCATTTGGTATTTTTAATTATCCATTCGATCCGAAAATTGTCAATTTGCTTGAATTGATGACTTTATTTGATGGTTCAACATCATACTTGGAGAAGATTTCCTAGTTCCTGCACTATTTGGCAACGTGTCGAGTTCAAATGTTAAATGTCTATTCTGCTAGTCGTTACTGATTTCATGCTATAGTGATAGTTGCTGATGCAAGAAATGAAAAAGGTATTCATTCGCCTAGTTGAGTTATAATCGAATCATGAACATCATTGACAGTTGATGGTCTTCATTATACGATTTTACCATTCATGTGTATCAATGCTTTCCTCATAGTGACCGAATTCATTCATGATACTCCATTTCAGATACCTTTGCCTGCAATGAATGACTTTGGTGCCCATAAAAAACAAACGAAGCTCAAGATTCAGTGAAGCGAGCGCTACTGACCTAAATCATCAATGATACCGAGCTTCAGAAAGCCGCAAAACATGTTTTCATCGACATATTCCGTGGCAAGTAGTTGAGTTGGGGTAAACTTCATTTCAAGATGGCTGATCACGATCCCTTTGATGATGAGGTGAGTTGTATAAATCACTAACTGAATAGTTATTTAGTAGTAATTATCAATCAGAAGGATTGAAAATTATATATCCATGAAACGGTTTGTTACAAGTTTCTGAGAGTGTTGAAGTATAAAAAAAAATTCAATTAATGATCGTAGTTTTAAGTTCTAGTATCTATAAAAATTTGTGTTACCAAGTGTTACTCTCGTAGTGTTTTGTTGTTACTCCATGCATCTGCCTTTCCACAGATTGATTGTATAGATGGATTTACAGATCTTGGAAAAGTACACTATGAGGGCGTCATTTAAAAAATCATGTATTTCTGTCATAACGCTACGTGGCAGAAATCTTAATGTGTTATAATGGTACAATATCATTCTCGTTATTCAAATAACAATAATATTATTCTAATACTATAAAATACTTTATCATGTCGTATTTCATCAAAACGTACTTCGTCACAGCGTACTCGAAAAAGTCGTATTCTATCACAACCATTATAACGCTACAGCATAGAAATTGTACTGCATATAAATCGTAAAAGTGTTGTTTTTCATTTAAAATATGAGATTTGATTACAAACTTTTTTCGTCAAGTAGTAGAACAGACCCACCCTTTTCAGCGTTTCAAAAAATTCGTCTCAAATGAGTATTAGGAGTGTTGGTTCATCTAAGCTTACTACATCAGTTATGCTTTATGTATTCACCAATCAAGTTTCTTGTTCATCATCGATTAATCCAAGCTTTGTTAAACATGGTTCAAAAATCAAGTATGAGGTATGTGTACGATTTATATATAGACATAACAACTAATGGAGTGGCCACTGTGACAGTTTTTCACATATCTCATGTGTACGATTTATATATAGACATAACAACTAATAGACTGGCCATTGTGACAGTTTTCACATAGCATGATGCGGAATATATTAGAGAGAGGAAAGATATGCACACTGAAGAGATGTTGTGAAGGACATAATGACAATCCCATACTTTAATTACTCTATCCTTCATAACCTCTCTTCCTCTGCTATATTGAGGATGGAATGCGCTTAGAGGTTATACTTTAAGTATTCTATGTTGCCCATTCCGCAGTCCTCTCTCTCAGGGCAAGTCCATTAGTTGTAATGCCAATCCATACACTTTTTGAAGTAGGTATCGTCTTTTTTTCAAGTTGTAATCGCTGAATTCTACATGTAGGGTTCTATAGTTCGCTAGTATTGAGTTCTTTCTAAACTCAGTTGAACTAAAGATAGGATATCAGAATGAATTCATTAAAACACAATAACTATTGAAAAAATATCATTCATATTTCTACACAGAAGAAATAATGAATCTTCTCTGAATTGTCTAGAACCTAAATTATTGCAGCAAATGAATTTATTCACTCCTTCAAGAGTACAAACGTAATTGTTTCTGGTTGTGATATAAAATACTCCAATGTCATATCAGGTTTGAGAAACATTGTTCAACAACATTTTTCTTGTATACACTCCAGGGTATCGTTCGTCAGCTGATTGCTGCTTTTTCGTTGAACCCCTAGGTTCCATTAGCACTATTAGCAGACTATTGATCTGACTCGATAAAATAGTGCTTAAGCTATTATATGAACTCCTTGATCATGATGCAGCGTATGACAAGTAGGAACAGGAACATTTTTCATAATAATGTTGAGGGTTCAACAATTGATATTTGGATATTGAAGTATATTATATTTCAAACTGTGAATGAAGAACAACAATATAGTTTGCCCTGAATCAATTCCATTATTTTGCAGACGACTTCGAATTGAATTCATCCCTGATATATTAATAGAATTTTGACACCTCACATACGTCAAATCTAAGAAATAAAAAAAATATATGTATGATGTACCTTTTTCAATGCTTGAACAGTTTTATATGACCAAACAGATTAATAGTGTAGTGTAGTATAGTATGTTCTATCACTCTCATAGTATAAAGGTCGGTTTTACAATCCACAGCCAAGGCATGCACATTTTATATAACCAAACAGTTTCATAATACATATCGTATATTATATTATATATGTCCCATATTTTATATCACAGGTAATCATAATCATCACAGTTTCAAATTTGGTATCCAATTCGAAATAACCATCAGGCTAAAAGTATCGGGGTCGGTTTTGCAATTCCCAGCCAAGCCTTAAATTTTTGATTGGTAAACGAGTAATAAGACAAAAAGTTACATTGGAAATACATTTTAGGGGTTGCGTTTTCCACCCCTTACAACCATGGGGTAAACCAAATTACTGGCTAAGTGTCTCTTTGGTAGTACAAAACGTCAGGTTAATTTCAAAATTGTAACTTTTTCAGTGCTTGTGAAAAAAATTGTTATACAAATTTTATGTACCCCCTTTAAGGGGCTGTATCTCAACAGGGGATGCTCCAATGAAATTTTTTTTTATGAAAGATCCCATCTTTTTTTCGATGAGGAATCACCTCCTTAAATGCTTCACACTTATTTAGTTACACCCTGTATAAGTCCTATTTTTTATATCATTGGTAATCATAATCATCACGATTTCAAATTTTGTATTCAATTCGGAATAACTATCAGTCTCATAGTATCAGGGTCGGTTTTGCAATTCTCAGTCAAGCCTTAGATAGGAAGTCGAAGTCAGGAACTCCGCAGACTACTCCTTACCGTGTATTGAAAAACCGTCCTATAATTCATTGAACTTCAAGGAAGAGTCTTCTCACTAGATACGTTAAAACTGTTTCTACTGAGATGCCTCCACCTGAAAGCAATCAAAGCCTGGTTTCGAATAAAAAGTTCGTAATCGACAGACTATTTGGTGGAATTCGTTTGTCACAATTCGCACCGAATATTCTCTCCAGCGTCTCAAGTTGCTTCAGATATGCGGTAAGGATGGTAATGTAGGTACACATACACCCATCACACGTTCAATCAGAAAAAAAGTAGATAAAACTGCTATTAAATTTGGTGTTGGATGATGAACGACAATTTTCATTTTAGTTTCTACAGACGAAGGAAGAATTCACTCATTACCTATCTATTCAACCACTGCCCCACACAAGAGATGTGCATTTAATATTCCCGACACAACAGACAAATTTTATTTTCAATGAATGAATGCACATTTTCGCCTTTCACTGCACATCCATTGTGAATACTTCTCAAACAATAATCGTATTTTGGTGAATCATCGTCCGAAATCAGTTTGGAACATAAAAGACATATATTTTTGAAAATCGAAGTCAGCAAAGTCAAGTTCTGTTCAGTTAACAATATTTTCAAAAAATTTAATTATAATCGGCCCACAATTGGAATTATCTTTTTGCTTGTAGTGAAAATAAACCAAAATTGATATTCCTTCAAGATTCTTAGTATCACGGTAATATAATTTATGTGTCCATGAATTTTTTGAATTTATTGAGATACAGTTTTGTGATGGCACTGCTACTTCCATACGGATCGATAAAACTGAATTTTTGTGTTTCAAAATCTACTATAACAAGACAATGATGATTTTGGTTAATACAAAAACTGGCATCGCCAATTTTTTTTTTTTTATTTTTGTATTTTCTATGAAATATTCGCTGAAACTCTCAGTCACTAAAAATAATCGTTGACGTTTCTTGGGGTATTATTCGGTATTTTCCATTCTCATTTAGTATATTAAAAATAATGTCAATAACAAAATTTGCCACCCATTGATTATCATCAAGTGTTACGTAATCTGAGGCCATAATTTCTTCAACGAAACAGTGAATATCCTCAAAAATTGCTACCACATAGTCCCTCTCACTAGGATGTTTGGAGTGATAATTTATATTGTTTATTAGCCCATTCGGAAGAAAATCAATATCATTAAGCGGCCTCCATTTTCGGTGAACTTCCTGAGTTCCATTGAAACCTAGCAGAAGAGGTAAGTAGTAAAAATAATAAAACTCTTGAATTGAACTGGCCGAAACTTGATGAAAATCCATATTAACAAAAATATATTACAGTTTCCTGTATGATTTTCACTTACAATGGGTTTACAAAACCGCGACACGTGTTTCGCTATTACAATAGCTTCTTCAAGCAAGATAAATAAATCACTATTCTATAATACGCTATTTATATACAAGTAGGTCGAACGTCTCTTACAATAAAGGTCCGACTTAGGTCCGATATTCGACCCATAATTTGTCCAAATACTGATTAGTTACATACGAAGATTATTCCTAGAAATAGAATTATTAGCCGGGAACATATTCAACAACGGGGAGTTATTTAATTCAAACTGATCATTCAATAAATATTCTGAATTTTTCCCTCTATTGATTTCCAAGCTTTCTAGAAGGTTAAGTTTCCAACCTTTCTGCTCAAAATGCCTTATTTTGAACTCGTGGTTGAACTCATGACCTTCCAGAATGATGTGACTTGCATAAGTAGAATTTGTTTTTCCATTCAAAAAACTGGCTCTGTGTTCTCTTAGGCGAGTGTTGAAAGATCTTTCCGTTTGGCCTACGTAGTACATCGGACATGACCCACATGATAATTCATAAATTCCTGATCTTTGTGACGATTCATTTTTGTCGTTATTATTTTTGATATATATCCCCAATTCATTATTATTTCGAAAAGCTGTATTAATATCATTATTTTTCAAGAATCTAGAAATATTTACGCTTGGTTGGCCTGAATAAGTTATGGTTCTGTAAGTATCCGGCTTGGTATTGACTACTGGATACACCAACTTGAGGGCTTGACTATGTAATTTCTTCCTCACAAGTGAGTCTATTAACTGACCCTCATATCCATTGTTAATCGCAATTTGTTTTATTATATTAAGTTCATTAACATAATTCACATCAGATGAAGGGACATTCAACAGTCTATGAATCATAGTATTGAATGCGGCCACCTTATGCTGATATGGATGACACGAAGTATTATGAATAACAATGTCCGTGTGGGCCGGTTTACGGTAAACCGAAAAATCATGTTTGTGATTTATTCTTGTGATAGTCAAATCCAAATAGTTAATTGCACTATTTTCTCCCATCTCCATCGTAAAAACAATGGAAGAGTGAACACTATTCATGAATTCGAGAAACTTGGTTAGCTGTCTGTTTGTACCTTTGAAACATACCAAAATGTCATCAACATACCTATACCAATAAACAAAATTTCCTATCAACGGATTACAGTGAATTTTACGCTCCAACGTATCCATGAAAATCTCTGCTAATAGGGGACTTAGAGGGTTCCCCATTATCAGGCCATTACAGGATGAGTAGTACGTGTCATTGAATTGAAAGTAATTCCGTGACAAACACACTGTAAGTAGTTCCAGTATTTCCTGTTTTACTATGGAAGAAAATAGTGCAATTAACTATTTGGATTTGACTATCACAAGAATAAATCACATGATTTTTCGATTTACCGTAAACCGGCCCACACGGACATTGTTATTCATAATACTTCGTGTCATCCATATCAGCATAAGGTGGCCGCATTCAATAGTATGATTCATAGACTGTTGAATGTCCCTTTATCTGATGTGAATTATGTTAATGAACTTAATATAATAAAACAGATTGCGATTAATAATGGATATGAGGGTCAGTTAATAGACTCACTTGTGAGGAAGAAATTACATAGTCAAGCCCTCAAGTTGGTGTATCCAGTAGTCAATACCGAGCCGGATACTTACAGAACCATAACTTATTTAGGCCAACCAAGCGTAAATATTTCTATATTCTTGAAAAATAATGATATTAATACAGCTTTTCGAACTAATAATAAATTGGGGATATATATCAAAAATAATAAAGACAAAAATGAATCGTCACAAAGATCAGGAATTTATGAATTATCATGTGGGTCATGTCCGATGTACTACTTAGGCCAAACGGGAAGATCTTTCAACACTCGCCTAAGAGAACACAGAGCTAGTTTTTTGAATGGAAAAACAAATTCTACTTATGCAAGTCACCTCATTCTGGAAGGTCATGAGTTCAACCACGAGTTCAAAATAAGGCATTTTAGGCAGAAAGGTTGGAAACTTAACCTTCTAGAAAGCTTGGAAATCAATAGAGGGAAGAATTCAGAATATTTATTGAATGATCAGGTTGAATTAAATAACTCCCCATTGTTGAATGTGTTCCCGGCCAATAATTCTATTTCTAGGAATAATCTTCGTATGTAACTAATTAGTATTTGGACAAATTATGGGTCGAATATCGGACCTAAGTCGGACCTTTATTGTAAGAGACGTTCGACCTACTTGTATATAAATAGCGTATTATAAAATAGTGATTTATTTATCTTGCTTGAAGAAGCTATTGTAATAGCGAAACACGTGTCGCGGTTTTATAAACCCATTGTAAGTGAAAATCATACAGGAAACTGTAATATATTTTTGTTAATGAAACCCTTTTAGTTTTGGCACAATTTCCATAAAAAATGTATGACGCCTTTCAATTTTGATAATTTTTTTTCTTTGAACGTGAAAATGACCAAGTCACACCAGGACCTTCCAGAGACTTCTAACAGTCCTCGAATTTGGTGAAAGTAATTACTCGTTGTCTGCAATTCGCCATTTTTGTCCAAATAATGTCAATTTACTTTATCAGGATCCATATTTCTCACACTAGATGGACATTTGGCTTCAATGACACCGTCATCATCTAGGAGCCCATCAGGAGATCCGCCAATGAATGGTATATTTTTGTGTGAAATAAGACCACATTTTGTATATACATGACGTTTCTCTTGTAAATATAGTCCAATCGCTTCATTTTCGTATTTGATGCCATGTTGAATTGATTGGCTGCAAAAATGCTTTTGGTTCAATATGTTTTAGCTATATTTAATTTTGAATGTAATGCCGCCGCCTTACCAATTTTGTCCGAACTTTGAATCAGTCAATCTGATGCGTCTTTCAGCAAACCATGTAGGAGATTCTCTTTGGTGTCTTGTCATTTCTTCAATTTCCTCATTATTCTTGCTTTTTTTATACAATTCTTCCAAAAATTATTTGAATTTTTCTGTTAATTGTGATGTTGAATTCTTGTCGAGAAGGCATGTTTCGCAATAGAAAAGTCCACTATAAGTTTTATTATGGGAGTTTTCACAATTTATGTGTACCCACCCATTGCACCCATCACAAGCTACCCAGTCTATGAGCTCATTAGTCACATCGAGGCTAATATTTCCGCAATACATACATTTTTCTTGCAAAGGAACAACTTCAACAGATTGGTTTGTCTCCTTTCTCATTAAACGCTTTATGTGACTTCCTGAAAAGTGTGTCGCTAAGGTCTTATTCTTTTTCTGCCATTCCTCTTGTGAAAGATGCTCATTACTGAAATCTTTATTTACTTGCTTAGTTAGCTTTGTTTTTGGTATATTGAGTTTAATCTCTTTGTGTGAAGCTGAAAACATGTTCCCTACATTCTCAAAAATCGGGAACATTGAACATGTTTCTTTAAATTTCCAAAGTAATTCTCGACATACGAATTAATTATGTGCTTCTTCTCACTTATATATTTGGGAGTAATTCCCGTCCATATGGGACAAAATAGCATATATTTTATCAAAATCATTTCCAAAAATTATTTATTGTAATATTTGTTCACCTTGTCTGTAACATTGAAATTCGTTATTTTTGGAACTAACTTCAGAAAATGCTCATAAAAAGGACTTTCTTTGTGCAAACCACGGTCTTTGTCTTTTTAATTGTAATTGTCAGAACTCGTACACTCTTCGAACATAGTGAACATCTCATCTTTTACTGTATCTCTACTTGATGATAACAAGTACATGTGGCAATTCTCATTGACAAATTGATTGCTAAGTTTTCCTGAAATATTACAGAACCACTGTTCAACCTCGTGGAAACTTCTTAGATTGATGGCTAGTGCCATTCCATCTTCAAAATATGAACCTATTTCTTTGTTCTGGAAACAGAACTGAAGATTTTCATTACATGGGAACAGTATAAATCAATTGTTATGAACGAACGAGGTAAATCAATGTCCAATAGAGTATGTCTGTTGCAGGCTTTGTTAATGGCGTGGATACTCGCAAAACTGAACTCGGTAACCGCTCCTGCAAACACTATTTTAAAAATAGTCTTTGAGAAGTGAGATGAAGATATCATCTCGAAAACAGGAGATATTCGTTGATTAGGTGTAGGTAGTACAGCAAAATAAATTAATATTCTCTTTCAAGTACCTAAATGTTTTCTTACTACACTACCGGTGGCATCGAAATATATAATTATATTCATTTCTTCCACCCCCGATATTTTCCAGTATTTTGAACTGTTCTTCACTATATATTTTGACATTGAATGGCATGCACAGCTCCTGAATATATTCAAGATGATTAATTTGCATTTTTACAATATCAATAAAATCGTCTTCATCTCTATCTCTGTGTGCCATCGATTCTGATTTGATTTTCCTTACTGTGGGGTCAGATTTTATTTCGTGGAGGTTACCAGCTATTACTAAAGATTCTCTCGCCTTCAAAATCATGTCTTTTTTGAACTGTAACGGCTTCTTGTGTAGAAGCTGTTTTTTCACAATGGATCTCTCCACGCCTTTTACAAATGATGTTAATGTGTATGGGTGGCAAAAATTTATGGACGATGAATATACCTCTACTTTTCTATTTCTCACAATAATAATGAATTTTGAGGCGTGAATATTAATAATTTTTTTTTCAAATCCTTTGCTAATTTTACACTGATGTTGCAAACATTGTTGACACATTGCCTAATGCGCTTTCTGAAAAAAAAAGGATACACGGAGGTTACTAATTTATAATTCTGAATTATGGTCGGATAAATATTTTTCTCGATTTCAAAGCCGCCCTCCAATATTGTGCAGTCTTTGAAAGTTGCTCGACGCAACGTCGTAACATTCCGCGAATCACGAGGAAGCAACTCAGACCTACAGTCACTTGACAAATTTTCTAAGGTTTTTGGGATTCCGAAGCTCTCGGGAGTTATTTCGTTTTTCTCACTAGATATTATATTTTTGAGACTATCTTGAACTAAACTGATTTCTGGACTGATGTTACAACAATCTGCGGTTGATTTCTGACGCGCAGGCGTAGAGCAGTAAACATTTATTCTGGGATCTACAGGATACAAAATGTCGGATTTCGATTCCTTTGAATGGAGTTCCCCGCTTTTATTTTTATGCGAAAACAAGTTATTTTAAAAGATAACAAATTTATATTTTCAGAAACAAATCCGTTATCAATAGGGCTTGTCTCGCGTTCGAAACATTCTTCCAAGGAATTCTCTTGTTCATGATTATATTCACTTTTTTTTAATTTAGGAGAATCCTCATCAATAATTTTAGTCATATATGCAAGAGGGTTCGCTGACTAATGATCATTTTCTGATGTAATTTGAGAGCATACTGCATAGCCGGGTTTATCAGATTTGAAAATGATTTCGATAATATCAGCATTCCTGTTAATTAATCGATAAATCTGACTTGGATATTTCAAATTTTCAAAACGATGAGTTTTACAAACTGTTGAGAATATCGGATCGTCCGGTTTCAGATTCATGACTCCTCCATTAAGAGCATGAAGGTAGTATCCTTGAAATTGTATCTGAAATGAGCTTCAGAATGCAATTACCACTAGTGCTCTTCTCTCTGCCCACCAAAATAACCTGAATAAATCAAACCACTATCTCTCTCTCGATTCCCGATGCCGTAATGGCTTTAGGCATATTCCTTTAAAATTACTCTGTTACATAGCATAAGATAACTCATTATATGGAAAATGTATCTATTTGGGAAAATAAAAGTAAAGTATACTACTGAATACACTATCAAATAAACTTAGCCCTAAGAGAATAAAATCTCTCTCGTATAAATCAGGGAAGAAAAAATGGAAAACTGAATTATAGAACTCACCATGAAAACAAAGAATGAAACTCACTGAGAAGGCAAAGAAAATAAAGCATACAACTCTCGAACTCACTGTGAAATAAATATCCAAAAAGCAAGGTGTCACAAGAAAATGGAGGAAAAAAATACATGCAGAACCTATCCTATAACGCATTTCCAACGCAACTGAAGCACAATGAAGTATCTCATCTCATATATTCAGCGTGACCACTTTTTTCTCTCGAATCTACTGTATCATGAGTTCGAATCTACAAAAATATCCCCGAGAATGGCATGTAATTTGGAAAGCTCGAGGCAGATGGCGTTTGATGGGGTGGAGGCTATCTTCATTTTTATTGATTCATTACAGAAGTGATTTAACTATTTATTGATTCATTTATGATACTTTGACGTTGAGTCATCAACTTTTCCCATTACTTATATTCCAAATCTAACAAAATGTGGAGTAACTGAATGTCATGCACAGTTTATTTTGGCTTATTGAGTTTGTCGCACTCACAAAACAGATAGAACTCACAGACATTTCACAGAGTTCCAAATTCGATTACATGCCAATCACGGAAAACAACTACAAAATCTGTTGGCCAGTACCTATCGTGTTTTTTAACATCTGGCTACTAGGTGACGATGTTTATATATCATGGAAAACACTATAGAGGGCGTAAATGTTTTGTGTTTTTCAAATTCAAATAATGAATGTTGGTTGATATTGGAAGAACATTCCAAATATGAAACAATACATTATATAAAAAAATGTCAAAATTTGTACTCTGGTTTGAGTTGACATCGAAGGAAATATTATTAGGAATATATGAACAAAAATGGAATGAAGATAATCTTGGAATGAATATAAAATATGAAAGTGTGAAATTAAATATATGAAATAGAAAAAATATATGGGGTCTGTTTGCCATCTTAGAGGGCAAACATGATGGGGCGACAATGTAGAGCAGGGGTGCTCAAACGGTCGATCGCGATCGACTAGTCGATCGCGAGTGCTTTTTGAGTCGATCTTGAGAAGAAATTTCCGATATAGAACTATTCACAGATTTTGTTTTAGAAGATAGGTCACTAGAACAAAATGAAATGAATAAACTACCAAAATTTATTCGATCCACAATTAGGCCAGAATAACACCCTCACCACTTTCTCTCATGATAATAAACCCCTGCTAGCAGGAAAAGGCGGCGGTACTCGTCAAAGAAAAGCCACGTTTGGGTCAATTTATTTGTGCGAGTCTGCATTTTCTGATATAAAGATAATTAAGTCAAAATATCGCAATCGACTAACTGACGAACATGATTTGCACTCGGTAATTACGTACTCTCTTATGAAAAGTATGCTGAGGACATGCAGTGTCACGCTTCAATATCCAAAGTCACCCTTTAGTTAGGTTTAGACACTACAACTCGTTTGTTTTTAAGAACCATTAAACTCGCAATTTTGAATAATTT
Source organism: Zygogramma bicolorata (assembly GCA_032362365.1). Lineage (NCBI taxonomy): Eukaryota > Metazoa > Arthropoda > Insecta > Coleoptera > Chrysomelidae > Zygogramma > Zygogramma bicolorata. Next base: position 764,050 of record JAVJAQ010003745.1, read on the forward strand.
TTTCATTGACATTTTAGAGTAGACCTACACTCAGAGTCAATCGATCGTAGTCTAACAATATTGAGGTAGATCGCGAACAGTTCAAGTTTGAGCACCCCTGGTGTAGAGATTCGGTTGTATGCTGTTTTGGTTCCCAACCTCTTCCGATCTTTATTCTTTTTCAATATTATTTTCCGTTCCAAAACTCACAGGCATATGATTTCAACTTATCCAGTTAAAATCAATGAATTATTTTTTATTTGAAAATCATTCAAAAATCTCTGACGTTAGCACAAAAGTTACTCACGTATCAAAAGCTATCGAGTGGAAGCATATAATACCGATAGTAATGCGGGGAGTAGTAATTGGTTAATGATACTGGCGCGTTCGCTCACTGGGTCGGAGCAGTGGGAAGTATAGTCGGGTTGCTGCTCAAGGCATGGAGCAACATATATGCAGCTCTTAGTGCCAGTTGTATAGGTTGAGTTTGAATAATATGGTGTGGAATTTGAACTGTGAATTCGACAGAAAATGCAAATTCTGCCAAATTCTTTCTAATCACCACCTGAAGTTCAAATCAAACATATACAACTGGCCCCTGTATAAGAAAATTGAGGTATATATCCATACTGCTGAATCCCAGTAGATCCAAAACATTTTAGCATTTCCTAAAATATTCTATGGCATATTTCGGGTTGGGCTTGGTTAGAGGGTCTTCAAACCAAAATCTACAAACTACTACATCTAGTGATATAGAGGCCAATGCGCTGAAATATAATTGTACAATTGAACGATATTACCTGTGCAGTTCAATCGTAATTATATGAAGTGGTTATATATATATATATATATGGGTCGATTGATTTTGTGAGGTTGCAGTCAAGTTTGTGGGCAGTTACAAAGAGGACCCTTTGTTATCTGTCAAGCTTTCAGCACCTTCGTAAATTTATATTTCATTCTCACGTTAGTAAGTGTTCCATATTTCTATCTGTACAAAATATCATCTAATGTATTATTTTTAGTTGCAACCTCACAAAATCAATCGACTTATATTATAGCCAGTCACTTATTCTTCCTATATATATATATATATATATATATATATATATATATATATATATATATATATATATATATAAAATAATATATATATATATATATATATAATATATATATATATATATATCTATTGATAGGTAGTCTTTGCTGACTAGTTAGGTACAAACTAGTGAATATTGGGGAGTGCAGCACGTCAAAAGAAAACTCTTTTAAGTATGTCCAAGCTTTCGGAAATATATTTTATTCCATCATCAGGGAAACTACATTGAACATTACATGTGAACTCTATAATAGTTAGGTGCATGATTACTTACACTTATGTGAGGATGTATGACTTGTTGGTACAATTCAGCATGATGACATTCATGGTAATGATGATAAGCAATGAGAATGTAGATGAGTAAAATAATCGTAATTATAAAACGTACACATTAAAATCTTAGTTGAAAATATATAATTAAAATCTCGTCGAACATGTGGTCGGACTTAGAATAATAGGTTAACGTCAAAGTGAATGGACAGATGACAATATTGTCATGTGTCAGGTCAAAAATTCGATGGTGCCAACTGAATGTTGGTGCCACTGTTGGTATGTAAGAATAATTATCAAGGTTCGTTAGGACTATGTTGAAAAAAATTTTTATTAGCAGTTGAATTAAATTGGGCGATAATTGTGAAAGAAGTTAAAGTTATGAATTTTATAATGATACCAAAGATTGTTCATTAATGTTTACTGGAGCATTGTCCAGAGCCAACAAATAGGAGTAAATCTTACTCAAATGATTAATATTAGTTTTTTTGTTCATACAATTAGGTTCTTGATAAATGAAAGCCATTTCTAGGAAGGTTCTTTTTGTCAGGTGTGACTCCCTAGCTAACACCCTCACCGATCTATAGTCCATGTTATGGTCAAATTTGTTGACATGATCAGCTAATACACATCCAGAAAGATGTACTCCTACTTTGAAAAAATTTAAAATAATTTATCATCTCGCTCAAAAGTTTCGTGGATGGAACTTTTTCAACATGAATCCATATTTCTTGATGTGCTGATTAAGACCCGCTTATCGAATGACTTTGTGGGGCAGTCACTAACCCCCTACTCCTACTTTGAAAAAATTTAAAATAATTTATCTCGCTCGAAAGTTTCGTGGATGGAACTTTTCCAACATGAATCCATACTTCTCGAAGTGCTGAATAAGACCCGCATATGGAATGATTTTGTCGGGCAGTCACTAACCCCCACTCCCACTTTGAGAAAATTTTGAATTATTCATCATCTCATTCAAAAGACTCGTGGATGGAACTTTTTCAACATGAATCCATACTTCTTGATGAGCTGAATAAGACGCACATATCGAGAGATTATGTCGAGCGGTCACCAACCCCCCACTCCTTACTTCAATAGAATTCAAAATAATTCATTATCTCATTCGAAAGTCTCGTGGATGGAACTTCTTCAAAACGAATCTATAATTCTGGATGTACTGAATATGACCCACATATTGAACGATTTTGTCGGGCAGTCACTAACCCCCCACTACTACTTCAGGAAAATTGTAAATCATTTATTATCTCATTCAAAAGTCTCGTGGATGTAACTCTTTTAACACGATACTGTCCTTCTCGATGTGCTGAATAAGATCCACATATCGAATGATTTTGTCGGGTAGTCACTATACCCCCACTACTACTTCAAGGAAATTTAAAATAATTTATCTCGCTCAAAAGTTTCGTGGATGGAACTTTTTCAACACGGTACTGTACTTCTCGATGTGCTGAATAAGATCAACATATGATGAATCTAAAAATAAAGGTATTTACATATAATTTTGCAAAGAGTAGTCATAGTGAAAGGCGGAGTGTCAGCTTTCGCTGTTTTTAAGCTCAACCTTGACAACACATTTACATTAACCAGATGAAATGAGTGCAATACAATCGATGATCTTGAAAAATTCAGATCTTGAACTAATCATGTCTAAAAACTATTTTTGAACTATTCATGTCTAAAAAAAAAAAAAATTGAGAAAAAATATATAGAAACTAAAACAAGCCTGCTACATATTTGGAATCAAAGTCGTCAATCAAGAAGAGTGCGCCATAAACAGCATAAAAAGGAGAAACTAGCCAAGAAGAAGTGACTTCAGTTTTTTTTTTGAAGTTTTTGATTGTGAATGACCTATATTCACCGGGGAGCGCGTTGTAAAGTTTCGGGGCGTTATATGAGAAAGAAACTTCGTGTGAAGATTGAGGTCTTATGCTTGGGAATGACTAGGACTGATCTATTTCGTGTAGAGAACCTATTTATATTCGAAAAGGTATTGAGTTTGTTACATAGGTACTCAGGCTTTCTAGTGAGTAGAACTTTATGTGTATTAGTCAGCAAGTGTAATGTTCTAAGCTTTTCCAGTTTCAGCCAGTCTGATTCCACCATGACAGGTGTTATGTGATCAAATTTGCGGACTCCGAAGGAAAAGCGTAGTCAGCTATTTTGTATGCGCTGTAGGCGCATCGAGTCCGACTGCCTTAATGCGGGTCCATAGATACTGTCACAGTAGGAAACTTTGGAAAATATTAACGATTCACACAGTTTGACCGTGAGTTTCGTGGAGAGAAAATCGCGATTAGCGATTAGGAAACAGTTGTCTGAGAATGTTGTAAGAGGATTGGATTAGAAAGTTTACGTGTCTAGTGAAGCAAAGATCCGAATCGAACCACAATCCTAGATTTCTGATCGAATGATTTTGTCGAGCAGTCACTAACCCCCACTCTCACTTTGAGTAAATTTGAAATTATTCATTATATCATTCAAAAGTCTCGTGGATGGAACTTTTTCAACACGATAATTAACTTCTCGATGAGCTGAATAAGGTCAATTCCAATTTTTCATGTATGATCTTGTGCTTCAATAAACCCCATGTTGAATAACCGTTTCAATAGTATTGTGGAAGGGAACTCGATTCTGTAATTCATTGACTATTTTCCTTACACTTAGGATGTTTTTATTTTGAAAATGGTTTCAATGTTTCCATTTATATCTTATTTCCATAGAGATAACATACAGTGCATATTTGCTATATCTGTATTTCTCATTCGTTAAGACATTATCAGGTGATAGAAGTATACTGAAAAAAAACTCCTTTCCTCGTCACCAGCAGTAGAGTAACGGACGCGTTTATTTCGTGTGGTTCGCTATAACCCTATTCCACAATAAAAACAAATGAAGTAACATAATTGAAAAATGAAAATACCTACGTCATTAATATAATAACTGAATAACAAGATACAACACGAAATATAAATAACCAAGCTGCCGTCTAAGGCAATAAATAAAGAATGAAATTTGAATAAAAATGAAACGTAAACCGGAATGTAGGTGAAAATTATCCATTCATATTAATATTTTGAGCAGCAAAAAAGTTCTGGCATAATGAACAATGATCATTTTCGAAAAGGAAACAAGAATTGTGAAATTTTCTTTGGCATGGTATGCAATTAGTGTTCAGAATTTGGACAACTGGGAATCCGCTAATTAAACAAAAAATTTTTTGATTGGGATCCGCATTCTCCAAGACTAATTTCATCAAGTCATTTCTGAACAAATCCATATCAATTCCTTTCAACAACGAATCTTTCCTCGACATTTGCATAAAAAAATATAAAACATTAACCCCACAATTACACCCATCTCTCTGCCTGATATGAGCCAAGCTTTCAGTTTTCAATTTGAATGTTTCAACACCCAAACAATTTTTGGTATATGCATATTTTTGAATAAAATTTTGAAATTTTTCTCTATATGATTCAGCTTCTCTCGAAATATAGAGTCGAGGATCAATATATGTAAATGTTTTCTTCTCTAGATCCGCTATGGCTAAGACCCAATGGTCGCGTTTCAACACTGAGCCAATTATCAATGGCATGAATATTTTCGAATTATCTTTGAATTCAGGAAGCTCTTCGAAAAAACCTGATTCCAATTCGTTACCGCAATGCATCAAAGCGTAAGTCTGATTTGTTGTGAGTAACACATATGAATCAGTAGAATATTTTTTCGATAAAGCTAACAAACAATAATTCATTACAAAATCTCTTAGCCATTGCTTGCCATAGTGTTTTGAAATCATCGAATCGCAACTCAATTGAAAAATGTGCGTGGTATTCAGCAACAATATAATTTCCGTAATTAGTATTGGTATCATAATATTTAAAATTCCTAACGAGACCATTCCCAAAATATCCACCATTTACGTTATTTCTCCACATGATATCATCACACTTAGGATCAACCAGCTGTGGTAGAATATACAATAAATAAAAATCACATAAAGGTTTCAGCATGTTTTCTTCCCAAAATCGAATATCTCTTTCTATTCTAATGGTATAGCTTCCTGACCAGGTCCAAATGAATAAATCGCACCACTTTCTCTCTATGATATTGAGTAGACCTTGTACCTGAAAAAATAGTTGTGATTTCTTCTCAGTTTACCATTTTCATTGAAGTATTTCAATTTGCTGTTTGCAACTGATACCTGTGGATTTTTGAATTTAGTTGTGAAAGGGCATTTTACCTCGAATATACCATCGGTATCTATCAAACCATCGGAAGAACATGCCAAGTATGAAAGTTTTTTGTGAACAACTAGTCAAACAGAGGTTACCCTCGAATTGGTTAATTCCTCATAATCAGCGATAGCCTCACGTTCATATTTGTTTCCATGTAACATAGCATCCGTTTGTGAAATTTCTTCATATAAAAGTCGTTTTAATATAGATTTTCTAATTTTGTCTGATTCAGATTTGATAACTGTTCCAAAATTCGATGAAGTCAGTCGAATTTTCGTTGGTGAAGCCAGAGTTTTGATTTTTGTTTCAGAGCTTGTAAATAGGTATCATATTCGTCTGGTGAATTCAAAAATGCTTTACACTTCTCTGTTATACTGGAGTGAGGTCTTTTTGAAATGAATGATACAAAATCTCCGTCATCTGTCAGTTCGTCATCCATCTTCCTCAACTGCTTCACATTTTTTACTCTTTCTCGGTATTTTGGTGTTTCATTTCGTCGAGTGTTCTTTTCAAATTCGAGCCTGAAAAATTCCTAGATTTCGGTAATAAAAGTTTATTGGAATTTCATCCAATAAACTTTTTGATATTTTTGTTGTGGTCTCGGTTTTGGTTGAACTCTAACATTGTTTTGATGTACAAGGTCCTCTAGGAATATCGAGCATAATCTCCTTATGAACAGAAATAACCTTTCTGCGCAAAAATCGAATAACCCTACTGCATTTTTTATTACAATAATTTCCATCAAATAAATGATTTTTGACCTGGGAAAACCAATTCTCGACATTTGCGTTACTAAATCTACCTGGGTTTTCATCTTCATATAAAATTCCTGACCAAAGCGGAAGCAAAGGTAAATATTTTTTCGAAAGAAGATCTGCAAACTTGATGTTGTAATACATATTTTCTGAGTCTGCTCCACAATTGATCTGAGAAATTTGAGAAATTGTTTTCTCATATATTTTATAAAATGGACTATTTGAATATAAATCTTCAGATTGTTTCCAATTTTTGTATTCGTAGAGTTCTGAATCGAGTTTTATGCTCTTTATATCTGGCGAAGTTGTGTCGGAACATAATTGTAATAATCTGAACATAGATTCTTTCATCAACATATTTTCAGTTCTTGAACAGAGTATCGTGACCAAATGACGGAACCACTCCACTAGTTGTTTTAAATAACTGTCATTATTTCTTTCATATGTTGGAGTTCATTTTCAATGGTATAATTTTTTTCCAAATCGTTGTGAATAACTTTAAAAAAGTGTGCACAACAAATGTGTATCGGTATTATGTCATTTTTATCAACTATGCTTCAATTGAAAATGTCCATGTTAAGTACATTTTCATATCTATATTATAAAAAAAAATCAGAGTGGCATTCATCAAAGGAAAACTGAAGTCTGTAACAACTCCTGAGAAAACAGGCCATTTTTTTGAACGACTCAAACAGAATAATTTAAATTTCGCTAAAAATACTCCTATTGACACCATGTCACGATTACAATTTATCATTTCCAAAATAGGTATTATACGGTTTTGAAAATTTATTACACCTAATTATACTGCCTGTGGCATCCAAATGTAGAATAGGATTTGGAGTACATTTATCCAATATCTGCAATTGTTTGAGACTATACAAATATACATGGAATGGTTGACCAACAATTTGAATGTAAGCAGTGTTATTTCTCTGCATCAAAATCAGATCTAAGAGATCATCTTTATGCCGATCGTTTCTGCCAAGTTTTTCGGATCGGATTTTCCTGAATACTGAGTCTGATTTGATGCTTTGTAAGTTACCACATTCGTTTTTTGAAGGAATTGATTCACGAACAGTTGTCTCGGAATATAGATGGTTTGATATTTTTAATTTTTTTGCATGAATATTTCTCTCTGAACGCCTTTTGCATATCTATTTATTTTTTTCAAATGGTTAAATTCTCTGCTCGAACTTAAAACTTCCACTTTATGATCTCCACTGGAACTGATATGATTGATTGAAATTTGAAATTTCTCACAGTCGTTAGCACAATACGCATACACTGTTATTGAATCTGTTCTTACATTGTAACGGTTTCTTCTAAAATTAAACCCACGAACATTATCTACGAACTCACATAATTCTTGTTGTAACTAAGTATGGCCTTTTACCAACTTCTTCCCCACTGAAACTGATGAAAATTCTTGATGGCTTAGTACGAAGCAGCCCTCATATAATTTACAGTCGCCATATGATGGGTCAACCCAATAATTTGTTTTCATATTCATTGAATTAATTGGGAGTATAGTAAAATTACTACACTCTGTATGGAGTTCTAAAAAAGTTGTTGATATATTTTCATTACTTGTTGAAATGTCGGAAGATCGGTTGATATTGGTTGCCTTTAGTCCAGAAATATCTTCCCTTCTCAATAACGAAATCAATTTTGGTTATCTGCCTTGCAAAATACAATTTCTGGTCCCTCGTAGACAATCTAGACAAGCTGTTACATTTTATAATACATTTACTAGAACGAATATCTTACAAAAATCTCCAATATATTCCATGTGTCATCTTCTCAATAGTATCTCTCATTTATGTGATATACATTATGATAGCCTAGCAATTATTTTAGAAACTTTTATATAAACTTAGCATGTACATTTATTGTATTTTCTCTGTAATTGGGTGAATACCTGTTGAGAATAAAGTATTGAAATCGAACTATTCCATAACAGGTCATTTCATCATTCTTTCCAAAAAGATAGAGAGCTACTTTTTTATTTCATCCGTTCCCGCCGTGAGATTTTTAATTTGGTCATATATGTTACCTGAATATTTATTTCTGAAGTACTCCGCCAATTGTTTGACATTGACTTGGGAAGGTCTTCCTCATTTTTTCATAATGCTGTTCGGTCAATTTTTCATAAAATGAATCCACATAAAACTGATTTCAATAATGGAACAATTCTTTTTGGAAACTATGCCTACCGTACCAGATGATCTAGAAAAAAATCAAAAAGAGTTATTTCAAGTGATTCATTACTTCGTTCGTCCATTCACATTTCGCCTGTTACTTCGCCAAGAACCTCCACTGTAATTTAAGTTCGTTGGTTCGAAAAAGCTATAGTAACTGTGATTTTTTTGTGAACCAGAAGAATTTGGAAGCTGCATCAACTCTAACAATAGAGGGAAATTCAAATGAAAGAGCTTTCAAATCTCATTCATTTCCTGTTTACAATGTACAAATAATCCAACTTGAAATTATGAAGTCTATTGAAGTGATTTGAATTTTAATGAAATAGTTTTATTAGAAACTAGCTGTTGCCCGCGACTTCGTCCGCGTAGAAGTCGAACCAAACTGTTTAGTCAAGAAACGCCGGTAAAGCATCACATCTCTCCCACTTTTCTCCGACCTAATTTACATACACTATCATTTTTGCTGAAGTTCTTGTTCAATCATAATAGAATATAGCCTAAAACACTCCTGAACAGTGTAGCATTCTGTTAGTGAAATGATTTTCATAATCGGATCAGTATTTCCGAAAATTACCCCCTACAAACAAATATCCGAAAAAAAACCTCTTTGAAATAGGAGCGAAAGGTAGTTTTTTCAAACATTTCAAGGGACTGATGAGTTCATTTTTCAAGAACACGGTTACTTAATAAACGATGAGATAGAAACCTTTGGTGTAAAAGTTGAAACTTTTCCTAGAAATCAATTACCTTTACACCAAACTGATTATTGTTCTCTCCAGAAAGAATTGTTTTTCAATAGACGCAGCAACTTTTTGGGGTAGATTGAAAATCTGCCCTTCTACACTTGTATAGATTCCAATATTGATTCTTATTTTTTCAGATTGTGGTAGGTTACAAACCCAAAAAACTACGGAACCAAACTGATATTTTTGGACTCGACGCGCGTTTCGCTAACAAGGTTAGCATCCTCAGGAGAAGAAAATTGTTACTAAATCTAAAGCTAGGGTTAGTTGTTTATATACCTAAGGTTTGTTGGTTCGATATGAACTTTGTTTGTTACTATTAATTATTCTAATTGATTCCTGGATAATGAACTCACTTCCTGCAACTTCCGTCTTCTGTTAGTATTGATTATTCTGATTACTTTCCCAACAATAATTTGAAAATCGGACTGAAAGGGATAGGTCCCTTGTTACCATTCATGCTGTTTTTACATTTTGCTATTTCTAGACTCTCACATGTATCGAGAGATTGCTTTCACCAATTTTGTGGTCATTGTCTAGAACGTGTTGAGCGACACTGGATTTTTCTAGCTTTCCGTATTCTATGTGTGCAAAATGTCTTTGAAACGGCTTTTAATAGCTCGTCGGCTCTGGCTGATGTACTTGTTGCAATCCTGACAACTGATTTCGTAAATTCCCGCCTCAACTGAATTTTCTGATTTATCTTTAGGGTTACCAAGAAGCTGTTGTAATTTGTGAGAAGTTTTATATGCAACTTTCACATTTACTTTGTCAAATATCTGTTGAAGTCCTCTAGTGTATTGAGATTCATATGGGATTACCGCTCAAAAGTTTCGTGGATGAAACTTTTCTAACATGAATCCATACTTCTTGATGTGCTGAATAAGACGTACATATCGAAAGATTATGTCGGGCGGTCATCAACCCCCCACTCCTAACTTCAATAGAATTCAAAATAATTCATTATCTCATTCGAAAGTCTCGTGGATGGAACTTCTTTAAGACGAATCTATAATTCTGGATGTACTGAATATGACCCACATATTGAACGATTTTGTCGGGCAGTCACTTACCCCCACTCCTACTTTGATTAAATTTGAAATTATTCATCATCTCACCCGAAAGTCTCGTGGATGGAACTTTTTCAACACCGTACTGTACTTCTGGATGTGCTGGCTAAGATCAACATATCGAATGATTTTGTCGGGCTGTCACTAACCCACACTCTCACTTTGAGTAAATTTGAAATTATTCATTATATCATTCAACTTTTTCAACACGATACTTAACTTCTCGATGAGCTGAATAAGGTCAATTCCAATTTTTCATGTATGATCTTGTGCTTCAATAAACCCCATGTTGAATAACCGTTTCAATAGTATTGTGGAAGGGAACTCGATTCTGTAATTCATTGAATATTTTCACCAAGGATTTTTCAATTTCGAAAATGGTTTCAATGTTTCCATTTATATCTTATTTCCATAGAAATGACATACAGTGCATATTTGCTATATCTGTATCTCTCATTCGTTAAGACATTATCAGATGATAGGAGTATACTGAAAAAAAACTCCTTTCCTCGTCACCAGCAGTAGAGTAACGGACGCGTTTATTTCGTGTGGTTCGCTATAACCCTATTCCACAATAAAAACAAATGAAGTAACATAATTGAAAAATGGAAATACCAACTTCATTATTATAATAACTGAATAACAAGATACAACACAAAATATAAATAACCAAGCTGCCGTCTAAGGCAATAAATAAAGAATGAAATTTGAATAAAAATGAAACCGGAATGCCCAAATAACATTTTCTATAATAATCTAGTAGGCATTGTTAATGAAAATTATCCATTCATATTAATTTTTTGAGCAGCAAAAAAGTTCTGGTATAATGAACAATGATCATTTTCGAAATGGAAACAAGAATTGTGAAATTTTCTTCTTTTCAATGAATATTTTCGAATTATCTTCGATTTCAGGAAGCTCTTCGAAAAAACCTGATTCCAATTCGTTACCGCAATGCATCAAAGCGTAAGTCTGATTTGTTGTGAGTAACACATATGAATCATCAGAATATTTTTTCGATGAAGCTAACAAACAATAATTTATTACAAAATCTGTTAGCCATTGCTTGCCATAGTGTTTTGAAATCATCGAATCGCAACTCAATTGAAAAATGTGCGTGGTATTCAGCAACAATTTAATTTCCGTAATTAGTATTGGTATCATAATATTTAAAATTCTCAACGAGACCATTCTCAGAATAGTAGAATACAGCATTTGATGGAGTTTTTTCAGAAAGGTTATTTTCATTCTTTTCGCCATTTACGTTATTTCTCCACATGATATCATCACACTTAGGATCAACCAGCTCTGGTAGAATATACAATGAATAAAAATCACATAAAGGTTTCAGCATGTTTTCTTCCCGAAATCGAATTTCTCTGTCTATTCTAGTGGTATAGCTTCCTAACCAGGTCCAAATGAATAAATCGCACCACTTTCTCCCTATGATATTGAGTAGACCTTGTACCTGAAAAAATAGTTGTGATTTCTTCTCAGTTCGCCATTTTCATTGAAATATTTCAATTTTCTGTTTGCAACTGATACCTGTGGATTTTTGAATTTAGTTGTGAAAGGGCATTTTACCTCGAATATACCATCGGTATCTATCAAACCATCGGAAGAACACGCCAAGTATGAACGTTTTTTGTGAACAACCAGTCAGAGGTTACCCTCGAATTGGTTAATTTCTCATAACCAGCGATAGCCTCACGTTCATATTTGCTTCCATGTAACATAGCATCCGTTTGTGGAATTTCTTCATATAAAAGTCGTTTTAATATAGATTTTCTAATTTTGTCTGATTTAGATTTGATAACTGTTCCAAAATTCGATGAAGTCAGTAGAAGCAAAGGTAAATATTTTTTCAAAACAAGATCTGCAAACTTGATGTTGTAATACATTCTTTCTGAGTCTGCTCCACAATTGATCTGAGAAATTTGAGAAATTGTTTTCTCATATATTTTTCAAAACATTTTATAAAATGGACTACTTGAATATAAAACTTCAGATTATTTCCAATTTTCGTATTCGTAGAGTTCTGAATCGAGTTTTATGCTCTTTATATCTAGCGAAGTTGTGTCGGAACATAATTATAATAATCTGAACAAAGATTCTTTCATCGACATATTTTCAGTTCTTGAATAGAGTATCGTGACAAAATGACGGAACCACTCCACTAGTTGTTTCAAATAACTGCCATTATTTCTTTCATATGTTGAAGTTCAATTTCAGTGGTATAATTTTTTTCAAATCGTTGCAAATAACTTTAAAAAAATGTGCACAACAAATGTGTATCGGTATTATGTCATTTTTATCAACTATGCTTCCTTCACAAATTCAAAATGCCCATGTTAAGTACATTTTCATATCTATATTATATAAAAAAATCAGAGTGGCATTCATCAAAGGAAAACTGAAGTCTGTAACAACTCCTGAGAAAACAGGCCATTTTTTTGAACGACTCAAACAGAATAATTTAAATTTCGCTAAAAATACTCCTATTGACACCATGTCACGATTACAATTTATCATTTCCAAAATAGGTATTATACGGTTTTGAAAATTTATTACACCTGCATAATAGAAAATACGTTTTGTTGTGAAAGGGGTTTTTCTTATTATACTGCCTGTGGCATCCAAATGTAGAATAGGGTTTGAAGTACATTTATCTTATATCTGCAATTGTTCGAGACTATACAAATAGACATGGAATGGTTGACCAACAATTTGAATGTGAGCAGGGTTATGTCTCTGCATCAAAATCAGATCTATGAGATCATCTCTATGCCGATCGTTTCTGCCAAGTTTTTCGGATCGGATTTTCCTGAATACTGAGTCTGATTTAATGCTTTGGAAGTTACCACATTCGTTTTTTGAAGGAATTGATTCACGAACAGTTGTCTCGGAATATAGATGGTTTGATATTTTTAATTTTTTTGCATGAATATTTCTCTCTGAACGCCTTTTGCATATCTATTTATTTTTTTCAAATGGTTGAATTCTCTGCCCGAACTTAAAACTTTCACTTTATGATCTCTACTGGAACTGATATGATTGATTGAAATTTGAAATTTCTCACAGTCGTGGACACAATACGCATACACTGTAATTGAATCTGTTCTTACATTGTAACGGTTTTCTCTAAAATTAAACCCACAAACATTATTTAGGAACCCAAATGATTTTTGTTGTAGTAAGTGTAGCCTTTTACCAACTTCTTCCCCACTGAAACTGATGAAAATTCCTGATGGCTTAGTACGAAGCAGCCCTCATATAATTTACAGTCGCCATATGATGGTTCAACCCAATTATTTGTTTTCATATTCATTGAATTCATTGGGAGTATAGTTATATTAATACATTTTGTATGGAGTTCTAAAAAAGTTGTTGATATATTTTCATTACTTGTTGAAATGTCGGAAGATCGGTTGATATTGGTTGGTTTAGTCCAGAAATATCTTCCCTAGTGAATGGTGCATTGCTAATTGGAGGATCGATGTTGATGAACTCAGTCAAACCGAGGTGTTGAACTCACTACATTCTGAACAGAATTAGGGGATATTAAATCACTAGTTATTCGTCTCTCAATATAAGCCTCTTCAGAAGTTCTATGATTTCTATATGTTTCGATTTTGTAATCATAATACTCGTTGCAATGTACATAATCAGTTGGAGAGATGCCGGTCGTCATGGAACAAATTCTTGAACTGACAAGATCTGGACTCACTGGCGTGAATGATTGGATTTGTTGTTCAGGTGATTCTCTACTCGTACGAATAATTACATTCTGAATTATGTGCACCGTCGGTTTGAGGTAGTTGATAAATCCTGCCAAATTTCTTCGGATAGTTTTGACTATTTTTCCACAAGCTGAAGAAATTTCTCAGATGTAAATACAATGAGATTGTTGTATATGACCTTTATAAGAACCAAACTTGAGTATGCAGCAATTACCTGGTCTCCAGTTTATCAAAACTCCGTCCAAAGATTGGAAAAAGTTCAAAGGAAATTTTGCAAATTTATATTCTTCTAATGCAATGGCTACTATCCTTCAAGAGGTTATGATCACGGAACTCTGCTTAGCTCTCTCAACTTACAATCTTTGATCGAGAGAAGACAATGCATGGCATTAACAATCCTGTATAAACTTTTCAATAACGAAATCGATTTTGGTTATCTGCTTTGCAAAATACAATTTCTGGTCCCTCGTAGACAATCTAGACAAGCTGTTACATTTTATATTACATTTACTAGAACGAATATCTTACAAAAATCTCCAATATATTCCATGTGTCATCTTTTCAATAGTATCTCTCATTTATGTGATATACATTATGATAGCCTAGCAATTATTTTAGAAACTTTTATAAAAACTCAGCATGTACATTTATTATATTTTATCTGTAATTGGGTGAATACCTGTTGAGAATAAAGTATTGAAATTGAACTATTTCATAACAGGTCATTTCATCATTATTTCCAAAAAGATAGAGGGCTGCATTTTTTTATTTCATCCGTTCCCGCCGTGAGATTTTTAATTTGGTCATATATGTTACCTGAACATTTATTTCTAAAGTACTCCGCCAAATGTTTGACATTGACTTGGGAAGGTGTTCCTCATTTTTTCGTAATGCTGTTCGGTCAATTTTTCATAAAATGAATCCACATAAAACTGATTTCAATAATGGAACAATTCTTTTTTGAAAACTATGCCTACCGTACCAAATGATCTGGAAAAAAATCAAAAAAGAGTTATTTCAAGTGATTCAATACTTCGTTCGCACCAGGATAAACGGCCATTCACATTTCGGCTGTTACTTCGCCAAGAACCCCCACTGTAATGTAGGTTCGTTGGTTCAAATAGCTATAGTAACTGTGATTTTTTTTGTGAACCAGAAGAATTTGGAAGCTGCATCAACTCTAACAATAGAGGGAAATTCAAATGAAAGAGCTTTCAAATCTCATTCATTTCCTGTTTACAATTTACAAATAATCCAACTTGAAATTATGAAGTCTATTGAAGTAATTTGAATTTTAATTAAGTAGTTTCATTAGAAACTAGCTGTTGCCCGCGACTTCGTCCGCGTAGAAGTCGAACCAAACTTTTTAGTCAAGACACGCCGGTAAAGCATCACATCTCTCCCACTTTTCTTCGACCTAATTTACATACACTATCATTTTTGCTAAAGTTTTTGTTCAATCATAACAGAATATAGCCTATAACACTCCTGAACAGTGTAGCATTCTGTTAGTGAAATGATTTTCATGATCGGATCAGTATTTCCGAAAATTACCCCCTACAAACGAATAACCGAAAAAAAATTACCTCTTTAAAATAGAAGCGTAATGTAGTTTTTTCAAACATTTCAATGAACTGATGAGTTCATTTTTGAAGTACACGGTTACTTAATAAACGATGAGATAGAAACCTTTGGTGTAAAAGTTGAAACTTTTCCTAGAAATCAATTACCTTCACACCAAACTGGTTATTGTTCTATCCAGAAAGAACTGTTTTTCAATAGACGCAGCAACTTTTCGGGGTGGATTGAAAATCTGCCCTTCTACACTTGTATAGATTCCAATATCAATTCTTATTTTTTCAGATGGTGGTTGGTTACAAACCCAAAAAACTACGGAACCAAACTGATATTTTTGGACTCGACGCGCGTTTCGCTAACAAGGTTAGCATCCTCAGGAGAAGAAAATTGTTACCAAATCTGAAGCTGGGTTTAGTTGTTTATATACCTGAAGTTTGCTGGTCCGATATGGACTTTGTTTGTTACTATTAATTATTCTAATTAATTCCTGGATAATGCACTCACTACCTGCAACTTCCGTCTTCTGTTAGTATTGATTATTCTGATTACTTTCACAACAATAAATTGAAAATCGGACTGAAAGGGATAGGTCCCTTGTCACCATTCATGCTGTTTTTACATTTTGCCATTTCTAGACTCTCACATGTATCGAGAGATTGCTTTCACCAATTTTGTGGTCATTGTCTAGAACGTGTTGAGCGACACTGGATTTTTCTACCCTTCCGTATTTTATGTGTGCAAAATTCTCTTTGAAACGGCTTCTGATAGCTCGTCGGCTCTGGCTGATGTACTTGTTGCAATCTTGACAGCTGATCTCGTGAATTCCCGACTCAACTGAATTTTCTGATTTATCTTTAGGGTTACCAAGAAGCTGTTGTAATTTGTGAGAAGTTTTATATGCAACTTTCATATTTACTTCGTCAAATATCTGTTGAAGTCCTCTAGTGTATTGAGATTCATATGGGATAACTATAAACTTTTCATTTTTTTCATCTTTTTGAAAAGTCGAAGATTCACGAAGTGTTTGCCTGAATTTACAATTTCTTATTATCTCATTAACTATCTCAGAGAAAGTTAGAAAAAAGGAAAATTTAGGGAAACACTTCGTAAATCTTCGACTTTTCAAAAAGTCAGAGAAGTCGGGAATTCACAAGATCAGTTATCAAGATTGCAACAACAAGTACATCGGCCAGAGCCGACGAGATAATCAATCATCAATTCAAAGAGTAATTTGCACAAATAAAATACGGAAGGGTAGAAAAATTCAGTGTCGCCCAACACGCTTCAGTCAACGACCACAAAATTGGTGAAAGCAATCTGAAACTGATCAAGCATGTGCATGACACAAGACTATTCGATGCATGTGAGAGTCTAGAAATAGCAAAATGTGAAAACAGCATGAATGGTGACAAGATACCTATCCCTTTCAGCCCGATTATCAATTTATTGTTGAGAAAGTAATCAGAATAGTTAATATTAACAGATGACGGAAGTGGCAGGTAGTGAGTCCATTATCGAGAAATTAATTAGAATAATTTATTGTAACAAACAACTACCCTAGCTTCAGATTTAGTATCAATTTTCTTCTCCTGAAGATGCTAACTTTGTTAGCGAAACGCACGTCGAGTGCAAAAATATCTTTTTGGTGTTAGGGTAATTGATCTCTAGGGAAAATTTCTACACTGTTACTGTTCAAACAATATTTTCAAAAATGATTGGAAGAATAATTGAGTGAAGCTCCTTTGGTACTATATGAATTCAACAATTTTACATAAATTTGAATCAGCATAATTATATGTCATGAGAAATCAAATTCCATGACAATAATTAGAATTAAAGTGGACTTGTGAAGGCAAAAGTCGAAATTATACTAACCACATTTTTGGGTTTCAAAATTCGGTCCCTTTTTCAATTTTTTTAGTAAAAAAACAATAATGAATATTGCGATTCAAGAGAATGATTGCTTTTTCAAGACATGAACATCTGTGAATTCTATAATTTCAATTATCGATATGTTCTACCTTTGATTTATCACTTCCACCTGATCTGCGTTTCGCTAAGAAGGTAATAATCCTCAGGGGAATACATTACTATGGATAAGTATCAATCTCCTCTCCTGAAGGTGCTGAACTCGTTAGCGAAACGCGCGTCGAGTGCAAGTAATATCAGTTTGGTGATAATTGATATCTATAAAATGTGTCAAGGTGTAGTTCCGTAGTAAATCAATCATCAATTCAAAGAGCATTTTGCACAAATAAAATACGGAAGGGTAGAAAAATTCAGTGTCGCCCAACACGCTTCAGTCAACGACCACAAAATTGGTGAAAGCAATCTGAAACTGATCAAGCATGTGCATGGCACAAGACTACTCGATGCATGTCACAATGTAGAAATAGCAAAATGTGAAAACAGCATGAATGGTGACAAGATACTTATCCCTTTCAGCCCGATTATCAATTTATTGTTGAGAAAGTAATCAGAATAGTTAATATTAACCGATGACGGAAGTGGCAGGTAGTGAGTCCATTATCGAGAAATTAATTAGAATAATTTATTGTAACAAACAACTACCCTAATCAGATTCAGTATCAATTTTCTTCTCTTGAAACGCGCGTCGAGTGCAAGTAATATCAGTTTGGTGTCAGGATAATTGATATCTATAAAATGTGTCAAGGTGTAGTTCCGTAGTAAATCGTTAAAATTATTATTCACCCCCCAAAACGACTATTTCTCTATACCCCCTATCGCTCTTACCGAAATATCACCTAGTGCTTTAGAATTTCAATTTCAATGTTCGAGTCATTATTTTGTGGTGAATTGATTATTTTTTCAGTTTTTTCATTCTTCATAGTTTTTTATTCTCAACCTACCGTAATCTGAAAAAAATAAGAACTGATATTGGAATCTATGCAGTGTAGAGATTTCTAATCTCTAATCTATCCCAAATTGCTGCTTAGATTAAAAAACATTTCTTTCTGAATGGTACACGTTCTATAAATGGGCAACTTCTCGTATAACTGATTTGCCTGTCGAAATATCTCAGCAGTGGAATCCTAATGAAGGATTTAATTTCGACATCATATCAATGCATTTTGAGCAGTAGAACTTTTCTCCTACAGTTACTGAATTTTTTTAATGTGTAATCACATTTTCGTTGACCTGAATATTTATCGAATTTTGTTTTCGAGATTATCTTAATAAAATTCATTTCTTGGTTCTATTGGATTCTATTCTATTCTATTGGATTCAAAAAATCGCTAAACTGAGGAGATAAACGTGTTTATGACATTAATTCTAACAACAAACAGTGATATTTAGTGTTTTTATAGAGCTAACAAACAATTCTGATAAGGAGAGAAAACTTTTTTTACCCCATTGATAAATCCTGAACCATCAATTACAAACAGGGTGGACCTAACAAATTTCCAAACTATGTTGTGTCTGAAATGTGAACTTGATATAAACAATGACCAATACTGCGCATGTGATGGGTGTAATAAATGGATTCATTACAGCTGTGCGGATCTTACCGCTTCAGAAATAAAATGTATGCAGCTTAAAACCAAGAGAGCTCTAAAATACTTTTGTGAAAGTTGTCAGGAAGGTTTGAGGATCATTCCAATACTTCAAAAACAAATCAAAAACTTAGAAAAACGTTTTGATGACTTTATTACGAAGCAGCAAAATGTTCCGCAGAGCAATACTGGAAAACAAAGTGATATAACAAACTTCGAAGAACTCTTCTGTGAACATGAGGAAAGAAAAGTTAGGGCGAAAATATTATGGTCTACAACCTACCTGAGAGTATTGCTGATGGCCCTCAGAATAAGATGCAGGAGGATGCAACTGAGATCGAGCACTTACTATCACCTATAATCAACTCTGATATGATTGTCAAATCAATGAGAGTAGGAAAACTCGGTGAGAAACCAAGGCCATTGAAAGTAATTTTAAAAAATGCAGACTCGGCTGTAAGGGTGTTGAGAAATAAGAAGAAAATCAACAAGCCACATGTTAAAATAGGAAATGATCAGACCCCCAAACAACGTGAATACTTGAAAAACTTAAGAGAAGAATTAGAATCCCGCAAAAGTAAAGGAGAACTAAACCTTACCATAAAATACATAAATAAGGTTCCTACCATAATTCAAACAAATCAAAAAAACCGACCAGAATAGGGAGATCCTCTTCTTTTATTAACACAAATAAAGTAAATTTAAGCTGTTTTTACCACAACGCTAGTGGAACTCGAACAAAACTCAAAGATCTACAACTTGCTGTTAACTGTTCAGATTACGATGTTATACTACTGTCAGAAACATGGTTGGACAGTCAAATTTCTGATGGAGAATTGGGATTTGATCAATACAATATATTCAGATGTGACAGAGAATCTACAGGGAGCGACAAACGTGGAGGAGGTGTACTGATTGCTATCAATTCTAGAATCAAAGCTAACTTAATAACTGTGCAAGACAATGTTGAACATATTTTTGTAATTACCGAGTATGGCAATTCCCCCATTATTTTTGGCTGTGTTTATATTCCACCATCTTCCCCTCATGACTTGTATATTAGGCATTGTGAAACTGTAGAAGATATTCATGATAGGTACCCAGATAGGTTGCTCATTCTAGCTGGGGACTATAATATACCTGATGCCAGGTGGGATAATGATAATATGGGGCTAAATGTCATATGCAACCCTAATTCACCTGCTTTGATATTATCGAATTGTTTTAGTTACTTGAATCTATATCAACTTAATAGCATTTCTAATAGTAGAAATGCCTTCTTAGATTTGATTTTCTCCAACAGACACGACATAACAATTCAACTTGCAACTGACCCACTACTGCAGGCTAGCACTCATCATTCTCCTCTTTCATTTGACATCATAACACACACTTCTGTCTATACACTCGATTACAATGAGTACTTTTATGATTTCAAAAACGCCGATTATGACTCCATAAATGCATACATCTCCTGTGTGGACTGGCATATGCTTAATTCCTACAATGATATCAATCAAGCAGTTTCTTATTTCTACGAAGTCTTGTATAATGCTCTCAATCTATATGTACCTTTGAAAAAATACAATTCAAAAAAATATAATTCATCAAATTTTCCCTCTTGGTTTACTCCTCAGTTGCGGCAGCTGGTCAGAGAAAAAAAAAGTATCACAAACTTTACAAACAATTTGGCCTGGATGAGGACTACATTAATTTTTCTAACTTGAGAGCTCAGTGTAAATTGATTAGCCAAAATTGTTACAAAAGTTATATTGAAGGCATAGAGAGAAACATATCTAATAATCCTAGGCATTTCTGGTCACATGTCAACAAAATAAAAAATTCACACAAAATTCCTGAAAAAATGCACTACAATGATATGGTCAGTTCCGATGGTGATGATATATCAAATCTTTTTGCCGACTTTTTTTCTACAGTCTATTCTAATGAGGACCAAAGCAATACTTATATTAGACCTGAATTCAATTATGCTAGAACAGTTAACATAAATCAAGTCAGAATCAGTGTGACAGAAATATTTGATCGTATTGCAAGTTTACCATCTAAATTGTCTTTTGGCCCAGATGGGATCCCTCTGTATTTTATCAAAAATTGCATTTATTCTATCACAAACCCTATTCACACAATATTTAATCTGTCTCTGAAATCGGGAATTTTCCCCGATTTCTGGAAACATAGCTTTTTAACACCAATTTTTAAATCGGGGAAAAAAGACAATATTGAAAATTATAGAGCAGTTTGCATGCAATCAGAGATTCCTAAAATGTTGGATTATTTTGTAGCAAGGGAGGTCTCTTGGATGTGCAAAAATATAATCACTGATCAACAGCATGGCTTCATACAGGGAAGATCAACCAATACAAATTTGTTACTGTACCAGAACTATATTCTGTTGAATTTTGAAAATAAATCTCAGGTTGACTCTATATATACAGACTTTTCCAAGGCTTTTGATAGGGTCAACCATGATATCCTAACATCTAAATTGATATCTCTTGGTTTCAATGGCCATTTGTTGAGTTGGTTCAAGAGCTTCTTGCACGGGCGCACACAATGCGTGAAAGTGGGTGGATATATTTCACATGCAATTAATGTATCTTCTGGGGTACCACAAGGGTCACATTCTGGTCCACTTCTCTTTAATTTATTTATAAATGATATATCTCTTTCCATTAGGAATTCCCAATTTTTATTATTTGCTGACGATTTGAAATTATTTCGTCCTGTGAACTCTTTCTATGATGCCAACCTTTTGCAAGAAGATATAGAGAACTTAGGCTACTGGTGTCAACTCAATAAAATGAATTTGAATGTCAAGAAGTGTTTTGCAATCTCTTTTTCTCGGTTGAAAACATCTACCAACTTTCCATACGAAATCCTTGGTAATCAATTAACACGTGTTAATGAGATAAAAGACCTAGGAATAAAATTTGACTCCAAACTCACTTTTTCAAACCACATCAATGAAATCACAACAAGAGCTTATAAAATGTTGGGCTTCACCTTCAGGACATGCAAAGACTTCAGTCATAATACAATGAAGATACTCTACTGTTCCCATGTTAGATCCATTCTAGAGTATGGGTCTATTGTCTGGTCTCCACACTATGACTGTTATGTCAAACAAATCGAAAGAGTACAAAAAAAATTTTTGAGATGTTGTGCTTATAAATTGGGTTTACCCAGAGAGCAATATCAGTATGATGAAATAGAAAGAATGATTAATATTCGGTCACTTTCTCACAGGAGATTTGTCAGTGATGTAATATTCCTTCAAAAAATTCTCTCAGGTAACATCAACTGCCCACAAATACTCGAAACTATTTCATTAAAATCTCCTATTTATAATACCCGAACTCATGAGATATTTGCAATTTCATTCCACTCAACCAATTACGCCTATCATTCTCCTCTCAACAGAATCAAAATATCTTCAAATAAGTTTTCACAGGATCTTGACTTGTTCTATATGAATGTAAATAAGATAAGGAAGGTTTTGAACGATGTTAGTGTTTGATGTTCTTTGTTCTAGTTTCTATGTATGTGCTATTCGTAAGTCTGAATTTGTAATATGTATTTGTACTGTTTAAAATTTGTAACATTTGTAATATCTTTGTTTTTTTATATTATTTCTAAATTGGGTTATCCCGTGTAATAAAATAAATAAATAAATAAATAAAAATTGAGAGATTCTGAGCAGGGAGTTTATCCAAGCACGTGGCAACTGAACACAAAAAGGGTATATAATACCAATTCTCTGATACATAAACGGTTTCAAATGTTTAATTCAATTGATTGTAATCAGAGATTTGTTTGTGATCATTTGTAAAGGTTAACACCTACCTACAAATGCTCACAAACAAATCTCTGATTACAATGAATTGAATGAAACATTTGAAACCGTTTATGTATCAGAGAATTGGTATTGTATACCCTTTCCAATGTCAGTTCTTATTTTTTCAGATTGTGGTAGGTTGAGAATAAAAAAAACTATGAGGAATGAAAAAACTGAAAAATTAATCAATTCACCACAAAATAATGACTCGAACATTGAAATTAAACTTCTAAAGCACTTGGTGGAATTACGGTAAGATCGATAGGGGGTATAGAGAAATAGTCGTTTTAGGGGTGAATAATAATTCTCATGATTTACTATGGAACTACACCTTGACACATATTTTATAGATATCAATTATCCTGACACCAAACTGATACTACTTGCACTCGACGCGCGTTCCGCTAAAAAGTTTAGTACCTTCAGGAGAGGAGATTGATACTGATCCTTAGCAATTTCTTCCCCCGAAAATGATTACCTTCTTAGCGAAACGCAGATCAGGTGGAAGTGATTAATTAAAGGTAGAAGATGTCGTTAATTGAAATTGTAGAATTCACAGATGTTCATGTCTTGAAAACGCAATCATTTTTTCGAATCGCAATATTCATTATTGTGTTTTCACTAGTAGGAATTGGAAAAGGGACCGAAGTTTGAAACTCAAAAATGTGGTTAGTATAATTTCGACTTCACAAGTCCACTTTTATTCTAATTAATATCATGAAATTTGATTTCTCATGACATATTATTATGCTGCGAGTTGAATTCGTATAGTACCAAAGGAACTTCACTGAATTATTCTTCTAATTATTTTTGAAAATATTGTTTGAACAGTAACCGTGTAGAAACTCTTCCTAGAGATCAATTACCCTAACACCAAACTGATATTTTTGCACTCGACGCGCGTTTCGCAAACAAAGTTAGCATCTTCAGGAGAAGAAAATTGATACTGAATCGTTAGGGTTAGTTGTTTATATACCTAAAGTTTTTTGTTCCGATATGGACTTTGTTTGTTACTGTTAATTATTCTAATTAATTTCTGGATAATGAACTCACTACGTGCAACTTCCGTCTCTTGTTAGTATTGATTATTCTGATTACTTTCTCAACAATAAATTGAAAATCGGACTGAAAGGGATAGGTCCGTTGTCACCATTCATGCTGTTTTTACATTTTGCTATTTCTAGACTCTCACATGCATCGAATAGTCTTGTGTCATGCACATGCTTGATCAGTTCCAGATTGCTTTCACCAATTTTGTGGTCGTTGACTAGAGCGTGTTGGGCGACACTGAATTTTTCTACCCTTCCGTATTTTATGTGTGCAAAATTCTGTTTGAAACGGGTTTCAATAGCTCGTCGGCTCTGGCCGATGTACTTGTTGCAATCTTGACAACTGATCATGTCTAGTCATGTTCCAACAAACTGAATGGAATACGTTGTGGAAATTGCAAGTTTTCAATTTTGAAGTACCTATAATACTCAATATCCAAACAATCATTCTGCTTTTGATTATGAGATTTGCCCTATATATACATTTTATGAACAAAAATATCAGTCACAAATAAATTGTAGATTTGAGTACTAATACATAATTTCAATAAATTGATTCACTTATGGATCATACATCAACTACATCCGACATTTGCATGAAATTCTGTATCTGAATGCTCGATCCATGAAAAATAAATTTAAGCAACTAGAAATCATCGCTGAAGACATCAGTCCAGACATAATAGTCATATCGGAAACTTGGATGAAGCGAGAAGAAACAAATTTACCACAATTTTGAAAATTTTGAATCTGTATATGCATACAGGGAGAAACATAATGGAGGAATTGCCATCTTCCTAGAGAAAATTATTCAATTTGAAATAGTAAAAATTATTGAAACAGAAATATCATATATTGCATTGAATCTCAGAAAACAACACATTATATTATCTGCTGTTTATCGACCTCCAAAGCAAACATACAAGCATTCTTTTTTTCACGTGATGAAAAACTCCATTATTATTCCAAAAGCCAAAGAGGCTGTTTCTTATTTGGCGATATTGATGTG
The DNA here is from genome assembly GCA_032362365.1 of Zygogramma bicolorata. NCBI lineage: Eukaryota > Metazoa > Arthropoda > Insecta > Coleoptera > Chrysomelidae > Zygogramma > Zygogramma bicolorata. The sequence goes on from JAVJAQ010003745.1 coordinate 789,173, forward strand.
AATGTGCTCTCGACCTCAAATGAATCGGATTTATTGAGAGATATTTATTCATCGAACGATTTTCATTTATATTATGAATAACTCTAAAACGTTGTTTGATCATATTGTTTTGAATTTTGATTCAGTTACTCATATATCTCCTATAAATACTGCCATTAGTGACCATGAATTAATCATTACTGATGTAAAAATCAAACCAACCAAAATTGAAAAACAATATGAGCAAAAAGCGATCATGAAGTATTATATTGAAAACTTGAGGAAAAGACTGAATGAATTTTATATGAAAATCACCGAAACTTTCGAATAGAGCTCATCAGAGCATCGCATGAAAATGGAAACAGATAATAATGAACCATGGTTTAATAAAGACATTGCAATCCTGATTAAGTTAAGAAATAAATCATTTTGCGAAAAGAAAAAATATTCGAATCAAGTAAGTTTCATTAATAAAGACAACGAATATAACAAAATAGTTAAACAACACATCAGAAGGGCCAAGAAAGAATACTACAAGAATGAATTTCCGCATGCAACACCAAGAGCTACGTGGAAAACACAATCACTTGGGGTATATCTGTCAACGAACATTCCAAATAGAACATCAAAAGTTTCAGAAATTTCAATTCTCTAGTCAACTTTTCTGGAACTAGTATTCAAGAAATCGAAGAGGTCATCGCTGAAATGGACAACAAAAAATCTCCAGGATTCGACGGAATAACTGTTCAAGTGATCAAATCAGTTAAATCAGATTAAGCACCCATTCTCAGTTATTTCACAAATTAATTTTTTTAATCTGGAATAATTCCAAAAGAGTGCAAAATTGACAAAGTATTGCCCATTTTCAAAAACGGGAAGAGATATTTGATTGTTAATTATAGACCGATTTCGATGCTTCCAATATTATCTAAAGTATTGGCAAAGATTATGCATAAAAAATTGTCAAATTATTTGGAAAAAATTCAATTTCTATATAAAGGTCAATATGGCTTCATTAGGTCTAGTGATACTGAGTCTGCAACTCTGGATCTTGTCACTAACATTCAATTGAAAATAGATTCAAATCATAAGTGTGGACTCTTATCACTGGAACTTTGCAAAGCCTTCGATACCGTTAACCACGAAATATTACTTGAAAAACTCAAAAAAAATGGTATCAGGGGTAAATTTTCATAATTCGACTCTGACTCCCCTAAAATCGAGTTTTATGTATATATCTAAGAGATATATACCTAATCTGATTCAACCTCTCATTTTCAACAATTCGAAAATAGAAATTACAAAAACATATTAAATTTCTGGGATTAATCATTGATTCAACTCTGTCTTGGACTAGTCATATTCTGAACCTCAAAAAAATATATATCTCCAAATATTGGTATATTGTATAGATTAAGAGTTTTTCTGTCACTGAAATATCTCAACAGAAGTGCTAATCAGGTTCAAAGTTTCATTTATTGATACATTTGTGAATGGGGAAACCACATCAAAGCTCACCAGCAAATCATTCGAAAAATAGATACCACGAACGAATTGACCCCCCACTACCTTCAGTGGCCTTGTGAAAGGGATCACTAGATCTGGCAACATCGCCGAAGCCGTGATCGATACAATTCTATGTACAAATATATACAGAAGAGGTGAATTCGTAAGATGATGATGGGAGGCGTTTTACATTGAGACATATATGAAAAATTTGTATATTTTAAGAATTGTAAATTGTTACCCCTCTCGTGGTGCCTAGAATACACACTTTCAACGTTAATATTTATACCGGAGGCGTGGTCGCCTGTGCCGTGTGTGGTGACTGAGATAGCGGTACATGTACATATATTATATATATTAAGTAAATTGTTTATATTTCCTGTCAATTTGATCGATCTTGATTTGTTATTCATTGTATATATATATATATATATATATATATATATATATATATATATATATATATATATATATATCCATGATGGAAAGAAAAACATATTATGACGTGAATTGTTTATATCTCCCACGATAGGACACTGTAATTATGTTTCATCAACTATATCCATCATCTCAAGGCGGCCTGGAAAACTACGACATGGTAATTTTCTTATTTGCTCGGCCACAAGGAATAACACATTCGAAAATGAAACGCGTACAATAAGTTCACGACACAGAATTTTTCGTGGTTTTCCAACCCCATTTCCACTCCATTAGACGGCCTGGGAAACTCCGACATGGTATTCTTCTTATGCGGTTGACCACAAGGAATAACATATCCGAAAATGAAACGCGTTCAATGTCAAGTTCACGTCATAGAATTTTTCGTAGTTTTTCAACTCCATTTTCACTCCCTCAGACGGCCTGGGAAACTCCGGTATTCTTCTTATGCGGTTGACCTCAAGGAATAACGTATCCGAAAATCTGAATAGCTCATAATCATCAGATTTTCAACTGGGCTCAAAAAAGAAGCATCACATTGGTTTCCGTGGCCTATATCAAATCTCTAGAAGAGTTTGGAAAAGTTTCTAAATATTTTCTCAGTGTATGTTGTGGGTGTGGATAACTTCACACCCATAAATCAGTATGCTGTAACCTGGAAAAAAAACAAGAATTGATTGTCGATATCAATATTCTCTTACATATTCATTTTATAATTTGTTAATCATTTGTGATTCATTCGAAATATAATGCAGAAAGATCAAAGTATATGGTTAATCATCTATAACATTCATGAATTTGGTCCTTCGTTCTTGGAATCTTCTATCTCTGCAGCTGAATCCCCGTTTCTTTGCTGCAGACGATTCCAGCAAGACATGAAAACTAGTTGAAAGGCACGTGGAAGATCAGTGCGTTCTATTCGATCCTACCATCATTCCTTTTTCGCATTCCTATCTGTTATAGTTAGCTTTGTTTTCTGTTTCTGATCATTTTTTATGTATCTAAGGTTTCGGATTGATGTTTTATATATGAAAAAGTCAATAAAAACAGTTTTGTTTTTGGGTTCTCCTTTCCACTTTCAATTTCAAATCACGGCTTTTCATACCGTTTTTCGAAAGTGGGCAAAAGTTAAGGAAGTTGTAAGCACGTACCCAAGTTTGAAGTTGTGACTCAAATTTTGCCTTATCACTGTCACATTGGTTTCACTTCCTGAGGAAACTGTAAGTTCAGGCACTGTGAAGATTGAAATGGACAAGTTCAGGAGTCTCAATATTCAGAAATTCGACGGCACCAACTTCCAGTTATGGAAATTCCAAATGGAAATCATTTTCAAATCAGAAGGTTTAATCAACCTGGTCAATGGAATAACCCAAAAACCCTCGAATGCAGCTCAAGAAAAAGAATTGAAAGAATGGGAAGACTCTAACGCTAAAGCCATGCTTCTCATATCTAGTTCGATGGAATTCTCACAACTCCAAACCATCATGTCCTGTGGAAACGCGCCAGAAATGTGGTTAAGAATCAAGCTGATACATGAGCAGAGATCATCAGTGAATAAAGTTATGCTAAAACAACAGTTTTTCAACTATCAAATGTCAGGAACAGATAGTATCGCACAACATGTCAGCAAAGTGGAGGCAATGGCAGCAGCATTAGCCGATGTCGGAGAAAAAGTTTCAGACATTGATAAAATAGCCAAGACTCTAGGTAGTCTACCTCATAAATATGGACCCTTCGTAACTGCTTGGGACTCTTATGATGAGACTAAACAATCTTTCGATAATCTAACTGCTAGACTCCTTAAAGAAGAATTGAGACTGCATCAATCAGAAGAATCATCTACTGCGTTTGCTGCTGTGAAATTCCAGAATAAACAGAACAGTTCCACTTCATCCTTCGATAAATGCAATAACAAGCTGAAAAGCAAGCAGAGCATCTTCTGTTTTTATTGCAGAAAGAGGGGCCACGTGAAATCAGAATGCAGAAAGAGAATCAATAAATTTGGCGGAAATAGTCAACATGGCCAAGGAAATAATAGTTTTCCATCTTCTCAAGAAAGAAATCAAGCTCTGAGCGCTGAAGAAAATAACATTCGGGTTGTTGGCTATGAAGATGTTTGGCTCGCTGACAGTGCTGCTTCTAAGCATATGACTTCTCACAAGGAATGGTTCAGCGAGTTGAAACCACTTGATTCTGAAGTTGCCATTCAGATAGGAGATAATTCATTTATACAAGCCGAAGGAATTGGCTCCATAAGGTTAACGGCTGTAGTTAATGGTACAAGGCAACTTTTCACGTTAGAAAATACACTGTATGTACCACAATTGAAGAAAAACTTGTTTTCGGTGGGAGCAGTAACCAACAAAAACCTCAAAGTTGTTTTCAACAATGACAAGATTGAAGTTAAAAATGCTAGAGGTTTAGTTGTCTCTGGAATGAAGCAATCTAATCAGTGTTATAGAATGCTTTTCGAAGTTCCTCAAGTTCAACAGAGTAATTCGGCACAAACAAATCCAGTTATACTCTGGCATGAACGGTTAGGCCATTTAAATTTTCAATCGCTCAAAGAAATGTCTGACAAAGGTCAACTACCTGGTGTCAAAATCAAAGAAGTGGATGGCTTATTCTGTAGCACCTGTCAACATGGAAAGCAAATGAGGAAACCTTTCAAGAGTAATTGCCACGTCACCAAATGGAAACCAGGAGAATACATTCATTCGGACGTTTGTGGAAAAATATCGTGTACATCTCTTGGTGGTGCGAATTACTTCGTTTTATTCAAAGACCAATGTACTTCATATCGCTTTGTTCATTTTCTCAAGCATAAGAGTGACGTTTTCTCAAAATTCCTGGAATTCCAACGATTCGTCAAGAGACAAACTGGAAATGACATAAAAATTTTCAGAAGTGACAACGGAACAGAATACGTCAACAACTCATTCAAAGATTATTTCAAGAAAGAGGGAATTATTCATGAGACAAGTGCTCCGTACACTCCCGAACAAAACGGAAAAGCAGAACGAGACCTCAGATCTATTGTTGAAAGTGCAAGATCTATGCTAACGCAGAGTGGACTTCCTTTGGATATGTGGGCAGAAGCTACCAACACAGCAGTATATCTCTTGAATCGTCGTCCTTGTAAACCAGATATTTCAAAAACTCCATATGAAAAATGGATGGGAAAGCAGCCAGACCTCAGACATTTGAAAACTTTTGGATCGGAAGCGTTCGTCCTCATTCCAAAACATTCAAGACACAAGTTTGACTCAAAATCTACGAAGCAGTACCTTGTTGGATATGATGGATACGGTCCAAATTACAGAGTCTACGATCCAAGTTCAAGAAAAGTCAGTGTGGCAAGAGACGTAACCTTCAATGAAGGTGTTTTCACGAAACAATCTTCAAGTCATCAACTTGCATTTTTCGAAACAGAAAATATATCTGAAAATGAAGATGATGATTCTCTTCAGTTTATGGAAGGAGAACGTGAAGTGAGGGAAAGTGATGAAGTTGAAACGCAAAACGAAAATCCACGTAACTTAAGGAATCGTGATCTACTCCAACGACCGCGACGATACGATGAGATCTGTTGTGCAGCCACTATTGATGAACCTCAGACCTACCAAGAAGCTATCACAAGTAACGAAAAAGAACAATGGCAAGAAGCGATGGAAGATGAAATGAAATCTCTTGTTGAAAATGAGACATGGTCGCTGGAAACTTTACCTCCCAATCGTCAAGCCATCGGATGCAAGTGGGTTTACAAAATCAAATTAAAAGCAGATGGAAAAGTGGATAAATTTAAGGCAAGACTTTGTGCCAAGGGGTATTCTCAGAAACCTGGTATAGATTACACTGATACTTTTTCGCCAGTGATCAGGTTCGAATCAGTTCGTATACTTTTGGCAATAGCAGCTGTGAGAAATTTAGAAATATGTCAATTTGACATAAAAACGGCTTTTTTGAATGGAAGTTTGCACGAGGAAATCTACATGAAACAACCAGAGGGTTTCGAAAATGAAAATTCCAAGTTGGTCTGCAAACTTCAGAGAAGTATATACGGACTCAAGCAGTCACCCCGTTGCTGGAATAGGAAATTTACCGAAATTCTCTCCGAATTCACATTCAAGCAGTTAGATGCAGACAAATGTGTGTTTTATGCAAGGTTTGAAGATGAAGACATGTTTTTGGCATTATATGTGGACGATGGACTCGTCTTGTGCAAATCTGCGTTCTTGATTGAACAGTTTTTGGAAAAATTGGCTTCAAAATTCGAAATAACAACTTCAAATGGAGAATATTATGTTGGGATTGAAATCAATCGGGACCGGACTCAAAATGAACTCTTTCTCAGCCAAAATGGATACATCAAAAGAATATTGGAGAAATTCAATATGAATGAGTGCAATCCAAACGCAATTCCTGCCTGCCCCAATTCAGTACCACAGCCAGAGGAGATAAACGATGAATGCAATGCACCTTATCGAGAAGCTGTTGGCTGTTTGATGTTTCTTGCTATTGTGTCACGTCCGGACATAATGTTTGCTGTCAGTCAAGCCAGTCGCTTCCTTTCTAATCCAAAAAGGGAACATTGGAGTGCTGTTAAGAGAATATTCAGATACTTGAAAGGTACACAGACCTTTGGAATTATGTATTGTGCAGAGGAAGTTTGTTTGACTGCTTACTCAGATGCTGACTTCGCTGGAGATTTGTCTACCAGGAGATCGACAACTGGATATTTGGGTATCATAGCTGGAGCTCCCGTGAGCTGGTCATCACATCTCCAAAAATGTGTGTCACGCTCAACAACAGAATCTGAATATATAGCCGCTTCAGATGCAGCGCAAGAAATCAGTTGGTTGCGTATATTTTTGCAAGAGCTTGGTATCGATGTTACGGAGCCCACGAAATTATTCATGGACAATCAGAGTGCTGTTCGTTTAGTGAAAAATACCGAATTCCATAAACGTACCAAGCATATCGACGTGAAGTATCACTATATACGAGAGCGCGCAGAGGAAGGTTCTCTCATCGTTTGTAATGTTGCTTCAGAAGATCAACTAGCTGATATTCTGACAAAAGCCCTGCCGAAGGAGAAATTCATCAAGAATAGGAATCGTCTTTTTATACTTCAGAATACAGTTCACAAAGGGGGAAAGTGTTATAGTTAGCTTTGTTTTCTGTTTCTGATTATTTTTTATGTATCTAAGGTTTCGGATTGATGTTTTATATATGAAAAAGTCAATAAAAACAGTTTTGTTTTTGGGTTCTCCTTTCCACTTTCAATTTCAAATCACGGCTTTTCACAAAACTATCCTTCTTCTCGAGACCCTCATTTCAGGTTTTTTACATAACCTGTCATGAATATTTTTCAAGTTCTCAAATCCATCCAATTATAGTACAGTAAAAAGTGTATGATATCGAACTGGAGACATTATTGAATCAAAGAAGATCTTATGAGAGCCAAATAACGTGTTTCAGAATAATAGTTGATAAAATGAAATTGTCTGATCATTAGTAGCTTGGGTATTTTTGTGGAGAGAATGAAGTTTGTTATATAATTTTTTGAATTTTTTTTCTCTGAATCGAAACATAGAAATTACAGCTTCTACGAAAGAAGTGAAATACAAAATTTACAAACATTCTCTGTTAATAGGAACGTTCAAAAACGTTTGATTCATTCAAAAAAAGGAAGAGGAAGTCCGATGAATTAAAAAAATTCATCTGAAACAGCTACTTCCCTATCTATATGACGACGACGGGCATTTGGTTGCATAGAAATCACTATTTCATGCTCAATTTGTGATTTTTTTATTTTACTACTTTCGTGGACGTATAAATGTTTTTTTGTTCTAGAAGAAAAAAATACAAAAAACAATTCATCAAAGTCATCTGATCAACCCGACCTGTATCCAGATTGAATTTCGTCTCAGTAAACTTGAATCATTAGAACATTTCAATGAAGGTCAGTTTAGTATAGAAAATTCAGACATAGTCAACTCTGAAGAAGAACATAAGACAAAAAATCTTCCTTCAAATTGAAAGAGGAATCATTTCTGTCTAAACAAAATAGAACTATTTCAACACCAACTGAAATTTCTGGAAACACTTCAATCAGTGAACAACAGTATCAAGCTGTCACCTTTTCCATTCGGAACATTTGGTAGGAATTATGAACAGTGGCTAGTCTTCTTGTGTTTTGAAATTGATCTCTGAATTGAAGCCCTGTTCAATTGAAGGACAGACCTTCTCACTGCTAAGATTCACCTAATGGACGAAAAAGATGAACATTCGTGGTGAGACCCATAGCGTCGTGTCCAGCTGATCTTATGGCAGATGCAACCTTGGGGAGGTACCGTTGTCAGCATTCATGAATTTCTCCTACATATGCCGAAAGCATTGTTTTTATTACTCATTGAGTCCTCTCTACTGGGTTGCACTGGGGATGATAATTTGCAGTATATCGAATTCGGATGCCATATATTCCTCCATCTTGGTCCTGAAGACTTCGCACGTGAACTGCTTACCGTAATTATAATCTCTGGAGCTTCAAAGAGTAGATTTACTCGCACTTCAAATATTGTGGGAGTTTTTTCTGTTGCTTGTTGGAGGGGAAATAAAAGAGTGAATTCACTGAAAAAGTCGGACAGAGACATTAGGTAAGATAAACCTGCACTGGTACGCGGAAGTGGGCCAACGATGTCGAGACTCACTTACTGCCAGGGTCTCTCTGAAGTGGGTGCGAGACTGAGCATATGCCCGGCGGGTCTCTGTTGGTCGATTTTGACTTGTAGGCATACCTTACAATGATATAGACATAATTGTCAACATCCCACCTCATCTTGGGCCAGTAAATTCATCTAATGAGCTCAAAGTTTCGGAGATATCGGCCTAAATTACGAAGACGCCGGGGTGACCACAGGTAGGAGGATCGTGATGCCCCTGAATGATCTCTTTTCGTTTCTCTTTCGGTATAACCAATCGCCAACCGTAGGTAGGTAGTATAAGAACATCCGTTTTAATTCTTATAAAGGTTTATAATGAAAAGTTTGACTCTTTTCAAGGTCACTCAGCAGTATCGTCGCGAGTATACACCAAGAAACGTGACGATGACGTCATCATCACGTGACATCTCAGCTCAAATGTCATGATACAGAAACCTTACCTCATAAAAATAGCACGAGAAGAAGTAGCGACCGTTGCCATAGTTCTGCTGCTCTTATGGAAACATGATATTGTGACAGTGTAGTTCCAGGAATCTCTTATCTGGACTCTCAGAGCAACAAGACCATTTTCCTTTTATATTTTATTCATTCCATTCGTATTATTTATTAGAGAAATTCGTCTCGAAGCTTGTACTTTGTTAAGTGAAACCAGTCGGTTGGATTTGTGCAGTGCGTTAAAAGAATTCTTTTTCGCAACTTGGAGTTTCCACCCTTGAGCATACATTCGATGAAAATCGTGATCCACCGAGGATTGTACCGGACGGACCAAGAGACAATCCTGCGATTAGGAGGAAGTAGAAAAGTGAAATTGGTGTAAAATTGACACATGAAAATTCCAAGATGGCGACTGGCAATTCAATGGAGTATGAGGAAGAGGTACACAAATTTCAATAAGTTATAAAAAAGTGACGATCATGGGATATGCAGGGAGTTGTACATGAAGCATTAGAAAAAAAACTCAAAAGCAATGTATTAGAGTGTTTCAAAATGAAGCGTTGAAGGAAAAACACGGAGGAAATGTACAAAGTGTCTCCAAATGAAACGAAAAAAAAAAAACGGAGGCAATGTACAGAGTGCCTCAGAATAAAGTGTTGTAGAAAAACTCTACGAACTTTTCAGACGAAATTTTCTGACTTGTATGCAAACAAAATGAGTAAGTCTTTGTTTTTCGATTTTGTAAATAATTCAGTTATTTTTCATCATGCCATAAACGTTTGAAGATTTCTCACGACTGTTAGAGAATTAATTTCACATTTTTAATTTTTTCTTGTTGATATTTCATTACACCTATCTTATATCAAATTCTACATATAATATACCTTTTCAATTGTTGAACACTTCATCAATATACATGGTGAAAATTCCCATTTTCATTTGACACTCTACACTGAAGAAAAGGACTATGTGACACTGACTTATAAGGTATAATACAGATTTTCAGACATCACTTTTTTTGTGAAATTAGTTAAACAAATACCACTGACTCGATTTCTTGATATATTTCCACAGTTATAAAAAACAAAAATTAGTACTAGACTAGTGCTGGATGTGAGGTTTCAGACCACACATCTTTCCTACGGCCCTCCCTTGCGCAGAGTCCATATAGCCATCACCGTCTTCTCGACTACCCGATCGACGTATGGCCTCCAACTCAGTTTCGAGTTCAGTATCACTCCTAGGAATTCCACCTCGCTAGCCAGGTCTAGAGATCTCCCACCCATTACTGGGGATCTGAACTTCTTCACACCACCTGTTTATTTTCCTGGACATAGAAACTGTTGGTGGCTAGTCTCCTGAGTAGTCTGTTCATGACCAGACACCATGAGCGAGGAGAAACGCTCCTCACCTCGATGTCCACCTGGCTCTTTCCCAGAGACACCGGCACCTTCCTCCGCCTGATGGCCGTTGCTACCCAGCTAATCAGCGTAGAAGGAGTTCCTCTAATCTGCAGAGCTTTGCAGATGACGTCTGTTTTTGCCTTGTCGAAGGCACCTTCCACATCGAAAAGGACTCCGAGGACTCATTTGTTGGAATAGAGTGTCATTTCTCCTCGAAGAAGTGCCTATTCGGTACTATTCACAATATTTTTCGGGGTCTTCAATAAAAAAGATGTGAGGCTAATGGGTCTGAAGGCCTTCACCTGAGTGTAGTCCATTCTCCCCGATTTTGAGATAAAGGATACTCTAGCTGTTCTCCAGGTCTTCGGTACACTTCCCAGTGCTTAGATTGCCCTGAGTGAAAATCTACATTTGTAAGGTCGAATGCATTCAGCTCAAGACACTGTAGTCATCAACATCTTTGACTGAGGAATTATCTGACGATTGATCACTGTCAAAAATTACCAAATTGTATACTTATTGCTTTCTGCTATAAAAGTTATCTCCTTGTGAGCTATAACTCAGGAAATCTCCCAATAATTTTTGAACCTGATATCATTATATCACTAAAAATGATTTTCTGTTTCATTTGTATGTATTGTTAACTCACCAGTTAACATTCCAACACAATGTGGTTCATATACACTGACAAGTATTGAAAAGGAGTTCAGTCTATCTTTCATCTTTTCGTTTCGACCCTTTCCGATACTGTTGATTGTATTTCCAGAGAAAGTCCATCGACCACTATTCACCAGACTACACCCTTTTCTCTGCAATCAGAATTAGCCAAATTTATCCTTGCATGCCGTACCTATTGGTGAAAATATCTTGTTCCAGGAAAGAACGCGACCATACATCTGAGAGTTTCTTTCACAATCCTTAGTTATATTGAGTCCATCATTACTGTTCTGCGGCTATAGTAGTGACTTTGCTGGTCGAAATTATTCAGTTTCGAGTATACCCAATATGGCAATATTGATGCAGATAACCAGGAAATTTGCAAATCTAGTAACCAAGTAATTATAATAATGGTCTTTATCATTTCTAATAGAGAAATATAGACATTTCTCATCATTTTTACCTAGCAATTAAATATGGTAAATAGAAGGCGGGGTTCAATTCATTCAGCGAGAGGATCACTGATGCTCAAAATGTATTCAACGAACAATAATAGGATGCTACATCGCAAGTTTTCGGGCTTCAGGGCCGTGTCCTGGAATTTTGTTTTCCCGAGCTTTCGGCTACATCTGCGGCAGCCATCTTCAGCGGTGTGGTCTTAGTTGAACTCCTTCCTGTGAGTCTACTATGACTAATGGCAAATCTGGTGGTACTTTGTTAATATCCTGTGGTCGGATTCTGTAGTTCTGTCTGGCTTGTCGTCAATGTCTTTCAAGCCCGAAAAACCTGCGATGTAGCAACACCGACCGTAAAAGCCTAAATTCTTTCAATAAACGGATGATTATTTCGAGGAGCTGACAGATGGTTTTGAACATGAAATTGTTGAAATGAGTTCAAAACAACGTTGGGTGATTTGATAAAGCAATTGACTCCCGAAACTTATGAAAAGGGAGAATATCATCATCCTGGTGATTGCAGTTCAGTCAGTTCCGATACGAAATCAATGAAAGGAGTAGTTGATATCGAAAACGTTTAGCACTTATGTTAAATGAGTCTCCATTCTATCAAAAAAGTTAAAAAAATCGATAGGAAAATTGCTGACCCGTTTCCCAGTGATATTCAATCGATATTGAACAAACTCACATAGGAGATTACTTTGCTGGGGACTACAGAAGACACTTCCACCTTCAACATAATAATAATATCAGCAAAATAAATCATGATATCTTTGCACTGATTGGATCGAAACAATAAATCTTCAGCTTGATTGACTCAATACAGAAACCAAATGGAGCTCAGTGCAGTAACTATCATCAGAAGTAAAGAGCATTCATGACAAATAACCACTTGATGAAAGAATCAAATAGGCCTGTCTGTGAAAGGAAATTTCCAACGACGTCGAATCATAATTGGAGAACTCCATGATCTGTGGTAGATGGACCTTGCAGACCTTTCAATTTATTCCGCAGGTAGGTAACCAAAACAAAACAATATAGTTTTCATGGAGACCTCATATGAATACCTGTGGATTGAACCAATCGAAAGTAAAAATGTTGCTGACGTCACAACATTTTGAAGCAGGCTGGATGGCAATACAACAAAAGTAAATAGTTAAATTTGGGTAGGGGATTCTACAATTTTAGCTTTCAGCATCTGGTGAAGAATTACAATATTTATCATTATGAAAAAGGCTGCTTTTCAGAAGGAGTTGATCAAATATTGAAAGAATTTCCTCAAACATTACAGTTGTTCCTATAAATAGTTGGAAAATCTACTCGAAAGAGTGACAAATTACAACAATAGCACACATCGAAGCATCTATATGAAACTATGCGATGTTACGAAAGCTAATAAAAACACACTCCCAATTCTACATGTAATTTCATCAAAGTAGCCACTGACTGGAAGAAATTCCAAGTTGGTGATATTGGAAAATATTCAGGTTAGCAAAAATAAAAATCACCGACCCTGCCACCTACTTGCTGGTGGATCTAGAAGAGTGACCGAACACTGGAGCATTCTACGAAGATAAATTACTGGAAATAATGAGTCCCGACACTGGAGCATTCTACGAAGATAAATTACTGGAAACAATGAGTCCCAACGTTTATTTGAAAAAAAAAATCCTCAGGAGAAGCAACAAAGCTAATTTAGAATGATTGAGTTTGGATAACAAATACAATAGATCGATGCATTGTGAGGTTGAACAAGATCTGTTAGATCCCACATGAAATAAGTTCACAATTGCAGTATTCAACTCACCTTATGGTCTCCGTCTAGCTAGAGGGTTCGAGTCCGCGGTTAGGCTGGTATATTCTTATGCTGGGATTCACACGTTGAAAGATAAGGTATTAATTCATCGCTCGCACAAGTTCCGACTTCTAAGGGATGACGTTCGTCAGTTGGTTATCGAAAAAAAAACATTCCAAACATTTCGAAACATTTCAGAGGCAATTACCAAAGTTCATCCAGTTCCTCTGAGAGGGCTATGATCATCAATTCGAATCGATTGTTTTGGCAGTAAAACAACATCCACACACATGGTCTCGGATACTGGAATAGAGTGAATATATTGATGATATGATTCTGCATTGTTGCATTTGATTGAGGATGATACACATGAACTTTTGAAGATTTACATTATAAGAAAATTTAACATTTTAAAAATGGAATTTTACGAATACACAACTATTTGCAAACTGCTCCGAACAATGTTACACTGATTTAGATGGAATACACCTCTTTGTGATTTATATTATAGTGATGAATGTTTTCATAAGTGGTAATGTTCGTATTTTATAAAAGAAAAAGTGTCGACTGATTTGAATCTGGAGAATAAAGAATATTATATTGTGTAACATATTGATATGATATGATATTTTTATTTCCACAATACAATACATGTACATAGCCATCGGCATGAGGAAAACAGTAGTAGTAAGGTAATATTACAAAAATTATTAAGAAATATTTAGTCATTAAGTAAGTGATATATACAGAATATATATACAAAGTATTCTGCTAATATATTTGTACATTGTGCAATATTTCATTTTGAAAAGGGCATTTGGTAGATAACATATGATTAGATTACACTTTTAGATCCTTGTTGAGAAAAAATTCATCCAGATTGTAAAATACATGATGATGTAATAACCGCTTCAGAGATTTTTTGAATTTCCTTAAAGACAGTTCCTTGAGGGAACACGGCAAATTGTTGTATATTTTTATCCCCGTGTACAGAGGCCCACTGCGTGTTTTTTGGTAGTTATATTTCGGTAGAATCACTTTTTTGGCTCCTATTTGATATCTATGTCGATCGCCGGTCTGCTCGAGAACATGCCGTTTTTTATGTATAAGCAGTGAAACTTTGAAAATATAAGTATTGGAGAGAGTAAAAATCCTATGGTTTGAAAAATATGCTCTGCATGATTCTCGACTATTCAAATTGAACATGGTGCGGATTGCCCGTTTCTGGATTATGAAAGTTGCTCGGGAAGCGATGGAATTTCCCCAAAATTCAATACCGTACTGGAGCAAACTATGAAAGTAAGCAAAATATACTGTTTTAGAAACTTGTGTATTTGTGTTAGCATGAACAGTTCTTAGTGCAAAAATTGCTGTGTTGAGTTTAGAGTTCAACTGTTTCACGTGTGCCTTCCAATCGAGTTTACTATCTATGTATATCCCTAGGAATTTAGTGAAATCATTCGACTCGATAATTTCTTCGTTTGAAGTAACTTCCACCTCCTGAGTATTTCTGTACGGGTTGAAGAACATATTGACGGTTTTTGAGATATTCAAAGACAGCTTGTTTGCTCTAAACCAATCTGAATTGCTATCTAATGAGGTTTGTGCCTTAATCAACCAAGGGATTTTGGGACAGAAAAAAGTGAATTGAAGGAATTTTCCATTGAAAAACAGCTATTGATTTCGACAACAATGTTTTGGGTTTATTCGAAGGCTGATCATTGGGAGAATAAACTCCCAATAGATTCCAATTGAATTATCCTGCTTCAATGACTCTCCGTTTGAACTCATTCTATATATAATAGGTGCTTCCTCGAAAAACTATATTTGACAATCGATTGATCGAAATGCAGATGTAACGTCATTTGGAACTTCCGGCAACATAATGTTGATTTGTTCTCGACCCATTGTTACTTGAGACTTGGTCTCGGTATTGCTGAGCCGAACTGTCGCGCTGGGGTTCACACGGTGGAATACGAGGCCTCGTTAATCCCTTGCCCACACTTCAATGCAAGTTTCGACTTCTGAGGGTTGACGTACGTCAACAAAGACAAAACAAACGTCTCGAAAAATTATATTTCTGATCTATTCCCATAGAGCATGTTACCCTCACCGCTATATATTTGAGAAACTACATAGATTTCGAATATTGAAATACCTTGAGTCTGCAGGATATGTGTAGAAAGGGAAAGTTCACTTCATATAATGCTTGGTTATCCTTATCGAACAATAGTAAATAGTTCGAATTGCAACTACACTATTCCGAACTTCAAATTACTGACGAAACATTCCCATTTTTACCGTGTCATTTGACAATGACCCCATGAAATATTGATTGAAAATCAATCTCGAAATCGAACAACATGAATCTCCTTGAGATTGTTGTAACACAATGTGAATACATATTTTCTCAGTCTCAGTACACGGTATTTCTACTGTAATTTTAGAATTTCCTTCGTTAATTGAGAAGTGAATGAATGTTCTCGTCATTTTAAGTCTTCATGAGAAAAAGTTTCGTCATCACAACTATTCGGGGTGGTCTAGAAGTTTTATATATATATATATATATATATATATATATATATATATATATATATAATAATAATTTCCATATTTTGATTGATTATAACTATTTCAGTTTAGGTATCCTGAGAAATTCTCAAGAAGGAACATTCCAAATATTTAATTGTTATTGCATCATGTGAAACTTACGATTCGAGCAAAAATTTTATCCATATATCTTTGTTTCAGTTGGTGTCGAGCAATACCAATCAACGCAACTGGAGAGGTATTCTCATAGCTCTTCTGGTAATCGTTGTTGTATTGGCTCTCATTGTGACGTCAGTAGTTCTTTTAACACCGCCTGATGATGGACCCAGGGTGAAGGGTGTCAGATTCAAATTACAAGATATCCTAAGTCACGATTTCCAACCTCTCAGATTCAATGGTACTTGGGTATCAGGTATGTGGATTGAATTTTATTTTTTATATATACATGATATGTTCATCAAATCATCACAACATCAGCGCGCCAAATTGCTCATATACAAAGGATTGGTTTCGAAAGGGAAGACATTTTTTACTCTCTTCTGGGAGAAAAGGGTGTTTCTTCTATTTCGAAATCATTCACAATGAATTCCATCTAATCTTTGGTAAATGATATCGTGTTTTGGCATCATTTGGATTATTTTTATTGCGACCTCCACGTTCTTGAAACGATGGGCACCGACATCTTTCTGAGTAGAATTGTGGACCGTTAAATATATCGAATATCAACATCTGAGATTTCATATTTATTTTCAATTATTCATTTTAATCTTCTGTTTTAAACTTTGGTAATAGAAATTTTTTCCAATTCAAAGTAAGGAAAACTTCAATATATGTTTTTCTGGTAACATCCTTTTAGATATTTGCAGTAATTGTCTCTGTTTCGTTTTTTAATCAAAAGATTTCAAGGGACGCATCGGAGAAATTGTGATGCATGTCTACTCAAGGACCTACGCGCTACGTTACCAGAAGTTATCACAGTTGGGTAAGGATTTGATCAACAAATTGAAGAAAAGAGGATTATGAGTGAGTATTTGTTTTCACTTTCATGTTTCTTCAATCAGTTGAAGCGAAACTCACTCATATCTCCTTGATCTCTATATCGAGCCTTGTTCACTAAAACAAGAGTTCAGGGTAACATTCTGTTCTGGGTAATTCATCCGATCTCTCACGGTCAAAGTTGGGCCCATAGAATTCGCATTCCATAGATTTGTATCTAAATATTCTGATATCAGTTCATTCTTCATATTTTTCTCATCGCATTGAGATATTGAAGCGAATAGAATCTATGGGAGAATGAAAAAAGCGTTTCTGCGCCAAAGAATAGAAGGAGTTTGGCTCGAATTGACAGAAAATTGCTCGATATCATCTCAAAATTAGGAAACGCCATGAATTGGAGTGATTGGAAAGAGATTGATCGGCTTACCTACAACAGTATGGATGCTATCATGTCTTCAGCTACCGAAAGACAGAAAAGAATGTTCAACAAACTACATGGAGGTGCGGGTCACCAACATAGCAGCAATATGATGGTCGTGAATCTGTACAATCGACAATTTTCAACAGAAAAGGCTAGCATCCAAGAAAAAGGGGAGAATTTCGCGATTACACCATCCGTTATACCAATGGAGCACATAATCGCCAATGTGGAAATGGGGTTGCGCGGATCGCCGATTGGGGGGAAAATTTGCACCAAGACGACCAGAATCCTGAAACGCGCAAAACCTCCAGAACCCAACACACAACATGTTGAGCGAGTGGCGTTAAGAGCTCTCAACAGGGATGAGAGCATCCTAATCTTACGTGCAGACAAGGGAAATGCTACGGTTGTGATGAACAAAGAAAACTATAGGGATAAAGTGGGGGAGCTGATGGATTCTAACACATATAATGTACTTGGGGGCTTACTCATCTCTGATGACTGAACGTTTCGATTTCTCAAGGCGTTTTTATATTGATGCAGGTAGTCTGTAGTAGTTATTACTTCTGTCGGGTTCGGGGAATAATCATCATCATTAGTTGACGCACTACCTGCTGTGATTTTATTAGTTATTCTTGATTTCCTCAGAATGGGATTCCAAATTCTGTTTAGATTCAACGCTTCTTCCTTTCTGTTAAAATTGTCTGCATGTTTTTGGATCTCTATTGCCTCCCGTACCAGTCGGCTATGGTAACCCTGGTTGGGGGCAATCAGTTTTGCATTTTCAAACAGAATCCTATGGTCACCCTCACTCAATGCGTGTTCCGCCACCGTCGATTTGTCGGTTCGCCCCAGCCTGCAGTTCCTTTGATGCTCTTTGAGCCTTGTACCCATGGATCTCTTCGTGGTACCGATGTAAACCTTCCCACAGGTGCATGGTATGCGATAAACCCCTGCCGCT
This sequence comes from Zygogramma bicolorata, assembly GCA_032362365.1. Taxonomy (NCBI): domain Eukaryota; kingdom Metazoa; phylum Arthropoda; class Insecta; order Coleoptera; family Chrysomelidae; genus Zygogramma; species Zygogramma bicolorata. The sequence goes on from JAVJAQ010003745.1 coordinate 807,494, forward strand.
GACAGTGGGTCTCTTTTGTCTTTAGCCGACCTGAGGCTCTGTTGGATGTTCTTGGTCGGCTTGAAAACCGTTTTTATGTTATATTTTCCCAAGAGTTCTCCAATTCTGTCAGTGACCCTCGAGATATATGGCAGATATGCATTCGCAACTACCTGAGAGTCCTCCCTGTTATGCCAGCTGCTCGAAATACACGGATCCTCCCAATGAGAGAAAAAACGGTTCAGGAAAATAATGCCACGTCATCTGAACCACATCAAATCAAAAATCGAAGACTCGTAGCGGAGAAGGATACTTTGATCATTACTATACCGCCTTTGAGAATGTCTGCCGCAGATGCAGACGAAAAGTCAGGCTCCAAACCCTGCGGAACACTGCTCAGGAGACCAGAAACTTCTAACAATTCAACAGTTACCGGTCGTGAAAGTCTACGATATATGTTTCCAGTAATATCTCAACGAGATGAGAAAAATATTAAGGAATGATGTATTGTTTTCAGATACAAATCGATAAAATGAGAATATCAATGGTTCCAACTTTGACCGTGAAAGATCCGATGAATCAACCAGAACAGAATCTTTCCTGAAACGAATTAACTTTTTTGATCTGGAGTTTAAACGTATGTAAATTGGTGGGAATGGTTTCTGTGAACTCTTGTTTCAGTGAACAAGGCTCAATATGGAGATCAAAGAAACATGAGTGAGTTCAGTTTTAACTGATTGAAGAAAAATAATAATGAAAGTGAATACTCACTCATGATCGATCCCCTTCTCTCCAATCTGTTGATCAAGTCTTTGTCCAAATGTGATAACTTTTGGTAGCGCATGTCCTTGAATAGACATGCATAACAAATGTTTCGAAGTGTCCCATGAAAATGTTTCGAATATAGAAAGGAAACGAATATCTGAAGGGGTGTTGCCATAAAAAAACATTGAACTTTGATCAAAAGAAGTTGTCGATATGGCCAAACACAAAAATCGACGGTTGCCGAACACGCTCTGTTGGAAGGTCATAGAAAGTCACAAACATAAGAACAACTTCAATTCAGTTCAAAATAGACGGTTCCTCCCAATGAGAAAAAAAACAGTTTCGGAAAATGAATAAGAGTTAATTGACACGTCATCTGAACCATATCAAATCAAAACCTGCGGACCACGGCTCAGAAGCCCGAAAACTTCTAACAATTCATGCAATCATATATTTCACAATTTATGAAAACTGATTGACACCAGTTCACAGCTTCTCCCTCAGACATCTCATTTTCACTTATTCGAAGCAATTGTTTGGAGATGAAAGGTACATAAAAAAAATGGTGAGAATCGTTACTGTGAACTCTCGTTTCAGTTAACAAGGGCTCTATATGGAAATCGGAAAATCATGAGTAAGTTCAACTTCAACTGTTTGATGAAAATGATAATGAAATTCCCATGATTATTCAAATGGATGCTAGAAAAAAAAACACAATTGCTGCAAATGTCCGGAAAGATATTTCCAGAAGGAAAATATTTAACTTTGATTACAATCTTTTTTTTTACTCCAAATGTCAGAAATTATATTATCAGAGGTTGGAACAGATGGTTCAAATTAATCAGTGAAGATAAATATCAGATATCGGATACGGATGTTCAATATATTTGACGGTGAAGAAGTCAACTCAAAAAGATGTTGGTGCCATCATTTCAAGAACGTAAAGTTCACATTAAAAAAAATCCAAATGATGCTAAAACACGATATTATGTACCAGAGATTAGACGAAGCTTATTGTGAATCATATTGAAATAGATACGAAAAAAAAATGACTTTCGATCCAAATCAGATAGATCAAATTCTAGTACTGTGATTTGTGGAAATTATTTATCGCCACGGCAGCACAGATTCCAAGGGACAGTGAAAAAATGTCTCCCCTTTCATAACCAATCTTCTGTTTATGCACAATTTGGCTCACGGCGTTTAGATCGATATGTCTATATCCCAGCGTAATGATGTGAGAATGATCTTCCCAGAGTGATGACATATTTTTCATTGCGTTACACTTATGTTGAAACTTTCTCAGGGGCAGTTATAGTGGGTCAGGCTGGCAAATGAAAACACAGGCGCTCTGAGAAATCGAGTTTTATTAAACTGCTTTACAGGGGATGATGATTATTGCGAAATCTTCTCGCTAGAAAGTTGGTGCGAGATGAATATAGTGCAATTACAAAATCAATATACTTCTAAGCAACATTTTCATGAATTTGGAAGCTCTAGATAGCGAAGTGGCATCAAAACATTGACGAAACTTATATAGGTGTTTAACTTACCTAGAAAGACCAGCCGGTGTGAAAATATCCTAATTAGGTTAATTTTATCTTCCAACGAAAAGGTTCTTTTCAACGCGAGGAAGAGATTCGCAATGGCGGATTGTCCCAAGTGAAGCCGGCCAAAAACACGGTTTTTTCATTTCGTTGAATAAAGCGAGAATGCAAAGTTGAAATTTTCTTCAGATGCGCGAAACGGAACTGGTGGTGCCATCTGAGGTAAAATAGTATTAGTACACTTCAACCATGAATTGAGCTGAAGAAGGTAACTGCGATCGACACGGTCGATTAAAAATACAATCAACCTTCTCAAATAAGAATAAATAGGTGGAGTGACTATGCGGAGGTACCCCAAGTGCCAAATATGTTATGTCATACACCACTCCCAAACTCCAATTGAAAAAAAAAAACTCAAAATTATTTTTTCATTTCTCATGAAACAAACAAAGAAACACGGAACTCCAGTTCAAAACTACCGAATCCTAAATCAAAACAGTGAATACTTGTTTCAACTGGTATCTATGAGTTTTTGCTGGCTTCCTCCCTCCGAAGTGGAGGCTTAGAGTGATCATCCATCACCCAACTCAGATCAGATGATCTTTTCGCTGCCAGATGAATATCGATACATACAGTAACACTCACACACTGGAGCACCACACCATCCCTCACAACAAAAATAGAAACCCCACAAGAATCTACGTGTGAAAATCAAAGAAGGAAATGAAGTACAGATACAACAAGAAAAAGAGGCAGATACAGGCAATTGTCCATTTCAATTGTAGTGAACTGTAGCTCCACCAAGCTGAAACAAAAATTCGGAAATCCTCCTTAGTCTAATACCGCGAACAAATCATCAGTCGCGACGAATCTATGGATCTCTCTCAGTAATGCGCACGAACGCTCTCAGGAGAGCTTCATACGTTGACCACGTTGGCCGCGCCAACGACACCCCCCAAATTCACCCTTCCATGGATTCTGCTGCCGGTCGACTGAACGATCCCTGCGTCCATCACGAATTATCAATCACTTCAAAAATTAGACAAAAAATGTAAACCATAGACGGAGTACATGTACACACCAAATCGTACAGGCATCTCCTCGTTAATAAGGAAGAAACTCCAAGAAGATCAACGATATGCTAGAGAAAAGTGTCATCCGCTCGTCTGGGGTTCAACTTTTGCGTAATTCTAATTTATTTATATATTTATTTATTTTATATGGACTACATGTGTTGAACTGCGACACAACACAAAGTTGTATACGGATTTATATCGAGAATATTGGCCCTGGTCATCTCCCATTGGGATTATTGAAAAATGGAAGTATCAAGAACAGAAAAATTATGAGTAGTAGTAGACTCGCGAGAATTGAACGAAAAATATACTGATGATAGAAATCTCACCCCTAAAATAAATTCTCGATAGATTTGGCAATGCCCAATACTTCTTCACCTTTGAACTAGCTCTTGGGTTCCACAAGATAGATATTAGCAGTAGAAATTGAGAAAACAGCCCTCAGCGTAAATGACGGGGGCACTACGTACATCTTGGAATGCTGCTCTGACTGAAAAAGGCATCCTTTCCATTTCAACTAGTAATCGATGGAGTACTGAAATACCTAAGGAATAAAATTGGTCTATATGGAAGGCATAATTATATTCAGTTCTGGGTCGCATGACTACATGCAAGAATTGAAATGAGTTTTCAAAATACGAGAAGCCCTCCTGAAATTGTAATTGATGTAGTTGGAATTCCTGAGGAAGTAGTGACACCAGAAATAGCGGCTACTGGAGCTCCTTGTAGGTTGAAAATTGCAAATATAACCAATTAGGGATAAACAAATGGCTTCGCGATCGACACACATGACATAATAATAGTAAGCATAATCAAATGGAGTGATTTGTAGGTTTGAGCTCGCAAATATAACAAATTGAATGAATACAAATGAAATTGCGATGGATCAACAAGGAATAATAATAAAAATAAACATGGAAAACTGGTTCACTCTGTATGTTTAAAATGGTGTATATAACGAACCAAATATGAGTAAACGTTCTGTTCCACCGATAAGTCGATATTACGTATGATGAATGGAAAATAACACAAAATGCATCAAAAGTTCAGGATAGATCAATATGAAACGAATAGCTGGAGCTTCATGGCTTCCCCTGCAGATATCAGTTCAAAATGAGGAAAAAGGTCGGTAATAATGTAGCCACTCATCCCAACATCTTCAACAACGTCGCGAGAATCCGCATCGAGTTATTAGTCAAAAGCTGTAATGAACAAAAAGGATACAAATTAATCCCTCTCTGAAACCTCGGATTGAATGAAAGTTCAAAGGTAACTCATCCAACTTTTCCAAAGAAATAATGTTACCTCTGATGTACCTTGGATCAGCTTCGTTATTGATATTGAAAATTTTGTCACAAACATAATGTCCTATCGATTACTCAGGAAAATTATTTCTACTACAGCTTATCCATTCCATTCTGGCACAAACTCAGCTAATTTTCCAGTTGCACATTGGTATGAAGAAAGAAAGATCATCTACTGGTGAAAAATTTCAACACAGTGAACACATAAAATAGGTGTTTTTCTTTATCTTACTACACTTCACAGAGATTGCGGGGTATATTCGTCATCAGTTCTGTGCCATACAAATATTATAGGTACCATAATTCTCTTTTTGCGCTATAGATAACACCCACTCAGATCGCTTGAACACCAACCTGTCATCGAAAATTCTCACTATAGAAATTAGCGAAAGTGTACAGCAGCATAATGCCCAGTTCAGAATAACCCGCCCTTGTTCGATTCTTGTTGTTCGAAAAATGGAAATGAGTTCAATGCTGGAAAATTCAACTGCAGTGATAAATAGGATACGTTATACGAAACAGTGTGAATTCAAAAGGAGAATTTCGAAGAGACTATATCTACATCACCAAAAGTTTCTTCTTCCCTTACATTTTGACATTGAGAAATGAAAGGGGAGCCGAGTGGTTTTATAAAATCTACCTAATTGTCCTTTTCGAATGCTGGAAACGATGAGTTAGAATAAAATAGTCTCATTTAAACATTATTTCCTCACGACAGGTAAAGAAAATCTGGAATATTGGAAAAAACTTCTTTCTAAAAAATACAGAATTATTTACACCGGTTACCAGAAATTTCAATTTTCAAAAAAAAATGCTGCACTGAGCAAGTCGTTTTTTTATGGAATATGAAAACTAGTGGAAATTGTATACTTCAAAGGTTTATTTTGTTAGCCTTTTTCCAACAGACACATATTGAATATTATGCTACATTATCAAGCTTTTCAGGCCACTTAAGTAGAGCATAGTCACTTTCTGAAATATCCAGCATTACCGATCTGTTTTTTGGCCCACGAAATTGAAAATGCGAAGTTTCACAGCAATTGCTTCTGTGGAAAATGTTCGTATTGAACATATATCCCTCGGGTATCAGGAGAGTTAGCTAGTCTAGGCTCAGCCAGAACAGGCTCCAGTTGAGTTGAAATAATGTATTTAAATAAAATGAGATTGAGTATGGAATGAAAGGAGTTTATAGGTATACTGCATCTAAGGAAAATTTGTGTTATGAAAACCTTTAGGGCTATATGAAAAAACTATCAACTTTTCAATCGTCATCAGAGTTTTTAATTGAAAATATTGAAATCATAGCATTGAGTAGTCATTTGGCGACATCCGACGTCATTTGCGCCAGGCGGCGCTGGTAATATTTGGGGTCAAAGCGTAAAACTTTTCAAGTTCTATCAGTTATGTGGGTTGAATGAACTCGGAATGAAAACATTTTCAAATGACGGCTTCCATCCTATCAACTTGAGATTTGCAAAAACATCTCAAAAAGTGTAAATAATTATTGTACTCATTTTACTCTGAAGAAAATACTAGCGTAATAAAGCTGAAAAAAAAGCAGTGTGATATTGACTGTATCGTGTATTTGTTACTTTATAGATCTGTAGTTTCTTTGACCTTTTAAATTCTACAAACCTTTCGAAAATTGTAATGGTTGAGATAAGAGAATAAATTGAATAGATGTCAAGTATTTTTCTTGGTGTGAAATTATTCATTTTTTTTCTTTGACGTGCACACTTTCAAATATTTGATGGTATATCTATATATATATATATATAGATATACCATATGTTCTATATATATGATTCCTTCGTAAATTATGCTTCATATCCTGTCACCACTTAGGATTTGGAATTCAAACTATGGAGAAACCTCTAATGGAACGAATGTTCAGACCAGCATTTTGAAACGTTCAGAATAGCATTTGAACTTGATGATCATATCATCGAGGATAATTGAGATATTTCAATTGCTTGATATTGAACATCTTCCGTAAAAAAGATCTGATCTGATTATAGTGTTTTGTCCACAAAAAAACTTGAAAATCTCTTCGAGCTACTCCACGTGCGTCTGTCTTTCTGCTATGTATTGTTCCGTTGCAACGTATTTCGGTGATGAATTGAATTCGACCATATTGCAATTGCCAGTGTTTCATTCGTTTTCATGAAAAGCGGATTGCGCCTTTCTGTCATCGAATATGAGAATATAAAGTCTTTTTCATTTCATGTGCATAGCAATATATGAATTGTTCTGACCTCCGCTATCAAAAAATTGTTTTGAATTCAATATAACAAAAATTCAGTAGTCAAAGCTGAATAAACGAAAACCGAATGGGTCCACCGTTTCTCCTGCAAAAAGTCCTCAACACCATCAAGTGAACGTAGAGCTCATTTTTTGGGCCAGAAATAAAACATTACCGTTATGTCGGCCATATTGTCATCCACTGTATGTCTTTTTTTTATATCTCCGTCCTCTTTATTACGAAAATGTTCCCTCAGAATTATCTTACGAACAAATATTTCAGCACCTTGTTTTCTCTAAATGATAAATTATTCTTTTTTCTAGACGAAGAATTGATATTCAAGGACCATTGGGGAGGAATCAGCATTCTCAACGCGTTCAATTTATCTGTGAGGACCCTTATGTCTAATCAAACATACGTGAGTAGCTATTAACAATTATTTCATAGATTTAATTATTGAAGAATTCAGTTGTATCGACTCTCACCGAGTAGATGTGTCTACGTAGAAAATCCACCAGGCTGCTCTATTATGGTTTTTCTGCATGAGTAATTAATAGAATTGAAACAAGTCCAGAATGACAAATCTGAAAATTTCTATATTTCGAAAAACACTGGGTTGGCTAAAATCTCAATTCGGTAGAACGAAGGAATTTCTGCCTCTTCCACAATATTTCACCAGATTCTATCTATAGTCACTCGACCTCAGAACAGCGCTGTCGATGTCGAAGATTCAATGATCATGTATTTGTATTGTGGGGGGTATTCATTCATTCCAGGCATTATACTGGGACCAAGGATAACTACCGATGGTTGCTTGGAACTTAAAACTTTCATTTCCAGTGAAAATTGTTATTGTTAATATTATTCTGAAATATCATTGGATTTCTGTCAGCATGCAATCATACCATGGTTTGAGGAGATCTAAAATAGTAAGCGAACCTGAATCTTGCCGCGAGATGCAAGAAATTGAATGAATAAACCTACCTTGTTTACGATGATCTGATGATCTTTCCTAAATTCTTTCTCTCGAATTATTATTCATAAATAGTATCATGTTTCTATATCCTCCTGGAACCCAGCGTCCACCGAGTTGGACATATCGTTTTTAATCCATATTAAACTAATCCTACAAATAGCGACTTAAATACCTATTGTACAACTCAACGTATGATTCTCACGAATAATTGGCGTGCAGTCTGCTATTAGTGCGATGGCGTCATTTAAGAGAGCAACGTACGATGGTAAGTACCAATTTCTTAGTTCGTCTCAATTATTATTTAAATATGTTTGCATGAAATACTGTATCAACATTTCTTCTATAATGTTTTTTCATCAAAAAAATTGCCAAAGTAAAGAAATTATTCTACAGGATGTCTATTTGTACAATGTCCAATAGAATGGACGTGCCGAATTCTTGGGTTTAATCCAATCCAATTTGTTGGACATTGGGACTCTAAGGAGATGCATTTTCGTAAAACAGCTGAAGTATTAATTTTTTATTTTCAGCAATTTTTGTCCATCGAAAATATTTAATACCGGCTGAAGATGATGATAAGCTTTTGCAGTTACTAGAATGTGATTCGGATTTAGAACAGGAAGTAGGTGACTGCCAAAATTTTGAGGATGAAGACATTGACAGTACTGATCAGATAGTAGAAGATGAACAGAACTTAGATGAGAATCCAGAAAATGATATAGTTGAGGAGTTAGAGTATGGATATGAGGAAGAAAAAGAAGAACGAAATTACCAAAGCGACTATGACTCAGATGATAATTTACCATTGAGTCTGTATCAGAGGATGATTTCAAAAACCCAAGAAAATGCTAAGTACTCTTCCAAGCAACGTAAAAAAATGAAGCTAAAGATTGCTTTACATGGGAAAAATGTGAGACGTTCTGTGGAATGAAATTTCAAACAGCAGCAAATACAGACTCTAGTTACGAGAGGAGCTGTTTTACACCATCAGATTATTTTTCAAAATATATTGATGACAACATATTTCAATTAATTTGTAATTACACAAATGTTAAATACATGTTAGTGCACAACAAGTCCCTAAATTTGTCACTAATAGAGACGAAACGTTCCTTTGGGATATCCATTTTAATGTCCTTGTTAAAATATCCCACGATTCGTATGTGTTGGGCAAAAACAACAAGAAATTATTCAATTGCCTCTTGTACGACAAGAGATAGGTACTTCACAATAGGAAACCACTTGAAATGTGTAGTAGATGGTGACATTTCTGAAAATTTGCGGAAGACAGACAAGTTATGGAAAGTACGCCCGTTCTTGCAGAAAATCAGGGAAAGATGCCTATCCTTGCCAAGAAACAAAATCGTTGCAATAGACGAGCAAATGATTCCATTCACAGGAATTCGCGCTATGAAACAATTTGTTAGAGGAAAACCAAATCCAGAAGGGCTCAAGAACTTTGTATGCGCAAAGCCTTCAGGTCTTGTTTTGGATTTTGAAGTATACCAAGGTAAAGATACATTTCTAGATAATTCCGCCAAAGATTTGGGTGTGGGACCTTCAGCTGTTGTTAGACTTGTCCAGTCACTCACTGAAGGATCTGAGATTTTTATGGATAGATATTTCACAACAATACCACTACTCGAGTTTTTATTAGATAACAAATTGTATGGCACCGGCACTACAATGAAATCAAGAATCCCATGATGAGCCGTTCATCTAACAAGCGAGAAGGTTTTGAAGAGACTTGGTAGGAGAGCAACTGAACAAAGTGTCAGATCTGATGGAAAAATCAACATCATTCAATGGTACGATTTAAAACCGGTACTACTTACGTCAACGCATCTAGAGGAGCACCCTGTGGACGAATGCAAACGATGGTCGAAACAGGATAAAGAATTTATACGGGTTAAAAGGCCTCACGTAGTTGCCAAATACAACGAGTGCATGGGAGGCATTGATCTTATCGACAGAATGATAGCATACTATCGTATCAATGCCAGGACCAATAAATGGACTGTTAAAATGATATTTCATTTTACAGATTTGGCAATTGCAAATTCTTGGATATTTTATCGAGAAGATCGAAAAAAACTTGAAGATAAGTACATGCAATTTTTTGACTTCAAACTCAAAATATCTGAATGGCTATTAGGATCTGTCGATGATGAAAATATAGAAAATGAGGTCCGTCAAAACTCAGTCCACACAAGGAATAAGCCAATGGGATACAATGTTCTACAACCTCGATCTCATTCATCGTCACCCATGCCAAATAATAATAATGCCAGTATTAGCAGTAGGCAACATTTGCCTGTTTCAAGAAGTGATCTGAAAAATGCTGTAAGATGCAAGTATTCACAGTGTACAAACAAAATTTATGTGTGAAAAATGTAATGATTTTTATTGCATTACTGGAAGTCATAATTGTTTTTATGAATATCATAAAAGATAAAAATAAATATTTCAGAGACCGAATGTCCAACATATTGGACATGATATTTTGTTTTTATATTATACTTAAGACCGGGAGTCCAATGTAATGGACATCTATTTTTTTTATATTTCCTTCATAAAATGAAAACAAAAATTACAATGTGTTTAAGTACCAATTCTTACCACAAATTCAGAAGAAAGTATTCGAAATAGCTGTTTATTTAAGTTCGGTTCTCAGGAGGATATAAAATTTCCCAAATAGTTAACCTGACTATAAAAGACGGGTGATAACGACAGGGAAGTCAGTCAGATGTTGAGAAAATTCAGAGAGCGGAGAAGAAGCGACATCTCGAGGCCAATATTGAAGTGATAATTTGTATTCATGTATACTTTTTTGCTTTTAGGTGTAAAAATAGTTTCTTGTTTCGTAAATCCGTTCTGTTTTCGTTCAATCGAGAGTTATGTATTACCAGGAAAATGTAAAATGCGATATCAGACATGGGATAAATGACCGACGATTTGCTGAAGGATATTGGAAAAATGTTAGAGGCTACGCAGGCAAGCCGATGGAATGAGGAAGACAACAACATAAAAGAGAGAGAGCATCGCAGATATGAGGAAGGAATATTGCAGATTGAGACCGTGCGTTGTTGAATGTGATTGAGAAATAAGAAATGGACAAATTCTTGCATCTGAAAAAATTTAAAAAGTCGAGGAAAGACGGAAAACTCCACCTTAGGAAGGAGAAGAAAACAGGAAACTGTAAAAGATGGTTCTCTGATTATTTGAGGACTGAAGTCTTTCAAATCAAGTAAGGAGAACGTGCGAAAGCGAACTGAAGAAATGAAGGAAGAAACTTGAAATTGAGTTAATGAAAACTGAAGAAAATGGAAGATGTACCTCAGAAATCAAAGGAAAACTGGATGAGGCTGAAAATGAATTTCAGAAAATCTTGAGGTGGTTGCAGGAGAACTTGCGAAGGTGCCTCAAAAACTGCGAGTAATTCGAGAAAAAACGCCAGAATTTATGAAGAAGCTGGATGGAAATGGCACTTCCTGAAATATCCAACTCTGCAAAATGAATCATGTTAGTTGGTTTCTCGCAACCAATTTGAAACTGCTGCAGAAAATGGTGGGTGGAATAATGACAGAAAAGGGCACTGGTGATGGCACTACGAATTCAGTCCTCCCACATCCTGCTGAATATTTCTGCGAATAAGTAGAGGAATCATAAAACGTTTTCAGATTTCAGTAGATACGGTAGTAACTATTTTCAACAGGTTTATCATATTCAGTTTGGGTCCCGATGACTTCATGAACTCGATTTGCGTCAACAACTCCGTCGATTGAGTCAGAGATGTTGACCTCCAGCAGAATTCGAGTCTGAAGCATCATCAATCGTTAAATGATACCCTTCAATTTGAGGCTGCCAAACAAGCCTCTCGCTAACAACAGGAACCATCACAGGTGAGGATCGTCAACGAGAAGGAGGTAGATAGTGACTCAATTATGGAAATGCTTGATAGATAAACGAAAACCCGAACTGAAAGGGTGAGAAAGAAAAACATTTGTGACAGTACTGTCAATATCGTGTCAGATCGAAGAGATGGAAGAGCTAACTCGCGAGTTGACTCGGACCAGAGTATCGCAGGTCGAAAAAATCAGAACCAGCAGGTGTGAGGGTGCGCTCACGATGTCAAACCGCCTAGTTGCCGATGGGTTTCCAACTGATCATGAGGGCCTCTTACAGTTGTACCGGAGCTACATAGCGATGGAAGCCAGTTCTTATGACAGAAATTGTTTGAAAAGTCCAGCAACGTTACCGATTCTAGAAACGGCGATTGGTGATAGAATATGTGTTCACGGAGAAGCTCGAGTGAGAATAAGGCTTGGAAATAGCGAGATACAAACTTCAGGTCGATATCTTCGAAGATTTTATATTTGGATGACACCTTGTACATTAAGTTCAACTGCAAGTGGTTTTCGACGTTTTATTTGAAGATTGGGTAATGGCAGCTAGAAATCCACCCTGAAGACGGAAAGAGAATTGCTTTCTCCGCCGGCAATTCACGGTTATGCCGTTCAGATGATAGAATGCCCCCTCAACATTCGAGCGTCTGGAGGAACTGAAACTCAGAGCACTCAATCGGAAAACATGTCACATATATCTCGATGACATCAAGGTGACTGGAAAAAGTTTTGGCAGCGTTCAGAAAGTGGAGGAAAGCCGACATCTCAATGCAAATTTCAGAGTGACAATATGTATTTGCTATGAAATCCATTTTTTGGGGTTTTCCCTACCCTGAAAACGAAAAATTTGGAGATTGAGATTCTCATTCCTCACATGATACGCAACTCCAATGTGTTTGTGTAAATGCAGGGATTGAATGGAAAAATATATTAAGGAAATGTATATAAGTTTCCTTAGCGATGTGTCGAAAACTAGCACAACTCCTTTTCCAAGACATTTTAAAATTTCTCATAAGATTTTTTGTTAGTAGTGACATGTGAGACAGTCTCACATTCTGATGACACTCGCCAAAAACACGAATCTAAAAAGATATTTTCAGAGGGGCTTGAATGAAAAAGGACACTAACTTCCAGAACTCCATCAAGGAATGGTTTATGCTTTTGACATATTTATCAAAAACAGGCTTGAAAAATAACAAAAATTACGATTCGGCATTGATAAAATATATTATATGAAAATATGGCAGTTACGTTTCGAGGTAATTATACAAAATAGCCCTGGAAACATATGAGAATTCAAATCTTTTTTTTTCTCTTTTCAGGCGAGGAGAAAACCCCCAAAATGGATTTGACATGACATAGTCACCTACTAATAAAACATTCGATGAAATTTGTGTGAATGTATAATGATTTGCTACCGTGGACTTAAATATTTTTCCGTTTTTGTGATTCAGTGTTCGGTGAATTAATTTGTTCCGTTTTCATTATTTCTAGTGTCACTTATAACTGAACCCCCAGAGGAAACGTTACAATATCATTTGAATCATTCACATCCTGATAGTGATTGAAAGGTTACACTTGGGCACGGCTCAGCTCTTAAGGTTGACTGACAGTCACTCCATATTGCGCCGAGCGCGGTTAGTACATGGATGGGTGACATCATACAGGAGAAGACTGCGTCGAAGGCCCATACAACCGCTGCAAAATAGCATATCACAGCTCGCATGCAATATATCAATGAGCACAAGATATATTGAGGATATGCCGTCCTTCGGAGGAGACGTGAAGCCCATGGTCCCGAGTCTAAGGATGTTGGACTCGTAAAAGAGACCTACCTCTAGTTGGAATACCTTTTTCTTGAACAATGGGAAAACTGTGTGTGCTTTTTCCACTGGCATTGATGAACTATTTCTTTTCTTTATGAACAGTGCTGACACTTCAAGATTCGTGATGCGCTTTCTCAGATCCACCCAAAACATGGTATTCAATACGCATTGCGAAGAGATGAAGGAAAGAAAGAAGTGTGATTTCATTCACATTAAAATACATTCGATATTCGCTTTTATAACTGTTAGTCTCTGATTACCTTCTCAATATAATTATTCGAAGTTTCCTGGAGCATCCTCAATAAGACAGTAAATCCTTACGATTAAGATTTGAATGAAAAAGTTTTTCAATGAAAGAATCCTTTGAATTGGTATCGATTCCATTGTTTTTATTCGGTAGGGATAGTAACCAAATTGAATCAGTAATCTAAATACATTCGAATTCACATCAAGATAGAGATTATATACCGATTGTAGGGGAACACTCTTTCTACTCAAGTATTGTGCCTCTTGCGGAGTAACATCCTGAGAAAATCATAAAGTTGAGCTCAGATTCCTTTCTTTTATATGCAAAAAATTTCACATCAGATATTATTTATTTTTCGCAGTCATTGTTCTCAAAACGAAATTGAGGTTGTCGGAGGAATAACTTTGCAATCCAAAGGAGTATTGAAAATGTTTCATCATCTGTTAACAAATATGTATATCAAGTGACGAGTAAAATCGATATCAAAACTCCTTCACTAGAAATATAACCAGTTTTTTTTTTTCAGCTGCGACTGAATCCATCGAAGTTCCAATTATCATCCGATCAGAGATACTTATTGTTGGCCCATAATGTTCAGAAACTCTTCAGACATTCTTATCTAGCTCAATATACAATTTATGATATACAAACGGGGTGAGTTACTAAACTAGATGTGGACCATATGACTTGAATACATATGAAAATGGAATACATATCTCAAAGTGCTTTGCCCTTGCTTTGGAAAACAATTAATTCTCCACATATATGAAGTTGAACAATTTTCTCGATGTTTCAGCATGATCCTTTTCAGAATGAATATCAGAAATATGGATAATATGTAAAGACGAATCGGCACTGAAATATCGAAAACAGAATGAATTATATTTCCAAGCATAAAGTGGGGATTACAGAAAATCACGAGAATAAATTTACAACCACGGTTCTATCAATTGACGGCAGTTAGAAGGGGAAAAAAAATTCAAAGTTCCACATCACTTAAAAACTGCCATTTGAGCTATTTCCAAGGGAACACTCTGTATATCCTCATATCTTTACTTTTCAACCGCAATTCCATATTCAATTCGATAGGTTTGTTTGTTAGTGATAAGACACAAGTAAAAGCATTCGCAAATTTCTAATTTGGAATGCAATATATGTATTCACCATTCTGTACAATGTTCATGTTGTGATACACTGACAGTTCAGTTTTGACATTTCTTCGTATCAAATTGAAACATGCTGTTTCATTTTCTGTCCATGGCCATTCTGCTTTATTGCTGAGCAAATTTCTCAGAGTGCTAGTTTCATCTTACTTTTGTTTTTTGTTCGTCTGGTTCTATCCCCTCTGGACTGATGACATGTCCCAAATCTTTCAGTTTAGTCACCCCAAATTTAGATTTTTGTTTGTTCAGTGTTAATCCGCTTTTTTCTATTCTTGATAGAATAAAATCAAAATTTTGATTATGTTCCTGCAATGTTTCACCGAAAATAAACATATCGTCAATATTATTCGATTACACCTGGTACGCCATCTAGTGCTTCAAATATGAATCTCTGAGCTGAGGAAATCCTTTAGGACAAACGTAGATAACGATACCTACCGAAAAGACTAGCTATTGTACACAAAAAAGAGCTTTTTCTATCAAGAGAATTTTGTAGAAACATCGAAGAGGCATCAAGTAGCAAAGAAAAAATTGCTCCTGACAACTCTACGAATAATGTATCTAATAATGTAATTTGAAAGTTCTCACTCGCAATATAAGCATTCACTGACCGAGGATCCATTCAAATCCTCATGTCCTCGTTCAAGAGCCAACAGGAGTGGATGAACCCAATCCGTAGGTTCTGTAACCGGTGTAATAATTTTTTCAATGACCATTTCATTCAGCTTTCGCCTAGCATTTTTTTTTCTGACTCCACTAATGGAGGGAACCGCACTATCCTTCAAAGTTATTTTGTAGGGTTTGTTTATTTTTCCTATTCCGTTGAAAACGGAATTATATTCTTCGAGAATGTTCCGTGGTGATTTCATTGAGTCACCCTGTATGGAGTTCACGAGAATAGTTTTATTCAAAATTCCGAACTGCCCCGCTGCATCAAGTCCCATTCACAGACAGTGAAAGGTCTTCTAACGAAATCATATCAAAACTGTTCCACCTTTAGGAAAACTCGTACTAGAACCAAAGTATCCTGTTGAAGAATATAGGGAAAAATTGAAAATTGAGCAAAACAAACAGAAGAACCTTCTTGATATTACTACGAAAAAACTTTCATTTCTTGAGCTACATCAGCCTATTCTTGCCCAAGAAAAAAATCGTGAATGAAAACCCGGTGTAGTTGTTGAACTAAATGGACCCAGAGATCACAACATTCAATTTGGAGATACTTGCCACAGACGTAATAGACAACATCTTAGGCCTATGAGAATGATACTACCTTCGGAGAAGTTTCTTCCAGTTCAGTTCCCAGTCAACAACTTCTTACTAAACAGAGATGACCTTTCACAGAAAAACTCTCAAACCCTCCTACCAGATCCTGTTGATAATTTGATCCAGTTTCAGAGTTCAGAGAGTCGAAGTCAGAATATCATAAAAAGTGATATGAATAGTAATCCTCCAAATTAGGCCTCCTCAAAGATTAAGGTATTAAAGTTCCCAGATTCTTCTGAACTTAATGTTTTGTTTTCTTGGTTTGATAATTTATAGTTTTTCCTCATTCATATTTTTTTTTAAATGGTAATGTTATATATGTATTCGCCATACTGTCCAGTGTTCTTGTTATGAGACACTGACAGTTCAGTCTTGACACTTCGTTGTATTGAATTCAATGAAATATAATACACCTCGCAATACGTTCTCAAGTACTGAATAAACCCCAATTGAAGTTGTTAACGTTTCCTCATTAATCGTATGATGATACAACGGATGTCACAATGTGGTATGACTAAAACGTATGTTGTGAGAGCTTGAGGCAACTGAAAATCGTTTCATTGCAATCTTGAAGCAATATCCGCAAAAGTCGTTCATGGATCATGAAAATGATTTGCACTTCTCGGCGGCATCATCTCAAACCATGCAAATCAGATAGATACTTTTATAATTATAAAAAATTTCAAATTCAAATGGTTTCTATATAGTCATACATATCGAAGAATGTGATCTATATCGAAGACACTTGATAATAAAAACATAAAAAAACAACAGGTCACTACAAAAATCCTTACAGAAAACAGTCAACACAAAGTGAAAAAGTAAGCCACTCTAGATAATTGACAAACGAATACTTCAATATAATTTCGAGTGCACATGGAATGCCGACGAGAATAAAGATAAATTAAGTAACTGTAGTTCAAAAGTACTGCCTTCGCCTGCCTTTCAAATGTTCAATTTAGATCCCTTTTATCCCTTTCACATTCTTGTCATGCATCCATAGGCAGCATCAGTTTGTTTTCACTCTAATATCACAGAAAAAGAAAATAATAAATTAATGGGACACTCATGTCGGTTTCTAAATAGGCTAAGAATCTCCTCGATTTTTTTGGTTTTAGTCTTTGTTATGGAATACAGAACCACATCTATATGAATAGCGATATAACATTAATTTTCAATCTATTCCCTATCCGAAAATGGTTGATCTCACAGCAAGCAGTTGACGATACTGAAACATTGATGATATTTGAACAATGAATGACATAGAACATATACGGTGCCTACCGTTACAAACGTGTTGAATTGGTGGTGGAAAAAATATTGAAAAATCATTGACTACACCAGAAAAAACTTTCGATTTGACATTTCAATGAATAGCCCCATACAGAAAAAATCAAAAATGATATTGGATACA
Organism: Zygogramma bicolorata; assembly: GCA_032362365.1. NCBI lineage: Eukaryota > Metazoa > Arthropoda > Insecta > Coleoptera > Chrysomelidae > Zygogramma > Zygogramma bicolorata. The sequence goes on from JAVJAQ010003745.1 coordinate 825,204, forward strand.
ATTTTTTTTTCGTATTCATCAATTTTCCATGCACTGAAATATTCGAAAAATGCAGTTAGTTCGAGTTACAATATCCTTTCTAGGGCAACTTTTATAGGTTTCTGATATTGTTCTAAAATTGTTCGTTTTCGTTAACCAGCTGACGAACGTCAACCCTCAGAAGTCGAAACTTGTGCGAGCAATGGATAAACGAGGACTTACCTTTTAACGTGCGATTACCCAGCACGGTGGCCCGGCGAGGATTCGAACCCCGGCCTTCCGCTTGAGAGGCAGATATGCTAACCACTACTCTACCGAGACCAATAGGTTTCTATTGGACCAAATTAATTTCTACTATTGTATAGAATGTGTCTTATAATGAACACCGAACGAAGAAGGTTCATAGTCTGACCACCATATGAATTGAGTAAACTGACAATATGAACGTCATTATTTGGGCGGATGCAATAGTGTACTGATTGTATCGTCAGACATCTGGGCATGCAGATATCTGACGACAGGAATTCGGAAATAATTCCAGATTGACCAATACAACCGGTGTTCGCTCCTTGCCAGGAAAAACCATATCATGGTTTCCTGTAGGTTTTCGCGTAAGCGTTTAGGAGGAACAGATGCAGCAGAATCCTCTTTCAATCAACAGACTCTATGTTTGTTAGTATAACATAACTGAAAATTTCTTATTTATTTTTTCTGAGATTCCATTAGTATTTCTCACAATGGTAAAACTAATACCAGGTTATAATAAAATCACATATTGATGGGTTCCGGCGTCTAATTGAAATTTCTGATTTTATCAGTATATTATCAGTATTGATGAAATTTATTTTGAATATGAATTGTTGAATGAACATTATTCAGATGATTGATGAATATACGAAATGAGACCCACTTTTCAACAATATTACAAGGGACACTCATAGCGGCATTCAGTATTTGTCAACGATATCTCTTCCAAGTTCTTTTCATTGAACAATTGAGAAATATCAATTTTCTTCCGTAGAGTCGAGACAGTGAAAAAAAAAATTGTAGGTTGGTGAGTCATGCATCTTTTATTCTCAGAAACTTTTGGTCCTGGCAGACCACACCACAGCATATCAAAATTACCAGATGCGTGTATGGGCTCATATCTCACATTGACATTAGTGAACTGAAATTTACAAGTTTGACATGGCATCGAAGAAATGTTTGACATACAAGAACTTTGTGAAAGGCAATAAATGAAATTGAAGAAAATGGAAGAAAAATTAATAGATAAAAATTAATTTTTTTATTTTTTTATAAGAAATATTAACGAGTCATAGTGCTCGATCTACTTCGGCGGTTTTTACGTGAGTAAAAGTAAAGAGTCTATCAGAAGAATCTTCATTTAAATCTGAAACATTCATAGAAGTTCGCTGAATACTTCCAAAAAATGAATTATTGCATGCTAAGAGCTCTCGGCCTCTTTGGAATATGAAGGTAGAATATATTTTTCAGAATAACATTTTTGTAAATAGAAATGTACCTATCTTCAACATGGTCATATATCATAAAATACGGCATTCCATTGTCAATTGAAAAAGCAATTATTTTGAAAAAAAATGTTCCCCAGAGTGAGATTATTCTCAAAAATCAATTTGATTATTAGTTCAGTGCATCTTCAAACATCTACAATTTGGACAATGAGAACGTGGGTCGAAATATGATTAAGGACTTAATGACTTACCTTTAGGGAAATTCTATCCTTATTATAAGAGAAGCAACGTTCGATTAGACCAAACATTCTACAAAGCTTCACCAGAAAAACGTTATGAGGGCCTGCGGGAGCGGTGAGTAGGTATACGATATGATGTCTAAACTTTAACTCAACTCTAACTTTAAAACGTGAGGGCTGGTGTCACTCCAATAACGGCAATCTGGTCAGTGAATATGGCCGTTGGAAAAAAATGTCTGCATTCGTCAATAAACCAAACATTATCAAGATAGGTAGGATGCCTTGCAATGGTCCCAGTCACAATTTTGCAGAATTCTGTTCTTTGGTCAGGGTCATCTTCAGTCAACTGGTGAATCTTTTTGATTTTTTATCAACGATACTTTATTCCGCTCCAAAAATCTTCACCTAGTAGAAGGATACACCTCGCAAACATTCGCTACGGAAGAAGTAGACTGTTGAGGATTTACTATCATCTCACCAATTATTTGAAGTAGCTGTTTTTTCGGAATGGACGGATGACCTGGGTGTTTCTTGTTTTTCATAAAATGAATATTTGTACAAATATCAACGTTGCTGTGTTCGAAAATGTTCGACGTGAAATATCGGATAGGCTCTTCTTATGCCAGGAAGTTCAATGCAGCCATTTCGAACATTTTCTGAACTGAACTCAGCTTATTTCCTCAAATCATCAAGTAAAGGTCGATGTTTCCAGGCAATTGGTAAATGTTCCTCCATTTTGTAGTAGGGAAAGATATTGACTTTATATTTAAGGGTTGTGTAGTATTCCTCAAGAACCTAAAAAGAGTGTGCCACAAAATCCCCCCGTCCTATTCATTCTTTATCCAGATGGCGCACTGTCGCCATCTTGAGAATTTCATCTGCCAATTTCAGTCCAAAATATAGTATTTATGCAAAAATTTCATAATACCAAGTTTCATTCTAATGAGTTGGCCCGTTCAATAAATGAAAGGGTGGTAGACACTTGAAGAAAGCCACTATATAATAATATATATATATATATATATATATATATATATATATATATATATATATATATATATATATATAATATAATATAATATAATATAATATAATATAATATAATATAATATAATATAATATAATATAATATAATATAATATAATATAATATAATATAATATAATATAATATAATATTATAATAATGTTCTTCTTGTAACTCGTTATTTTTTGCGAAGTATGAATATATTTTGATTGAAGTTAGTGTGCAAATATTATTTATCAGGTATGAAACTTTGCTCTGAACATGTTTTTCCTTGAATTCCTCATTTTCTTGTAATTTGTCATCAAACATTATTCTAATCAAGTTCGCACATTTTTTGTTTTTATTTTTATCCTCATTTGAGAGTCGAATATTGCAGTCCAACACGCTCCACTAAATGGCCTATTTAGATTTTGTAGTTTTGTGTGTTGTGTCGGAATTTGACACTGGCGTGAGTAACTCATCAATAGCTCTATCGAATGTTGACTCTGGCACAATCTACTTCGAACTGGATTTCCCAGTTCAACTTCCCTCTTTAGAAGAAGCCCTCAATATTGATCTAGAGTCAATGTGCAAATAGCGAACTCATTTTCCTTCAATAATATACGAGCAGCCACTTTGAGTTCCCTTTTCGTTCCATTCAGCCCTGTTATGAGTGAATTATTATTGTTTAACCTTCTCAAATATCAATCAAACATGGTTTCATCTGATTAACTTTCTGCTTGGAGTGTTGCTGCACAATAATATCAGATGGGAGATACGACTGACCCATTCAATAATGTTAATGTATTTCAATAATTCACAGTGGGGCAGAACACAATTTCTGAATTGATTTGGCAATTCTAACCAGAAAACTTTTCCTAGAGATCAATTACCCTAACACCAAACTGATATTTTTGCACTCGACGCGCGTTTCCCTAACAAGGTTAGCATCTTCAGGAGAAGAAAATTCATCGATTTTCTTCTCCTGAAGATGCTAACCTTGTTAGCGAGTGCAAAACTATCAGTTTGGTGTTAGGGTAATTGATCTCTAGGAAAAGTTCTCAACTTTTACACCAAAGGTTCCAAAACTCATCGTTTAATTCCAACCAGGACACGCAATTATTATTTATACATAAAAATTATTGTTTTTCTTTTAATTGATAATACATCTTGACAGGGTCGAATCGTATCCTTGATTGGAATAGCCAGTATTTTTCATTGGAGAATTCCATTGCCCATATGGAAAAATCATAACTGATAGAAATGTCAGCTCCTAAAGTACTTTCCGGGAGAAATCGGAATGTGCGTTCCCTTGGAAATAAACTATCCTTGTTGTGCCCTACGTTAAATCAGTACTCTGTATATCGGTGAATGATACACGAGACTTTCGTACGATTACTATTCGACATTCGTGATTTCCTGTAAATTCCCATGTTTGAAATTCCTTGATGATTTCGAAAAATATTTTCATCGATGATATTTAATTATAAATGTTATTTCTGCACATACAAATTATTCTAGAAACGATTTTCCTCTCCGACCGATGCCTGAAGAAGAAGATCATCCATTTCTTTTGTTAGCGCAATGGGCTCCCAGAGGACACGGATTAATTATGGTTCAAGATTACAACATTTATTATAGAAAGAGTCCAAGTTCGCATACCGGATACAGGATAACCAAAACAGCAGTTCCAGGAGTTGTGAGCCATGGCGTTCCAGATTGGTTGTATGAAGGTATGATCAATAATGAAATCAGTTTCGAATGAAAGAATAAACAATATAAAACAATCATATGAATATCTTATAAGTTAAAACGATTTACAGAAGTCGAACATAATTTCTGAATGATTCGCTGTCCTCCAACTTCGAATCGTCTGAAATTTTTGAGATTATTTCTTTCGATACAGAGAAATGGACTTTTGTTATAGGAACATTAGAGAGCTAGACGAATTCTGTCGATGCAATTTGACATTTCTGTATTTTTGTTACGATACAAGAGCGAAAAAGAATACTAGCGATGGAATTATAAATCGAATTATTTTCGAAGAAAAAAGTTATTGATGCAGCAAGTGTATACGTGTTGTCAAAATCGGCCTAAGGCCTCGGTTGACAATTTCACATCGCCTGCTATAAACACTTCTTGCACTTGTTTCATTCAATATTTTTTCACCATCTTGAATTCACTTCCTTATTGAATAGAGATATATGACTGCAACTTCTCTAATTGAGGAAACTATCAGTTGATGAACTTGATTTTGGTTTCAAATGACCAGATCTATAGACAGCAGAAATCAAGATATTGTTCCGCCAAATCAATGTTAACAATCTTTAGGACAGTCTCATATTCTCTGGTTCTCGGATAATGATACAGGTGGCGCTTCAATATTCTCCTCTCCATTTCTTTGGTATAAAATGTATTTCATTGATTCATGTTCTATGTAGTCTCTGATAGTCGATTGTTGAGCTACCATAGCACTCTGCTGGAAGTGTTCAGGTATTCAGTTAATTTGCGTCATACATCCTGCTTCCTACCGAAAATAAAAATAACATCGATAATGATGTTTTCATTTTCGGTAAGAGAACATCGACAAAATACCATGAGAGTGTAGCACTTAACATAGTTGCTCTCCTAACCAGCTCCCCAGTTATTGGGAACATTGAGATCGCAACTAATTGACTGGCCCTAGAAGAAAAGAGATTTCGGAATGAGCAACATGAGATATTTCAAGTATCATTCAAATTCATACTTTTCCTAATATAGCAGTTGAAGAGAGGTTGTGGAGGATAGAGTAATTCGAGTATAAAATTATCATTCTGTCCTTTACAATATCTCTTCAACATGCATATCCTTTCTTCTTCTAATGTAAGTTAGCATCTGGTTATTCCGGCAAACTATCATGAAGGCCAGTTCATCAGTTGTGATGTCATTGATTGGGAAATATAAAAAAACAAAATTGAACCCATTCACATACAAGAAACTCAGTAGAATGAAGGAGTTGTCGATATCTCATTCAAAAAGAGAGGGGTCAGGAGTTATTATCCTCCATTATTTTTCCTGCTTGCTACTCCACTCTCATAGAAATAACAGTCTGTTGAACCGAAAGTGTTCACGGAAAAAGTGAATGAACTGTGGCGATGTGGGTCGTGAATTAATATGGCAACAAGTGGGTTAGTTCATCCCACAAGTCGAAGAACAAGACATCTCTTGACAGCGGTCCCAAGCATATGACCAAGGGCTAATTATATTCGGAGAAAATAAGATCTTCAGCTTTCACTGCTGCTGTTTGAACTGATAGCGGTTATTTAGGTTATTAGCTGTTGTCTGCAGGTTCTCGGGCGCAATAACCTGCAGACCACGGCTAAGAATCCCGGATACCGGTATAAATTCAGGTTCGTAACCAATTATCTTGCTATTTGACTGCAATATACAAGTACACGAAATATCGTTACTGTTCGGAGGTCATTATTTCGTGGTGGCTGAATGTTTTCTCCTTACTTCATATTTTACTTTTACTCTAAGAAAGTTCCCACAATGCTGATAAATGAAGGCGTTCATACAGATAATGCTAAAGCAAAAGTGTCGTGTGTGAACGCTTTCATTGATCAGCATTGTGAAAACTTCCTTGAAGTAAAAGATGAATCAAAAGCAAAAGTTTGGTCTACGAACCAAGCATAAATTAATAGTGTTCATGTTTTCCTTCGTGGAAGTTTGAGAAATGCGTGGGTGGGCTTTGTCATCACAATGCCCACCTGTGTAACTTGATCAATATTTTGACATAATATGAATTCACTATATTCATCAGACTACATGAAAACATAGTACTTCGAGATTGGGAAGGTCTGAGTTATTTTCTGTGCTGTAAACAGGTGATGTCTGGTTCATTTTGGTTTCGGTACACGACAGAATCCTGGTCGAATGTCGGACATACTATGTGATATTTTCTCTGTCTTTGACTAATCTACTCGACACGATATTCATTTTGAGGTATTTTTTGCTGAAAATACTTGAAAAATTGCTTTTTTGAGAAAATCAAAATGAGTTCATTTTCCTTATCGAGAATTTGGCTATCAGAGTAGGTATTGAACTTCGGAATAATCGATCAGTGATTGAGTTTTATACAAGTTTGGAAGGGTGGCGTATTCTCTCGCAATATGATCGCCGAAAAACTGTTTGAAAGGGTTCTTCCCTTCTATAAATTCCTTCCATTTCAGGAATTTCAACAATTTTTTGTATAATGCTTTGTTTAGACTTAGAAAGGATATGTATGTCGAGGTTTCCGTTCGTCAGATGAACGTGTCTGTTGGTATACGTTTTGAATTCAGAGTAAAGCATCATAAAATAGGTTTCAATTTTAGGGAGTGCCTCAACGGTTTCATTAATTTTTTGTTGTGAACTATTTCGTAATCGTACTTCCCGAGTTCGAGACGCCATCGGGCTAGTCTACTACCAGGGTATTTGAAAGAGAAAAGTCATGTGAGTGGGCGATTATCTGTGATCGATTAAGATTTTCTTTCGAATAAATATGGTCGAAAATGATTCACGAATAAAACAATAGCGAGTAGCTCTCGTTCAATCGAGGAATATTCGGCCGTAAAAAGCATTTGAGATGCGTACGCAAATGGCAAATCTTTGCCTATAGGTCCTTGTGAAAGTATGTCTCTAGGGGCGAATTCGCTTGCGTCTGTAGTAGTGAGTGAAAAAGTTTTCTCGAAATTCCGGTAAATGAGTAACGGTGTCGAAACAAGACTTTCTTTCGGTTCGCTGAATGATGCCTTGAATTCGTTCTCAAAAACCAACTGGTTATCTTTTTGAAGTGATTTCGATGAAGGTATAGAAAATTTTGCATAGTTGGGGATGAATCGTCTAATTTCCTGCAAGTTCCAATGAATATTGTAGTTTATTCAATTTTTGGGCTCGAGGAAGTTGATTATGAATTGACGATTTGAAAATCAGCTAATCTTCACAGATCATATGGAATATGCCTCTTTTCAAAGGTCGCTGGAATATTGGTTATTGGTTGTCTGCACATCGATTTATACTGAAATACTCCAGCTCTGTTGTGAATCCCGTATATTGATACATCAGAATATATTCAACAAAAATTCCTCAAATACCCATTCTTCAAGAAACATCGTGTATACCCAGTTAATCAATACGATTATTAGAATGAGATTTTCAAGTAAATGCAGAGTTCAAATGGATAGGTCCGAATTTCTATAAAAAGAACTTGCCTTTCTTGGACATGTCATAACCACTGACAGTATAATTTTATTTTCATGAAGGAGAAGGTGAAATAAAAGTTCGTTTATACAATATTTCGAACATTAAAAAATATTACTACTGACCAATGAACCAATTCTTATCCACCAAAATTTCGACCAGCACTAGTACTTTGAATGTTTTTACTGAATACCACCTATATTCAATCTCTGCCCCCTCAATAAAATTACAAGTATATAAGTGACAAGTTACAAGTGTCACGACGACTAGTCAGAAGAACTAGTAGTTTCTGTTTCACAAAATTAAACAGCGACAAGCAAACGGACGACAAGTTACCAGTGTAGAAATACTTAGTGACAAGTGCCAAAATATATTGTTTCACAAAGAAATTTTGAACAGTTGTAGATTCACAAGTGAAGAATGTTGTGCATATACCGGCGGTCTAAGGTCAGTTCCTCGAGGGGATGGGATAAACAGTTGTCAGTTTATCACGTTCATCAAAAATAATAAACAGTCGATACATTCAAAAAGTATTTATTATCAATAATGATCTTCGCTCGCCTATATAGTTGATAATCGGGGGAAGTTGTAATCACCCGTGTAGAGCGAACTTTTCTCGAAAGCTGTATTACGGTACAAATGAAAATTAAGGTTAACTATCCCATATGATTAGTGCCGAGAAAATATCGTGATTTTTGTAATTTTGAACGTGAAATGTGGTAATTTTTTTTCGAGTTCAATTACAATTGTTAACATAGAATACTTGAACCAAAGAGTGTGTGGTTTGCATGTTTCTTCAAATTTCAGCGAAATGAGCCAACAAAAATGTCTCTTCTGAAAGTTTTTATTCCTTTATTCACTCACCAGTTGTCGAACCGAATACATTCCTTTTCATACATATAAAGGGATTCTGATGGTGTAATCCAAGTTTTCTAGCCGCTTCCAAAACTGACTCTGGCAAATATTCGTCTGAAGAATCCATGAAAAATTATATTACGAGAATCTGCGAAGAGAAAATTGGTATTGACAAGGTAGTGTTTCGACTGACAAATTTATTTTTTCTTTGTTGCTACGGTAATTCAAACTGTCAAATGGATAGTGTGGTCGAGTAATACATTATGTGAAAATGCACAAAATCAACTCTCCAATGATAACGTTATTTATCGAAAGATACTCAAAAAATAAATGTGGGAACGGCGTTGAGAACATTAACCCAATGATAGCGGTAATGATGGGAAATACAAATACGTTTTGAGTACCTATCGGGTATCAAAAGATTCACAATTAGTGGTGGGTTTCAATGTTTGTGTTTTGTAACGGTGCTTTAACGAAAACTTATGAAGGTTACTTCAACAAGAGTTGAACATATGATTCGTTTGCTTCCATACAATACAAAATTATAGATTTTGTTTTCTGAAACATTGTTCTGATGGAGTTCTACGAGTGGTGTTTCCCAATACTGACGAATCAGGTATCGACAAACGTCCTAACTAACTTGGAATCATTTTAACGGGATGAATGTCCCCAAAACAAGCGGGTAGTGAATCTAGCAGAAAAATTTCGTTGAAAATGAAAGTTAAAAATGTCAACTCGTTTTGGAATGGACTATACCATGTTTTTTGGTGGAGTTGAAATCATTTTCGAAGAGAACAAACTGATTCAATGACAGACTGAAACAAACGTCTGCCTAAATTATGCTCCTACACTCATCTGCACTTGTTTTCCAACAAAAACAAGCGAATGCCAATATTTCATGGAATGTTGGGGTACATTTCGAAGAATAGGGTATCATTGAAAAGATAATTGTATCCTTTTTCATATGATATATCACTCGACCGCTCAAATTTCTCCGATGACAGTCTGAACCTCTTATTAAATTGGTAGGTGTCCGCGAGGATATTATAATTCATTCTTGTTCTAAACATTCGAGCCCTACGGATGTTGATACGGTGTTCTTCTTCGGAATCACTGCACCACATGTTTTCTATTATATCAAGTATTCAATCAATAATGTTCAGCGTTGACCGTGCCCTGTACGTTGGTCTTATTATACTGATAAATTACTAGTAACTCGCATACATTGGAATTTGTGGAAACAGGAGCGATGTGATTAGGTGAAAAAACACTTGTAAGACTGAACACATATACATGTCAGTCCTCACTTACAAGTTTAGCTTTTAGAAACACAAACTTGTCACAAACGGCATTTACCAGCGTTACTCCAATACTTGTGAATATTGCTGAAACAGCACACCCGTAATTCGTATTAAAAACAGTTGTAGAATTGGACTGGTAAACTTGTCACTCATAATTTACAGGCGTGACTTGTAAAAACCCAATTTTGTCGCAATGGTAATTTACAACTGCCACAGTAGTATTTTACCACTAGTATTCGCTTATTGAAACAGGCCCCTCTGATTACCCTTCCATTGGAGTGCCAATTTAGAACACCCCACAGAACAATATGTCAACGGCGTGACAGAAATAGAAAGCAACCCCTGTTCCTGACTGATATTCTGTTACCACAACATGCAACGACTCAAGAGATGCCAGTCTTGAAACCACTCTACAAGCAGAAAGAAATACCAGGGAAATAAGTTTTGGCCAGGACAATCGCTGATACAGCAATCTGATGAATGTTTCAGGTAGGATAGGTGTATATAAATGAAAGCTGTATGAATTTGTTGAATTGAAGAATCAACAATAGAAGAGCCAAAAATGCATTTTTCTCGTAGTTTTGCTTTTGTGTGGAAAAGAAAATATTTTACCGAATCTCCAAAGTGATCACGACACAGAGAAGCGTGAAACCTTCGAGAAGACGTGTTGTTGAAGTCGATAGGCTGAATCGTTTTCCAGAGAATAGGAAAAAAAGTCAAGGTTTACTTATTATTTAAAGAGTAACATCAATCGCAAAAAAAACTATTTATCTCTATTGACAGCTGGAGCAATTGTGTTTGGGATAATAAAGGTGTAGTAAAAATTTTAGATCGATTCATGAAATTGGATCCGAGTTTATCTGGAAGTCAGCGATTTTTTTTAGTATCTACTCATTTATAACTGTTTAGAAAATTAACGAGCACCAGTTCAAAGAGGAGTAATTCTTCTGGTTGAAAACGATACTATTCGAACAGAATCATCGATAAGGCTTCGAACATGTTCTAAGTCAATAGAGGGAAAACCAGTCTGAAATGTGATGCTCAAAAACATAGAGAAAGTCGAATCATTATTTGATTATCCATATCTTGGAAACTGATCAATAGATTCTTATGATTCTTTTTCAATATGAGATATTTTTCGCAGATATTGGGATTATGAAATGTTCTGAGAAACATTTCTCGAATGAGCTAAGTGATTTGCTTACATTTTATTTTATACGATTTTTTTTCAAAATTACATTTTCATTAGGTATAATAATTATTGTAATGATGTATCAGTAGACGAATATCTCAAGGAATGGGTAAGCAACTGACGGTGAACCTAACTCATTGTGTGAAATTAAAGATAACTTCGAGGAGTAAGAAAAGACTGAATATATTTCTGAACTAGAAATGATATCGAAAACAGGTATGATAGCAAAAATGAATTCATTTTCTGAATACAAAAAATAATACGGATAGCATGTTTCATAATTGCAATCATTCATTCAATAATAGGCAAATTTCAACTTCCCCTATCGACTCAGAAAACATGTCGTTCCGAAGGTTTCTTGCTGTTCTATGAGGCGATCATTTAGAAAGTTTGATAGAATGATATTCTATTCAAAATTACTAGGAAATTCGAGTTGTGAAAATCATACGCATAATCCATACAGGTTTCATTCATGCATACCCTCACTCCCTGAATCACTTATCAGATTGCTGATTATTTCTCTGTTCATTTTCCCTGGCATCGTTGTAATTACGAAGTAGCATTACCTCAGAGTTCGATGCCAGCCACCTGCTACCTTTCAAAAGTGCAGCACCGAGCCATCCTTACCAAAGGAACGGAAAACATTCTTTACTCCTTGAATCCATATTTTCTATCTCGAAAGGGGGAAATTACGTTGTCACCGACCCCGTATTCTGCTGACACTATGCTAGAATTCCTAGGAAGAAGCCACTTATCAGCATGTCTGCCGAGAGTGCCTCGCCTTCATGGGAAATTAACACATTCAGTGTGTCTTCGTTCTTAAAACGTTCAACGGCAATGTCTTCAATATTCTTCATTTAAATAAAAAAATCAAATAAGCTTTTATCTACACCCGTACTCTAATAATATACTTATATGCCCACAACCCGTTTTATAATGAAATCCATTACGATACAGATTTTCATTACGATACAGATTTTCAACCAATAGAAACCCATTATTTTTCAATGAAGCATGATGTGCAAGCTTTGCATTTTGACGTTTGTCAAGTCAAAATCAGTAGGTATTGAATTTTGAAAAATTTAGTCAATTTTCGATAATCGTATGGAAATGTCCAATAAGACAAGAAAAAAATACAATCGAAAGGATTATATTTTTCATTTGACAAATGCAACAAATATGTTTTTATTCTCAACCAATCCAAGCGAGCTCTAATATCCGAGTGGTCAATGGCGCGGGCAGTGATCAATCACGACCGGGTTCAATTCCTGACATCGGCAGACTTTTTTTCTTTTCATTTCTCATTGTTGTATTTTCCGTGGTTATACCATTAATTATAATTTCGTAGAATTTTTCAAAGAAATACGATTGATTACGTACTATTATTGTGTTCAATATAAATACCTAATGATATAATATTTCTAGTTCTTCATTATTCATTGGGTGTAGATAAAATAGCGTATGCAACTCTCATGTAATTGTTAATACACGATCGTTGCATAATATACTATTATCTACACCCGTACTCTAATAATACACTTATATGCCCACAACCCGTTTTATAATGAAATCCATAAGTGTACAGATTTTCAACCAATAGAAACCCACTATTTTTCAATCAAGCATGATGTGCATGCTCTGCATTTGACGTTTGTCAAGTCGAATTCGCTATAGGTATTGAATTTTTGAAGAATATAGCCAAACTTCGATAATCATAACGAAATATCTGATACCAGCGATATGGGAGAATCACCTTCGACACCTTAGAAAACAGTTAGAATGATTGAATTTTTCATCTGACGAATACATGATTTATTAATTTACTTTTTCAATCAAATTTTGTGAGCTCTCCGTAGGCGAGCGGTCTAAGGCGCTGAAATTATAATAGCTAGTTGGAAGAGACATGGGTTCGATTCTGGCCTCACGTAAACTTTTTTTTTATTTTTGATCTTTTTTACATTTCTCATCGTTTTTTTTGTCGAAGTTATACCTACCATCAGTTACAATTTTGTAGAATTTTTCAAAGAAATGAGTTTAATAAGTATGTAACGCCTTTTCCTTGCGTTAACAATATCTAGCGCCCTCTACCGGTACGGACGGTACCTCGGGCGCCAGCTTGTGCGTTATAGTGTCACGAAGCACCACTACTCCGGGCAGCTGCAGTGAAGAAACGGCAATCCAGGGGTCTGCGTGGTCTAGACAATGGCAGTGGCCAGAGGGTCAGATTTTACTTGACCTTGCTGGGTTCCTAACCTGTTTACCGGCTGCTAATATTGATAGATCTAATAAATGAAACACCAATTATATTTTATTTATATATTATAAGTAACGGTAGAAGAATTTTACTACTCTCTGAGCGAAGTACACCTTGAGTAAAGCAAGCAGGGAGAGGGGCGTGCAACGAAGTTAGTAAAATAAAGCGGTGGAGGGGCGGTTCTACGTAGTTAAGCTAGGGCGGCGGAGATGGGGACATGCAGCGGTAACGTTAAGCAATACAAAGCAAGCGGAATTAACAAGCGGGGGTCGGTTAGCAGAAGCTCTACGGAAATCACTCAGTGGTAGCTGTCAACTCGAGTTTGTATTGTACGAATCGTATGCGTCACGACGGCCTCGATTTCGGTACTCGGCGGTAAAGGAAAAAGGCCCAAGTGATAAGAACCACAAAAGACCTGATTCACAGAGACACAGCTCCAAGTGGTAAGAACCACAAAGGAACCGAAAAATAGGAAGAAGAAAAAGCCAGCAGGTCCAAGTGGTAAGAACCACAAAGGACCCGAAAGAAGAAGGAAGAAAGAGACAGCAAGTCCAAGTGGTAAGAACCACAAAGGACTCTAAACTGTGAAATAACGACCAGACGCGTATCGCGAATCACGGCTTTAGATAGCGACGGACAGGACGTCCTAAACCAAAGTGGAACGATCCACAAATGGCCCGAACGTAAATAGTAAGCAGATCCAAGTGATAAGAACCACAAAGGATCCGAAAGAAGAAGGAAGAAATAGACAGCAAGCCCAAGTGGTACGAACCACAAAGGACTCGAAACTGCGAAAGGACGAGTAGAACACTCCCGACGCGTATCGCGGATCACGACTCGAGGTGGCAACTAACACTTCAAACTCCACTAACTTCACCTTCGGTACACTACACACTGCACGGTCGGTATACTGATCACGATTCGTCGGCTGGCTTGGCGTGGCTGCTGCTGGTGGTCGCGGAAACAAACTGAATTGCCCGTCTGGCGCTATGAGGTATCTCGACTGTATCCCTTCCATGCATCTCCCCACTCGCCGTATCTCTCGGCGCCGGTCATTGCAGGTCCATTGAGCGGCTACGGCTTAGCATGTGGGGTAGACCAGGAGATATCCTGAGGGTTCACGCGCCGGAAATAGTGAGCGGGTTCACTTCGCGCTATCCTATCGAGTATTTTCCAACAAGAACGGTATTTTTATGTTAAGAAATAACCAAGATATAAATATAGAGGAAAATTTGATACTTAGCTTTTATATGCAAAATAGTAACTTCGTTACAAGTATTATTGTGTGCAATAGAAATATAAATATAATATTTGTAATTCTTCACTATTTATTGGGTGTAGATGAAATAGCGTATGCAACTCTCATGTAATGGTAACTAATACACTGGCATCAACCATACGAAACCCACCTTCGGCTCGTTTCGTATCCCGGTTGATGCTCGTGTATTTATAACCATCATTACATGATCGTTGCATAATATACTATTCCAGTTGCATAATTCTGTTCTGCTTAGTATTTTATTATTTTCATAAAGAAACTTTGAAATTTTTTTAAGTTTGTTTCACAATATCGTATCTACATTCGTTCAAGTCCTCATTCATTTCCATTCTGTCAATATAGTCAAGGATTTATAGTGAACGATTTCAGTTTCAGTGGTCCCGTAAAGTTATTGTTTTTGGTTCAGTACTTGAGTTAGTCAGAGTGGTAAGAGCTGCAAAAACCTTTACATTTGCATGATATGTGTCCACTCGGTCAAAATCTATATTATGATCAATATCTTTGCCTTTCTAATTGTCCATTTTTAACGTCTCGTAAAAATAATGCAGTGGATATAAAAGGTATCCTTGGTTTCATTCTATTTATATTAGATAATGTATCCATTATTCATCGTTTATATTGATGAGTATGGGACGGATGAAACAAGCTGCAGGTGGATAGACTGCATGCTTAGAGGACGGCTAATATATAAAACCATCTCGGGCGAATCCATAGTGGCACGGGTGGCAAGGGGATGCCCGCAGGGGGGAGTTCTATCCCCACTTCTGTGGAACCTTGTTATGGACGAGCTTCTATGCTTGTTGGACCGAAACGGGCACGAAATACTAGGCTATGCTGACGACCTAGTCATCCCAGCACAGGGCAAGTATAACAGTATAGTGAGAGAGCGCATGCAGCAGGCCTTGAATACTGTAACTAGTTGGACCGATAAGGAGGGGCTTAAAATGAGCCCATCCAAATCAGTGATAGTGGCATTCACCAGGAAAATCAAGTTGGAGGGACTTGGACCTGTGAAACTCCGAGGTGAGGAAATAAATCTGTCAGGTGAGGTTAAGTATCTAGGAGTTATTCTAGATTCAAGATTAACCTGGAACCAACATGTGGACAGAATAAAAAGGAAGGCGGAGGTGACACTTATAGTGGCCAGGCGCACTTTTGGAAAGAAATGGGGATTAAAACCAAGCATGTTGAACTGGCTGTACACAATGATAGTTAGACCCATGATGACGTATGCATCTCTGGCATGGTGGTCAACGACAAAACAAACATCTGCTATGAACAAAATGAGCAAGGTCCAAAGACTTGCCTGTCTGGGCATAACAGGTGCAATGAGAACAACACCAACAGCAGCAATGGAGGTGCTCTTGGATCTCCCCCCTTTACATCTTGTGATAGGTGGAGAGGCAAGAATGGGCCATTTCAGGCTGAAAAATTCATCGGGATATAAAAGATCGGTGAAAACAGATATCGTGGGACATGTGGAGGGACATGTACTTGACATGAATACGGACCACATGGTACCCAAATTTACATTCAACACGAACTTCTCAGTAATGATAGGAGATCGTGAAGAGTGGTTCACAGATGGATCCAAGACGGAACAGAGTACAGGAGCCGGTGTATACTGTGCGGGGAGGAACCTAGGGTACAGCTACCCGCTCGGACAATACACATCTGTTTTTCAAGCAAAAATGTATGCTATACTCCAATGCGCGAGAACAATCAATCTGAGGTCCCAACGAAATGGGAGGATCAATATTTTTACGGACAGCCAAGCTGCACTTAGGGCATTGAAAAACCCCAGAGTGACATCTAGACTGGTATGGGAATGCCGCGAGGAACTGAAAAATCTGGCAGACCATAATAGACTTGCCCTACAATGGGTTCCAGGTCACTCAGGTATCACAGGCAATGAAAAGGCCGATGAGCTTGCAAGGCAAGGATCATCGACACCATATACTGGACCCGAACCAGCAGTGGGGGTACCCGAAACGATGGTACGGAATCATATAAGGAATTGGGTGAGAACAAAACACAGAGATTACTGGGAAAATCTACCTAGTAGTGCTCACGGGACAACTTTCATAAAAGGACCGTTAAAGAAAAAGACTGAAGACCTGCTTCAGTGTAACAGGAATCAGATTAGGATTATAACAGGGCTACTGACTGGACACTGTCTATTCAAAGGACACCTGAACAAGATAGGGCTGTACAACGGCGACCTTAGCTGCAGACAATGCAACAAAGGGACGGAGACAGCTCGACACGTACTCTGCGAATGTGAGGCTCTGTATCACAAAAGGCAACAAATATATGGAAAACCAATTCTGGATCCAGAAGAATATGACAAACACCCAGCAATCAACCTGCACAAACTTGTGCAGGGGACAAGGCTGTTGGAATGGGTGTCATGACATATAGGGAAGTAAAGCGCAATAAGCCCTAGAGGCTGAGGTGCTTTCCGGAGACCTGGTTGTGAAAGACAGGTCAGACGGCTTCCACGGAGCGAAAAAAAAAATGGGACGGATTTAAATTCATTCATTTAGTGAACATGGATGCTTTCTCGTAGAAAAATTAGTTGGTTGGAATGTTTGATATTGATTTTGAGGTGCTATAGGCCTTTGATATGTTTGATATATATTTTGAAGGGTAACCTCTTGAAATTTTTCAAGAATTAGAGCCTATCGAATTGATTGTGGATTTTCTTCAATATTTGGTTTAGGAATGGTACTCTATGAAGGCATCTACTCCACTGTAGTATTTTCATGAATTGCGGTAAATGAGACATTCTATGCGGTGCAAAACCTCTCTAAATGTTTTGTTTTGCACAGAATGGGGTTATTCATTGTGATGGCTTGGAATAACTTGATGAATTTGGGGCATTTTTCTCAATTACAAGTGACATAAAGGTTTCTTGATCGAGCACCATTTCTAAATGGTCCAGTTTATCTTCTGATGAAGGTGTTTTGGAGCCCAATCATTATGATTTTGTAATCGAATTCTGAATTCATGCGAATCATGACCCATATAAATTCAATTTTGAAATAATGAATCTGCTGGCATCTTCACAATTCATACCAAAATTATAGGGTGCTTTA
The DNA here is from genome assembly GCA_032362365.1 of Zygogramma bicolorata. Classification (NCBI taxonomy): domain Eukaryota; kingdom Metazoa; phylum Arthropoda; class Insecta; order Coleoptera; family Chrysomelidae; genus Zygogramma; species Zygogramma bicolorata. The sequence continues at coordinate 843,100 of JAVJAQ010003745.1, forward strand.
TTTTTGGGATGTAGTATAAGCAAATCTTGAACTGGACAGTTGATGTTTATTTGATCACCAAAACCCAATTCAATTGCTGATTCAATTCCTTGGTTCAATGATAGCTAGTACAATAGAATTGTTGAAATCTTGGTTATTTGGATCAGAGAATCAATCACTTCATATTAACTAAGGAATTGATTACAACACTTTCCTTGAATTTGAACGATACATATTTCGTACCTTTCTATATTTTTGAATCTTTCTTACCACAATACCAATTCTAAAATATTCAAAGTACATTCAGAATATGTTCATCGACAAATATAAATATAAAAGAGTTTTGATAAGATTCTCATTATTTAGTGAAAAATTAACAAAGTACAAAGTCCATTATAGTCTTGTCGAAATTCATTTGACCAACTGCCTATTACGATGGGGAAAGATATCCAAAACTTATCTGCTTCAATTAAAAGTGTTACAGAAAAAATTCTTGAGATCATTGTTGAACAGGTCTCTCAGCTATGATAGTGACAAGTTGTACGACGAATTTGTGATATTCGACCTGAGACAATTATTTTATAAATCAATTCCAGTAGAAGGGAACCCTATATCGACCGATCCATGAATACCTCACACGCCAATAAATATAACATACTATATGCATCCAAGAATGTAGGTCAGAGGTCTTTCAATTTTCTGGAAGGCACTGTAGTCAACTTCCCACCACATAGTATACATTCCATAGAATCACTTTCACAGCTGAAAAAAAGCGGTCGGTTAATAAGAAGCCAAACTCGTGAAAGAATAAAAAACCCATAAATAAAGGAAATGTACTTACATTCATGCACCGTACTATTTCATTACACTCCAAATTGTTTTATTGTTAAATTCACATGGAATGTAAGACGATTTTCAACATCTAAGAAATTTTATTCATACCTCCTATGTGGTCCATTTAATCCTTACACGTCTCCATCTTCTCATACATGTAATGCCCGTTTTAGTCTATTTCATGTATACCCCATAGAACTGATTTCATATCTATTCATATGTCTACAAAGTTTTCGAATGCTATGTATATACTCATTTTACACTTCTTACGACAAATTTCAATTCGCAAAAAAATTTATTTACACCTCCCATGTTATCTATGTCATCCTCACACGTCTTCATTGTCAGTCTACTTCATTTATACTCCATATTATTGATTATATATATATATATATATATATATATATATATACAAAGTTGTTCTTTCTATATCAGGGCTTCGGTCTAAAGAAAATGATAACTCTTTTTAGCTACCCGAGCTTTCCCTAATTTTTATTAGCTTTCTGAGGGCTACAATATAGAATGGACATAAAAAAGTATAAATATAAGGTAGTACATACATGTGGTATTTGAGGTTTTTTTCGATAAATGAAATATAAAGATAAAACATGAGGAATGTAAATTTTGACATTGAAAGGTGAAGTTATTGATTTGGAAATTCATAGTGTTCTTTTCACTGACGACAGTTATATACAAGATGTATTTATTTGTTCAATAGGAACGAATAAATTTTACTGAAGTTCTCAATATCTGATTTTTTGTTCATGTTGTTTTTTTCCCGTTTCAATTCCAGTCATTACCAAAAGAGGCGTTTGTTCAAGTTTTTTTCAATATGAAGTATTTTTGTGTTATTATAATCAATTGTATGATCATTTTCAATAGAATGTTTGGTTAATGCACATAAATTTGGTCATATTTCTACAGTCACTATTGTGTAAAGCTATTCGTGTTTTCAAATTATTTTTTGTTCGACCAATATATTTTTTGTCACAATCATTGCAAGGAATTTTGTACACTACATGAGATTTTTCAAAAAGTGGATCTTCATCTTTCAATTTTGAATGTAATGTGATCGAAGGTTTTATTTTTCTTTGTGAGATTTTGATATTGTTTTCTTGTTTGAATGCATTTATGATTTTGCTTGATAATTCTGGAATACAAGGAATAGAACAGTATTTGTTTGTAGAAATCTCATTGCGATTGTTTTTCGTATTATCGATGAAATTTGTAGTTGTATTGTATAAAAGTTTTTTTAGAAATGTTGGAGGGTAAGAACAGTTTAATAGCATATCGTATATTATTTTCAAATTTTCATCAATGAGTGTCGGATGTGAAATCTTTTCAATTCTGTTTTTGAGAGCAAGTACTAAATTAATTTTCATTTCTTGTGGATGACTTGATAGGTAACTCATGTATCTTCCTGAATTGGTTTGTTTGAAGTAGTAATCTAATACGATTTTGTTGTTTCCATTTCTTATTAAAAGAGTATCTAAAAATGGTACTGCATTGTTTCTTTCTTTTTCTACAGTGGACTGTATTGATGGATCATAACTGTTGAATACATTTTTTATATTTTCGATCTCATTAATAGGTACAGCACATATAATATCATCTACAAATTTAAAAATAAATAAAATAAATGAAAGGTAGCTGAAAAGATAATTTTGGGATGCATTCGTCTGATAAATCATCCATTACATATTGAGCCAAAATAGGTGAGATGGTAGCTCCTATTGGAGTTCCTAGTATCTGTTTGTGATAAGTGCCATTATTAATGAATACAGTAGTATCAAAGATGAATTCCAACAATTCGATTACAATTCTTCTTGAAAGTTTAGTGTGATCACGTATTATGTTCCAATGTTTATCGGTACTTTGTTTGATTAATCTTAACGGAATATTAGTGAAAAGTGAAATTACATCCAGACTTATAATGATAAAATTATTTGGTAGTTGCACTCCTTGTATGAAATTGAAAAATTCGAAAGAATCTTTTGTGTAATATTCATTGTTCGAGCTATATGAACTGGTTAAAATATCAGTGAGTAACTGTGAGATTTTATATATTCACACGTCTACAAAGTTTTTCAAGGTTAACAAATTGAGTGACCATTCACTTGAGTTTTCGATATCCATCACATCATCATTTCTTATCCTACGTGATGATATGATTTCGACGATGTTGTCCTCTACTGCTCTCCTCAGGTTCCAGTACTCCAAAATCTTCCTTTTCCCTTTCCGTATCCACGCACAAATATTAATACTGACCGGTACTAACATGATTTCTGTTCGAACGATGAGATTGGAAACCTTTGTTGTATGTGTTGAAACTATTCGTAGAGATCAATTATCCCAACACCTTCTGAAGATGCTAACATCGTAAGAAAAACTCGCGTCTAGTGTAAATAATATCAATTTGGTGTTAGGGTAATTGATATCTACAAGAAGTTTCAACGATATTTGGCATTCACACCGTCAGGCTGATTCTAGCGACTGCGCCAGAGATATATTTCTTTCGTGAGGGTGAAAAATTCGATTTGAAGGAACATTCAAAACAATGATGGAAATATGGACTTTAGGACTTCGAAAGTATCGAAAGATTCATGACGACCGTTTTCATAGACTTCATTCAGGCTGAGAGTTCATCGTGAAATTTGGTTCAATAACTTGTTCATTGATGACACAGTGACCTCTCTAGATTTTTTAATCAATATCTATAGACGAAAACAATTATTTCACGTCTCACTGTCATTTGCATAGTATTTATTGTATTGGTTGAGGAAGCGATTGGAGGAGACTTATTCCCAACACGAAATTAAAATTGTTAATATTGATGGTGTAGTTCTGGTGGTGACTTCTGCATAATGGAAAATTAGTCTGATTACTTCAGGATGAACGTGGCAAACTCATGACAAAGTTTGGGGTCAAGTCCACGAGACAATACATGTAAGACCATTCGGGCAAATAGTGTGGTGAATTGCTGAAAAACTGTAAATATTCTATTGCACATAAAATGAGGAAATGCTGTTGAATATAAAGGAGCTAGGCCTCGAGAAAAACGGTTGCTAGTGACTGTGAAAAAGGTCCTTTATATGTTGTGGATTATCAACCGTCCGCTGAACGAGTGGTATTATTCTGAAAAAGCATATACGTAGATTCGTTATAAGTCAATGGAAATACTTCTGGCCTGACGTAACCTGAAGCTTCTTCAATAACGCTTCAACAACCTGAGCTTAAATTTCTGCATCTAATAAAGACAGATAAATTTCGAAGAGTCCATGACAGAACTCTGCTTCTCCAAGCTCGGATGGCCTGAATACCTATCAATGGAAACATTTTCGAGCACCTACTATCTTTTGGCTATAATTTATTAGTAGTATTTCTTGTTCGAATTCGAACTAGCGGATTCTAATTCATTTTTTCTTCGGGCGACCTATTCTCGTAAAACAAACCGAATATTTGTTGGACACTTCGTATTCAACCCTTCATGCCATCTTTGTGAAGGAAACCTACTTATCAATAGTTGCATCACGCAGAAATCCTCGCAGTATAAGTGTGATATTTCGATGGTCTGAGTCGAGTATAGCAAGACATTCGATAAAAAATAACACTATACTCGTTGAGTGCTTCGAACTGGGCTTGTAATTGAAAAGAGAAGTATTTACCAAAGAGCCTCTCTTAGTTTCATTCTCGAATTTCATCGATATGACATTATCATATCATCTCTCACTCTGATGCAGGAGTTAACACATGCTGTTAGTATGGAATTTGGAAATTAGAAATATCGACTGATTCATCTGAGAAGAAGACAATACGAGAACTTTGCTGACGATGCCATACTCGAAGTGAGTGAATGAGCGCCAGAAAAATATTCATACATTAGGTTATGAATCAGTGCAGGAACTGTACAAGTATCGGTAAATCGGATTGTTCTCAACATCGGGCAAGAACAAAGTTTTTGCTACTGAAATTCTTGCCATTTCGATTTTGCTCTGCATTTTCGAATAGTCGCGGCAACTCGATATGCGACTTGCATTCAAATCGTGCGATTCACAAAAGACCGTGGACTATTGAGTTTACCATCTCTTGGTAAGAGTATGTTACTAGACGGGGCCTGTGAGTCGGATCTCTCACCCTGCATAGTTCGAGGCCATTGGAATGCAGAAATTGAAACATTTCCTATCGAAGCAACGATGAACGATGTTAATGACCTCTATATCGTCTTCCACACAGAGCCGGTACACCAAGACTCTGTTACTGAGGCGGAGTCCGCACATACTATAGAGAACGCTAAAATGATACAGATGCCTACAGATAAGCGCATGCATGGGCTTTTCTTCAGAAACATCGGGGAACATGGTTCATGTGAAATTGACCTTTGCCACCATCAGATCAGATGATGCCAAAAACTGAGGAATGCATCATGGCAACGCATTTATTCTCATCCTGTACAATTCATTTGATCCTGGCCAAATATTCATATTCGTAATGCGGCCCTGATATGAGATAGACAAGAAATTGGAACTGGCTCGTGCTCCAGTGGATGAAGAGTCAGTTGTGTTGAATAATTATTGCAGGATTTTTGGCAATTTCTCATTTATCATCATCAGGCAATACAGGCCAATAAGCCTAATGTAGTTCTCTCCTATCACCCAAGTGAAACAATATTTTTTGATATAGAGACAATACGAAAAACGACAAAAAATAAAAGGACAAAAGGCAGAAAATCAAGAATTATTTATCGAACTCCAAAGAAGGTACTCCTCATATGATTCTGTTGAACTGGCAGTTCTGATAATAGACGTCCTAGTTGGTTCTAGATCAACGCTTCTTCGCGGTGTGGGAAGTGGTTATCGCTCAATGCAAGCCAGCGCTCCTGCTCACTGGGTCGTATGAATGGATTCAGATATAGAAGAAATTCATTCATCAATCATTAATAATATTACTGCCAAAAGTAGAGTAGTGTAAAGGTAATAGTATATTATGCAACGATCGTGTAATGATGGTTATTAATACATGAGCATAAACTGGGATACGAAACGAGCCGAAGGTGTGTTTCGTATGGTTTATGCGAGTGTATGAATAATCATTACATGAGAGTTGCATACGCTATTTTATCTACACCCGATAAATAGTGAAGAACTACAAATATTATATTTATATTTGTATTTCACACAATAATACTAATTAAAAGAATTTCTTTGAAAAATAGTATTACTTCGAGAAATAAAACGATGAGATATGAGAAGAAGATCAAAAATTGAAGAAAAAGAAGTATACACGAGGCCGGATTCAAATCAATGTCTCTTCCAATTTGAATATTCAATCTCAGCGCCACAGACGACTCGGCTACGGAGAGCTCACAGTATTTGATGAAAAAATAAGTGATAAATCATGCATTTGTCAAATGAAAAATTCAATCATTCTAACTGTATTTCTGTCGGTGAAGGTGTCGAAGGTGATTCTCCCATATTGCTGGTATCAGACATTTTGTTATGATTATCGAAGTTTGGCTATATTCTTGAAAAGTTCAATACCTATACCGATTTTGACTTGACAAACGTCAAATGCAGAGCATGCACATTATGCTTGATTGAAAAATAATGGGTTTCTATTGGTTGAAAATCTGTATCGTAATGAAAAATCTATATCGTAATGGATTTCAGTATGAAACGGGTTGTGGGCATATAAGTGTATTATTAGAGTACGGGTGTAAATAAATAAACTTATCTCCCACTGAGGCTTAGGTGATCACAGATTTTATGCGATATAGATGTATGGAAATCAGATGAATCACCAATAGCCAATACCAGAACAATAAAATTATATCGTCAGACATGAAGCCAAATGTAAAAGATTTCGAATAATAATTTTTCATTATGTGTATATAATGTTTTAGAGGGATCAATATAGACTGTGAATAACGATACAGTCACCTTTCAAGTTATAGTTGAATGAATAGATACACCCAAAAATACAAATCATCAATGTTTAACTCTCAATCAGATTTGAATAATTTACATAGTTTCACCTCACTTCATCGGTTACGCTCAACACGACTCTCATGAATTCTTGCTGGAACTCCAACATGAAGAATTTAATCGTTTCACAGATAAACTAAAGCCATTCCTGTCGAAGATCAATGAAAAATCAATTGACAACCGTAAAGTATTGGAGTCGTGGTCGAGTTACCTGAAGATGGACAACTCTCTAATAGTGGGCAACTGAAATCTACATATTGTGATCACTCTTCAGTGATACTCGAGCCATTTTGGGACCTTTTTTTTTTTCCTATTTCACAAATTACTGTGCAACTCCGTTTATATATTGTTTCGATTATTTCACACAAGAAGAAATTCTAGGTGGAGATGAAACACCAAGTTGTTCTCAATGTGAAGGAAGACGAATAGATACAAAATCGTTGTCACTTCATGAGTTTACCAAAATTCATCTAAAACGATTTTCCTCGACAAAAGGGTTAGGAGAAAAATTAATATCCAATCGCAACGGAACTTCTTCCGGCGACAGCTACACGGCTTATTGTCGGCATCCTTGTACGAGCACATGGCATGAGTTCAACGATTCCCTCGTGTCATCGATATCTTCGAAATTTTTTATCAGGGACAAAGCATATATATTCTTTTTCATAAACAGGATACCATCAAGTCAAACCTTGATCTTTTTTAATAATTATTATTATTTTTCATTATTTTTGTTTTCTTTTTAAATTATTTAATATTTTTCATATACATATATATATTCAAAAAATCATCGTTTATATTTACATAGTGAAATGACTTCAATATTGTTACGATATATCCTTGGGTTCGTCAATTAAAACACCAAACAACACTAAACTACTCTTATTATAACTCTCTATCACAATACGATACAACACAATCACTTAAATCACTCCGATAACTTTCCAATGCTCGCTCGCTACTAAAACTCTCTGAACTAACAATTCTGCTGCCGGCGTGAACGGCTTCCGCTTATATATACGAGCTCATACAGTGGAGAACCATCTAGACAAATCTTCACAGTCGAATCTTCTGGATGAGCCGCGATCACGCGATCGTTCCTGGAAACTCGCGCTAATTCGCATCGATAGGCGGCAGGGCCGGCGCTAGCACATTTCGTTACAATATAAAACATTTGGACGTGTGTTATTTTCTTTTGAATTGTATAATATCACTGACATGGGAAGGAGTGACGCACTACTCATGGAAACAAAAAATAATAATACTCATTATAGAAAATTCAGTGATGATGAATGTATGTTATGATATTTCAGAAGAAATTCTTGGAACAAACTCAGCAATTTGGATGTCGAGAGATGGGATGCTGATGGTTTTCGCCTCATTCAATGACAGTCTTGTAGAAGAAATGAGGTTTCCTTGGTATGGTTCAATCAGTGATGGGCGTCTCTATCCTGACATAAGGTCGTTACGGTATCCAAAACCTGGCACAAAGAATCCTCAAGTTACTTTAACGGTTGCAGATTTAGCAGACACATCTAACATTAAGATGAAGCCGATTTTACCACCTCCTGTTCTCGCAAGAAGGTATGAATTGAATATACATTGGTTCGGTTATATAAAATTACTCACCAACAGAATATTTCCAGACCCTTTTTTCAGACTTTTGCATGGAATTGTACAGAATTTTTTTTTAGAGTATTCTGAATGTGAATCACCCATGATGAGTGGATTCCTATCAGTCTTAGATAGAGAGGGTTGTATGATCGTTTCAGAATACTAGTGAATAGAAGATGTATTCACCATCCATTATCATACTTGCTAGTGTGTGTATGAATGGTAGTTCATATAATATATAGTCGGTTATTGTTTTATTATTAGTAACATTCGTGTCCCCTGCACTAACAAAGATTCATATCTGGTTTATCAAAAATGCTCCAGCTACTTCTTGTTGTTTGATTTAGTGTTGAGCAATCCCTGGAAAATCCTCGAGTTCACGATATACAGTCGATTACATTCTTGAACATCGCGGAACTGAACAATTATATGTTTAGAATATAATTCATCATTGTATCTTGCATGGTTAATGCTGTAGACTCATTTCTATTCAAATATTCAGACTATCGCATATTAATTTCGGCTCAAGTGGCTTTAAAAATAAGTGTTCATTAAACTAATATCCACTGCACAAGATAAGGACAGATCATCAGACCAGCTCTCATTCTCGAAAATTAAACCGCGGTTGTTTTCCCATTTTAGGCATCTTTCATAGATATATTCATGAATGATGGTTTAGGATTGAATTGAAGACGTAGGTGATTTGGGAAGTTCGGTCGGTATTGATTCCAAAAATTTGGTTTTCGAGATATGGCCTTATCGATATGAATTTTTTGCCTTTTTGGATCTTAGCACATAATAAAGTCACTCTTATACTTGGAAAAAACGAAATTTTATTGATTTCAGTGCAGGAATCGATTCAAAAACAATTTTTTTTCCGTTTCAGATACACCTATTTGAAGAAATTATCATACACTTCTCGTCACTGACGATGTAACAATACTATTATTTCCAAGTTCTATATTCCCGTTTTCGTAGAGACAAAAACTTCTGAATTGACCTAGGTATCACAGAATTACATATATTCGACAACTTTGACTGAGCCACCAGAAAAATAATATTCGATACACACTATATGATTGAATCTGATATATTTTGTTTCGAAATATGTTCTTGCTCGCCAAAAAAATAGTGGGAAATGCAAGAGGAGCGTATAGAAAGTCATAAGAGTACAAAAATGGACGGTTTTTAAGATATGGCCCTATCAATATCCGAATTCCTTCATTTTCTAGATTTCGGCCCATAATCGCTCAGCTCTCATACTCAACAAAAACGATTCCATTGATTTATGTGCTGGAATTGACTGAAAAATTATTGTATCTTCTTTTCAGATACACCCATCCGGATGAATCATTATACACTGCTCGTCACAGACGATGTATCTGAGCTATTAGGTTCAACTTTTGTATTCGTAGGGAAAAAACCTTGCTCGTGTTATTACAAATATACTTATATCTCAAACAATCCCATTGTGGCATTCGGAGAAATGATATTTGATGCACACGATATCTAAACAATCTGATTCAATTTTTCCTGAAATATACTCTTCGCATTTAGAAAAATAGTGAAGAATCTACAATTAGCATCTAGGAAATCGTATTCATAATGTACGCTGACGAGATGAAAACTCGTATCGTATGCAGTTTTTCATACCGAGTGTTAAATATCAATAGTAACAAGGAAATACATACCGTTAAGGCAAACGGATCCGTGAAAATTTCTCAATGCCCTATTTGTTGAAGGAAATAGCTTATTCAGTGAAATAATTCATAAGTTTAAGGTAAACACTAAATGACATTTCATAAAAAAAATCGATTTTGATAATGGCCAATTTCAAACAGGTACTCAACTTTGTTCACTCCATCAAATATATTGATTCTTCACTGATATTATGATGATTATGCAAGGTATCTGCGAATGTTGTGATATGTCTCTGGAAATTGACCGCAAATCCAAATTTGAAGGGACAAAGCGTGACTTTCTGTCTGAACAGAATATCACTCGGAAAATCCTTCTTTCTGAAATGCTTCTCAAATCAGTCTTCGTGAAACAGATCGAGTAGTTACTCTATATGGAATGGAGCTGAGGAGTAGTAGAATCAGCAACTGTGAGTTGGTTTGTAGACTCCGATCCTGGCAATACCTCTAGACATTCAGCCGCCTTCATCTGAATTGTAGGAGCAGAATCTTGATGTCGAATAAATACTCTAGAGAATGATTGTTGCCAATCTTTGAATATTTGCTATTCAATCGCGAACCATTCATGAATCGCTCGAACTTTTTACGGTCTTTCTTCCCATTTTCAAATAGGTTTCTTGGACATGCTCGCCATGATCAAAACCTTCGTTATCCCTCCAAAAATTTGCTGAACGATTATATAAGATGCAGCTGATAGAAATCCACATTATAATCCTGCAATAGTTCGAGTAAATACTAAATCATTATATTTGCTTGGTTGAACAATTGACCCTCATTAAACGAATGATTTGATGAACGTTTTGACCAAGTTTCTTGTACATATCTTTATTCTCACTACTATTATCATAATTTTTGCGAAAAATTGATATTTTTCATGGAATGAAAATTGTCGAATCACTGTTTTTAAATATCCTTATTATCAAAAATAGTGTATTCTTCTAATGAATACCCATTTATTGTTGAAATAAATATTTTTTGGAGTTGAGGGCCGTGAACGTTAAAATTCTGGGACCTCGAAACTCAACGGTTGTTGTCGAGTGCGTGATTTGGAATAAAAAAAAACGGCAGTTGAGAGAGACACTCACCTGTTGATTCTTCAGCTGCTGGTATCCCACTCAAACGACCTTTGTTGTAGCACTTTGGATGGTTTGCGGGTTTTATGTAAGTGAACAAGAAACAGCGATAGCGTAAATAAAAAGCGATTCGAAAAATTGCGATTTTTGAGAGCGTACACACACTGAATGTCGGTAGAAGTTTCGGGTTCGCTTCCCCAACGGGGCAGAGATTTTTCTTTATGAGAATTTCTGTCGTGTTGGTGAATGACTCCTGCCACGTTTCATGGTTGACGGGTCCGCGAATAACCATGCTGCTCCTGAGTAAGGGGTAGGGAGTTAGTAACAAGCCTGATACACACACACACTTACTATTAGCAATAAACCTGACTTTGGGTTATATGTCTAGAACGATGCCCAATAAACCTAGTAACAACAACTGAGTGTCGGTGCGAATGTGTCTTTTTCACTTGCTCCCTGGTAGAGGGTGTTCGTGTCACCTCAACTGTTAGGAAGCGTGAGCATTTGAAATAATAGAAAACTACCTCCAATCAGTGTGATATATGAAAACTTGTAATTGAAGTAAAAGAAATTATTTGAACTGGAATATGAACTGAGACTAAGAGTGAACAACGGTGGTCTCGATTATTCCAGTTTGTATGCTTTTGGCGAAGAAAATTCCAGCCCTCAAGCCCAGACAATATCGGATATATTGACTTGGGTCGTGAAAGCCCACATTCTCTTATTGGTTATTTTCCATTTGCCTCAATCGTTCAATAAGCAATTAGAGATATTTTTTGGGTATGTATTTCCTTCCTGTCTATTAATATTCAACACTCGGTATGAAAAAACGGCATTCGATACGAGTATCCATCTCGTCAGAGTACAGTATGAATATTATTTTTTACTTGCTTATTTTGCATCTTCCACTATTTATCTGAAGGTCTGCCACAATCGAATTGTGTCAGATGTATATTTGTAATAACTAGGGCAATTCAAAAGTTTTTGTTTCAATGAACGAACACAGAAATACAAAAGTTGAAATTAATACCCCAGCTGCATCGTCAGTGACGAGCAGTGTATGATAATTTATCCAAATGGGTGTATCTGAAAAGAAGAAAACATTATTTCCCAGTCAACTCCTGCGCAGAGACCAATAGAATTCCATTTTTGTTGAGAATGAGAGGTAAGTGATCATGGAAAACAATCTTCATAATGGATAAAACTTGATATTGATAGGGCCATATCTTAAAGAAGTGTCATTTTTGTAGTCTGTAGCAATGGACACTCGATCAGTGCATCAAGGTCTACATCATATCGAATATACAGACATTTTCACGGATCCGTTTGCCTTATCGGGTCAATTACCGATTAAAAATGATTATTTGATATGTATTCCCTTCCAGGAGAATATTTCAAAAAAAATATATAAGATTCAGTATCACTACTTTGGTTCTTCGGGTTTGAAGGCCGTCGTTTTTTGGAATTTCTTCCAGACGTTTCGCTGGCGCGAGTGGCTAGCTCCTTCAGTGACTCATACATCTTGAGTTAGACTCCGAGTGGATTGCTAGCTCTTATTATTCGTTCTATTCGTGGTTCTAATCCGGTTAATGATGTTTAATAACATGTTATGGATTAGTTCTGTGCATCTTTTTGATCTTGTGTGAGATTTGATTTGTTAATGTTAACAGACGATTGCACCGACTTTTTTTTATTGGAGCATTAAGCTAATGGACCACTGAAGGTCAGTGAACGCACTGCAGCGATTGCACTATAGTTTAAGAGATTATTGAACACCCATTATTCAACCCTGAGCTACTCAAAGAGCCCCTTTGTTGATGGTCTCATAACGAATAGTCGGTGCAATCGGCTGTGGGAGTAGTTTCTAATCATTTAATCACCATTGTAGTCGGAAAATAACTGACAATTTGTGAGGTTCGATTTCTGATTGATTTTTACTGAATTTTCTTTCAGTTGTTGATAAAATTCTATTATTTTTTTCTATTCTTTAGCGGTATGAAGAACATTGGAAGAATGTTATTTATTTCTTTACAGAATGAAAAAATTATTTGGAGTTGTTTGTTCTCTTTAACTATATGAAGAAAGTAAATGATGAGATTGGGTGAAAGTGAGAATTTGATAAGCGAACTTTGAATTACAACAATCGATGAAAAGATGAAAAATCAAAGTCACGTACATTTGATGCGTTTTTTCGTTGTTGAAAGTCTCTGCCAGGGGCTTCACTAGGTGTTCCTATTCACAGGGAGATTCAACTGAGTAATTGACGAATGGTGTCTTGAAATTCGCTGTCGGAGGCTTCATAGGTCTTGAATATCGCTGCCAGGGATATTACCTAGTATTCCTCATCTACAGGAGTTTCAGGGCGATTTCTTGCTTCTTCTTGGATCTAGATTGCTTCGTTTTTTGTTTCCATTTGTTTCTTTCGTTTCTCTCGAATTGTTTACCGTGCGACGAATGAAATCCTACTTCATGAGCGTTGCTCCACTGGAGTGAGTTGCATTTGACAACTTACACGTGTTCCCTCAGCGTTGAAAAGACCGTCCGCTCACTTTGCTTGCTTGTGGTTGCTTTTTCTTCAAGATCTGGATACCAGCGTAGGAGCACAACTTGGAGAAATTCATTGACTTCTACGTTTAAGAAATTCGCAAGACTGCGCCACTGTTATCTCTTGGTTCACTCAGAGATATTAAAAAAACAGAATACTTACATTCATTCGTTATTTGAACATTTCAGTTGAATGTGACATTTGAGTTTTAACACAGCAAAAAGAAGGATGGAGCTCTTGAATCATCTTATTTTATAGTTTCTCTTCTCTTAGTCTTCTTTGTTCTCAAGGTCTAGCTGATCGCAAAGGTTGAAGGATACTGCGCAATTAGTCAAGATGCAATACCTATCACCGGGCCATTGTCCATTTTCATATAACAAGGATATACAGCTGTTACAGAACAACTGATGGTGATTGAAATAAAATCATTATATATCTATAAAGGAGATACGCCAAAATAAACAAAAAACATAACAAGTTTTATGTGACAAAAACGGTGTTGACCAGTGTGATTAAAGAACACTCAGGAATAACATATTGGTATTCCCAGACAGGTAATTTCATGTAGAATGCGAAGGCAGACTGATATACAGGGTGTTCTATTTGGAAGAATCGGATAAACTTCAACTGGAGTTGACGAAAATCAAAGTAAAATTTGAAGCACCCTGTATAAAGATAAATGTTTCTCAGGCTATTTTGGTGTTTTCTGAGTCACCTCTCCGAATAAGTGTCAGATCTTCCAGAGCCGGCTTCACCTTCAAAATCCACAAAAAAATTGTAACTTGGCAATGGCTCTTCATAAAAGGAAAGAATCTAGCGCTGAGTGAGGAACTGAAGGACAATTGTATCGACAGAAAAAATAATGTTGTTCCAGTTGGAAAAAATATATCATTTGCTCTCACGGAAAAATCTGGGACTACTTCCAGAATGTGGCAATCATGATATCATGTTACTTTCATCTAGAAAATTCCACGTACATTTTTGGAATTATCAATATATCGAGCAAATACGTACAAATGGGACACCCTGTATGAGTTTTTTTTTGTACACCAGGTCACTTTATGAAAGGAACTCTTTTTCAATTAACCTAGCAACTTTCTGGTTGTGCCGTAAGTTAAATACCCAAAAAACTATGAAGAAAGGATTCATCCGCCGCATAATAATGTGTTTCGAAACAAATATAAGAAGTTTTTATTTTCATCCACCGGAACTTCCGTCATGAGCAGTGGTACGGGGCCCTTTCATATCTTTCTCAGTTCAAGATGATACAAAGATGATATATAATGATACATGATACGAAATCGGTAACAAATGGGTGGATAGTTCATGAATGATTCCATTTGTGCTCACTTTTTGTCTTTGTTGCAGGGAGCGATATTTCACTGCAGTATCTTGGATAAGCTCGACAGAAATATCAGTGGTGTGGATGAATCGACCCCAAAATTTATCTGTGATATCAATATGCTCGAGTCCTAAGTGGGATTGCAAAGAGGTATGTGAACTGGCATTCATAATCTTGTGAACAATATGTTGCACTGTTACCTCGGTCAAGGTAGGCATGCAAGTGTAGATAGATTCGGATGAAGAAACAAATATGTACGAATGTTTGGAACACCATTAAAAATGAAATGGGAGAGAACCTCATCTATCCCACATCTGCAGGAAATATATATTCGAGGTGAAAGTTCGTAAATATAAGTTTTTTATGTTCTTCAAGCAAACGGTCAATTTTATAATGAAAAAATCAGTTCGGAACATGCAATTATAAAAATTGTTTCCATACTTTTTTACCGTGGGACACTGTATCTGAGATATAATGTTCAAAAGATTTTGGAAATCGTGTTCCTCATAAAAGGCACAGGTAGGCCTCTTTCATGATCTTTTGTGATCCTGTGCAGTTGATTCAGTTCCCATTAATAATAAAATGTGGTGCTTCCAGAAATGGTGAAAACGGTATTATTCTAAGAAATTGGGAAAACATTTGTCACTTTCCTAACTTTTGCCGAACGTCGAACGAATAAATAACTTCGCACGGGGTTTGATTCTCTTTCATGATCTTTTGTGATCCTGTTCACTTCATTCAGTTCCCATTGATAATAAAATGTGGTGCTTCCAGAAATGGTGAAAGCGGCGTTAATTCTAAGAAACTGGAAAAACATTTGTCTCTTTCCTAAAATTTGCAGCATGAGAGTCGGAACGTCGAACGAATAAATCACTTCTCACGGAGTTTGATTTTTGAAAAGACCATCTTTCATATTAGTTGAGCACCTCAATTTCAACACCAAACATGATCAAGCAGCATTTCAAAAAGCAAAAAGAGTTTCGTTTCTGACTGTCGTACGGTTGTATACTGGTTATGTGGATGGGTATAGATTTCCCCAATATTAGATGCAGGGCCTGCAGACAGGCCTCCAGAAGTTCATGCATTTGCTGTCTTATTACGTGCTTTGAGCGGTTTCGGCCTATATCCATCGATATAACGCGGCTATGTTCTAGTATTTTCTTCAGCACACGTTCGAAATAGGCAGGACACCGGCAACGCCTTATGTTCCAGGGGATATGGAGAATGAAAGGTGCCGAATTTTTAAAATTTATCGTTCCCCACCCTCAGGCACATACAAGCCCATGAGCCTGGTATGGTCCTTTTCGACCACCGAAGTAACATGAGTTTTTGAGTTTTCGGCTCCAGCCGAAACGAATATCGCCCGAGAAGAGGAGAGAAAACGGACAAAGTATCAGGATATTCCACGAACTCCCCAGGCTCCACCCGGACTCTTTTATAGAATTTATGGTTTGAAAATATTTTTTTATGGTTCCAGATCAACGCTACTCTCGGTACTCGAGACCATACCGAAATGCCGAAATATGGCAGAAATCTTGTCCAGTCGCATGCCGGAGGCCGCTATCCTTGGTTTGTTGTGTTTACTCATGACTTACGATTTCTGGAGCCAGTGATCACTTACCGCGCTAGGCGAGAAGTAGTAACTGGTTGATGCTACTAGCGCGTCCGCATACTGGGTTGGAGCAGTGGGGAGTAGGACCCTAATAGGTTGGTTCAGACGAAAATAATGATAACACAACATCTGAATACGAGAGTATTGAGCTCACTCGAAGGGGATATATGACGAAATTGCATGCTCTGTGGTGCGTGGCACACCTATAGTAGACTAAAATCTTGAGGGATTATGTGTTCCATCTCCGTTGCCGTAGCTATGTGCGTGCCCCATCCAGGTCGGTTGAACAGGCGATTGGCGGAGAAAAGGATGTGTCTGACGTACGGAGAACCGAGAAAATCAAAACTCGCCCTCCTAGGCCAGAGCAACTGACCTGAGTGAATGCAGGGGTTCGTGGTGTCCTTACTGCCCTTACAGAGCGGGCTGATATCTGGCAGATCAACTCTGCCTGCCGTCTAGCTCTCACGGAGAAAAGGAAATAGATTCTCGAATCCCCCCCCCCCCCAGGGAGCATGAGCAGCGCATACACAAGATAGAGGCTGAGGTCAAGTCGGCTGGAAAACACGGGTTGTCCAATGTGTGATGGACAAGGATTACAGCCACTACCTATTCTTGTTTCGAGCAGTCTATTATGAAGAGGACGCGGTCCTTGAAGGAAACCTATTTTAAGAACTGCATACCCTTGGTCGATAGTTTCCGTTCGAAGATGAACGACTGTGCTGAATGTGAAAGTGTTCCAAAGGAGTTGGGTCGGCAGCTGGAACGTCGCGTTTGTCTGTCTGGAAATATTCCACGGAGAAACGTGGTCTTTCCACTGACGTACCTGCCTTGTTATGCCAAATATTCTGCTTGCGTCTTCCGTGATGGCGAAAAGTACATTCAACTCATATTTCATGAACGGTTCATCCGTCTGTCTGGCTCGCATCAGCTGTTCCCAAACATTATCGTTTGGACAGATGTGTTTGAATATCAGTTCAATGTTCTCGATGACAACTTCAATGGTGGTTGGTCCTGCAGCCTCAACCACTTTTTGGATGATGACGCAGTCGGTACCGTTGCGAGCTCGAACGAACCGAAGTGCATGTCTACGGCACGTTCTGAGCGCGTTATCGTTGGAAATGTTTAATATATGCTTCAGAAGGACTAGTGCACTGAACAATTTATCTTGAATGTTGAGATCAGGGGGAGATCTTGCCTAAAGCCATGTGCTATGAGTCTTCGCGCTCATAGCTCGAATGGCGCTTACGAACTGGTATCGCAAACAGTTTCAATTTTCCGAGCGCTTTCGCTATGGGTGCAAGAATCGAAGAGAAAAGCGGCGAAATTGGTGGCGAATGATTCGGTGCCCATCCCGATAATTTCCAGCTTTCCATTGATGATCAATTTGGGACTCATTCATAGCAAAATACGAGTCGACTTGATTGATGTTGAACTCTAAAAATTCGCAGTTGTACGCCTTGTTGTTGTTACGGTCTGGATGACACATCCATTCCGTATCACTGCAAATTGATTCCAAGCGTTCAGCTTGGGATCTTCCATCAACCCTGTATAGTATGAAAAATCCATAGTCCACTTCACCTGTCCCTACGGTTCAAAATTCTTCGCCACAGCATGCGAAATGCCCAGGAAAAAAGCCCTATTGTCGCCGTTTGCCATTCTGTCGAGCAAATGGTAATCTCGCGCAGATTCGTCACAGATAGTTGACAATGATCAACGACACGCCTGAGCAGCTGGTAAGCAAGCCAAGCGCAGTTTGGGGGGTCGGCGTAGGTCCTAGATTGAAGGAAAAAACAACCTCCGTGTTGGTCATTCTGAAATAGGCGTTTGGATATATGCTTTTGTGAATTTTCATCACGAGAAGTGTCGATAACAAGGTTAGAGGAAATTGGTGATGTTCAAGCGATCTGAGTGGGTGTTGTGTTCATAACGAATAAGGAGAATTATGGTACCCATAATGTTTGTAATATTCAAGGAAGATACCGGTAGCGGTTAAGATTCTTTCTGAATGGTTGGCGAAACACCTTTGTGAAAGAACATTCTGGATGTTTATAACGAAGCTGATCGAGGGTACACCAGAGGGTTCCAGAGAGGGAATAATTTGCTGGTTTGATTTGTATCCTTTTGTTCATTGAAAATTACGAGGAATACCTCGGCTTGTTTACTTGTAATTTGAATGTCATTTACGAGAAAAAGAAGGGCTGTGTGTTATAAAGCAATCCTAAAGGATTTCCTATCTGTTAGCTGGCATAGTGGTATATGATATTGTTATTGCCCCGGTGACGTCACATGCGGCAAGACACTAAAGTACTCATTTTTATTTTTTTTTATTCATCTATTCATTTATTTATATCAAGTGGTCTATATTGAATTTGAAGTGGCATAATGTGCTACTTCTACGGTTGTTAATTCTCTCAAATAAAGCTCGTTGTACTTTTCATGCAATACATTCTTCATAATCGCCTTGTAACTGATCCCACCAACCGGACAGCCCACTAACTAGGGCTGATAGATGATAGCTAGTGACGCCCAAAGGTAAACCGAAGTTTATTCTAAGATCAATTCCGATAATTTGAACCGCAACGACCCGCTCCCCCGGAACTGAGCTACGGGCCTCGTTGCGCACTACTATTCAGTTACAGAGTGTGCGAACATTGCGTGACATATTTTGGCGCCCGAAACGTGGGGCAATTTTTATAGAAAATTATTTAGAAAAAATCATTCAAACGGGTTAGACTATTACGAGCAGATTTATTAGTAATTGAAGAATATATTTATTTGTATATATGTGTATGTATATATAGTGGTTGAAGTTTGGTTATATAGTGTGTTTATCACTGCTGAATGAAAATGGATTCTAACAGACTACTTACAGATGAGTTACAGGTACGAGTTAACCGCGAGAGGTTTTACGGGGTTACAAAGTGAGACAGCGATAGCCATGAGAAGACGGTTACAAGAAGTTTTGAGAACGGAAGAGTTTGGACAACTGGTTGGAAAATTCGAGGGGGATACTTTAACCGAGATTGATACAATACTTGGGAAATTAGAACAATTAGAACAGTACTTAGTAGGTCAACAGGGTAGTGAAACCCCAAACATTGCCATTCTGTCGAGCAAATGGTAATCTCGCGCAGATTCGTCACAGATAGTTGACAATGATCAACGACACGCCTGAGCAGCTGGTAAGCAAGCCAAGCGCAGTTTGGGGGGTCGGCGTAGGTCCTAGATTGAAGGAAAAAACAACCTCCGTGTTGGTCATTCTGAAATAGGCGTTTGGATATATGCTTTTGTGAATTTTCATCACGAGAAGTGTCGATAACAAGGTTAGAGGAAATTGGTGATGTTCAAGCGATCTGAGTGGGTGTTGTGTTCATAACGAATAAGGAGAATTATGGTACCCATAATGTTTGTAATATTCAAGGAAGATACCGGTAGCGGTTAAGATTCTTTCTGAATGGTTGGCGAAACACCTTTGTGAAAGAACATTCTGGATGTTTATAACGAAGCTGATCGAAGGTACACCAGAGGGTTCCAGAGAGGGAATAATTTGCTGGTTTGATTTGTATCCTTTTGTTCATTGAAAATTACGAGGAATACCTCGGTGCGAATTATTGCAATATATGTCTTGGAAGCAGGTCTATTGAGGTGATTAGTTATCTGATTACCGACCACTCTGCTATCTTGGACTGATATCTACTGGGCGTGCCACGAGGCCTCAAATATTCATTTCATATTCATCTTTTCTGAATCTTTGGTGCATATTATGGGTTCTGGACATGAACTTTGCATGATGCATTCGTGGTACAGGGTGTTTCATCTCTAATGTGGACTTATTAGTGAAACGGAGCATTTGCACACATTCAATTCATTATCATTGGTGTCTGGAACACACAAGACTTTCGTGCCTTTCATGGTCATCATTAGTTTCAATTTATCGATCGTGAATTTAGTTGTATATATTTAAGTCGGTGTAGTTGTGATATAAAACTTACAGGGCGTTTCAATTGTAGGTATTTACTATTATTTAACGTTCATTGTTCGCGAATTCATTTGTATATATTTGATTTGTTTTATTCGCGATTCCGAATCTACAGGGTGCTCTAGTTACCCATGTTTACTATAATTATTTCATATATTTCATGTTTTTCGATTGCGAATCCACTTGTATATGTGTAATTTGATATATTTGAAATCTCGAATCTACAGGGCGCTTCAGTTATCCCTGTTACCTGTAATAATGTGTTGAATAGTTGTTTTGAATTTTACTCATACAGGGCGCCCAGCTATTCATAGTTAACGTAATCTCTACGATTAAAGAATACTTGATTGTTCATTTATACTAAGTGAAGCTTGTTTACTTGTAATTTGAATGTCATTTACGAGAAAAAGAAGGGCTGTGTGTTATAAAGCAATCCTGAAGGATTTCCTATCTGTTAGCTGGCATAGTGGTATATGATATTGTTATTGCCCCGGTGACGTCACATGCGGCAAGACACTAAAGTACTCATTTTTATTTTTTTTTATTTATCTATTCATTTATTTATATCAAGTGGTCTATATTGAATTTGAAGTGGCATAATGTGCTACTTCTACGGTTGTTAATTCTCTCCAATAAAGCTCGTTGTACTTTTCATGCAATACATTCTTCATAATCGCCTTGTAACTGATCCCACCAACCGGACAGCCCACTAACTAGGGCTGATAGATGATAGCTAGTGACGCCCAAAGGTAAACCGAAGTTTATTCTAAGATCAATCCCGATAATTTGAACCGCAACGACCCGCTCCCCCGGAACTGAGCTACGGGCCTCGTTGCGCACTACTATTCAGTTACAGAGTGTGCGGACATTGCGTGACATATTTTGGCGCCCGAAACGTGGGGCAATTTTTATAGAAAATTATTTAGAAAAAATCATTCAAACGGGTTAGACTATTACGAGCAGATTTATTAGTAATTGAAGAATATATTTATTTGTATATATGTTGTGACGGGTTTTCCTGGGTTCAAACCCGCACAAGTGACGCTTACGGGTAGATCTACAAATCTTTTTGTAAATTACAAATCGTTTTGTAAATCAATGCCTCGAGCGCCAGTTTTTTTACTTGGTATGCTCCAAATTCCCGGATAGCAATCAGATGGAGGTATCCAGAGGTCAGATAATTGTGACAACGGCAGAGTACTAATTGATGTAGGCTTTAATTACACCAATTTGCATCTGAATACCGTTTGCTATATGAAAGTTCTCGAAAGTATTTCGTTTCTACTTTCTTGAGACACCTTTGTACTCACTTGAGAGGTATTTCGTTTCTACCTCACGACACACTTTTATTTCACTGATTTGTTTCCTGAAAATAGGTTGGAGAAAATAACGACCAACGATGTTCAGAAATACGAATTCATTATATATCATCAACAATATTAAGTATTAGAGTTATGAAAACGGGGTTGGCAACAATCAACAATGATAAACGGTATATAAATTTTGCGTTTGAACTGCACAGGGTCGCTGAAATCGGAATTTTGTCGGTAAACGGTGAGTCGATACTTTATAATGGAAAACTATGAAATGTTGGCAGGTGAAATGTTTCGGAGCGGTAACTACGATAATCGGAAATGAAGTTGTATATTTTGAATTAACTGAACCTGGTTCTAAATGGCACTCAGAAACAGCAGAAGGCTGAACTGGCAAGAACCCAAAATAAAGATAAAACAAAATGATTGGTTCTAATTGGCACTCAGATACAGCGGAAGGCTGAACTGGCAAGAACACAACCAAATGTAAAATAAAACGAATTTTCTGAATTCCACAAAAATGATTGGTTCTGAATGGCACACAGATACAGCAGAAGGCTGAACTGGCAAGAACACAACCAAATGAAAATTAAAACGGATTTCTTGAATCTCACAAAAATGATTGATTGGTTCTGAATGGCACTCAGATACAGCAGAAGGCTGAACTGGCAAGAACACAACCAAATGAAAAATAAAACGAATTTCTCGAATCACACAAAAATGATTGGTTCTAAATGGCACTCAGATACGACAGACGGTCGAACTGGCAAGAACGCAATCAGAACTAATTATTTCAAATAACAAATCAAGTGTCAGACTGTCGGATCTAACCTCAAAATGAATTTCGGTATTTCGGTCGGTTTGTTTAATAAAACGGTCGGTAAACAAATTTCGGAGCAACTAGGAACACAAGTAACTATCTGCAAGACTGAATCTTCACGAATGAATGAATTCGAATTGAATGAATCGAATCAATGGATCCCGGTAGTCCTCAGAGTCGGATATTTATACCCGCCGAAAATCTGAAAAGTAGTGGAATTCAAATGACAGAGAGCACTGAGGAATTTCATAAAAACTACCGTCGGTTTGGCCAGTTTCAAATGTTTTTCAATATAAGGTAAATTGAAAAACTCGGTAAAGAATGTGTTTTTATATTAACGGTAGCAAACTAGGCTGATAAGATACCCGAAATGATGAATATTTTACTCGGAAATATTATTTTCGAATTCTTTGAAACATTTCACTTCTCAACAAATTATGATCAAAATATTGCACAAGACATTTTTTGAATCTGGAGATTTGATCACACTCACAATTCTACGGCTGAAAATTACCAACTTCATCAGGTTTTCCTAGAAAATAACATGCCCAATTATGAAAACACAGTTCTGAATCTTTCCTACTTATTATCTCAAGATTCTATGCAATACATCATTCATTTCAGATAGGTGGAATAATCAAACCTTATTCAATATGAAAATAGGCCAACCCCAAACGCATGAAAGAAAATACATATCAAATACGGAGATGAACAACAATGAGCAGAAAATCATTCTATGTCACTAAATCATAAGCCAAACGGAATAAAAATGAAATGATCAATCAAAATGTTCACGGATAACATCATTCATTAAAAATAAATCAATAATACTTCTAGCACTCTATCATATACCATATCGAATAAACCCAAGTGCTGAAACGGAATCTATATACAACATATATTAGCCAGGTCAGTCGACTTTATTTACAAACCTTATTACTGAAAATAATGACTTCATTACACCCCCCCTTACTTCGGTAAAAAAAAAATTGAACGCTAGTTCGATTTTTTTTTTTTAGAAAAATTTAAAAATTTCGGTAAACAAGTATTCTATTGACGGGATCCTTGACTGGATTCATGGCGCGAATCCATCCTTGCGCCTGGAACTAGGCGCCATACACTGGTGCAGGTGCAATCAATGGAGCGTGTTCCATACCTCCCGCATTTGGAACAGAAAATGCGGTATGCCCTGCCGCATTCCGAACGGAAGTGACCCGGATGGCCACAGCGCCAGCAGAGGCCCTGCTCAACTGGTAGGTATACACCTTGGTTGGAAGGTCGTTTCGTCGACAGGCGAACGACGGGTGGCGGTCTCCGTGCTGCGGAGTGTGAAGGGGGTTGGGCTACTGCACCCAAAATTCGGCTGCTCGCTTCTTGACTTAACGGAACTGGCAGATCAGTGGCACTGGTCGGTAATTGGACGTGGAAGTTGTCGGAAGTTTGAGTAGCCCGACTCTCCTGGACGGGAAATGAAAAATATGCATTATATGCAAAGGGGTCCGAAGGGGTTTGCGTACTCCGGTCCACTAATCGTGGAGTTCCTTTGAAGGTAGTCGGGGTTTTCTCCCTCGGTGTGGTCGGTGATGTTTCCCCCTCATCAGTGCCGTCGATCTCAGAAGGCAGCGGAGAAGTATGCAACCTTAGAATTCCAGAATCCATGATCTGTGAAAAATCAAAACATCAAAGTACTGTTCATAATCGACGAAATGACGGTCCACTCACACGATTAGTGAGTGGTGCGGAGGCTTTCCTCCTTAGCCGGAATCGTTACCCAAACACTCCCCCCTTCTTGGTCCCTCAAGCGAAGGCGGTAAGAATTTCTCCGACCAACATGCCTTGGTCTCAGAGGAGACAGGGCTTTCCGGAATTGAGGGGACCAAGAAATCGATGGGCGCCCCTCTGCCCGATACTGCCTTACACGCTGAACTACCCATTGACGTAACTCAGCAATATCGGCAGGAGGCGGTTGTTGTGGTGTGGTTTCCGAAGCAGGAGGGTAGAGAGGAACGATTGGTTCTGGATCGGAGGGACAAAAAGGAGGTGTTACAGGTATTCCATTCGGGTATAATCGGGGAGGACTATAAAGGGGGGACAGGGACTCAGGTTGGTAGTAAAGGGATTCTACCTCTCCTGCGGTGGTCAGATCGGGTGTCCGGGGGGTACGGGGTAACGGACGTTTCCGTGGCGGCAGAGGTGAAACGAAGCACCAGCTTGAGGAGCTAGCTTCGGGAGCTGACGGACGGTCCATTACTGAAAACAAAAAGTTGGTGAACTACTCGGCGCACTGATATGGTTTCAGATCTTTTATATGCACGCGCTTCACCAATCTATTTTCGTCGCTTTTGAGATCATATACTACGGGAGATATCACTTTGACCACGGTGAACGGACCGGAATACTTTGGGGCAAGCTTCGCTGCATGTCCCTGAATTCCAGACGACAAGTTGTACTCTTTTTTCATTACTCTGTCGCCGACGTGACATCGCCATTCTCGACGTCTCAGATTATAGTAATGACTTTGGGTGGAGAAAGCACGGGCTAGATTAATTTTGACCAACTCATTGACTTCTTTCAATTTCTCCATGTGTTTGGCCCACAGGGACGGTGACGGTACGGTATCAGAATCGGTTTCATTAAACGGACGGAAAAGTGATTTCGGTGGTTCTAATTCTCTTCCAAATGTCAAGTAAGCGGGTGTAAACGAAGTGGAGTCATGGCGGGCGGTATTCAACGCAAACTGTAGTTCCGGAAGTAACTGATCCCATTTACGGTGATCATTGTTACAGTACTGAGAAATAAGAACTTTTATAGTCTTATTGGCCCTTTCTACTGGGTTTGCTTGCGGTGTGTAGGGCGGAGTGAAACGGTGTTGAATCCCTAGTTCTTTGATAAGGTCTGCAAATACTTTTCCTGTATACTGCGAACCATTATCACTGATGACGGTTTGTGGACGTCCGAAACGTAGTACCACTTCCTCATAAAAGGCTTGAGAAACGGCTCGTGCCGTTGCTTTCCTTAACGGACGGACTTGGACCCATTTAGTGAAACGGTCCTGAAAGACACATAAATAGCAGTTTCCTTTGCTCGAACGTGGCAAAGGACCCACTAAATCGGTTGACACAGTTGTCCAAGGTTTTACGTTAGTAGACGGATGCATCTTTCCAGGGGGTTTTTCCTGTGAAACCTTATATTGCTGACAGACGAGGCATCCTCGTACATATTTGGCAATATCTCGGTACATACCGGGCCAGTAATATCTCTGAGCAATACGAGCGATAGTCTTGGCAATCCCCATATGTCCTGCCGTGACTTCGTCGTGATTTTCACGCAACACTTGCGCTCGATGATCTCTAGGAACACACTGTTTCCATGGATCTTTAGTGTCTGGTTCGGTGAAATCCAGAGCGTCCCAGAAATGTCGGTAGAGACGACCATCTCTCACGGAATAGTCTGGGTACTCTTCAGGATGCTGAAGTACATCGGAAATTTTTTTAGTATACCACGGGCATTGTACTTCAGTTTCTTCCTCCAGTACGTAATTTTCTTCAACGGTATTGTCCTCGGTCTGGAGCGGTTGTCGTGAAAGAGCGTCAGCTACCTTATTCTGACAGCCTTTTCTATATCTGATTTCATAATCGAACTGCTGCAAATACATGGCCCATCTGGCTATCCTGCCAGAGGGACTTTTGATGGACTGCACCCATTTCAGTGAAATATGGTCAGTTTGGATTATAAAGTGATAACCTTCCAGGTACGGTCGCATTTTTTCGATTCCCCAAATTGCGGCTAAACACTCTTTCTCGGTAACGGAGTAGTTTTTCTCTGGAGGAGACAGAGTTCTACTTGCATATGCTATCACATGCTCTTTTCCCTTTATGTTCTGAGTGAGTGCTACACCCAAACCCAGATCAGAGGCGTCGGTTTGTAGAATGAACTCTTGTGAAAAATCTGGACATGATAATACGGGTGCTTCGGTCAGACTCCTCTTAAGGAGATCGAAAGCATCTTGTTGTGCCGTTCCCCACTTCCAACGAGTGTTTTTCCTTAACAAGCTCGTGAGGGGAGACACAACTCGGGAAAAATTTGGGATAAACCTGCGGTACCAGGATGCCATTCCCAAAAATTGCCTCAGTTGCTTCAGTGTAGTCGGTGTCGGCCATTCCACTATGGACGCAACCTTGTCTGGATCAGTTTTGATCCCTTCCGGAGTAATTACATGTCCTAAATATTTCAAAGTACGGAGACAAAATTTACATTTGTCAGGATTCAACTGGAGATTGCTATCTCGCAGACGACGGAATACTTGTTGCAAATTATCCAGATGTTCTTCGAAAGTTTTTCCCAGAACTATGATATCATCTAAGTACGCGAACGCGAAAGGTTCCATTTCTGGACCTATAACGGTATCTATCAATCTCTGGAAAGTAGCAGGAGCCTAGTGGAGCCCGAACGGCATAACTGTAAACTGGAATAATCCACGTCCAGGAACAGTAAACGCTGTGATTGGTTTACTTTCGGGAGTCAAAGGGACTTGCCAATATCCCTGACGTAGGTCCAGGCTGGATATATATCGTGCTTCTCGAAGTTTATCCAGAATAGCACTTATGAACGGTAAAGGATATGCATCCTTTTCAGTTACAGCATTGACTTTTTGAAAATCGATGCAAAATCTCGGTTTTCCATCCTTCTTGCGGACAATCACGACAGGTGAACTCCACGGGCTTTTCGATGGTTCTATAACCCCATCCTTCAGCATCTTATCCACTTCCTGATTGATAATTTCCTGAGTTTTCGGGTTCTGCGGACGGTATCTTTGTTTTATCGGTTCGGGATTTTTCAGACGGATGTGATGTTGTACACAATGAGTGGGACCCTTATTTTCATTGAACAGAGGCAACTCCTCTTCCAGAAAGAGGCGAAGTCTTTCTTTTTCAAAATCGGTTAAGTTCTGCTGTTCAATCAGTGAAGCGGATTCAGAACTTGCGGAAGCCTCGATCGACATAACCACGTTGCTGCGAACATCGAACGACACGTTCGAACCTCTCAGGAAAGTCTCATTGTTGGCGAGGTTAATGTGAAAATCCTGAGTACCAAGAACATCCATACCCAGTACAATGTCAACGGCTAAGGACGGAATAATCAACAGTTCACATGCAAAACTCTCATTGCCGATAGTCATGACTGGCGTGACAGACCAACGGACAACACACAATGACCCATCAGCTTGTCGAGTTTGATGTGCTACGGACTGTTCAATCGGTTCAGAATTATTTTTTATGCAACAATCATGTACTGCTTGACTGGCAAATGATTTTGTTGCTCCGGTATCGAGTAGTGCAAAAAATATAGTATTCAAAATTTTCAATGGAATAAACGGTCTATTGTCAGTCGTACTAGGTCGGAACAGGGTTCCTGGGGAATTTAACGACTGGAGCTCGACGTTCCCCGACGCTGATGAGCTCCCTGTCCGTTTCCCTGATGAGAACAATTACAATCTCTGGAGAATACTCCGTCTTGGCCACAACGTGAACAGAATATTCTTGCTCGGTTTCGGCATTCACTACGCATGTGACCCCGCTCCCCGCATCTCCAACATAATAGCGGTGTATCGGTCGTAGGGACTCTAGGATTATGTTGGTATGGTTCCCTATTCCCAGGCGGATTCGGTCGCGGTGAATTGGGACGAGACGGTGTTGCGATAGGTTGCTGTGGCGGTGGGGGACGTGGTGGAGGTATCGGTACCGGTGGGGGACGTTGATGGACGACCCGTGTTGGTGCCTGAAGATGGCTTACGGGATGAGACCTGGAGGGTAAAGAACACATTTCCCCCTTCAAGATCTCAAACTCCATAATTTTAGCAACTAGTGATGGAGAATCATAGAAATCACCTCGCTTTATATAGTGACGGTAATCCGGGAGTAAATTTCGGTAAATACGAGCTGCTTCCTGTTCTGGAGTTAGACAACCATGTCTACGAAGCAGGGTTTGCATATCGATCACATAGTCGATAGCAGTCTCATCGGGTGTTTGTAAGCGACGGCTTATTTCCATTTCCAAGTCTTCCCGGTAGTGAACAGGGTAAAATGCCACTCTAAAAATATTCTTGAATGACTCCCAAGAGTTCCAGAATATTTTGTTACTTCGGTACCACAATAGAGCCCTACCTTCGAGCACATTTGGCAAGGTCACCAACATTCTATCTAGAGGAATGTTTTCTGTTACACTAATTTCCTCTAAACGTTCTAGAAACGCCACAGGGTCTTGTGTGCCATCAAACTTCACATTCCACCTATGAGTATTCAATACTGTTTGATAGGATGGAGTGCCTATCACGGGTGAAGTTTGAATCGGTGCTGGTACCGAATATGGTATACTGAACGGTATTGTATAAGGAATATTAGGTGCTGCTGCATACGGTAAACTACATGGTGCTGTGTATGGAATATTCAAAGGTAAACCATGCTCCGGGGTAGTATACGGGACATATGGTAATCCCTGTCCCATATGTATTGGTAAACTGGACAGTGGTGCACAATGCCCTTGGGAAGTATACGGAATTGCCAAACTAGACACAACTGTAGGACGTGATGTACTAGTAAAAGTAGTCATGGTAGTTGTAAATGTTGGTACCGTATGTGTGACGGTAGCACCTCCCAGACTAATCCCAGTCGTTTTAGGAAGTGTGTTGCAGGGTTGAAAAGGCATGAATTCTGTTCTAGTTGTTGATGAGGACGGTAACACGGTTGTTTTCTCCTTCGGTATAGCACCTGTCGCAGTGTTTAGACTTGGGACAGGCATACGGAAATATCCTTGAGATATATCGGTTACAACTGGTAACGGACTACCAGATGATCTGATTTTAGGCATTTCAACCAAATACCAAACCAGTCTTCTCCTCAATTCGGTGACTGTACCTTCGGTATCTAACTGCATACTTGCAGCCAATTCAATCAGTTCCGTTTTCTTCAATCTATATATCCACCCTACTTTGATTCCAGGGGGAGCTATAAATTCTTCATTCATCTCATCCTTTTCTGAATTCACAGAAAAGGGTTCATTCGCCCTAATTTCACCAAATAGGGACTCAAGACCTGCTGCACCTTGTTCCACTGTATCAGGAGTGTCTCCTTCCCGTTGCTTTTCGGTTATCCCATCCATTTTCAGGATATAATCAACTGAAATTAAAAAAATGTTCCCAGAGGTGTCGAATTCGAATTTGAAAAATATCAAAACAGATATTTCTTTCAAGTTGAACGAATCCTAACCTCCAAAACAAAACATTGACAGGGAACAAGGATATGAGTGCGGCTCACAGCACTTTGGGAAATAAAGCGCGATACTGCGGTTGGGGAAAAATTTCAAGAACTTATTTTCGGCAACAGGGATTATTCTCGATTTCGGTATCAACTCAGTTGAAGTTTATGATTTGTTAGAATCGTTCAAAATTTCAACTGAAATTTCGGTTCGAGTGACAGATAGCGGATCTCCTTCGGACTATGGATGTGAAGTTAGTGTTGGCCACGGCTTTCGGTGAAATTTCCCAGGGAGATGTCAACCAATTGACGAAAATCCCTTTTTATTTTCTCCAACTAGAAACAAATCAGTGTGTCGGTACGGTCGTCCCAGAGATGTGTCAAACAATTAACAACGTCCCTGCTCGGGCGCCATTTTGTGACGGGTTTTCCTGGGTTCAAACCCGCACAAGTGACGCTTACGGGTAGATCTACAAATCTTTTTGTAAATTACAAATCGTTTTGTAAATCAATGCCTCGAGCGCCAGTTTTTTTTACTTGGTATGCTCCAAATTCCCGGATAGCAATCAGATGGAGGTATCCAGAGGTCAGATAATTGTGACAACGGCAGAGTACTAATTGATGTAGGCTTTAATTACACCAATTTGCATCTGAATACCGTTTGCTATATGAAAGTTCTCGAAAGTATTTCGTTTCTACTTTCTTGAGACACCTTTGTACTCACTTGAGAGGTATTTCGTTTCTACCTCTCGACACACTTTTATTTCACTGATTTGTTTCCTGAAAATAGGTTGGAGAAAATAACGACCAACGATGTTCAGAAATACGAATTCATTATATATCATCAACAATATTAAGTATTAGAGTTATGAAAACGGGGTTGGCAACAATCAACAATGATAAACGGTATATAAATTTTGCGTTTGAACTGCACAGGGTCGCTGAAATCGGAATTTTGTCGGTAAACGGTGAGTCGATACTTTATAATGGAAAACTATGAAATGTTGGCAGGTGAAATGTTTCGGAGCGGTAACTACGATAATCGGAAATGAAGTTGTATATTTTGAATTAACTGAACCTGGTTCTAAATGGCACTCAGAAACAGCAGAAGGCTGAACTGGCAAGAACCCAAAATAAAGATAAAACAAAATGATTGGTTCTAATTGGCACTCAGATACAGCGGAAGGCTGAACTGGCAAGAACACAACCAAATGTAAAATAAAACGAATTTTCTGAATTCCACAAAAATGATTGGTTCTGAATGGCACACAGATACAGCAGAAGGCTGAACTGGCAAGAACACAACCAAATGAAAATTAAAACGGATTTCTTGAATCTCACAAAAATGATTGATTGGTTCTGAATGGCACTCAGATACAGCAGAAGGCTGAACTGGCAAGAACACAACCAAATGAAAAATAAAACGAATTTCTCGAATCACACAAAAATGATTGGTTCTAAATGGCACTCAGATACGACAGACGGTCGAACTGGCAAGAACGCAATCAGAACTAATTATTTCAAATAACAAATCAAGTGTCAGACTGTCGGATCTAACCTCAAAATGAATTTCGGTATTTCGGTCGGTTTGTTTAATAAAACGGTCGGTAAACAAATTTCGGAGCAACTAGGAACACAAGTAACTATCTGCAAGACTGAATCTTCACGAATGAATGAATTCGAATTGAATGAATCGAATCAATGGATCCCGGTAGTCCTCGGAGTCGGATATTTATACCCGCCGAAAATCTGAAAAGTAGTGGAATTCAAATGACAGAGAGCACTGAGGAATTTCATAAAAACTACCGTCGGTTTGGCCAGTTTCAAATGTTTTTCAATATAAGGTAAATTGAAAAACTCGGTAAAGAATGTGTTTTTATATTAACGGTAGCAAACTAGGCTGATAAGATACCCGAAATGATGAATATTTTACTCGGAAATATTATTTTCGAATTCTTTGAAACATTTCACTTCTCAACAAATTATGATCAAAATATTGCACAAGACAT
The DNA here is from genome assembly GCA_032362365.1 of Zygogramma bicolorata. Taxonomy (NCBI): domain Eukaryota; kingdom Metazoa; phylum Arthropoda; class Insecta; order Coleoptera; family Chrysomelidae; genus Zygogramma; species Zygogramma bicolorata. The sequence goes on from JAVJAQ010003745.1 coordinate 875,151, forward strand.
TTTTTGAATCTGGAGATTTGATCACACTCACAATTCTACGGCTGAAAATTACCAACTTCATCAGGTTTTCCTAGAAAATAACATGCCCAATTATGAAAACACAGTTCTGAATCTTTCCTACTTATTATCTCAAGATTCTATGCAATACATCATTCATTTCAGATAGGTGGAATAATCAAACCTTATTCAATATGAAAATAGGCCAACCCCAAACGCATGAAAGAAAATACATATCAAATACGGAGATGAACAACAATGAGCAGAAAATCATTCTATGTCACTAAATCATAAGCCAAACGGAATAAAAATGAAATGATCAATCAAAATGTTCACGGATAACATCATTCATTAAAAATAAATCAATAATACTTCTAGCACTCTATCATATACCATATCGAATAAACCCAAGTGCTGAAACGGAATCTATATACAACATATATTAGCCAGGTCAGTCGACTTTATTTACAAACCTTATTACTGAAAATAATGACTTCATTACAATGTGTATGTATACAGGGTGAGTCAACAAGATTCCCTCGGTCCATTGCTATCAGGGGCAATGATTTTTTGAACTGCTCAATTTTTTTTCGCAGTTATATCGATAAAAACTATCTTTTAAAATTATTTTCTTGCATACTGAGTGATTCAGCCGACCGTGGACAACCAAAGTTATATTTTTTTCAATGGAACACCCAGTATATGAATATGTTATTCGATTCCACATTTTTTTATCTCTCCGAGGAATTTTTATTTTCGAATTCTCATTGCAGCGTTGCCAAGTTATTCCGAAGAAATCTATTTTGCAGACAATATTTTTTTAATTCACCACCCGCACAATTACAGCAATTGACTGGATTTTTTTCAAGGGATAGTAAGTCAACATCACTATGATAATTTCTGGTATCTCAACTTTCGGATACAATATATAGGGTGCTCGGTAAAACCGGTCAAGTTTCATTCATTTTCAAACAGACATAATTCTAGTTTTTCAAATGGAACACTCTGTATTTTTTCATTTGTATGAAATGTTCTAACATTCCACTACATTTTTTATCAGAAGTATACTATACGAAAAACTATCATTTAACAAATTATATCCAGTTTTAGTAATTGTTGTAACCACAAAAAATGCATTTTCTTACTCGTTCACTAACTCAAATTTGTTTCTCGAATATTCAAACAAATCGCAAGTTCATTAACATTTTTTATACCATCTAGTGGTAGTTATTAGCGGTTTCAACAGGAAGGAATGCGTTAAAATCCTAAAAAATATCTATACTGCCTTTTTCTTCAAAAACCAGGTATCCATGACTAACATCAAAAAATGAAACTCGGAATTTGTCAGTAACGCTGTGTTGGAGTTTCTTCCGCATGTTACATTGAATTATTTTCATTATGAATTATGTGTTGGGATATATGGTGCAAATGGTCTATGCTTTGGGGGAAAGTGACGAAAACTGCCTCCTTGCATCTAGGATTTACAAAGAGAAGTAGCCCGAAAGAAGACAACCAGATGGAAGGGCATTTCAGGCTCTAAAAACAAGATTTGAAAGAACTGGCAATGTCAATCACGAGAAATTTGAACGTGTCTGCCCTGTAACAAATGAAAAAAATACATTTCAAATTGCTCTTCATCTCGTTGAAAATCCCCATGTGAGTACTCGAGACCTGAGCAGGAAATTAGGATTTTCTCAAACCAGCGTGTCTCGAATGATACGAGCAAGCAAATTTCATCCTTACCATATGCAATTGATGCAAGAGTTAAGAGGAAGAGATTTTGAAAAACGTGTTCAATTCTGTCGATGGGGCTTAGAAAAGATCAATCAGGAAAATTATTTTTTGGATTTCGTGTTATTTTCTGATGAAGCGACTTTCCATAAAAATGGTACTGTGAGTCGGCATAACATGCATTATGTTGCAGAAAATGGTCGCCATATTGAACATCTTTTGGTCTGCCCTTATCAAAAAAAAATGTATGCGTTATTGTTCAGATTGATTGATTTTGGAGTTACAATAATTAATAAAATTGGATATATTTTGTGAAATATCAGTTTTTCGTATAGTATACCTATGATAAAAAATATGGTGAAATGTTGGAACATTTCATACAAATAAAAAAATACAGGGTGTTCCATTTGAAATAGTTGAGTTATGTCTGTTTGAAAATGAATAAAACTTGACGGGTTTTACTGAGCACCCTATATATTGTTCCCGAAAGATGAGATACCACAAATTATCATTGTGATGTTGACTAACTATTCCTATAAAACATCCTCTCAATTGCTGTAATTGTGCGGATGGTGAATTAAAAAAATATTGTCTGCAAAATAGGTTTTTCCGTAATAACTTGGCAACGCTGCAATGGAAATTCGAAAATAAAAATTCCTCGGAGAGGTAAAAAAATGTGGAATCGAATGAAGTATACATATACTGGGTGTTCCATTGAAAAAAATATAACTTTGGTTGTCCACGCTCAGCTGAATCACTCAGTATGCAAGAAAATAATTTTGAAAGATAGTTTTTATTGATATGACTGCGAAAAAAAATTCATCAATTCAAAAGATTGTTCCCCCTGATAGCAATAGACCGAGGGAATCTTGATGACCCACCCTGTATATAGTGGTTGAAGTTTGGTTATATAGTGTGTTTATCACTGCTGAATGAAAATGGATTCTAACAGACTACTTAAAGATGAACTCAGGTACGAGTTAACCGCGAGAGGTTTTACGGGGTTACAAAGTGAGACAGCGATAGCCATGAGAAGACGGTTACAAGAAGTTTTGAGAACGGAAGAGTTTGGACAACTGGTTGGAAAATTCGAGGGGGATACTTTAACCGAGATTGATACAATACTTGGGAAATAAGAACAATTAGAACAGTACTTAGTAGGTCAACAGGGTAGTGAAACCCCAAACAGCGATCACATCGGAACCAAGCTCAAGCATTTATACGGACGGATTCAGAGGTTAGTGATCCCAAACACAGCGGAAAATTCATCAATGCTGAAATCTGTTTCAAATTTGGTTAGCCGGCTAGAGACAATAGAGGTGAACTTTGATGAGATTTTAGAAGCAGCTAGGAGCAAAATCGAGGCTCGGAGTAGAGCGATTCCTCCGCTTGGATCACAAGAAAGCCAGATGCAAAATTTAAACTCACCGGTAGTCGTCACTAATGTCCATAAACGGCAGTATGAACCTCGACATTGGGATATCTCTTTCAGTGGAGATGGTGGTCTGAGTGTGTCAGCTTTTCTGGAACTTGTCGAGGAAAAGCAGCAGACGGGTCATATATCTCATGGTGAGTTGTTATTATCTGTCGGAGATCTTCTTAAAGGAAGTGCGGCTGTTTGGTATAGGTCGGTTCGTGATTGGAAAGACTTTGAGACTTCCTTGAGAGATCAATTTCAACCATACTTCTACGAACAAGAGCTCTGGTGCGAAATCAGACAAAGAACTCAAGGGTCGGATGAGCGTGTGGGAATTTATTTTGCCTACATGTATAATCTAATCAGGAGACTACCAACAATGCCATCGGAAGAGGTGAGGTTGCAGATTCTGAGGCAAAACATCCATCCATATTATATCCATAACCTTGGATTGGCATCATACCGCACTGTGGATGAACTATTAGATCTTTGTAAAAAATTGGAAGTAAATAAAGATATTGCTGATAGGTGCATACCACCACCCAACAATTCAGAGCATCTCCTCGAACCAGACCTGGCCTGGCAAGGAGCTTCATCGTCCAGACGAGCTGATCGGATAGAGAGGTTGATGGCTTTAAACACTTCCATAAAGTGTTGGAACTGTAACAGGGAGGGACACCGGTTCTTAAGATGTAACGAACGGCGTCAGAAGTTTTGTTTTGGGTGTGGTTATCAAGGGGTTATAAAAGCAGAATGTCCCAGGTGTTCGGAAAACGCACTAGGCGACGGAGCTACCGGCCGTCGTCGGATCGACCAATCCCGGTAGACCTTTCTTGGAAGGTATGGCTGGATGTGGTCAGATCGCACTATAGAACCACATGCCTTGATTATATGTTCACCAGAGTTCCTGGTGATCCCCGACCTTATATCACGGTGGAAATATATGGCGTGCCATTCGTTTATCTATTGGACTCGGGAGCAACCCAATCGGTAGTGGGGAGAGTTGCGTGGGAGAAACTGAAGGCACTGGGAGTGACGGAGCCCAAAAATGATGGCCAACGCTCGGTTACTGTAGCAAATGGGATGTCCTGTGAAGCGATTGGAACTATCTGTTTACCTGTTCCTCTAGGTGGTAAAGAAAAAATTATCAATTTTATCATAGTACCTGAAGTCCACCATGGTATAATCTTGGGTATCGACTTCTGGAAGATCATGGAGATAGTCTCTTCGTTCTCGTGCGATCGTTGGCAGTTTAAGGAGCAGCAGGTAGAACAGAATGTGTGCTTTATTTTGGATAAGGAGCTTTTGGATGATCATCAACTTCGCGAAATACAAGAGTTAGTCGAAAGTAATTTCCAACAAATGGGCACCGAGCTGGGTTGTGCGAAGGAGGTAGTTCATAGGATCGATACCGGTGACCATCCACCTATAAAACAACGTCATTATGTGGTATCACCGTATATACAAGACATAATGAACGAAGAGTTAGATAAAATGTTGGATTTAGGAGTGGTTGAACCATCGTCTTCGGGTTGGTCGTCTCCGGTCGTCTTAGTGAAGAAACGGGACAGCTCGTATAGATTCTGTGTGGACTATCGGTCATTAAACAAGGTTACTAAACGTGATGCTTACGCCATCCCTCTCATTTCAATGATCCTGGATAGACTGAGGAACAGTAAGTACTTGTCATCAATCGATCTGAAGAGTGCGTATTGGCAAATTCCGCTCGAGGAGTCTAGCAAAGAGAAGACAGCCTTCACAGTGCCTGGTAGGGGGTTGTTCCAGTTTACCCGTATGCCCTTTGGGCTGCACAACGCCCCGGCGACGTGGCAGAGGTTTGCTGACCGAACCCTTGGACACGATTTGGAGCCATATTGCTTCATTTACCTTGATGACGTGATTATTGCCACTCCTGATTTCCAGACTCATATTGATGTCTTGAGGAAGATATTTAGTAGGTTAATGGCTGCCGGACTGACTGTCAACCAGGAGAAGTGCGAGTTTGTCAAACCGCAGTTGAAATACTTGGGGTATGTGGTGGACAGATATGGCCTCAGAGTTGACCCAGATAAGGTTGATGCGATCATGAATTTTCCCACCCCGAAAAAGGTAAAAGAAGTTCGGCGATTTCTTGGCTTAGCGTCGTGGTATCTCCGCTTCATTTCCAACTTCGCAGAAAGAGTGTTACCACTAACAAATCTCACCAAGAAAAACAAAACATTTTTGTGGAATGAACAAACAGAGGCTTCGTTCAATGAGATGAAACAGTGTCTTGTGACAGCACCGATTCTGTCCTGCCCCGATTTTCAACGCCCCTTCATTGTACAGACTGATGCGAGCCAGAAAGCTCTCGGAGCTGTATTGGTTCAAGAGTTTGAAGATGGAGAGAAAGTGATTGCCTATGCTAGCAGAACTTTGAGTAGATGCAAATCCAAGTATTGTGCTACAGAATTAGAATGCTTGGCGGTTCTTTGGGCGATCAAGAAGTTTAGATGTTACCTAGAAGGGGTTAAGTTTCAGGTTTTGACAGATCATGCCAGTCTTCGTTGGCTTGCGAATCTGAAGGAACCCTCTGGTCGATTGGGTCGTTGGGTCTTACAACTACAGGGGTATGATTTTGAGGTGATCCATCGAAAAGGAAGGTATCACCAGGTTCCGGATGCTTTATCCCGTGCCGTGCCTAATCTCGATCTCATAGAAATTGGTCCAGGAGACACCGATCCTCATCTGGAGGATGCCTTCGAATGGAAGTTGGTGGTTCCTGAAACTAAACGCAGAGCCGTCTTGGAGGAATGCCATGATCTTCCGAGCGCGGGACATATGGGTTGCTTCAAAACCACACAACGGGTTATGCAGAATTATTATTGGCCACGGTTCAAAGAAGATGTGGTGAAGTATGTACGGGGTTGCGAAACATGTCAGGCCTAGAAACCTGATCAAAGAGGTCCCACAGGCCTGATGGGGTCGAGAAAGGTTACGAAACCATGGCAGACTGTATGTACCGACCTGATGGGATTTTTTCCCATAAGTTCCAAGAGAAATAGGTTCCTTCTAGTTGTGGCCGATGTCTTCACGAAGTTTGCCCTTCTATTTTCCTTGAAAGTAGCCAGTGCTGCAGCGATCAAACGTCATATAGAGGAAGATGTTTTTTTGGTCTATGGGGTACCGGAGTTTCTATTATGCGATAATGGACGGCAATATGTCAGTCGGTCCTTCAGAGAAATGGTTCGAAACTATCACTGTACCATGGTCCTGAACCCTCTCTACCACCCCCAGAGTAATCCGACGGAGAGAGTGAATCGAGTGTTAAAGACGATCATTAGATCGTATGTTGAAGACAATCAACGAAACTGGGATCTCAACCTTGCAAAGCTAGGATATGCACTGAGGACCGCAGTCCACGAAGTCACGGGATACACCCCAGCGTACCTTAACTTTGGTCGAGAGCTGAGCCTGTCTGGAGGACACAGGAGACCTGAGCAAGGGGGGCGATGTATGTTCGATATTGGAGATCGACAGAATGCGGCAAAGCACTCGGAGGAACTCGAGCGCGTACAGAAAGAAGTGAAAACCCGATTGGAGGAAGCCTATCGGAAAAGCGCTTCTCGATATAACATGCGGCGAAGACCCATGGCCTTCTGTATAGGAGACACAGTCATGGTAAGGAACCACGTTCTGTCTGATAGTGCAGGTTACTTCTCGTCCAAGTTGGCTCCTAAATTCGTCAAAGGGCGAGTTAGGGAAAAAATCTCAAATAATGTATATCGCATCGAGAGATTTGAAAACAGAAAACTACTAGGTAATTATCATGTTTGTGATCTGAAGAAGTATTTCATGCAAACTTATCCGAAGAGAAGGGGTTGTGCACGCGAGGAGGCGTTGTGAGTTCGTTTATATTCTTTCTTTCAGTTTTTTTTGCGCGTTTATCCACTCCGCTCTACAATTGTGAAAAATATTAATTTCAATTCGATTAGGCTTGTATATATTAGGAAATGATTATGTATATATATCTGGAAATTTCTGGAAGCAGGGGTGGGGTGTTACGGTCTGGATGACACATCCATTCCGTATCACTGCAAATTGATTCCAAGCGTTCAGCTTGGGATCTTCCATCAACCCTGTATAGTATGAAAAATCCATAGTCCACTTCACCTGTCCCTACGGTTCAAAATTCTTCGCCACAGCATGCGAAATGGCCAGGAAAGAAGCCCTATTGTCGCCGTTTGCCATTCTGTCGAGCAAATGGTAATCTCGCGCAGATTCGTCACAGATAGTTGACAATGATCAACGACACGCCTGAGCAGCTGGTAAGCAAGCCAAGCGCAGTTTGGGGGGTCGGCGTAGGTCCTAGATTGAAGGAAAAAACAACCTCCGTGTTGGTCATTCTGAAATAGGCGTTTGGATATATGCTTTTGTGAATTTTCATCACGAGAAGTGTCGATAACAAGGTTAGAGGAAATTGGTGATGTTCAAGCGATCTGAGTGGGTGTTGTGTTCATAACGAATAAGGAGAATTATGGTACCCATAATGTTTGTAATATTCAAGGAAGATACCGGTAGCGGTTAAGATTCTTTCTGAATGGTTGGCGAAACACCTTTGTGAAAGAACATTCTGGATGTTTATAACGAAGCTGATCGAAGGTACATCAGAGGGTTCCAGAGAGGGAATAATTTGCTGGTTTGATTTGTATCCTTTTGTTCATTGAAAATTACGAGGAATACCTCGGTGCGAATTATTGCAATATATGTCTTGGAAGCAGGTCTATTGAGGTGATTAGTTATCTGATTACCGACCACTCTGCTATCTTGGACTGATATCTACTGGGCGTGCCACGAGGCCTCAAATATTCATTTCATATTCATCTTTTCTGAATCTTTGGTGCATATTATGGGTTCTGGACATGAACTTTGCATGATGCATTCGTGGTACAGGGTGTTTCATCTCTAATGTGGACTTATTAGTGAAACGGAGCATTTGCACACATTCAATTCATTATCGGTTCATTATCATTGGTGTCTGGAACACACAAGACTTTCGTGCCTTTCATGGTCATCATTAGTTTCAATTTATCGATCGTGAATTTAGTTGTATATATTTAAGTCGGTGTAGTTGTGATATAAAACTTACAGGGCGTTTCAATTGTAGGTATTTACTATTATTTAACGTTCATTGTTCGCGAATTCATTTGTATATATTTGATTTGTTTTATTCGCGATTCCGAATCTACAGGGTGCTCTAGTTACCCATGTTTACTATAATTATTTCATATATTTCATGTTTTTCGATTGCGAATCCACTTGTATATGTGTAATTTGATATATTTGAAATCTCGAATCTACAGGGCGCTTCAGTTATCCCTGTTACCTGTAATAATGTGTTGAATAGTTGTTTTGAATTTTACTCATACAGGGCGCCCAGCTATTCATAGTTAACGTAATCTCTACGATTAAAGAATACTTGATTGTTCATTTATACTAAGTGAAGCTTGTTTACTTGTAATTTGAATGTCATTTACGAGAAAAAGAAGGGCTGTGTGTTATAAAGCAATCCTGAAGGATTTCCTATCTGTTAGCTGGCATAGTGGTATATGATATTGTTATTGCCCCGGTGACGTCACATGCGGCAAGACACTAAAGTACTCATTTTTATTTTTTTTTATTTATCTATTCATTTATTTATATCAAGTGGTCTATATTGAATTTGAAGTGGCATAATGTGCTACTTCTACGGTTGTTAATTCTCTCCAATAAAGCTCGTTGTACTTTTCATGCAATACATTCTTCATAATCGCCTTGTAACTGATCCCACCAACCGGACAGCCCACTAACTAGGGCTGATAGATGATAGCTAGTGACGCCCAAAGGTAAACCGAAGTTTATTCTAAGATCAATCCCGATAATTTGAACCGCAACGACCCGCTCCCCCGGAACTGAGCTACGGGCCTCGTTGCGCACTACTATTCAGTTACAGAGTGTGCGGACATTGCGTGTAAGACCGGTATTCAGCTTTTCGACCAGATAGGACGAATTTTGGCTTCTGAAACAAGTCGATTGTCTAGGTCGTGTTTGAGGGCTCAGACGACACCTCGAAATATTTCTCATAAAATTTTCTTTCGTTTGGCGGCATAGTGAGAACTCGTCGGAAAAACACTCTGTTTGCGCAAATCTGTTGATGGTGATAATGGCTTTGAGAGAAAGTATCCAAAAATTTTGTATGATCAAATAATGCAAAGCTTGTACGCCTGAATGAAGATCTGTATGATGGTAAGTAAAGCTCTATTAACAGAAGTGTTTGAGGATGCCTTTCCGGCAATAGCAGAGGATATTTTTTATCGTGAGACAGATCAGATTCACTCAATCTACCCCTAAAATTTCTGCACTTCAACTCCATCCAAGAATAAATTCACTTTACGAAAAGGCTAAGAAGGTAATCGCTCATTTCTCGATGCAGTAATTCCATCTGTAAATTCAAAGGCTCGAATATGTTTCACCAGTAAAATTAATGAATCCCTCAATTCCCCAATAGATAAAGAATGAGAATTGAATTCAGTCTGTATCATACCTGGAAAGAAGCGAAAAACATAACTGAAAGAGGTAGTAGATGATATTTATTTTCCTGCAGATAGTGCTTATAATGAATCATTCGAATGATGTTTGCAATATTTTGAGGGCCAAGAAATCTCTGGTTGTGGAATGAATGATGATCCCAATCACCAAAGACCCTGGTTGAGAAGATCATAGGAAAGCAATCTTCTTCAGGGGGGTAATTTTCGGGACTATCATTTTCGAATATACCGCCATATTGAAGGAGCAGAATTTTCTTGAACTATAGCAACTCTTTTGCTTATCATTGTTTTCCATCGATATTGTAGGGATTTGATTCATGCTAACGCGATTGAGAAATCTGACCGGTCACATAATTTCGCAAAGGTTATGTCATTAGATAAACTCTTTAGAACGCTTTCCATTAGATCAGACAATAGCACAGCTGCTAGTAATTCTAAACATGGAACACAAATAGTTCGTAGGAGTACAACTTTGGCTTTAGCAATTACAAAAAAATAAGAATTGTGTTATATATTTGCAGAATTCCAAAAAAAAAACACAAGCAACTTATAAAATTATCAACCAGAATTCTACGGAAAAGATGAGAATTTGTGAGGAGTGGAAGTTCAGATTTATATTGTTTTCACTTTATCAGCAATATGTGCTGGTGGGACATCATCCCAGTCAACCCCCATTGACCACAATAATTGCATAGGGATTTTGAAAAAGTGCGTCAATGGAGCCATACAGCTCACTGGATCGAAACATCCGATAGTATTTGGTGCTTAGTGCAAGGGGTCTCAGTAGAAGTTTGGTAAGCTAAAGAATCACAAAAAGCGTTCCATTGCAGCCCCATAATCGCCTTGTAACTGATCCCACCAACCGGACAGCCCACTAACTAGGGCTGATAGATGATAGCTAGTGGCGCCCAAAGGTAAACCGAAGTTTATTCTAAGATCAATCCCGATAATTTGAACCGCAACGACCCGCTCCCCCGGAACTGAGCTACGGGCCTCGTTGCGCACTACTATTCAGTTACAGAGTGTGCGGACATTGCGTGTAAGACCGGTATTCAGCTTTTCGACCAGATAGGACGAATTTTGGCTTCTGAAACAAGTCGATTGTCTAGGTCGTGTTTGAGGGCTCAGACGACACCTCGGAATATTTCTCATAAAATTTTCTTTCGGTTGGCGGCATAGTGAGAACTCGTCGAAAAAACACTCTGTTTGCGCAAATCTGTTGATGGTGATAATGGCTTTGAGAGAAATTATCCAAAAATTTTGTATGATCAAATAATGCAAAGCTTGTAGGCCTGAATGAAGATCTGTATGATGGTAAGTAAAGCTCTATTAACAAAAGTGTTTGAGGATGCCTTTCCGGCAATAGCAGAGGATATTTTTTATCGTGAGACAGATCAGATTCACTCAATCTACCCCCAAATTTCTGCACTTCAACTCCATCCAAGAATAAATTCACTTTACGAAAAGGCTATGAAGGTAATTGCTCATTTCTCGATGCAGTAATTCCATCTGTAAATTCAAAGGCTCGAATATGTTTCACCAGTAAAATTAATGAATCCCTCAATTCCTCAATAGATAAAGAATGAGAATTGAATTCAGTCTATATCATACCTGGAAAGAAGCGAAAAACATAACTGAAAGAGGTAGTAGATGATATTTATTTTCCTGCAGATAGTGCTTATAATGAATCATTCGAATGATGTTTGCAATATTTTGAGGGCCAAGAAATCTCTGGTTGTGGAATGAATGATGATCCCAATCACCAAAGACCCTGGTTGAGAAGATCATAGGAAAGCAATCTTCTTCAGGGGGGTAATTTTCGGGACTATCATTTTCGAATATACCGCCATATTGAAGGAGCAGAATTTTCTTGAACTATAGCAACTCTTTTGCTTATCATTGTTTTCCATCGATATTGTAGGGATTTGATTCATGCTAACGCGATTAAGAAATCTGACCGGTCACATAATTTCGCAAAGGTTATGTCATTAGATAAACTCTTCAGAACGCTTTCCATTAGATCAGACAATAGCACAGCTGCTAGTAATTCTAAACATGGAACACAAATAGTTCGTAGGAGTACAACTTTGGCTTTAGCAATTACAAAAAAATAAGAATTGTGTTATATATTTGCAGAATTCCAAAAAAAATCACAAGCAACTTATGAAATTATCAACCAGAATTCTACGGAAAAGATGAGAATTTGTGAGGAGTGGAAGTTCAGATTTATATTGTTTTCACTTTATCAGCAATATGTGCTGGTGGGACATCATCCCAGTCAACCCCCATTGACCACAATAATTGCATAGGGATTTTGAAAAAGTGCGTCAATGGAGCCATACAGCTCACTGGATCGAAACATCCGATAGTATTTGGTGCTTAGTGCAAGGGGTCTCAGTAGAAGTTTGGTAAGCTAAAGAATCACAAAAAGCGTTCCATTGCAGCCCCAAGATTTTCACAGAACTATTTTCATAATCACAATTGAAATATTTCTGGAATTAGTGTGTGTTCACCTACTATACTTCGAGCCACGTTCTCATAGACCAAATTATAGTTATGCCATCGTCGTACTACTAGTCACTACCTCTTGTAACAAAAAAACACAATACCGATATCATATCGCATACCAACTCACCGCGCCCGCAGGCCCTCATTACGTTGTCTAGTGCGCTAGTGAATACATCTTGCAAATGAAAATACCCAAACGAAACTATCGGTAGAAATGTGGTGAAATGAGGAGGAAGTTGGGGAAGATTGAGAGGTTGATATTGGATACATCGTCATCTGTTCCAGACAGTAAAGGGTTCTGCAGTGGCATATTTTTTGGCATGCTATCGAACATCGAAAGAAAGAGGACTGTTTATGCAGTTTTTCTTCAAACAAATGACAGCGGTTTTGCCGTTCTTTAGAAACTTTGGTCTTTGAGAGAACATTGCTGTACAATGTTCATGAGATAATCTAACCCAACTTCTATGCAGCGAGGTGGAAACTCACTCATGTGATAACAATCCGGGCAAAGTCTCCAGATGCATCAGATCAAGGTGAGCATATCTCTTCTCTAGACTACTCTTGCAGTTTTTTCTATATAGCAAATGAATGCGGTTTGTGCCGTTCTTTTGCATCTGTGCTCGTTCATAAGGAACATTGCTATACAATGTTCATTATATTTTCCAACCTAAATTCGATTCCGATAAAGGCGAGGTGGAAACTGAGTTATGTCATAATAATTCCAAAAAAAGTACCCAGTTGCATCAGATCAAGACAAACTAATTTTTTTCTGAATTGTTGTGCAGTTTTTCTATATAGCACCTTCCATATATAGCATAGTCCCGTTCTTTCAAAACTTTTCTCATTTGAGAGAACATTGCTTTACAATGTTCATGACATTTTTCATCCCACATTTGATACAGATATTGCACGTGATTCTCAATCTGTCGAAAAGGGGGTCAAACTTGCTATAAAAAGTGTATATTCCAGTAGTAGCTAAATGAATCAGGTTGAATAAAAAATCCAGGAGGAGTCGCCATATGCATCAGATCAAGATGATCAGGTCTTTTTCTGGACAATTTATGCTGTTTTTCTACGTAATAAACCAAGGTGGTTTGTACCATACTCTTGAAACTTTGCTCGATTGAGGGGACATTCCTGCCCTTTGTCGACCACAATTTGATATGAGAATACATTATTTACAATATCGAAATGTGCTAAAATAGTCCAAGGGAAGTTCCTAGCCGCATCAGACTAGGGCTTGATCCTTCTGAGACATCTGGCTGTCCCCTCATTCGGCACGAAAATCTTATCGAGAAAGATGCGAGTTATCTGAAGGTGAGGTTAGTTGATGCAACGCAGAAAGAGTCTATTCAGTACAAATCACCTGAACATTGTGTTTCATTGGAAGTACCACTTTGATATCCTGACATCGAATCTTTACTCACCCGAGACGAAATAAATAAAGTATGCTATATTGAAAATTGATTGATTCAGATCAGTCTCAGGTATTCCCTAGACCGGAATTCTGAAAAAAAAATTAATTCAGTGGATCTGGGCAGAAACTTTTTGTGCGATAGGGTACATGCAAAATGGCTGTTTTGCTAACAAAATCATTCAGCATCGATACATACATAAGCATAGGAGATTATCGAGTTTATACCATGTTTAAAACCTAGCAAAATCATTTTCTGAACTTCCTGATCTGAGGGGGGGGAACTATCCCATTTAGCCATTCCACATTCTTGCCATGCATTCATAGGCGGCATTAGTTTCTTCTCACTCTAATATCAGAGAGAGAGAAAAAAATGGAACAGGGCCCTTCAAAATTGGGCAACTTTCTTGTTGGTTCCCAATTCGGTTAAGAATCTCCTCGATTCTCAACACTATCAGCACCCTCAGCCGAAAGACATATATTGAAGGAGGAGGGGAGTTTTCACTTTTCCAGGTGAGCGACGAATCCAGAATTGCTGAAAGAATTCTCAAATAATAATATGACAACTGTTCGATATAATTTTCTCTTTCCTGTGAAAGAGGTTTTCAATGGACTGTAAAATAATGAAAAATAAAATCGACTTACCGAAACTTCCGCAGACCCAATTTTCCACTCTCTATATATATATGGTATAGGAATAAGGATGGAAAGGAGGAAGTGGGAAAATATAGTTCATTTATTTTCTGTGACTACTTATATATAATTTTTCGATAGCTTCGACAATTCGCGTGACCCGTCTTCTCTATGCAAAAATCTACTGACTCTTCCTGGTGTTTTTCTAGGAAAAAACAATGTCACTCGCGACGTTGCCGTTATTGACTTTATTTCCCCGAATATTAAAAATAAAATATGAGCGCAAACATACCCGCCGCCCTGAAAACGTGTTTTTCATCTCACTCCAAGCGGAACTCACGGAAATCACACTTATCTTATATAGCATTATAATAACTTGATTAAACTTAAATTCGATAAATACAAATTGATCACTTGAAAACTTAAACCTATTCAAAATTCGGCCGGACATTTACTTACCTTCCAGCCAACTTATAAACTAAAATGAACTTAGTGAAACGCTTATTGGGTTGGTAATGATCGAACCTTCACCACAGGCCTAGTGAAAATTCCCTTTTTCGTCTTGAGAGTCACAACTCTGATGATGCCATCCTTTTCAGCATGGACGTCGTAATTATTGTCAGAGGGCAATGGAGGGGAGGAGAATCCTCACTTTTCAATACAAGTACTGTACCAACTCTCAAATTGGGAGACTATTCACTTTATTTTTTTCTGGTTTGCAACGAAGACAAATATTCCAAGTGCCACCTTTCTCAGGAATCCTGCACCATTCTGTCTATTGAATGAAACCTATCTAATCTATTCAATTTAATATCAGTAACATCTTCTGTTGGTAAAAACGTCAATGGGGATAATGTTAAAAAATAAGAAGGTTTTAACGCTTGGGGAGCAAACGCATCGGAAGTCAGTTTGCAAAGGGGTCTAGAATTCAACAGTGCTTCAACTTGCACCAAAACTGTTATAAACTGTATATAAATGGTTCTTGACCGCCTTTACATAACTCTCGCATAGCCCCCCCATATGAGGACTTCCGGCGGCATTCATTTTCCATTCAATTCCATTTTAAGCTAACTCAATTTGTAATGCATCAAGATACTCCTTTGAGTTTATGAGGGTATGAATCTCTGACAATAACCTTTTTGCCACAATAAAATTGGTACCCCTATCCGAATATAAAACCCTACAAGGACCGCGACTAGAAATAAATCTTTTAAACGCTTGAAGGAAGTGTGCGGTTGACAAGGAACTAACTAGTTCAAGATGGATGGCTTTCACAGCCATACACACAAATAACCACACATATGCTTTCCTCACTTGTGAACCTCTTTTGCGCCCGAGAGTTATATCAATGAGTCCAAAGTAATCAACACCCGTGTGTGTGAAAGCATTGGATTGGCGAACTCGACACATGGGCAAGTCTGCCATAATAGGATTTGAGGCATTCGGCCTCAACCTAAAACAATGATTACAAGCATACACCCGACTTCTGATCAAATTTCGTCCCGCAAGAATCCAATATTTTTGTCTAATAATTGCTTCCAATAAATGAGGTCCAGTATGCATATAAATTTTGTGGTAATGATCGACCAGTCGTTCAACAAATGGGTCCCTTTTCGGCAAAATAATAGGATGCTGATGAGGAAATTTCAAATTCGAATCAGTCAGTCTACCTCCCACCCTGAGCAACCCATCCTGGAAAAAAGGTTTCAGCTAACGTAATTTCGCCGAACATCAATTTTCCGTTCCCAATGGCTGAATGTCATCCTGAAACTATCTAAATTGTTTAACTTTCACTTAAGTCGTTTCCGCTCGTGATAAATCCGTGAAAGGGATATAAGCTCTCAAAGGGAGGAAGGAAATTCCATGAAGAGCTTCTCGAAATCAAATCATAAAGGGGGTGATTTTCCACAACGTCTGTTGCAAGGCAGATTTTTCTGCTACAAATGAAGGCCTCCTGAGTGAATTCAACATTCGCATCGATAGTCCAATATTTTTCTTCCAGTTTTATCCAATCCGGACCGGAAATCCACAACTCGTGCTTGACAAGCTGAGAAGGCGTGAGACCCCGTGACAAACAGACGGCTGGATTATTTTCTCCATCTATATGGAACCACAATGCACCAGGAAGATTCTCTCGAATTTGTCTTATACGATTGGCAACAAAAAAATCTTTCGGTGGCGATTTCAACCACTGAATCACAGTAGTGGAATCTGAAAATGCTATCACCTTTAGATATAGTGATCCTAGGACTGTAAACTTGTAAGATGTGCTCAACCAGATCCGATAACAACAAACCGGCACAGAGTTCCAGTCTTGGAATTGTCATCAGTTTGAATGAACCCGGAGAAACTTTCGACTTCGCACTCAGAAGGCTAACCGTTATTCTTCCTTCCTTATTGACAGATCGCAAATAAACAACCGCTCCGTAACGATCGTTACTGGCGTCCGCAAAGGCAAGTAATATAACTGGTGAGGTTTTTTCCGCATACACAGTGGCGTATTAAGACGATTTGGGGCCCCTGGCGGGAAAAATTTCGGGGCCCTTCGACAAAAGCGAATATCCATTTGCTCGCGAACATTTTAATTTTTTCCCTAAATAATTTAGATAACGATTTAATGGATCTTTTCACTACCCAGTAACCAATTTGCAACTAGCAGTTATTAGTAGTGGTTTAAATAATACACGCATGCGATTTTGAACGAAACAAAATTATTTTTATTCTGAAAAAAAAATTAACAATAGGTAGTATCGTTGTAGTATGTACATATGACTCAATAACTAATATTGATATACAATATATAAGTGCATACACTTTCCCTGAATATACATACGCATTTCAAATGAATTTACGCCTTACTTTTTCTGTTGAAAATTCATCAATAATTTTTTCGTTCTCAATTTTATCCAATATATCTTGTTCTATATACAATATTGCCATATTATTTAATCGTTCCTTTCCCATCGAACTTCTTAAATCGTTTTTTACTCATTTTAGTACAGAAAAAGATCTCTCGCCTGATGCGTTCGAAATTGGTTTCGTTAAAAATATTTTTAAAATTGTCTCAACATTCGGAAAAGTCGATGACATTTCTTTGGCAGCTCGGTACATATCTTTTGCGGTGTTCATTGAATCGTTTTCCTGCAGGAAGAGTAGAAATTGGTTTGATGCGTCTTCGAAGTTGAGGACATATCAATATCGTTCTTGTGAATTTCTTTTAGAGTATTTACTGCGGATATTTTCGATTCGTCTGACAATTCTCCATCAAAAATTTCCATAAAATGCTTTAGGTTTGTATCGTATGTCTGATTTCTCCGAGCAAACTCTGCCTTGGTATTGTCACATATAACGTAAAATGAATTTACAAGAAAATTTTCCTTCTTTTTTCCAAATTCGTGTTCACCTCCTTTCACTTCGTCATGAAAATTTTTTCTCCCAAGAGGTCGTCGACTTTGTCCGTCTTCTTCAAATGTCAGGCCTGACAAATCAGTTGCATCTTCTTGTACTTTCTCAAATTCATTTCTGAAATCGTCAATAAAATCGTACAGAGACCTCAGGAGAGATGAACCTTTTGACAATTCACACTCAACTGATTGAAGTGATTTACTCGTAGCGTTTAGTCGCTGTGGAATCGTGTTCCAAATCACTGTCATCAGCGCGGTTTCAAATTTGGCCTTTTTTTTCAAAATTGAATTTGCCTCGATAATCGTGACTTTTTTCTCTTCGCTCGAATTGCAAATCTCAGTTAATAGCGCTTTTATATATGTGTACCCAAGTCTCACAGCTCGTACACCATTCACACTTTTTCAACTGTTTGCACAAAATTTGCCGACGATGAGTTGATGCAGAAAAAAAGTAAATACATTCTGCACAAACATAAAAATATTCAATAGCAGCGTTGCAACTTTCTGTTGCTAAATTTCCAATCAAATTCAACGAGTGGCTAGCACAAGGGATATATGCCACACTCGGACTGTGTTGTTTAACTCGCTATATCCCTCAGTTTTGTTATATCAAAATCGGTGTTTTCGTCATCGTCGATGTCACTGGAATTTTCAACTCTCGGATTTTCACCGCGTTCCTGTTTTACTTCTTCATCAGGTTTTTCCTTCGATGTTCCAGCGATGCATGTTTCGGAAGAAATTTCCACGGTAGGGTTTTCAGAGTTACCAGAAGTTGTACAAGGTTGCTCATTTTCCGTACTAACGATTGAAAATTTGTGCAATGAATTTCTCTGCTGTTCGGCAATTTCCAGATTTCGTTCAAACCTTTTCTTTTTTTCTGTCCCACTTTTATATCGTTTTATGTTTCCTTTCTGAAAAAAATTGTTTTTGTATTTTTTAGTATACATAATAATGAATGTTTAGAGGTTCAACTTTTCAATCTATATCTATATGAATAATAAAAATTTACGAAAACAGAATTTACGTAAAGGGAAAATTCATTTTATAAGGAATACAACTTTAGTAATTTGTACGGGAAAAGATGCTTACTGCTTTCATGAGTCATACTATACTGTTTATTTACTTACCACTGATACAAATTGTGTGATAAAACCTTTACGCTATTGTCTAAGTTTTAGTGTAATATTTTGCCACACAAAATAGCCAGCTTCTTTCACGGCTTTCTTGCAATTAGGAAAATGGTCAAGCTTTTTATCATCAATATGCTTTGACCCCTGGTCTAAGACAAAACTCACAACTCACAAACAAGTGCAGAGTGTAGGTAAGCGTGTGTGTACAATGCACAACGGGACTGCTAATACTGCCGTTGCAGGTTGCAGTGTTACCAGGCCGACGGAGAATTTATGGTACAGTATTGTCAAAATTATCGATTTTACCTTAAAATTATGGTACAAATATTACTTCTTTTTTTTTAATGCATAAAATATCAAAAGTCTATCATCATAATCTGTAGATTTTTTTTGTTCTGGCAGTTCTTCATTTTATTTTTAAATGTTGCTTTCTATCGCGATTTCCGGGCCCCTCGGAGGCGCGGGGCCCCTGGCGCCGCCAGGTACGCCAGGCGTTAAACCCGCCACTGCGCATACACATGTTGAGGGAGATGGAATTCACCTAACTCGCACCATTCCTCACCCTTTCCATAACTGTTCCATTTCCCTCGGAGGTTCATCATCCCATCCTAACTTTAATGCCCAAAATTTTTTCACAAACAACTTTAGATACATGATGAAAGGCGCAATTGAATCTGAAAAATAATATTTTAACACGTGTTGAGACTATGAATAGTTGTTGATGTATAGTTGAAGCTAGTTACAGTTGTGTTCAAGATATGAATTCAACAAAGGTGTACAAAATTATTACCAGAACTGATTTCTAAAAGTGAATTGAAACATAAAAGATATTGAGATAATAAAGATATTCTGAAAATATCAATTAGTGTTTGTACAGAATCAAAATATCCGATAATGTGAAGAGAATTCCAAAAGAAAGAGATGGTGAAATACTCCTTCACGAAATATCATGTTTTCCAGGTAGGTATCAAGTGAATGAATAATAATACGAATATTTGAGTCCAACCAATTCGACCTTTCCAGAGGTGAAGATAATAAAAGTAACGTTAGATAAATCAGAAGAAAAAATCACTGATTTGAAAAGATATACGTAAGATATTAATTTCAAAATCTCAAGAAAAACTGCCCAATGTGGGGAATGAAAATGACTCGAGGTGAGATGAAACACACAATTACAGATTTTCAAGGTGAATAAAGAATGTGTGCGTCAATACTCACCCTGAATCATCTCCAGCCTTGATATACAAGATACCGTGTGGGTAACTGCATTTTCAGTATAGACTTTCCAACAGGAATAGCTTTGAGCCTGTATTCCGTACAAATCAATTGTTTCACTTCAGGATTTCATTCGTTATGCGACCAAATGCTGTAAAAATAAAAACGCAGTCAAATTCTTAAAATTTAGAAATTTTCGTTTCACGAGGTTGTGAAAAGAAAATTGATACGCCCCTGGTGATAAATAACCTGAAAATATTATAAAAGAAAAAAGATAAACACTCCGAAGATAAATTGAAATGAAGATTCCGTGAAGCTATTCACGCCACCATTCACTAAGAAAAAAAATCGTTAAGTTTAAGATAATTATACACATACCTGACATTCCATTCAAAACATAACAAACACTTCATTGAATTTTTATGTGGAAAAGGGAAGATAATGTGACGATATCAAGATAACGTGAAACATATTCAGTGATCAAAATCAAAATTCAAAACAATTTTGCTTCTGCAATCGTCAAATCAGAAGAGAGCGATTTTCGCGCTTCGCCCAGTCGAGTAAGCCTTTTATTCGCAATGGTGCGGATCGAACATTGCGTCCTATAAATTTCTTAGCATTGAGCGTGATGGTTCAGCTACCCTCCGGTAGATGCTCTCGTATGTATGAAATTCGTATTATTGATTTATGAAAAGAATTTGAATGTGAAATAGTTATTTATGATACAAGTGTTAAAAGTGGCATTTTATTTTGTGAGTGGGGAATATTGCGAAACGAGCGTTAGCGAGTGGAGCAACCCCACGAGCAAAATAAAATCACTTTTAACAAATGTATCATACAAAATTTTTTGTTCAACAGTTACTGCTAGTAAGAAAAAAACAAAAAAAATATAAGATCCGTAAGGATTCGAACACACGATCTTTGGGTTACAAGTCAGATGCTCTACGCATCTAGCTACATGGACTTTACAATTGACAACCATATTTTGTATTTCAAATCTAAATTGCAAGCATGACAGGCAGGGTTTTGCTAAATACATATTTATAAGTAATTTTGATTCTGATTGTTATAATAGTATTAATATCTGATTAAAGTGTTTCTATTAGAGAGATCTATATTACTGAGTATCCATACTAGCGTCTAGCGACAGATGGACATTTTGGCTCCCGAGCTGTGTACATCTGTCGCTAGACGCTTTTAGTATCCATCATCTCATCTGTCATTTTACTTTTAACACTAGTGTTAAAAGTACTTTTAACACTAGTGTTAAAAGTGATTTTGTGAAAACGTCAGTTTTCAGTTCATGTGTCAATGAATTAAAAACGTCATTTTTAATGTCAGTTGTACAAAAATATGTTTATATCAAAACTTTTTTGTTTGAAATATCAATTGTTCAGTCAAAGTCATTTTTGTTTTGTTTTGAAGGAAAATTTGTTTCTCAGGTTAGGAATAAAAAGACAGAAAGATGAAGTTAGACAATATATGATACAGCGGCTGTTATATAACTGCACGGGGACTCTGATAAATAGAAAAGTATATTAGAATCGAAATGTGACGTCAAATTCGACATCTCGGTTCTATACTTACATTGCCGAGATGTCGAATTTGACGTCAATTTGATGTCACATTTCGATTCTAATATACGTTTCTATTTATCAGAGTCCCCGTGCTGAAGTGCCAATTTATAATGATTAGAGAAGCCAATTTCAATAATTTTGAGTTATTGAACTATGTATAATAGTCGCGGATTTTCATCAAGTGATAATAAATATGAATGAATTTCACTCATATCATTGAGATCAGTTCTTTAATTCAAGCAATTGTCCGATTGTGTGATATAAGCCATCTCCATAAATAGTCTCTTGGAGTAATAACATTCCTTTGTTGAAATTTTTGTGTTATTGAATTCCATGAGATGTCCTGTCTCTTTAACATGTTCACTAAGGGCTCAACCTGTGGTAGAAGTCCATTGTATCTCAAAGTGGAGTGTAGTAGATTTACGATGCAGAAAAACTCAAAGTCGTCTCCACAATTTAATACTTGAAAGATGTCAGTACGGTAGTTAATGTTTCGAACCTACATAGGTTCATCATCAGCTGAATTTACATTGAATTCTACAATAAAGGAAGAGTAATATAATATTAGTTGATAAATGGAGTATAAAATTTACTTACATGGAGATGAAAAAAATTCAATTGGGAAATTCACATGGTGAAGTTCAAAAAGACATTGAAAAAATATTGTAGTGAAATTGTGAGTAATTTTTAATTAGGGGAATATGGGACATCCCTAACACAATAAAAACATTAAAGATTGGGAGGCTTGGAGCCCTTATGCCCAATATGCAATATTAGAAAAAACCACATTAAAGAAAACTTTGGAAAACACTACCGTTCACAAATTGAAATGAGTAGGAAATGAAGAATCAGCTGACAGAACTGTCGAAATATTTCTATCTCTCAGGGTGAAGCCTGCAATCACTTCTGTGTGATGTTATACGATCTTTTAAGGTCCTTGAAGTTTGACCTATAAAGGTTTTTTAGCAATTTGAACAAGGAATCCAATATATTTCTGATTCGGAAGTTAAGGGGGTTTTGTCTTCAACTTTGGTAAAAATGGAATTTATATTTAGAACTGTTCTTTGGGCGATTTTGATGTGATCAAATTCTTTGAAAATCCGAACGAGTTTGGGTGTAACATCTCTGATGAAAGGAAGGGAAAAAATTACGAATTGAATTAATATTTTCAGTATTTATATTAGTTCCGAAATCGTTATTGATAATTTGTTCTGAATTTTGAGAAACCATGGTAGATGTACTGAATAAAATCTTTTTCAATAAAGTTGGGGAAAACGAGTTATCGATCAATAAGTCATAAACAGATTTCAAATTTTTTTCGACGTAAAGAACAATCGGAAATACAGAGTATACGATGTTTCATTTGTTTGACTAAATTTATTTTCATGGATTGTTTTTGATAAGAGTGATAATTCATGAATCTACCACTACTTATCGGTTTTCTGTACCAATGGATGATTAAAATAGTATTATCACTGGTGCGATAGAATTTTGTGTCTAGGAAGGGAACACTTTGGTTTTCATCTTCACATTCGATGGTGAACTGAATATAAGGGTCATAACTATTGAATACATCGAGTACTTCTGTAATTCCATATTGGGGTAGAGCTACGATAATGTCGTCTACATATTTTTTAATGAAAAAGAGATTGAAAGGTGAAACATTCAATACTATATCCAGTAGGTCGTCCATGACGTAAGATGCTAATATTGGACTTATTATGGCTCCCATTGGAGATCCAAAAATTTATTTGAAAAATTTATTTTCGAAAGAAAAATAGGTGTTATCGAACAGAAAAGTTAATTATTCAAAAAAGGTTTCTTTATCAATATTACTATGGTTGCTGATACGATCCCATTTTTTATCAATAGCTCTCAAACAAGCATCTAAATAAACATTGCTGAAGAGAGATACCACATCTAATCTTGCCAACACATAACCTTCAGGAAGTTTCATCTGATTGAAAATATTTGATACTCCAAAGGAGTCTTTGATATAATATTCATTATCACAGTCATATGCATTGGTCAGAATATCAGTTAAGAAAGATGTTAAATTTTCTGTTGGGTTGTCAATCGACGAAATATTTGGTCTTGCTAATAAAATGGGTTTATGAATTTTTGATAAGGCGTAGAACTTTGGACGGATACCATTGTATTTGGTGAGTTATTTTCTTTGAATTTCATCAATTTGATTCGAGTCGAACAAACTGATTTTAAATATTGTTGTATTGATTTTTCAAACAAAAAAGTTTTAATATAAACATTTTTTCGTTCGATCTCCTGTCAAAAAATGAAGTTGCTCAAATTAAAACAAAAAAAGCAATCATTCTCGCCGACACTGTGAGTAATAATTCATTTTCCTGTTTGTTCTTCATATGATATGATATTATTAATATATATATATATATATAAATAGATCATCAAATTCTCTGTTTATCACAATTTGCATTTAATTCGAAATGCCCACCACAAGACAACTAGCTGTTTCTGGCTTTGACCTTCATCAGCTGCGGGTTGGCATGGTCCTCGTATCAAAGACAAATTGTGATGGAAGGACAGAGGATTTGAAATTAATCGTGCCTATACGGCAAGCGACACATAAGTGGAACCACCTAGGGTGTAACACTCTAAGAAAATGCTGTCATAGTTTTCCGTCAGTGGTGACAGTTCGCCAGTTCAACTAACAACTGCGTTAGCAGAAATAATGACAAGCACTCTCAGAGTGTTATCGAAAATCGAATCCACTAATGTATCTGAAATGATACAAGTAGAAAGTAATATTTGCTATGAAGCAAAGAAATCAGGAAACTGATTTCTTTGCTTCATATATATATATATATATATATATATATATATATATATATATATATATATATATATATATGATGTACAGCTTCACACTAAGTACAGGAGATAAGAATTAAGATTAACTTATTATTATATGATTGAAACGAACATTTTCATGTGATCATATTCCACAAGTAGTTTCTCTGGTAAATAGTAAATATCCATTACTCAAGTTTTCATATTCAGTATTTGTAATTTGGTGGTGGAAAAGTTCATAGAAAGTTTTCATTTCTACACAAACTGTTCCAATCGCAAAATATTATTGTTTTTTCAAAAATTGTCCTCAGACTCAACGAATAAGTGGAGACGGTCGTGGTTGGGTGGATATGGGTGACAGCCCAGTTTTTGGAACCGACAGCTCAAATTACATTGCCATCGCTCCTGTAAGAGATGGGCCAGCCGGTAACTTCAGACATGCAGTTTCAGTCAATATTCCGAAGAGGCGTCTCATTCCACTCACTCATGGAAAATATGAAGTTACGAAAATTCTAACCTGGGATCATTCTAATGATGTTATGTAAGTGATACAAAACTCTTGAACAGCTAGTGATTTTCATGATTGACGGATTCGATCCGTTGGGTAATTAATGGTGATTTTTTATACGAATTCATGAGATCTTATATAATATGGACCTCAAGCGGATGCTTCTTTCGTTGAATGAAATAATTCTTTCCTGATTTTGAACGAAATGATCTCCGTTGGAGTGTTTATTTCTAAATTTGGATTTCTGTCTGGAGTCTATATACAGGGTCCTGCAACAGTGGCGCGGTATTCCATATCTCTATTTAGGAAACAGATAAGAATCTAAATGTCTACAATATTACCTTATTGCTGGAGCTCGACAAAATCAAAATATTGGCGGTCACACAGGGTGTTCGATTTTTCCTGGGCAGATCCCAACTGTGTTTTTTTAATGGCAACCTATATTTTTTATCGCTTTTTCGGTTTCTTCATAGAAAATAAAAGGTACTTTATGCATATCTTCACTTCGAAAATATTAACGGATTTCGAGATATCTAGCATAACAGGTTTTTTTCCCGATATTCGTCACTCAGAATAATTGAAATTATAAATTTGTACCAAGTCCAATTGAAATTTATTTTTGATCAAATATTCGACATTGGTAACACTCTCAAACGTTATATCTGAAATCGACCTGTAATATACAGGGTATGAAAAACCGCTTGCCACATATTATAAATGAAAATTTGCAGAATCTTCCTCATTTCAAATGGAACACCCTGTATATTATTGATCCATAAGAAGCGCCAACGAAACCTCTACAAATTTCATTAAGTATTCCCTATGGCTAGGTTCAACAGTTTTTCTTAAATAAGCATTTTTTCAAAAAATGGTAATTCTTTCTATTTATTTCTACGCCATAAAGTCAATGAAAGACTTTTTTGTCAAAGCGAAATCCATTTGGCGACTGATAAGAATATACAAAAGATATCTTGTTTCGTTTTTGTACATTATAGGATGTCCTATAGTTTTTCTTAATTTTTTTTTTTTCGAAAAATGACAACACTTTATTTTATCGCCATAATGTCAATGGTTTCTTTACTGTGAATTTCATATTTGACGACTGTGATCGAGATATAATATGATATGTTTATAACACATTTATTCTCTAAATAGAACACCTTGTAATTTCTTCATTCGATGCATAGTTTTTGTCCAACCCTTTGAATATCGCCCCATGCCTAAAATTACCTGTTGCTAGATAAACAAGTTTTGAATTACACAACAAAATGAACGTTCTTTAATAGTTACAATAATTTCGATAAATTTCTGCCATATTCTTTAGGACTAAAACAACCTTTCAGCGAATAAAATATTTATTTGAAATCAAGTAGTCTGGCAAATGACAGATCGAAATATTTGCCTGCAAATGAATATTGAAATCTTTAGTGAATCGTGAAGTTGAACTTTCGATATAATTTCATCAGAATGTTGTTTTCAAAAAGTGATTTGATTGATATGATTTTCATATTAGGTGAATCAGACAGGAATTGTTTATTGGCAAGTAGAATTTATTTTCAACGGTATCCAAATAGAAGGCATCCAGATGAAAGATCTTTCCGAAAGGTCTTGACACGATTTGTTGAAACTGGATGTATCAATTATTCTAAACATGAGCGTAACAAGCCAGCTACCAATGAAGATAATGGATTGCAAGTTCTTCTTGCTGTTGAAGAAGATCCATGTAGGAGTCAACAAGAAATTGGAGAAATAGTGGATATAAGTGAGAGATCAGTGCAACGAATTTTGAAGAAACATCGCTTTCATCCGTACCACGTTCAATTACATCAAGAACTACTGTACGCCGATTTTGAGAATAGAGTGAGATTTTGCAATTGGGCCACGGGAAAAATTCGTCGAAACGAATATTTCTTCAATAACATTTTATGGTCGGATAAATCGACATTCCATAAAAATGGATTTGTGAATCGACATAATTACCATTATTATTCGACAGAAAATCCCCACTTATTGAGACAGGTGGATTATCAACATAGGTGGTCGATTAATGTCTGGGGAGGCATCATTGGAGAATATGTAATTGGTCCATACTTTTTTGAGGGACATATGAATGGAACAATGTTTCTCAATTTCTTACGAAATGATATTCCTCTTGACCTCCGCAATAGAATGTGGTTACAACATGATGGTGCACCTGCTCACTATTCGGCAGAAGTGAGAGATCATCTGAATGAAGTATTTCCCAATAAATGGATAGGGCGGAATGGGCCTGTCAGGTGGCCCGCTAGATCACCAGATTTAACAAAACTGGATTTTTTCTTATGATACATGAAAAATATGGTTTACGTCGACTTAGAAAAACGAATGCTTTTCGCAGCATTACACCAGCTGTCTTGCGCAGGGTAGAACAGTCTTTCAAACATAGACTTCAGCTCTGCATTCAAGAAAATGGAAGACATGTTGAACATATTTCATAAAAGTTTCATTATCAATCTTCATTAAACTTCCCCTTTTGTAGTTTTGTAGTTTGCCAGTTGACAAATTTCTAGAACTCAATGAAAAAAAAAACCAGAAAAAGGTGATAGGTACATACATTTATTTCGTAAGAAATATTCCTTTGGACATTGAAACAAGATATCTTTTGTGTATCCTTATCAGTCGTCAAAGATATTTCGCTATGAAAAAAGTCTTTCATCGAGTTTATGGCGGAGAAGTACGAAAAATGGCCATTTTTCGAAAAAAATGCTTATTTGAGAAAAACTGTTGAACCTAGCCATAGGAAATACTCAATGAAATTTGTAGAGGTTTCGTTGGCGCTTGTTATGGATCGATAATATACAGGGTTTTCTATTTGAAATAAGGAAGATTCTGCAAATTTTCATTTACAATATGTGGCAAGCGGTTTTTCATACCCTGTATATCACAGGTCGATTTCACATGTTGGACATATTCGTTACATTCGCATCAAACTCCATAGCGAGGAGGAGTCCGAGGAGGGGTCACAACCCTCAAATTTCAAATGGAAAATGGGGTCAAGTAAAACATGTGAAAATGCACAAAATTATTTTTTAATGATGCCCCATTTATTGTAATTGTAATGGTATTGATGAAAAATACAAATAAATTTGGGGTTTCATGAATCAAATCGTTTACGATTAGTGCTAGGTTTCAATATGATTTTTGTAACGGTGCTTCGTTGAGAAAAGTGAACAAGTTTTTGAATTGATATATTTTTTTACAATTGTGTTATCGTAATTGTTTTCAGGTATACAGGGAAATGAATACGAACCCTGATCACCTATGCACTTTCTGAAGACGAACCATCTGATGAAATACGTAATCATGTTCATTTCCACAGCTCACGGAGACCTCAACTCTCGATTCGACATATTATTTAATCGATTTTATCATTTAGCGAATTCGGTTATGTAAACATGTCATATGATCCATCAGGATCAGTTGACAATTGACAGAAGTTCTTCTCTTTTATAATTCGATTCGTTAACCACAGTATACGAATTTTTCGGAAGTTTCACTTTCAATGTGGAAATAGTTTGCGTTTTTTGATTTTATGAAGGAAGATGTGATACTGCTTTTTCTTCATCTTATGATTCCGAAGGAGATTACTGTTTTGTGAAGTGGAAATGAATAAAGCGTGTTCAAATTGGTAACAGTGAAATAAAACGGATATTTTTTTTTATTTTTCATTTCAATTTGCATTGGAAAGGACGAAAGTCTCCAGAGGACCATTTATGTCCTAGCAACCCTTAAAAGAACTCGTGTGGGTTAACTGTAGAGTGATTTTGATTACCTACCTAGATGAATATATATTCCATTCATTCGAGAAGTATATTGTTTTTACAGTATCCGTTGGAGATTTCTTCAGAATGTCAGTACGGGTGGGTTTCAACTCGCTTCACGAGAAATTTGAAAAATGACATTAGTCCAGACGGAATGTACATGAATCTGGACGACTTCTATTCTTCTTATGAACGGCTTCACACAAAAATGGACAGCTCCAGAATGTTATGTACTCAGCTATCCTCTTAGTATCCTCCAGGAAGACCTATACAGTCAGGAAGGTCTCTACTATCATTTATTTTACCCAGATAGGTTTTTAAATCTTGTATATGATCCTGAAAGGATCACATAAAATACATACACTCCTTATATCATCCGAAAAGGTCTTCACATCCTTTGAAAATTCCTAATTATCCTTCAAGAGGTCTCTATCGTCCCTGATGAGGTCTGAATTATCCTCAAAATTCGGCAGAACTATTTTAAGATAAGAAAAGAATAATGATAAAACGTGTTCAGACTAAAATAATGTAGGCCAGTAGACTAATACATGAGTTCTATTCAACAGCCGTGCCAAATCGCCAATTTTTTTGTAGGTAGTTTGGTCCTCAAGGAATATAGTGTGAAATTTGTGGAATCGAGAAATGGCGATTTCTGTCAAAAAAAATTATTAAAAAATCTTTGGAATAAAATTTATCGAAAAATGTTTCCTACAAAAAATGTGCGCCGTGATGAAATCTACAAAATAATTCCAATGCAAAAATCACGTAGAATTATTAGTTTGGCAATAAATCACTGTTAAACAAAAATTTTTCAAAAAAAATAATATTGTATTTACGAGGTTTATTTATAAAGTACTGTCCTCAAACTCATCCACCATCTGAAAGAAACTGTCCTGAAGAGATACCGGTAAGGTTTATCCAGCCATGTTATATAGTTTAGCAACAAATACCGATTTTCGTAAATCTTGCGTATCGCTATAGCATTTGAGCAAGAATGGTTGAGTTCGAAGGTGTTAAAGAGCAGCAAGTATTCGTGGAAGAAGGGACAAATTGACTGTTTGATGTCAGACGTGCGGAGGATGGTGTGAGAGGAGGTATATCATTTTATAGATGATTACTGAAATTGAAGCTATCAGGGGGATGAACATTGAATGACAGAGGTTATTGAGAATGCAAGTTATCATTCGTTCGAGTATTAGAAGGGGAGTCACTGAAATGTAATAAGGTATGATGAGATTGCCCACATTTTGAGCAATGTGAAAGTGGAGTACATTCTTTGAATGTATGCATGGAACCCAAATAATTGACACATCACTCATGAGATGTCACAGTGTTGAATCGTTCACGAGTCGACATGCGAAAGAAGCAAGGGCATTTATAGATGAGGTGTTCATCTTTACACAATGAACACACATTCCTTGTTTGAGTATGGAAAGAAAGTCGTCGAGGAGTAAACTTTGGAGTGGACACTGGAGGTAAGACACGAGATTTACTGATTGATTCCGACTGGTTCAGACGGCTATGCTCAGCAGCTCTTTCTGAACTATCACATTGTTTCGAAACAAACTCAACAAGAGCATCAAAGGTAGGAATTCTATCTGAACCGTTCTCTGCTTCGAATCGAGAGACAGTGTTGAAATCGAGACGTCTCAGAAGCATATGAAAAAGTTAAAAACACCAGTGATCAGTAGGAAAGCCTAAGTTTCTCAAAGCCGCTATATTTTCAGTAAATGTTTCTATTAATGTTCGGAGATTGCGAGAGGTAACATTATGATCATCAATTTTCTGACAATTTTCGATTTCATTAATATGAGCACTGGCCAAATCACGTTTTTTTTTCATATCTTTCGATTAACGAGTCATAAGCAATCAAATAATTAGAGTCAGTCAATTTATTTTTCTTGACAAGAGCCAATGGCGATCCAGAAAGAGATGAAATCAGGTAATTGAACTTTTCAATGTTTTTCAAAGATTTATTTTCATGTACCACACAGTTGAACATTCCAATGGAGGTTTTCCATTGTTTGAAGTCACCTCACAAGCAGGAAAAAGCCAAATTGATTGAACCTCTGAGGAGTGACCGTAATTATCTCAAAAGAGAAGCTAGTCCAATGATCGAGATGCGTTGAAAAGTTCGATACAGGCAGCCGGACAGAACATCGTTATGACGCTATATGGCGCACGAGAAAATGATAGCTTCTCTTTTGATGAATTTCGGTACTTATGTTTTACGAAGTCAACCCTCAAAAGTACGTTCAATTTAAGCTGTCTTTCCCCAACCGCTGAGGCATGCGATGAACATTCGCTTCGCACTTATTTACAAGTGTGCGAATGGCAAGGCGATTGTTCGAAGGATCCAATGCAATGGGGGTGGAAAAGAAGCAACGGTATGTTGGTGCCGATTACTTGTAAAAAAGACCCAATTCCGGCCAATTTATTAGAAATAATTTCTTGCGGTTGCGATACAAGTAAATGTCAAACTAATTGTGCGTGTCGAAAAGTAGGGCTGAAATGAACAATATTCTGCAAAAAATGTTGCGGACAAAATTGTTCGAATGTCATCGAAGCTGAAATAGTTCTAAGCGATGACGAAATCGACGAAAAATTTTCAGGAATTTCAGACGATATCGATGATAAGGGGGATACAACGTTTGCATTAAGTGACGATAATAATAATGTAGGGAATAACGATGATAACGCTAGCTATGAACCGGAGAGAAAAAAAAGTATTTTATAAGGTACTTGTAAGAATGTATGTAGATGATAATTGTAATGAAAAAATTGCGAACGAATATAAATTTACTGTTGTTCTCCTTACCTTTTAAATATAAGATTATTTATTGACTTCCCAATTCAACATTGAATTCAAAAACAATTTTTTGGGGTACGTATTGACAAAAGTTGATTTTCACGAACATTTTTGAATTCACGAGAAAAAATTACGAATCAAAACAAAATCATTTGTTTACGACAATTTATAAGGGAGATATGGAAATTGTTGGGTAAGCCGCGCGAGAGGAGCCTTGGAGCGAGGCTAGCAGGCCAGCACGCGTCACCCGGCTGTACCAAGGCCGCCGTTAGTATATTTCGCGTGCGACTGACCGAATGCAATCATGATCTGCCATGAGATTAATGCTCAAAACAGTTTCTATAATATCAAATATTATGCCTAACACTAGTACGAATGCCCGAAAACTTGAATTTCGCGAAAATGTTTATTTAAACAATAACAAATGAAACAAACTTAAAAATTATTGTATCTCGGCCTAGAATAAAGATATTGAAACCTTTTTTTTATTACGCGTCTCGCTAAGACCTGCGGGGATCTTAAGGAACATTTCAAATAACTTGAATATATAAGGCGTAACTTCTATATCTTACATATTCGAAAAGCATGTTGAAAAAAATGAATGTTTTTTCACTCAAATCCTGAATGTACATGCTGAAAAGAATCACCCTGATTTTTTTGCACCTTCTCGGTCTTGTGGAACAAATGCTATAGCGACACGCCAGATTTACGAAAATCGGTCATTGTTGCTGAACTATATAACATGGCTGGATAAACCTTACCGGTATCTCTTCAGGACAGTTTCTTTCAGATGGTGGATGAGTTTGTGGACAGTACTTTATAAATGAACTTCGTAAATACAATAATAATTTTTTTGAAAAATTTTTGCTCAACAGTGATTTACCGTCAAACTAATGATTCTACGTGATTTTTGCATAGGACTTATTTCATTTAGATTTCATCACGTCGCACATTTTTTGTAGGAAACATTTTTCGATAAATCTCATCCAAAAGATAATAACATCAATATATTGTCTTTCCTTTTTTTATTAATTATTTTTGACAGAAATCGTTATTTCTCGATTCCACAAATTTTACACTATATTCCTTGAGGTCCAAACTATCTACAAAAAAATGGCGATTTGGCACGGCTACTGAATAGAACTCATGTATTAGTCTACTGGCCTACATTATTTTAGTCTGAACACGTTTTATCATTATTCTTTTAACATCTTAAAACAGTTCTGCCGGATTTTAAGGACGATAGACCTCTTGAAGGATAATTGGGAACTTTTAAAGGATGTAAAGACCTTTTTGGATGATATAAGGATTGTTTAGACCTTTCAGGATCATATAAAAGATTCAAAGACCTCTCTGGGTGAAATAAATGATAGCTTCCTGACTGTATGGGTCTCCTTGGAGGATACTAAGGGGATACCTGAGTACATAACATTCTGGAGCTGTCCATTTTTTTGTGAAGCCGTTCATAAAATCTATAAGCTGTAGGGACAGTTTCTGGAGAAAAGTAGACGAGAATATCACATTGAAGTGACAAAGTCGGAGACCATCATCCTTGTAATTATCATTATTTGTTGTATTTCCATTACGCTAAGTTCTTCTCCCACTTTTCACACATTCATTCAATTCCTCATTTTTTTCCAAAATTTTATACTTTGGAATTCACCACATACCGAAATTTCAATTGAATACTCATAAAACACTTGCGTGTTCATTTGTATGTTTGAGAATCTTTATTTCAGTACAATAACGTATTTCTTTAGAGCTTCTTTAGGCTTCAAAATGAATTTGTATAATATTTCTTCCTGTAGACGGCGTTCCATCAACAACATTTTAAACCAGAATTATTCTCAGTGTCATATTTGAATTTCTGGGAATCTTCAAGTAGCGCAGATTCATGCTCTCACCTAGCTGATTAAAAATAGCCGTTCACAACCTGTGCCTTGTATTGGGCATACAATTTGGTCTACCTGTTTCTACGACCACACATTCTCTTTCAAATAATATCATGGATTTTGTGGAATTCTTTCCTCATGAAACGGGGATAATAATCCGCGAAAGTTATCACCGCTTCTATTAATATCTTTGAAAAAGATAGTGCGATTTGTATCAGAAAAACAAATTTCAAAATATTCGAGTTGACAAGAAATATCACAGTGTCCTGTATCATTCCTACTGACGATGAGTACAGAAAACTGCAACACGTGTTTCGCTGTACAATAGCTTTCCCAAGCAATTATTTGTTATCCTGTCAATAAGAACGGTATAGGAAACTGTGATGTCCTTTGATGATATGGATTTTCATCAAGTATCGCTAAGTTACGTTCAATAATGAAGTTGGGTTGAGTAATGTAGAATCAGATTGGGTCAGGTACACTGAAATGTATAATAAATGACTGGAATGCTCGTCAGGCTGCGCGACTGGATTTCTCATGGAGGCCGCCATGTTTGTTTTGTGCCTCCTAGCCGTGGCGGAGGAATTGGGGTTAAGTTGATTGCAAGACAGAATTTGTTTTATTGAAATGAAATGTTATTGAGAATCAGACAAATTACATTCTCGATGGAAATCCATAGTTATTACGCTATAAGGTAGACACGATTAAATTTCCACAAAATTTATTGTCTTCGCGACATGTTTCGGTACACTGTACCTTTATCAAGCGAATGTATTTAGTGTTTAAATACATTAGTGTTTAAATACATTCGCTTGATAAAGGTACAGTGTACCGAAACATGTCGCGAAGACAATAAATTTTGTGGAAATTTAATCGTGTCTACCTTATAGCGTAAAAATTACATTCTACTATTAAAATTTAAAAATCAATAATGACACTTAAAACAAGTAGAAATCAGACTTGTGACTCTATACTCGGCCTTTTTTGGAAAATGGATGTCTCAATCAAAATAATATTCCAATACATCAAGAGATTTTCAAATAAAAAAATACTGATGTTAGACTGGGGAGTGTCTGCGACTGTTCCCAAAGGGCAGTCAGAGGAATAGGGGAACTTGGGATGTTTCAGTAAGAGCTAGAGAGTTTGGTGATACTGTATTTTCATTGTCATAGTAATTTTTGCATTGATTCAATTAAGAAATTAATTTCGTATTGTTTTGCTCAATTCTTTGAGTCGGTCCAAATTCAAATTTCTTATCCATTTGACAAACACAATTTGAATAAATAATGTTTTTGTATAAAAGTGTCTCAATTAGATTTATTTTTCAACTCAACCAGAGAACAGAAAAAAACATCACAATATTCTTAAATTTTGTTATGATTTGTACACATTGAGTGGATTGGGGCCTTCAGCATAATGTTTGTTTGAGCCCGATTACAATTGAAAGTCCAACTTCGTCGAGTTGTTTGACGAGGTACAGATATATTGATGTACGATAGTGATTCAGAAGAGTCAATTTTATTGTGTAAGAGTTTGTGAAGAAATATTATAGAAGCCTGTGCTCTTCGTTTTTCTAAGGAAATAAAGTCAAATCTTTGTAATAAGGAAGCATAGTTCGAGCCTCTGGGTGGGTATATTCCATCAACTCTGAAGCAGAGGAATTTCAGAAAGTTTTTCTGTACTCTCTCGACAGTTGAAATATAATGACCATATATGGGATTCCATATCAGAGATCCATATTCTAACTTAGATCTAATAAAGCAAAAATACATTGTTATGAGAGCAGATATATTAGTGAAATTTCTACAATTTCTAACGATGAAGCCGTATGCACGATATGCTGCATTCACTATACGATTGATGTGTTGATTGAACGTTAGCTGCGAATCAAAATAGATTCCAAGATCTCTGATCTCGTGAGTACGTTGCAATTCATTGTCCTGGATTGAATATTGAAATTGCAGGCTGGTAATTTTTCTAGTGAATGTCATTGCTTTACACTTAGATATATTCAAGGGGAGGCTATTTTTGGTACACCACTCATTAACAATATTCAATTGTATCTATGTAGATTCATACAGTCATTTAGAGAGGTGACAGAAGTGTTTTACTCAAGATCGTCAGCAAACATTAATCTCTTAGATTCAATAGACAAACATAGATCATTAATGTACAATAGGAATAACAATGGACCCAGATTAGATCCTTATGGGACACCGCTAGTTGCTATGTATACCTCAGATTTGTAACCATTAAATTGTACGTACTGTTCACGATGGTGCAGTTACGATTTCAAAAGCTCTGTATACATAGAAGGAAAGCCCATATTCGAAAGCTTGTGAAGAAGAAGCTTATGATTTATTTTATCGAAAGCCTTCAAAAAATCTGTATACCCCACATCCACCTGACCCCTACTATCTAGTGTTTCGCACAAAAATTGACTGCATATCGCTAAAAATTACTGATTGTCGAGCGAGAATTCATGAATCCATGTTGATGAACGGAAATTAAATTTTTGGTCGACAAATAGACGCGGTTGTACAAGATTATCTCGAATAATTTGGCTGCAATGTTCAAAATAGATATGGGTCTGTAATTACTAATGATGTTTTTCGCCTCAGATTTGTGAATAGGACAGACTTTTGCCACTTTCCATATATTGGGAAATATGGAGGTTGTGAAAATCATGTTGAATAGAATTTTCATGCAACTAAAACCCTTATACAATCTTTAAATATAAATGAAGGAATATTATCCGATCCAGTTGTGAATTTATTCTTCAATTTTTATGCTGCATCAATGATTTCCCGTTCAGTTATTTCTTCAGACGTTAATTCAACCGAGATACTATAATCGAAAGTGAAGTCAATATTTTCCTCATTCATATTGCATGGTGAGTATACACTTTTGAAGAAGTTACCAAATGCATTCACTATGGTTTGAGGTTTATTAAAAACTTCTTCTTCACATGTCATACCGTTTGGAATTCTAGAAGTATTGTTTTTTCTACTAACAAATGTCCGAAAAAAATTTGGCTCCACTTTCAATTGATTCTGTACTTTTTCTGAGTAACTGGAATACAATTTCTTATTTTTTTGTTTTATGACTCGTCTCAAACGTTTGTATTCATCCAAGAAAATAATGTTCTTAGTTTTTTTGGATTTATTATTAGCTTTTACTTTTTCTTTGACCAGTCCTATAATCTCGCTCGTATACCATATAGGATATGTATGCCTAAAGTATTTGAGTCTGGAAATATGGTTATCGAGTAACTCATAAAACCTTTCATAAAATTTGTCAACAGCATAGTTGACGTCTGGGGCATTTTCCAAAAAACTCCAATCGGATAGCGAAATGGCTCTATATAGTAACGGATAATCTGCCTTTCTGAAGTTATACGCTTTCTGGTTATGATTCATGTTCATTCTGTTATTTTTTGTATGTGATTCATATATGTTGACTATGAGAGCTGGATGATACGAATCCTCCTCAACCAACGTGATATGCTCCCGGCTAACAGTACACTCAGTATTACTCAATACTAAGTCTAATAATTTATCCTGCCCATTCAATACACTATTACTTGAGACTCAAGAAAGCTGAGAAATTACGAATTATGTTTGATCTTCTTTCATCTTCGTTCACCTCGCAAAAATGAGGAGAGTTGAAGTCCCCTAAGAACATTAATTTCTTGGCGTGTAATAGTTCCCAGCTTTCCAAGGCCTCGAAGAAAGAATCATACATATCAAGACAGATAGCCGGTGGAATATAAGTGACTGCTATATAAAAATAGCCAAAATCTAATTTGCATTTACAAACTACCAAGTCAATTTCTGGAAAATTTTCATGAAAGTAAGAAGCATCAACAAGATCGGGCCTGAGTGAAGAGTCGATTGCAAGGAGAACACCGCCACCAGATGTCAAACCGAGATTTTCAAATTGACGATCACTGCGAAACACATCGTGATAATCCGGAAACAATTCACTTGAATTTACCTCAGGTTTCAGCCAGGTCTCACTTAAGGCTATTATACTATATTCACAGTCGCAAACATTGGAAAAAAAGTGTCGATCTTGGTATTCAGTCCTCTAACATTCTGGTAGTAGGTAGATAAACTTTTGCTGCTGTTGGGCTCTTCTAGTTTACCGAGACAATCCTCGGAATTTGGTTGAAATATTTTATCTTCAGATTTTGTTCTCCGGCAGCAGTCCTCTGTGTCAGTTCCTGTTTGATTTTTTTGAAGTACTCCATTTGCCTTTTAGTCCTGTCCACAGACAGGTTAACGTTTTTGAAGTTCTGGTGTTTTTTTAATGTTTTCACATTAGTTAAGACTTTTCGAACAGCAGCTTCACTTCCGAGTGTAACCTTGATAGGTCTATTTTTATTTTCAGCAAATATACCTAATCTGAGAGGTTAAAGGCTGTTCACATGTGGTGAAGTATCTGGTGCGGTGATATTTAGAATGTCTAAGACTACTTTTTTATCATGCTCATTTCGTTGACCTATAGTTAACTGTTGGTCGGATTCTTCTATATTGAAGATTATGATATTATTCACCTGCTTCTGCCGATCAGAAATCTCGGAAACAACTTCTTCGAAATCAAAGGGTTCTTCTCTGTTAATCAAGAACTGTTTGCTTTCTTTCAATTCCTTGATGTCGTTTTGCAGATTCACTATGAGTTGTTGTAGGCTTTTGATATCAATTCCGATCTCTCTGCAATTTACACAGGTCCAGTAGTAACCCTTATTCCTGTTAAGGGTCCTTATTTCATTTGCAGTAATGTCAACGCACGTGTTTTTGTATTTTCCCTTACAAATATTGCAAGTCAGCATTAAATGTAAGTCGCAAGTGATATTGCAGCATTTGCAAGTTGCCTCATT
Source organism: Zygogramma bicolorata (assembly GCA_032362365.1). NCBI lineage: Eukaryota > Metazoa > Arthropoda > Insecta > Coleoptera > Chrysomelidae > Zygogramma > Zygogramma bicolorata. The sequence continues at coordinate 913,460 of JAVJAQ010003745.1, forward strand.
CGCAGGCATTATAATTTCGGTATTTCAGATTCATTTCTAGTTCCGCCTATGTTACTTATTTTGGTGGGCGATAAGCCATACACTTTGACAGTGTATGATTAAATGGTCGAAAGTTTGCTTATGACTAAATAGTTTCGAATGCGAATACTCACAGTGCATGAGAGAATTCTTATAGGCACGAATATCGCTAAATTACCAAATAACTTGGGATATTTTTCACAAAATTCACACAACAAATTGAACACAAGAAGTACAGGTGTATTCTTCGCAGTGCCATTCAAAAAAACACCATGAAGGGATTGCACTTTGTGTTTTAATTTCTTGACAGTCTATTTTGTGTTGCCATACTTAACACGAACAGTTTTTAATGCAGCCTTATTCCTTGCATATTTGTTCTTCAATTTGTTTATAGTGCAACTGAAAATTATATGTTAACTGAATTTCCTAAAATAGTCGAATATATTTCACCTATAACTGGGAATCTCCGTAACAAATCTCACTCGTTTTCTTCTCGCTGAAGAGGAAGACGATGACGGGGAACTGAAATATAATACAGGTTGTTGTGAAAATCTCGATACAAACTTTCCAGATAAACAGTTGTCTATTATCTTGAAAACAAAATTCAGATTGATGTCACATTCAGTACAATGATTACAATAATTCACATGTACCTACAAAAACGAGAGGTAAACAAAGGAGGAATTTTGTACATCATAATAAAATGTCAGGTACTAATAAAGTACTGAACAACTGAATAAAGTAGGTACTAATTTTTGTACTGAAAACTGAAAGTTTTGAGATGTATACCTCCTGAAAGAGTTGTTAACCCCTCGTTCATTGAATAATTTTCACCAAATGGCAATTCTTTGAGAGGTGAACATTTAATAATTTTGTACTCCCAAGTAGTCAGAGACACAGACCCAATTTATTTTAAATTTACAGTACCTGTTTGCTTTCGATTTCCTCTATAAAGTCTTGCGTATGGTAGTTGGAGTACCATCAGAGGCAGATATATATTTGTTTTCAGATGTTACAGTCACAGTATATTCAGAATCCGAATGTGCTGTGGGGGGTGATGGAGTAATGGTTGACTCAGATCAGGTGCACTCTTCTACCACTGGAAGGAACAGGGTGTGTTTCGAATGTGGTTACACCTATACTGTCAAGCCATTTCTTATAGGTTTTTTTCGGAAACCTGTAGGATAAAAAATGTTCAAAGATCTGAACCCGTTGTGTAGCAAACAGACTAACTTGTGAAACGTAATATTTCCAGAATTCTTTACGCTCCTCCACGAGTTTTTTCAATTGCTTATGAAGCACGACATAATTCGAATAACAGTACAAATTAATTGATACAAATAATAAACGAAGCCACTAGTTAACTTAACCACACTTTTGTCACTGCACTGGCGTGTTTACAAACAATAAGTTGGAAAACTAATGCCACGTACGTGCAGATGAGTGTCTCTCTCGCACCCTCACAAGTAACCAATGAAGGATTTCACTGATAGATTGCATGTGCCTCCTTTCTTCTACTCCTACAGTTATCACTTTCACTTTATCAGGATGCGCAGAGGAACTAAGAGCATTCCAGTCATTTATTATACATTTCAGTGGTCAGGTAACGTCCACTCAGGTTATGTGAAGCTGAGTTGGGTTAGATAAAATAAACACTCCCCAAAAGATAATTCGCAGTATAGAAGTTTCGCTATTATTATTTCGTGTGGTATTATTTCTCGTCAATATGATTCCCCCGTGAAGAATTCGTGGTGAAGTTTTTCGCTTTGAAGGGGATGATTCTAGTAATACTAGTACTCACCAAAGCTCACCAGATTTGTGTTTTTCAAACTTCAAAATGTCAAGTAGCATAGGGTCAACTATCTAACTCATATCCATTGAACATAGATGTACGTAGATTGGAGACCCTTTTGGACGTCCAATAGATATATTTTTCGCGATATTTAGTACATGCATATACGTACGTATTATGGGCATACAGCGAAAATACTGTGCTATAGTATTTTTCACAGTAAATGGTATTGGCTTATTAACTGCAATGAACTACCCGATTTAATCCCATTGTGTAGAAAATCATCTGGTAAAAGATGCAAATGTGCTACAGGGTCGAACTTAAGAAATTTGAATTTTGCATAATGTAGGAGATATACAAGTAATTTATTTAAATGTTACAATTCTATTCTATATTTAATTCAGTGTCGCTATCGCTATCCCCATCTAAATTAATTATAATTGGCGCAATTGATTTTACAGAAAGGTACGAGTTTTCAACATTTATAACATGACTAACAGAACTTTTCCAACTCTCGGTAGGAATGTCATTCATACAGTTCCTAATTATTTCTACCACACTACCACTTAAAGTCGGAGAAGTATTTTTTCCGCGCACGCTCGACTTAAGTTGGTGCCACATAAGCTCTATGGGATTGAACACGCAGTAGTAGGGAGGTAGTCGTAACACTGTATGTCCCAATTCTTCTGCAATTGTATCACAAACATACGTTTTTTTTAAAGAAAATGACTGCAGCACTTGTAAAAGTTCTTTTTTTGTATAATTTCCCTCAAAATATATGTCATTTGCAGCCATGAAGTTTTGAATCTTCAATTTCGTATTCTTTGAGCCAGGATTTTTTTTGCAATTGTCGACTATGATAGCTTGCGTTGTCCACTACTATAACGCTGTTTGGCGGAATGTTGGGTAACAGACGTTTTCCAAACCAATCTTCAAAAAGCTCTGTTGTCGTATCTTCGTGATAATCAACACAAGAGTCCTTAATATTTTTGGCAGAAAGCCACATAGCGTTTGGGATCCAACCATTTTCTGATCCTGCGTGTGATATTGTGATTCTCTTCCCTTTATTTGATGGTGCCTTTGTTTTACACTTATCAGAGGAATCAGATCATCCTTTGGAAGGGGTGTCATGCATGTCAAACCACGTCTCGTCGAGGTAGAGTATTGGCCGATTTTCAGACCGGTATTTTCTTATTGACGTTATATATTCAGAACGCCAGTTTATTAAACGTGTGGATTCCATTATTACTTGTCTCTTGTCAATTTTGCGATATTTAAAGCCCATTGCAGACAGAGCTCGCCAAAGAGTAGTGTGGCCACAGTTGATGTGAGTTTCGTCATTGATGAGCCGCTGTTTCAGACTTTTGATTGTAGGGACACGCTGCTCATCGTACATAGTGTAGATTTTTCGCCTTATCAAATCTTTTTCCCAGTCGTCTAGACTTTTTGTGACACCGGGATTTTTACGCTTTTTTCTTGATTCCATGGAATTTTCAACAATTCGTCTAACTGAAGTAAGAGGCACCTTCGTCAAATTACTGGTTACTTTTGCTGCGGCACCCGCGTTATATCCTTTCTGAAGTAAGGAACTATACACATTTTTTATAATGATTTTCGCGTCACAAGATAAGTGATTCTTCTTTAACGAACCACTGGAAGAAGCACTATTACTTTTTATCCACGGACGCCACATACTGCCTATTCTGTACGTTGGGGTATTAAATCTTTGCTATTAATGTCTGTAATAACAAATAAATGTTATAAAATTATTGCACGCCGTAACACAAGTGAACACTTCCAATGAAATACAAAGATTAAAATGAACAAGAAGTGTGAGCTATAATCCTCTACAATGCCTCTCTGAGAAACAACATTACCTGAATCCGGTCCTTTTACATTTATGATGTGCATCTCGGATTTCACAACTTGAGGGCCTAATTGGTTTTATTATAATCCTTCAGTCAATACCATTTATTGTGAAAACTACTGTACCTGTGTTTATACCGAAGAATTGCAGTTTTCATGTTCGGAAAAGAGATAGCACATAAAGTTCATGGAGAAAATGAAGTGGTGGACTTTTCTACGGTTAGTCCGTCAATCTAAGTAGATTATCAATTATTAATAATATATTCCACACAGGTCAGGGGAAACACATAATAAAACTATTTTTCCCGACCACAAACTATGGATATCTATTTTCCATTTCCGCATATTTTCTGGACATCAGAATCAATCCATTATCAATTTTTCATTGGAACAGATTCGCAATTTTGTCCCGTTATAATAATTTGAAATAATGAACCTACGTCAAATTTTGTCAATACTTAAATGAACAAATAGAGTAATGCAGAAAATTCTTTTACAGATATTTTTTAGGGATACCAGAGGGTAAACCAGGACAATTGCATTTGTACCGGGTGACATCAGTACCGCCTCGTACCGGAGCTACTTTACCGCCTCCAGTATGCATCACTTGTGTCAAGGAACCAACGCCTACATCTGTGCCGTTCATATCGCTTGACGAAAACATATATAGGGTGAGAACGACTGACTGGGATGATGGCGATGATGATGTGCTAATGACAACACCGCCCACCAGACGGAGAAGAAAAAAACAGATAGCTGATGACAACAATCCCCCTTGTCTCTATCACAACGTGATTTTTAGTCCGAATTCAGCATATTACGTTTTGGAATGCTTGGGTCCGGGAATACCTTCCAGTAATTTATACAAAACAGCAATGCTGGGACCGAAACTTCTCATGAATCTACAAAATAATACAGAATTGAGAGAAAGGATAGCAAATATGGCAATGCCCCAAATCAAAACTTTCCCTGTACAAATATCTGGAGGGTGAGTTATGTTCTTTCTCCATTTTAGTGAAAATATTTTTGCTAAAAAAACATCGAAATCGACCAACACGGGCCACCGTGCTGTGTAATCGCACGTTAAAAGGTTAGTTTCAACGTTAGTTTCAACGTGAGGGTTGACGTTCGTCAGCTGGTTAACGGAAACGAACAATTTCAGAACAATTTCAGTTATGTTGAATTGAAATCTCACACTTTCCTGTAGGATTATCACTAACAATGGGTCAACAAAATCGCTACATGTATATTGCTTCACAATGACTTCTTCAAACAGAATAATAATCCCACTTGAGGAAGTGATTGTTCAGTAAAACGCGTGGCGTGCTTTTGTAAACCCATTTTCAGTAAGAATCGTACAGGATACTGTGATATGGATGGATTCTCATCAAGGATCTGCCAGTTCAATTCAATAAGCTGAAAAGACATAATTTCATTTAAATGCATTACCCGTAGTTGTTTGGATTGTCAACCCACCACCATCTGAAAAATTGACATTAAAATCATTGAAATTGTAGAAGAGCATATTTCTAAGTTTTTGTGAGAATAAATCTGCCCTTTTGAGTGCAGCATTCTTGATTTTGAGAAATGTAATCGAAAGAACCACTTCGGGAGATTGCCAACAGTGGCGCACTTCATGAAGCTGATGACGTCACATTAGTAGGTTGTGTTCATTTTGTCACGTCATTTCTAATAATGTTTGAATCCTGTTACGTTATCACTCAAGTTACGCTAGCTTGATTCCAATTTGATGATTCATTGTCATGCTGTAAATTGAAAATATTCATGAACAATATTGGAGAGCTTATTATTAATTGGCACCGACTTTGGTCCTGAAATTTATTAAATTCGAATTCATTTATTCGTACTTGCAACAGCAGCCATCCATAAAATTGATATACACTTCATTTTTACATTTTACACATATGTACACACATTGGCGATATATGTACTTAAAAACAGACAGTCACTCAAAAATAAACTATAAATATATAATGGTAAATGGAAATGGTCGTTATGACTGATTCATTCAAATGAGTCATTGAGGAATTCTTTTACAGAATCATATGCTTTCTCCGACATTATTTTCTTCATTCTTCGTTTGTATTTTCTGAAACTCATGTTCTGCATGCTTCTCGATGATTGTTGAAAAACTTAGCTCCGACATATCCCGGATTCTTCTCAAATTTCGTTGATTTATATTGAGTTACGCTCAATGCATTCGCAGTTCTTGTTGGATACTTATGGAAGGTTGAGTGAATTGTTGTTGTTGTTGTTCTAAAATTGTTCGTTTCGTTAACCAGCTGACGAACGTCAACCCTCAGAAGACGAAACTTGTGCGAGCAATGGATCAACGAGGCCTCACCTTTTAACGTACGATTACCCAGCACGGTGGCCCGGCGAGGATTCGTACCCCGGCCTTCCACTTGATAGGCAGATATGCTAACCACTACACTACCGAGACCACTCGAATGAATGTATGTTTTCTTTTACATAAGTTTTCTTTTACATAAGTAAATGTTTCATAGACATATATGAAGGAAAAGTCAATTTTTTCATATTTTCTCTAGCTCAAGCATAATCAACTCGTTTGTTTCAAGAAATATTGAAAAGATCATATTTTCCAACGATGAGAAATACACAGTAGCTATTTCAGAGAGATGGATAACGAGTTCTGCGCAAACACTTCACACAATGAAAAACTTTCGCCATAAAAATAGTTACAGGTGAAAAATATAGCTCACCTACAAGAACACTAACAATTCGACAAAGAAAATGACTAACAAAATATAGAATGAGAAATGAAAATTTCGTATAATAATTTGACAGTTATCGGATTTCCCAAACGCATTCGAATCTCAAATGATTTGAATCGAAGTGCCAAACTTGTCTGAGAAGGGTAAGCTTTCTGTTACGACGTCTTGTGCGAGCTCATTCTGTGTACCTACTATTCAGTAGACCATATCAATTCGGTTAGAATGTGCATCACGGAAACCTGACATCAATTCTCCCATGTAATTCTAATGGGACTGCAGACTCCACGACTGAATTCGTTACTGGTACATATATATTTAGACTCTCTAATAAAAGAAATAATATGAATTGGAGAACGAAAAAAAATTTCATTTATTGCAGATAAAACGAATGTCTGGCCATATACTATCAATGACAAACACAGTCCCATTCATAGTCTTAGAGGCCACGACGCTAAACCTATAAAACGCCATAAAAATAACCATAATTTTTTTTTGGCTTCCGTATTGTGATTGTTCCTTCAAACAGTGGACAACATGGCGACAACATCGTTTGAAAGTCGTCCTTCGCGCAAACGATTTTGCATTTCAATTCGGTTCTATCAGCACCCACTTGTCATCATCGACTCCCTCAAGAATGCGAAGCTTCTCCGAAAGGTCATCATTTTTTGTGAAAGAAAAACTACCGCAGCCTTTTCCAAACAGTGGACAACATGTCGGCAGCATCGCAACCGATTTTGAGTTTCAATTCGGTCTTATCTTCGATTTGCATTATTGAAATACGCCAGCCACTACCAAGGAACAATTAATTTTACGTTTCTTTGATTATTTAAACAAATGAAATGACATATTTTATGTGATGTTTTTCGATTTTTTTGCCGTAGCTTTTCGCGCATCTCCCAAATGCTGCTGTTTTTGCCAGTCATTTCAAGCAGTTTGAACTTACAATTTGGCTTTGCTGAAATAGGGTTGCTTATCCAGCAAAGCGAGAATCCAAATTATAACGATATTTTCATAAACACGGGTGATCAAATTACTATGAAAAGCCATAATTCTTTTGTTTTTTTCCGCATCCAAATTTCAATATTATTTAATTTAATCATGTATGATGTTTCTTTGAAATTTTTTCAGTATCATTTGTTTCAATGATCAACAACATAAGAAAGTATAAAACAACAGTAAAGATGTCTGAAAAATCAAAAAACATCGCATGAAATATGCGATTTCATTTGTTCAAACAATCAACGACACATGAAATCCATTGGTCGTAATAGTGGCTGGCGTATTTCTACAAAACGAATCGAAAAAAACGGCCGATTGCTAATAAAACCGAATTGAAACGCAAAATCGGTTGCGCAGAGGGCTACTTTCAAATACTGCCGCCGCCATGTTATCCACTGTTTGGTAAAGGCATCACTGATTTTTCATATAATCCTACCCATCCCCTGTTTGGGGATCAATCACAGTACGGGAGACTCATCATTACAGAAAGCTAAAAAAAAAAATTTCATTGCGTTGAGCGATCCTAGACATGGCAGCAGTTTCATTTTGTTCATTTTCCTATGGATGAAATGACGAATTATATGTATGACTTCTGGGAGCCTTATCATTATAGGTTTAAAGTCATGGGCTCTCAGACTATCAACACTACTATCTCAAACATTTTTATTGTAAAAACATTCGACATAGTCGGTGAGCATTACTTTTCCATTAAGATATCTTTATTACTTTTTGAATGAGTGATAATAACTTGTTCATGTACCGAAACTATAACAGCTGCTTATGGTATGTATTTGCGGACCTTGGTTTGAAACGTGCTCCTATAGTTACGATGAGTGCAGTTTTTCTTTAAAAGAAATGTGCAGTGATGCTGACCATCACTTTTTATACTCACCTACTACTACTTGCATTTTTTTATAAGTTGGACTATCAACCATTAGTTGATATCTATATTTCCGTGAATTTCCAAAGTGAGTAAACTCCTTATATACCTCATTAAGAGAATGGAATGATGAAATTGAAACAATTCAAAGTTGACAACCAAAACTCAACAATAAAAAATGATGTCATCTGTATCTGTAGAGTAGGGAGGGTGAGTATAGACCCACAGCACTTAGGCCACAATATGGCCCATTGTACATCCTCCCAAGGAGTCGCCCTCCTAGGACATTGTCCATCCTGCCTTATCCAGGAAGGAGGAGAGGTCACCAGGGGACATCTCCTTAATATCGGCAGGTGTAGGCCAAGACTCACCGAACACACACTCTCTTATCGACGATAGCTCCAGACATTCGCATAAGACATGCCTGACAGTTTCATCTTCCTGTTCCACATCCTGCATAGGGATGTTAATCGTAGGTTCTTCCTGGTCATCGCCAAATATTTATTTGGATCCAGCTTCTCAGGGTCGCCCAGGGTGATCCTGGCAAAACTGCATCCTTTGGTTTCATCCCATCATTTGAGGGTTTGAGTAGTTCCGTTAGTTTGGCTAGTTCCGCAATTGTCGAAGTCGTCAAGCCATGGGTGTCACCTGGTCCCAAAATGTTCATTCCAGCCGCCATCCTGGCCAAAGTGTCAGCAATGCGGTTACCTTTGCTCCTGTCGTGCCCTTTCACCCACCTTAATACGATATTATTATCTACCGAGGCGTTAGCTAAATCTTGGTGGCACTCTAGTGCTAACCCTGAGATAATACGTTGTCTATTCAAGGTTAGTAGGGCTTGTCTACTATCAGTGTAGATTATTATGTCTTTGCCAGAAATTCCTTTTCTGGTTAGTTCCTTTGTGGCGATTGAGATACCAGCCAGTTCTGTTTGAACCACGCTGGTATTTTTTCCATTCCCCACTTAATCCTTAGGCTAAGTGATCTAGAGTAAACTCCACATCCTGATCCTTCCTTGGTTTTTGAGCCGTCTGTGTATATGCGTATTGCATTCGCAGCATCCGCCTCAGTGTTCTGTTTTATTTGTATTTTATAGGGTTTATTAAACACAAACCTGGGTTCAATTGCGTCACTGGCTGCCTGTAGCAGAGGCATCGCAGTGAGTGCCTCCCTCCACAGGCCCCGCCTCAGTTGACCCATTCCTACCTCGGGGTTTACACCAGCCGTGCGCAATCGTAGCATGGCCATTAGCGCAACCTCCTTGACGTGCAGGTCCAGAGGTGACAGACCAGTAACTAATTCCATTGCTGCGGTTGGTATTGTTCTCATGGCTCCTGTGATGTTCAGACAAGCCATTCGCTGTATTTGATATAGTTTTTGGATGGCCGTTGCTTGTAGAGTTTTCGGTCCCCATGCAATGGCTCCGTACGTTAGCATAGGTCTTATTATTGCAGTGTAGATCCAGGTGACTACACGGGGCGAGAGGCCCCATGTGCGTCCCACTGTCCTCCGACACTGCTCATAGGCCACATATGCTCTTTTTGCTCTGCTCTGAATGTGCGAGATCCATGTTAACTTCCTGTCGAGGGTAATACCGAGGTGTTTCACCTCTTCAGAGAAGTTCAGATTGCTTTTGAAGATTTCGGGGGGTTTCAAGCTCGATAAGCTTCTTTTCCTAGTGAAAAGGACCATCTCCGTCTTCTTGGGATTGATCGACAGTGAGTGTTCTTTACACCATGTTTCTATTAATTTGAGACCATTCTGCGCTCTATCGCACAGTGTGTTCACAAATTTGCCGGTCTGCAGGATAACTATGTCATCTGCATATGCAATCGTGTAGAAACCATTACTGTTGAGGTGATTAATCAGGGTATCCAGGACTATGTTCCAAAGAAGGGGTGATAAGACCCCTCCCTGCGGACATCCCCTCATGACCAGTCCTCTCACAGTAATGTCTTCTACATTTACACTTATTGCTCTACTAGAGAGCATCTTGAGTATCCATTCTCCTACTACCAGGGGTATATTCCTGGTGTTAAGTTGCTGGGTGATTGTTGGGAAGGTCGTTTTATCGAACGCTCCTTCGATATCTATGAATATACCCAGGGTGGATTCTTTATTATCCAATAATCTCTCGATTCTGCCAACCACTTGGTGAAGGTCCGAATCAGTGGACCTTCCCGGAGTATATGCATGCTGATATGGATGAAGTGGATTGTGAACTAAGAATTCATCTCTTATATACCGCTCGCACAGCATCTCCATTGTTTTCAAAAAGAACGATGTGAGACTAATTGGTCGGAATGCTTTTGGTGAGGTGTAGTCCATCCTTCCTGGTTTAGGTATAAACACCACTCGTACTTCTCTCCACTTACTGGGAACATACCTCAGAGCTAATGAGGCTCTGAATATTCCGACCAGGTGCGGCATGAGAATATCCAGTCCCCATTGTAGTAGGGCTGGTCTTATACCGTCAGGTCCTGGTGCTTTGAAGGGGGAAAAGCCCGATATGGCCCACCTTATCTTGTCCTCATCAATTATAGTGCTAGCAAATTGCCAGTCGTATTGTGAGGGTGTTATTGGTACTTCCGTCCGGTTCGTCGTTCCTGGGAAGACAGAACCTGGGAAGTGAGTTTCCATAAGAATTTCGGCGCTTTCTCGGAGGTTGGCGGCTTTGTCGCCATTTTCCCTCGTCAGGATGCCGATACTCTTATGGTGGTCGCTTGAGAGTGCCTTCTGTAGCCTTGAGACTTGCGGGAAATCTTCGATTGCCTCACAATAGGCTCTCCAGGCTTCTCTTTGCTTTTGTCTGCAGACTTTTTCGAACTCTCTGAGGTTGGCTTTATATATTTCCCAGTCTTCTTCGAGTTCTGTTCGTTTTGCTTTGTTAAAGGTCGTTCTCGCTGTCTTTCTGAGGTGTTCCAGTTCAGGGCACCACCATTTATTGGTTGTGCCTTCTGTCTGTACCATCCTCATCGGACAGGATTCCTTATAGGCAATGTCTATTTTGTTTTGGATAGATAACGTGTACCTTTCCAATTCTTCACTATTGCCAGGAGTCAGGGCCTCTGTCTCCCGCAGAGCTCCTTTTAAGAGTCGATTGTATAGAGCTACATCCGTCCTCTTCGGATCGCGGGATTTCACAGTGGTCCTGAGATCCTGGTTTACCGCTGGTTTAAGTCAACCAGCGATGGTCTGACATAGAAATATGATCAGACACTTGCCAGTCTTGAATTTTATTTGATATTTTGGCTGTCGCCAGGGTAAGATCTATTAATGTTTGGCTACGGGCGTTAATGAATGTCGGCTCCGTGCCTCTATTCAAGATTGCAAGGTCTTTCTCAATTATGTATTCGTAAAGAGACTTACCTCGGGCGTTGATATCCTTGCTGCCCCAGCCCAGGTGGTGAGAGTTTGAGTCGCAGCCCTAAATCATCTCCATTCTCTGGTTTAGGCAGTGGTCCACTAGCACTTTCATCTCTCTTGTGGGTGGTAGAGTGGCTGCATCTGGGGGGAGGTACACCGATGCGAGTATCAACGCCGTATATTTGCCCTTTCCGTCTGGACATTCCACTTTAACCGCAGTTAGGTCTGAGGTGCAGAATTGTGCCATCAGAGAGGCTCTGTATTTTCTGGGAGCGTAAACGGCTGTCCTGGGTTGCTGATTGCTTGGTGAGCTAAAAATTTGGCCAGTCAAGTTACCGAAACCAGTAATTCTGGTCTTAATTATCCAGGGTTCCTGGATCAAAGCTATTGCATCCTCCAACACATCAAGGCGGCGACATAGTATTGCCGTAGCCGTCCTGCTGTGTTGGAGGTTGCATTGTATTATTTTTATCTTTTTTCCGACGTCCTTGCCCATTGCGAGGTCGTTCGGGTTAAGACTCTATTCTAGGTCCATTCGCTCCCCCGATAGGGAAGCGACGGCCTCTTCGTTGTCAGGTCGTCGTCTGTCATCTTTGCAGATGTTTCGACGTCCTTTTCGGGACCCTTGGTGACCTCGCTGCCAATATCCACTCTAGGTGGCTCGACTTCCAAGGACCTCGGGTCTTCAGAGGTACCTTTCGTTTTAGTTACCCTTATGGCCAATGAGGTAAACGCGTAGCTTATCCTTATTGACTTTTTCTTCAGGACAGCCATGATGCCATATCACAATCCTTTCTAATACAGAGTGGATATAACAAATCCTTCCTCTTTGATGAAAGATTCAATCTCTCAACTGATTAACTTTTTCTACAACTCCTTCTCAAACCAACTGTTTTTTTTTCTGAGGTTTATTTGTGGTACGTACATCTAGCATCATCGAGATCAATTTGGATTTTCTTTTGTACGAATCTCGAAGATTATGTATCTTCAGACTGTACAAATCACCTTTTCCTCAGGAACTGAACATTTTGCTTGATAGTTATCGTTCTCCATCTCGATTGTTTCTTTTCGGTGATTCTCAAGCGTGTGGTAAAGTGTATCAATTAGTTGTAAACAGGAAAAAGGTTCTCGACACTAATTCATTGCTGTCAGTGGTCAACATGTTGACCGATTTTCAGATACCCAGGTTGAGTATGGACCGTTCGTTTATTTTAATTCCACTTTGAAGATTTTCATAAACTTGCCTCAAAATGAAATCTCTATTGGTCTCTCTTGCGATCTCCCGATGTTTCGTGGAAATAAATGAAATTCGAGTATCTTCACTCTGAAGCGAAAATTTACTTGATGTCAATTGATTTATGGTATGAAGAATTAACCATTCCAAGCCAGCTCCTCAATTCAGCGGTATTTTTCGGAACTATTGTATACGAAACTGCGTTGACTTTTTTTTGTCTCTTCCTCGATAGTTGATGGAAGTTTCAATGAAATTATTTTATCCTCAGTGTATCTGGACACACTGCATGATTCACCGAGAGGCTTTGGCTGTAAACGGTAGTTGTAACTGCAATCAATTTCATAAAAATGAGGCCCCAAAATCGAGACTTTTTACAGCACTCTGTAAAGATACGGGCGCTGAACATATTGCGTTATTATTTTATTGTGAAATAAGATGGTTATCACGTGACAAGTTCTTGCAACGTGTCTACGAATTGAGAGAGGAAATTGCAATATTTTTAGAAGACGAAGATCGTCAGGAAACAAAGCTGTTTCGAGATCAGTTATTCGTGATGAAATTGAGCTACTTGGTTGATATATTCGATGAATAAATATGTTGAATCTACAACTGCAAGGCAGAAATTCACATCTCTTGGATATGAGCGATGAAGTGAATGCTTTCTGTAAAAAATTGGAATTGTGGAATACACACTTGAAACGAAGAAACATAGAAATGTTCACAAATGTTAATGAATTTATCAAAACTTACAACGCTGAAGAGGTACATATCGATGTTTTATTTGCAACAAGGGAAAATCACTTAACAATGTTGACGAAGAATTCCAGAAAGTATTTTATAACCGACTACAACTTAGTAGCAAAATACGAGTGGGTTAGAGATCCATTTCAAAATACTCCTGATGGTCTCTCATTGGTGGAAGAAGAACAAATTATAGACATCACGTCTCGTGGAGACATCAGAAGACAGTTTGTTGATAAAGCGCTCTTTGATTTTTGGTCCCGATTGGGTGATGAATTTCTTGCACTGAAGGAAAGAGCTTTCAGAATACTCTTACCGTTCCCAACATCATATCTATGTGAAACTGGGTTCTCTGCGATGGCTACATTGAAAACAAAATACAGGTCGCAGCTGAACATTGAGAGAGAACTGAGAGTGGCTATTTCAGATATATCGCCTTCCTATAGAAAGCTCTGCTCTGCGAGACAGGCACAAGGGAGCCACTGAAGTTTTATTTGTATCGTTTTGTACTCCATAATATGTTTCATGCTTTCGGGTGGAATTTTTACAATAAAAAATTATTTGCTGTGATTTTCATTTACTTTTTCCCGAATTTTTTACTCCCCCCAAGGGGGCGCGCCCCACAGGTTGAGAAACGCTGTTTAGATGTAAATTTGCGAGTCTTCCATGTAACTGCTCACCCTGTTTTTTGTCATCGATTTCTTCGACAGTACTCACAAAATGTTCCATTTGGAAAAAAAATCAGCACTTCAACAAATATATCCCAAGTTTCCTGCTCTTCTCAGAGGGTTGAGATGGAATAACCTCTGAAACTACAGTTTGTGGATTGGATCTTCAGCGCTTCAGTTTCGTTCATGGTGGTGTTCTTTTTTTATTCTCTTCGCCACTTTTCATGTATGTTGCCTTGAATTGAAAGTTGACAACTATAACGTGTCTAACAAAAATGATGTATATCGCATTCCTTTCTGATACAGAGTGAATATAACGAATTGTATATATCACTATTGGATTTGTATTCTAGGGATAAATGATCATATCAATGAGTGGTCAATTAATTAATCAAGGATTGAAGATTTTCACGGCCGGCAACTAATGAATTGAGGAAAAAGACGCTTTCGAATAATCTATTAGAATCAATCGACCGTCCGAACCCAGATTCGATAAAGGGTGACTTATCATCCGAACCATATCAGATCAAAGCCTCGCAGCAGAGAAGGATGGGTTAGGTAAGGTTAGCACGGTGGTCCGGGATGGAACCCACATAGACCAAAGGCCCGTTGTTATGCCGTTAGGGGTGGTTATCACTTCCTCCACTACCGTGGGAACCAGTAGCTGCTGTATAACTGCTGCATAAGTCTTTTGATACCAATCGACTGGAGATCGGATAGGTTTCCAAAGTAGGGCTGACCCAGAGCAGAAAATATTTTCCTGGATAGGGCAGGGCAGTGACAAAGTAAGTGGACCATCGTCTCTTCCTCCTCCTCGTCTTGACAGATTCTACAGAAGTCATTCCATTGTAGGATTCCCATACGTGCGGCATGGCATCCTCCAAGCCAGTGTCCAGTGATGGCCACAATCGTGTTTCCAATGGAGTTCCTGGGAAGAGATAAAATATCTTTAGTGCGTCGTAGATCAAGCTCTGGCCATATCTGTCTTGACGAGATGCAGGAGAGCTCCTCCCACCACCTGAGGTTAGTTAGGCGGAGTACTTCCTACCGGAGGAACAACTTTCGTTCAGCGATAGATGCCCCTGGTCTAGTATTAGCGGATATAGCTGTGAGCATCGTGCCAGCTCTTACTAATTCGTCCACCATACAATTGCCTGCTATGTTCCTGTGGCCGAGTACCCAAATAACATTAACTCTTACTCTAGTCGCCAGCTCATTCAAGGCTTTATGGCATTGTATAGACGCCTTTGAGGTCAGGTAGACAGAGCTTAGAGACCTGATGGCAGCTTGGCTGTCACATAGAATTGATATTTCATTGAATTCAAGTCCGGTTTGAAGTACCCATTTGACTGTTTCTTTTGAAGCTACCACTTCTGCCTGGAAGACACTGCAGTAGTCCGGCAGACGAAATGATAGGTTGAGGGGTGGGGACTCTGAGAAGACTCCACTTCCTACTCTCCCCTCTAGTTTCGAGCCATCTGTATAAAATAGCGTCCCCTTGATCTCAACTAGGTTCGCCTTCCACGTTTCCCCGGACGGAATGTCCACCGAGAACTTGCGGTCGAACATCGGAGTGGGTATCGTCTGAATCACTTACGGTTAGATTGAATTCTTTCAGAATTTTAGAGTGCCCGTAGTTTACCTTAGGCCATGGTGAGATTGCATTGAGTCTGAGAGCAACGCTAGCCGCGCACTCCTTTCCATATAGGTCTAATGGAGTCAGATGTAGGATCATTTCCAGGGCTTTAGTAGGAGTTGTCCTAAGACACCCCGTCGTGAGAGTGGCAGCTAATCGCTGTACCTTTCCCACCCTTTTTCGGTTGACCTCTTTACATAAGGCTGGCCACCATACTAGTGATCCATACATGAGTGTGGGTCTACGACCGCCGTATATAACCAGTGGACAATGTTGGGTCTCGACTCCCATTGTTTGCCAATGGTTCTTTTGCAGGTGTATAGCGCAACTGTCGCCTTTTTCACCCTTTCCTCTATATTTTCTCTCCATAACAGCTTTCGGTCAAAGACAAGTCCTAGGTACCTAGCTCGTTCGGAGAGTTTTATTTCTTGGCCCCCTATATTGGGAAGGTTGAGGGAGGGTATTTTGTGTCTCCTTGTGAAGAGAACGAGCTCTGTTTTTCCCGGGTTTATCCCTAGGCCGTATTTATTGCACCATTGCGATAGTTCGTTTAGTGCCCTCTGTATGACATTCGACAGAGTCTCTGGAAATTTCCCTGAAACCATAATCGCAATATCATCGGCGTAAGCCACAACTTTGACTCCTAGCCTCTCCATTCTCTGAAGCAAGCTGTTGAGGGTAAGGGTCCACAGTAGGGGTGAAAGCACTCCCCCCTGCGAGGTCCCCCTGTTGACCACTCTTTGTATCTGACAGCCAGAGATTTCTGCGTTAATCTTTCTGCTGCAGAGCATGTAACTGACAAACTCGACAATTGGTTTGTCGATTCTCAGATTTTCCATTTCCCCTGTAACAGCACTGGGAATTATATTGTTGAATGCCCCTTCGATATCTGAGAAGGCTATCAGTGAGTTTTCGTTGCAGTTATATTATATATATGCAGTTATATATAGATATATATAAGTGCAAGATGATCTTCAATGGTTTTTTTATCCGTTCGATTTCGACATTTTGACTTCCATTTCGAAGTTATTTTGAAGAACTGTCAGACGAATATCTTTCCATACCGTCCTGGTCAATTACCCCCCTTACGAAATAACTGAGCAAGACAAAGCAAAGACTTCAATTGTCTGTTCGCCGAAGATACTGATATTCATAATAATTCTCCACAAATTTCTTCCGACTCTAGAATCAATTACGAAGAAACTAGTCCGATACTATTGATGATTATATCATTCACCACTCACTAAGGATCTGTCTTGCCCGTCCAGGTAATATGTAGAAGTATATGGTTTCACGGATTTTTTGATTATGCAAGATGGTCTTTACGGTTTTTTTATCCGTTTGGTTTATTCTGAATTGTTCGACTTCCATTTCGAAGTTATTTCCAAGAACTGTCAGACGAATATATATCCATATCGTCCTGGTCAATTACTCCCCTCAAGAAATAACTGAGAAAGGCAAAGTATCTTTGGCAAACAGACAATTGAAAGTGAGAAGAAGTTATTTTTGGCGGTTTCTTCTTTGAATTTATGCAAAAAGAATAAAAAACTTCCATAGAAGAAGTTGCTAACATCAAATATTCAGCAGAACTCCCAGTAGATTATACTTACAAACAAATACCACTCAACAAGGAACCATATTGAAACATACTTTTCCTGGAAACATATTTTCAGTAAACGATATTTATTCAAAAATCACCTAATTGTTCATTTATCTGTGTATGATTTATATTTTTCATTGTTGTTATTGTTGTATCGGTTTGAACTGTTTGTCAGTATCAAATTGATCAATTCATATCCATATATTTTTACGAGTGGAAGGGTATATGGTATAAAATAGTATTTCGGTTTTTCAGTTTCCAAGCTCAAGTGCGTCTTCATCTTCCACCTGGACTCCGCGAAGATGAAATAACACGATACCCTATGATAGTTCAAGTGTATGGGGGTCCTGGAAGCCAACTTGTCACGGAGAGATGGAAGGTAGATTGGAACACGTACTTGACTGGCCACAAAGACTACATAATTGCCCAAATTGATGGTAGAGGATCTGGAGGACAGGGACACAAAATTCTCCATAGGGTTTATTACAAGTTGGGCTCCATAGAAGTTGCTGACCAGCTAGAAGTTACTGAGTAAGTTGGACTTTCATTTCCATTCAAACTTCTGGATGAATCACATAAGCGAGATATTCGCCAGGTGTTCAACAGTGAAAATATACTTTTTTTTTGTACTATTCCAACAAACTCTCAGATACTTCAGTTACAATCGCACCAGTTGATAAGAAGAAAAAAATATCACTCATATATATGAGTATATGAATATGTCAGTGTCACCTTGATAGTTTTCTGGATTCGAATGTGTATAAGAGCACGCAAGGCTGATGGATTAGACCAAAATTGTGAGTGTGAGCCTGATTTCAATTGAAATATTTGATGCTCCAGAATACCACATGTCGCACTGTTATATTTACCAACGATCAGTACTTTAGCAAACTCTGTTGGTCCGGGTGAAGTAAACCTTAGAACTCTTTTAATTTTTACTGTTACCGCTTCGATTGTCAATACAGTAAGTCAATGACACCTTTGAGACGTTCAGCTTTGATTGAGTTAAAGGTTTCATATATGTTCAATTTCGTGAAATCCACTTCTGGTAGTTGGTTGAGAAATAGAGTACTTCTCATCCGCTTCCCATTGAAATTGTAATCATTCATGGTGAATTGTGAATATAGAAAATATAGCAATTGGTGGTGAGAACTCACACTAGAATCAGTCTCCGATCAGAGTTTCAGGCGAACAGTAATAAAAAGATGATGATTCAGAACACATAGTTACAGTGGAACTGAATATTTGAGGGTCTAGTCTCATGAATCTTGGAGCACTTCTCTTACGATTCCGAGTTGAGAAAAGTTCTCAGAATTTTTGAAGAAACCATCAAAAGTGAACTATTCTATGTGCTCAATTCAATATACCCGTTTGCAGTATTGCAGGGGATAACAACAGTACCATCAAATATATAAACCGAAAACCTACAATTGTGAGAAATAAAAATTTAGGTCATGTTAGAAAAAACAGTAAATGACCCTGATGTACAGTTCAACTGTGATATCAAATACCTCAAAGAAAAATTATACTTGCATCCGTTGTGATTCAAAAAATAGACATACTGGTGGCATTGTCATGTATATAAAAAAATTCTAACTTTCTACTTTCGTGAAGTTCATACTGGAATCGAACTACTGGTGTAAAATTGTTACAGTAAACTTCAATCTTCAATATGGTTGATCGAATGTTTATATCATTGATCTTCTAGTTTTCATGCAACTTTTTTGGAAGATTTTGATGATTATTGAGAAGCTCATATCATCATACAATCGTTTTATTCGGGTAGGTGATTTCAATTTGAACTCAGAAGGAAATTTTTATACAAAAAAAACAAGAATATTCTAACAACCTATGGTATAAATCAAACTTCAACTGAGCCTACTAGAAAAACAGTAGATACACAATCATTAATATATTTGGTTTTGACTAATAATGATAACATAGTTTCAAATGTTCATTCAACTCCAAAAATTACTCACCATTCAATTATTTCTGTCAATTGAGAAAATACATAAATTTTTGTGATAATAATTTGAGTTTAATTAAGAATAAACTTATTTCATGTAACTGGTCTTTAAACTCTATTGATGTACATTTACTTCATGAAGAATTTCTCGGAACATGTTCAGATATTGTCAATAGTATTTCTTCCATACAAATTAATAAGTTCAAAAGCAATATTCCTTGGTTTGACAATGAAGTGTTTATCAAACTCAAGAAACGGGATGAAGCCTATAAAATATTTGCGACTATGGTGGGATATGTAAATTCAAAAATAACCAGATGGGGAATTTTCAAAACATTCAGAAACGATGTGGTTGTTAACTCATTGAAAATGAAGAAAGTTCAGAGTTATCACAACGAAATGGACAGATGCAAGAATATTTAATCTCACTTGATGTGGGAAACCTTAAACATCCTTATTAGTAATTATCGTACTTTTCCAAACCTAATCCAATTTGAAGATGAAGGGGTAGTAAGTACTAAAACTAGTGAACCTGACATGGCCGAAAGTTTCAACCTAAACTTTGTAAACAGCAGCCAACATATAGTCCAGGGTACTGGGAATTCTGAATTCAATTTGGTTAATAATTTATATTTGTCTTCCAGTACCTTCAGATTGATTACTTCAAGCGACTTGAGTGATATAATTGAGTCATTAGAAAATAAATGTAGTATCCATGAAATCTTGAATTCTGAAATAATAAAGCAAGTATTTGAAACAGATGGTCATTCAATCCTACATTCAATCAATACATCGCTCCAGAATGAAGTGCCCGAAAGTAGAAAAATGAAGAAAGTAGAAAAATTTCTGAAAAGTAATAAAACGAAATTTAACGTTGAAAAACTAAAGCAATAACAATCACTACTAAATTCAAATATAATCAAATAAATACAAACAACATTAATATAAAAATGTAAGATCAACATATAGAAATAATAACATCACAGTGAAGTATTTGGAATTTCAACTCGATAATTCCTCATCATTCGACGACCACTTCAAATATATTGAGAGATAGATTGTAAGAAAATATTTTTTCGAGAATTGCCAATAACTTATCAACAGATACGAAATTTTGAAACACCCTGTATATTTGTAAGTATTTCGCAACGTTTTGCGCATATGCGCTAAGGCAATGCTAGTCGAATGAAAACAAGAAACGAGTCTCTCACACACGCGAACAACACGTTACCCACACGCGAACCACATGCGACACACAGGCGACTAAGACACGAATCAGACGCGACACACACGCGATATCAAATCAAATGACCCCAGCATACTTGTTGTTATCATTGTTTCGGCTTGTTCCGTTAGTGCTCTTGTTTTTTAAACATCCTGTATATTTGTAAGTATTTTGCAACGTTTTGCGCATGTGCGCTTAGGGCACTTCTACCCGAATGAAAAGAAGGAACGAGTCTCCCAAGTTGAGTTTTGGCACGCGAAACCACGTGAAAGCGAAAAACATATAAAATTTTCTACTACATGTGGAAACAGACGTTCGGAAGTAAAATCGAAATAATTTGTTGACTAACAACGCGTTGATGTGTTTTCGAATCACCAATTTTCCTTGAATCCCTTCTATTTGTTACCTTCCTGAATAGTGCGAATAGAATCAACGTGAGTGATAAGCCCTCAACAAAAAGTCGAAGATAAGCCATTTTGATCATTGATTGGTCTTGATCGAGCCGCGATTATATTTGAAGCCGTTGAAAATATTTTGCTTGGCAAAGTGGATGTTTTCCTCCAGGGGCGTATCATTCCACCACCTTTGTTATAATTCCAGAGGCACAAAATTGTACGCTGCTTGAAATCGAATTTATCAACAACGCAAAATTACAATTGAACGTTGCTGACCGAGTGTGGAGTTTTCCTGATAACGAAGCGCAATTTGAGTCAGAGTTCGAACCTGAAACACCCACCGGAGAACTAAATGTGACGAGTTTCGAAACATTACGTCCTGAAGAAAGTGAGATGCTTGATGACGAACATCGGCTACGAGTACCCAAGTATTTAGACGAAAACGGTGATATTTTTGAGAAAACTGGAGAACCTACTCCACATGCAGAACATTCTATTAATAGATCAGATCATTCACCTATATCGCTGATATAGGTGAGATATATTGAGCTTGACAAGCTACTAGAAGACAAAATTATCAAAGAGACTGAAAGCCTTTGGGCAGCTCCTGTAGTGCTGGTACCAAAGAAGGGTGGGGGTATTCGGTTATGTATTGATTATCAGAGACTGAATGCGATTACCGTACCAGACTCATATCCTGTTCCTCGAATGGACGACCTCCTACATGCAGCGCAAAACACATCATTCATGTCCACAATCGATTTGCGATCTGGCTACTACCAGGTCAAGGTCAAAGGAAGCGATCGTGATGAGACAGCGTTTACGACTCCGTTCGGGACTTTCCGCTTTCTTCGTATGCTCTTCGGCTTACGGAACGCCCCGGCCACTTTCCAGCGGCTGATAGATCACTTTCGCAGCGGACTGTGTTACGGGCTGAATTTGGTTCGCCTTATTATAAACCATGGATGTACAATCCAGTAGTGTCATGATACGTTTATTTTCTATCAGTACGGTCACAATTACAAAACTTAGCTCGAAGGATGGATATATTTCGTATTGTGGATTCATCAAAAGTATGGAATCTGAAACGAAATAATTATTAGATATCTGTAGCCTCCTTATTGTTGATTTCCTTACCTTCATACGCATTGAAAACCATTTTCTCCCAAGTGGACATCGGTTCATTATCATTACAGTTTCAGTATGAAGGTCCTCCAGTGAGTATTTTCAGGAACCGCGACAAGTCTAATCAATCGTAGGTTCCCAAGTAAGCCTTGTGCATTTCCCCAATCGCCGCATCTTTTACGAGAATGATATCTGTAAATCGAAAGTGAAGTATGAACAATAACATAACCTAAAATAATGATTTTTCAATTAAATGATAACATTCACTTTATTTGCATAAACAAAGTAGAGCAAAGGAAAAAAATACCTGGAATAATGTAGGAAACTGGAAGAAAATAGAATATATTTAGGGAAACAAAGTTGAATAGTTTGACTTTTCAAATGTCATTTGTAAATTTTTGACTGTTTGAATAATTCTGATTGTACTCAAGGAGATTAATCAAATAACAACGTTCTGTTGGATAAAGAAACACATCTGAAATTCTTACATTGTGTGAAGGACTGCCTTCATCAAACAAAAAATCCTCAGGGCCACATGCCAACCAAGGTAGGTCACTATTTTCACTTACTTTTGAGACTCCATGTTCATACATTGACTGAACAGGTCATAAAAGAACCCAGGTGACATTATGCTATTGTTTTAGGCCTTTTTTATCGTTATCATTCCTGCTTTTCTTCCTGTCGACATCCGCTCATACCCGGATTTACAGAATTCATGCTCAGCTTGTAGTTTGATTCACCATTAGTTGCATGCTGCCTGTTACTTGACAAACTACCAGAGAAAAAGGTATGAAATAATCTAGTAAGTGCATGGTCTCTTTGACAGCTCTTCTGGATGAACGCAGTGGTACTTTACCATCCTTATCATCGATATTGTTGACCTAAAATACAATACATATTTAGAATTTAATTCTGCTCGACAAAACGCCTATTCCAGTAGTTGTGTATGTTGGAATGTTCATACCTAACCTGGATAGCTGATATTTTCAATATTTATATGTATGTATGTTAATATTCCCTTCATAGTACTGTGAACTCATTGTATGCATACTATGGGTAGTTACTGAGAATGGTACACAAACCGCTTCGTCTGGTAAGACTAGTTGATATTTGATCTTAACATAGCATTGCGAATTACGATAAATTTTCATTATTGTATATTGTATATGATTGTATTTTTGCTCCTATCATTCCGTAAAACCGCAAAATTATCTCGTAGTTTGACAGTGTCAACTTGACTTCATCTTCTGTAATTTTGTTGGCCTCTGCACTCAGAGGCACCTACCATTGATTAAATCATTTTTGAAAAAGGGGATCTTTTTCTCAACCACCAACACCACCACCAAATAAGAAATCCACCCCATCTCCACTGTAGAAAAGCTCACCGAGGTACGAAGTGAGTGAATTGTGTTTTGCTGATTTGATTCAGAGGAATTTCATCGAATGTGAACTTGCTAAGATTACCATCTCCAATCTAAGAAGGTCGTTCCTTGAAAACCTTTCAAAGATCAGAACAACATGTAACAAAATAGCGCCCAACATCATTTTCATTATCTCTTATACAGAGTGGTGAGAAGTTATATGGTGGTGAGATTTTTTTTTATGCTTCGAGGTTTCTTTCAAAATATAACATTCTCAGCGTCGAATATCGCTTTTCAACGGAGCTTCATCAACTGCAGGTTGACTTGAACTTACAGGGAGATTCGGGATTTTTTTTTAGTATTGATCAGTTTTTTCATTATCACCTATAGGCCGATTTCGCGCGTATTGTTAGTGACATAATACAGGCGAGTATCGATCGGCTACTACTTTTTTTATGATCATACAGGGTGTTCACTGTTAAGTTTATCATTTTTTTGAATACATCATCTTGGGTCATACAAGGGGTTACTACTTTCCTAGTAGCATTATAAAGACCCTCATCGAAGTATTTTCGAGGTTGAGGTAAATCGAAAAATAGTTGATTTTTTTTTCTATTATACTCGGTGTACTTGCTGGTTGTTCTTGCTAATGGTTTTGATTAATGATGGAAGTTAACAGACTCCTTGGCGAAGAAATTACATACGAGTTGGTAATTCGGGGATTACCCATAACTGGGACGGTGAATGAAAAACGATCATTTTTACGAAAAATATCAGCGTTGGAAAGATCGGGAAAATCAAATCCGCCTGAATTTTGTAATTTACCACCACTTCTGGAACTTGATAAATGTGAAGGCAAATTAACTGAACTAGCAGCGAATATTAACGAGTTTGATTATGACAATCGAAATAATGAATTCAAAAGAATATATTCTAGACCTTTGCATTTGAATATGCGTCTGAATAGAATTCGATGCGATTCTTTTATGGAGATTCGGTGAACTAGACTGATGAATATGTGTGAGCAATAATTAGCTGATTTTAATTTAGCTGCTGAAGGTATTATCAGGAATTCTGTTCGGTCAAGTTCACAACCTAACAATTCTTTGTTACATGAGGAAGTTCCACCCTCGGGTGTTGGTGTACTTCTCGTACCAGAAAGACAGGCTGAGAATGTTGGTTCACGTTCCCAGGCAGTGGAGGGAAAGGATCATTTGCTTTCTCACTCTAGCCGTAGCTTGGATCTAGGAGGGGGGGAAGTTGTCGAACAACCTGGAATTAGCAATTCTAATGCTAGACAACTACCACAATATTTCGGAAATGATGAGGTTTCACGAAGAAATTTTCAAGAAAGTTCACGGTCCGAAAGTAATCATATGCTTCAAGATATGTATGTTCGCGATTGTCATCCAGGTCAGTTCTCGTAATACATTCACAGAAGGTGAAGGTCGTATTGTTCTCAATAGGAATTTGAACCTGAACCATTGAGAAGACGAAATGCCTTCTCAATCATGCAATCGCCTTCATGTAGTTATAATCCGGGTCGTAGAAACCTTGTTAGTGAAGAATTTTTATCAGAAAACCGATTCATAAAGAATACCTCGATTCCGCAACACTTTACAGATAACGTTTCTGGTATTCCAGAATCATATAATCACCGTTCATTTGAAAAAGAGCAACGTTATTCTCGAGGATATTTCATTAAGGACAAAACAAGCGGAAACATAGATTCACTGCGCTGAAGATCATCAGTGAAGTTTCAGGATGACCTTGGTAGGGAGTTTCGAAGCGCGGACATATATGACCGGGATGATTATCCTCATCGAACGAATTCGTCTTATGATTTTTCAACAAGACTTCGTCATTTACAGTTGAGTCCTCTAGAGGGAGAAAACTTGGCGTAGAAATCACCTGTCAGGAGTCAGTCTCCTGTTCGTATCTATGATAACTCTTTCAAATTTGATGTTAGTCGCTGGCGTCTTCAGTATGACGGAGTATCGAGTGTAACGAATTTTCTGGAACGCGTTGAAGAATTGAGACTGTCTCGTGGTATGCCTAAGGAGAAATTATTACAATCTGCTCCAGAGTTATTTACAAAGGACGCACTACTTTGGTACCGAATGAGTGAATTTTCTTCATGGGATGATCTTGCTGATCAACTTCGTGCTGCCTTCCAGACAATGGACTATGAACATTCTTTATGGGCTGAGATTCGGCGGAGAACTCAAGGAGCACAGGAGCGTGTCATCAATTTCGTATCTGTGATGGAAAATTTATTCCGGAAATTGCCACACAGACCCGATGAACAATGTCGTGTTCAAATAATTCGACGAAATTTATTACCGTCCATCCAAAGTCATTTATCTCTTCATTCGGTCAGTTCGATTTGTCACTCACTTCAGCTTGCGCGATCTATTGAGGAAACAGAGTGGCGAATTCAACGATTCTGTCCAGCACCTACTAACGTTAAGCAGTTGCTCGAGCCCGAGTTAGCCTACAGGAAACCTTCCTGTGTTGGAGTTTCCTTTGTTGATTCAGATCATCGTCCACAGAAAAATTCAGTTGATTTGGTCTCCTCAGCAACTGACCCTAATAAAACACCACCAACTTGTTGGAACTGCCACGGTGTTGGTCATCGATTCCGCAAGTGTGACAAATCGAAAAAATTATTTCGCTTCACGTGTGGGCGTCCAGATGTAACAAGTTATTCATGTGGACATTGTTCAAAAAACTCGAAGGGGGTAAAACAGTAAGTCGACTGTTAACGAATAACCCCGCTCTTCCAGAATCCGACACTAATAAAATAATTTTAGATTTTGTTATTGCACATGCGAAATCTGACCAAAGGCCATATTTAGTCGTTAATATTTTGGGTAAGACCTTTTTAGGGTTGCTTGATAGCGGTGCCTCGCGAACTATTCTGGGTG
The DNA here is from genome assembly GCA_032362365.1 of Zygogramma bicolorata. NCBI lineage: Eukaryota > Metazoa > Arthropoda > Insecta > Coleoptera > Chrysomelidae > Zygogramma > Zygogramma bicolorata. The sequence goes on from JAVJAQ010003745.1 coordinate 940,015, forward strand.
GACCTGGATGGAAACTACTTTCTAAGTTTTGTCGAATTTCGGAGTCATCTAGTAAGTACTGTACGGTAGCTAATGGCCAAGTAGCGAGAATTTGGGTCGAGTTTTGGTGCCTATTCAACTGCAGGATCGCATAAGGGTAATTGATGTTTTAGAAGTACCTTCTCTTCCTCATGCTTTGATCCTGGGAATTGATATTTGGTCGAGGATGAAAATCATACCTGATCTTTACACAGGTCAATGGAGGTTTCGTTCAGATATACAGGTAGACAACGTCAAGATTTCTGGGATTAAAGATATCAATACAATAAGTGAAGAACAGAAGGTTATCCTCAATGAGATGATTGATGAAACATTCTCTGGTATGGGCGACAAGTTGGGATGTACTCATCTCGTAGAGCATGTAATACACACAACTTCTCCGCCAATCAAACAGAGATATTACGCTATCTCCCCTGCTCTACGAAAAATTGTTAATGCTGAACTAGATGAAATGCTGGCAAAGGACATAATAGAACCATCAAAGTCCCCTTGGTCCTCACCGATCGTCATGGTCAGGAAAAATGATGATCGATGGAGACTGTGTGTGAATTATAAGCGTTTGAATGCTGTAACCACGCCAGATGCCTTCCCAATCCCGTACGTCAGTTCCATATTGGATAAGCTTCGTGATGGTCGTTACCTAACGACATTAGACATCAAATCTGCATATTGGCAGATTCCAGTAGCACCCGAATATCGTCATCTGACAGCCTTTACGGTTCCAAACAGGGGACTCTTTCAATTCAAGCATATGCCATTCGGCTTACATTCAGCTCCAGCCACTTGGCAACGCCTAATAGACCGTGTCCTTGGTGCTGACATGGATAGTTACACTTTCGTCTATCATGACGATGTGATAATTTGTACCCCCACGTTTGAGAAGCATCTAGAGGTTTTGAAGGAGGTGATCAAACGCATAACTAAAGCTGGTCTTACCCTCAATAAGGATAAATGTGTTTTCTGTCGTTCAGAATTGCGTTATTTGGGGTATGTTGTGAATGAGGCAGGGCTCATGGTTGACCCTGATAAGGTCAGTGCGATTTTGAATATACCCACTCCCCGTTACGTCTCCGAAGTGAGAAGAATAGTAGGTTCAGCTTCGTGGTATGGGTGGTTCATTCCTTCGTTCTCCACCCTAGTTTTCCCTTTAACGAGACTGACTCAAAAGAATTGCCAATTTATATGGGATGAGAAATGCGAGAGGGCACTAAACGCTGTCAAACAGAACCTGGTTTTAGCACCTATCCTGACTTGCCCAGATTTCTTTTTACCTTTTTTTGTTGAGACTGATGCCTCCGACTATGGGTTGGGAGCTATCCTCTCACAGCACCATCCAGATGGCGAAAAAGTCATCTGTTATTCAAGCAGATCACTCACAAAAAATGAGAGGAATTTCTCGACAACTGAGAAGGAATGCCTGGCGGTGATATTTGCTGTGGAAAAACTTCGACCCTACTTGGAAGCAACCAAGTTTACCGTAATCACGGACCATTTTAGTTTGAAATGGTTATTCAACATAAAAGATCCCATTGGGAGAAAATGTAGATTGGCACTGAGGTTACAGCAGTACGATTTTGATGTTCTCCATCGTAAAGGAAAAGACCACGTAGTTCCAGATGTACTTTCACGTGCAGTACCATACGTGGAGATCATCAATGATGGCGTTGTTGAACCTGGACCCTCCATGGATAAGTGGTATGAGGCTATGTGTGAGCGTGTTACGAATTTTCCCACCAAATACCCGCTATGGATTCTGGAGAACGGTAACCTCTTTCGGAAGGTGAAACATACATATCCTGATCTGTCTGATAGGGAATGGTTACTCGTTGTTCCTCGTGGTGATCGCCAAGAAATCATAAAAAGCAATCATGATCCACCGACCTGCGGACATTTAGGAATTTCAAAGACAGTTGCTCGTATTTCACAAAAATGTTATTGGCCTAAATTGAGGACGGATGTCGCAAGGTATGTGCGTAGGTGTACGACGTGTATCCAAACAAAACCTGAACAAAAACCGCCTATTGCTCAAATTTTATCCACTCAAGTATCAGCTACCACGCCTTGGGAACTGGCTAGTGCTGATCTTGTAGGACCACTTCCTCGATCTGTGTCTGGTTACAAATATATCTTCTCAGTGATGGATTGTTTCAGCAAGTTTATTTTACTCTTTCCTCTTCGTGCGGCCTCCGCTACTAGTATTGTCACGTGGCTCGAAGATCACGTCATACTCATTTATGGGGCACCAAAAAAGATCATTGTAGATAACGGAGCTCAATTCAAGAGCAAGGAATTTAAAAATTGTTCGACCAAATACAATATCGCATTAAAGTACACTGCTAACTACCATCCCCAAACAAACCCTGTCGAGAGGGTGCATAGGGTAATTAAAACTATGTTGCGGAGGACCAAAGATATTGGGATAAATATTTAGAAAAAGTCGCTTTTGCAATTCGTTCCTCTAAACATGATGTCACGGGGGTGACTCCGAATCTAATGACTTTCGGTCGCGAAGTCAAATTGAACGGCGTAGAATTTGACGACCATCATTCGACAGAAACGAACGATATTGATAGAACCATGGCTCTCACCAAACTGTTTGCAGATGTTCGGAAAAGGCTGAACGAAGCTTTCGAGAAAGGTAAGAAACCATATAACTTGAGGCACAGAAACGAGAAATTTGATCTCAATCAAACTGTATGGAAGCGCAATTACGTATTATCAGGCGCAATTAAAAACTTCACCTCAAAACTTGCACCAAAATTTAGGGGTCCGTTCAAAATTGTAAAAATTGTTTCACCGTGGACATATGAGTTGCGGTATGAAAATGGAAAATTGGTAGGCATTTGGAATGCAAAAGAGATCAAGTCGCACCCGCCAGATCACTCGGATTGAAACCAGTTTTTTTTTGGTGCGGGGTGGTGTGCTACAGGTTGAATTTGATTCGCTTTATTATAAACCATGGGAGTACAGTCCAGTAGTCTCATGATACATTTATTTTCTATCAGTACGGTCACAACACACAGGATGGATATATTTCGTATTGTGGATTCATCAAAAGTATGGAATCTGAAACAAAATAATTAATAGATAACTGTAGACTTCTTATTGTTGATTTCCTTACCATTATACGCATTGAAAACCATTTTCTCCCAAGTAGAGATCGGTTCATTATCATTACAGGAAGGAGGACCTTCATACTGAACCTGTCTAATCAATCTGAGGTTCCCAAGTCAGCCTTCTGAATTTCCCCAATCGTCGTATCTTTTACGAGAATGATATCTGTAAATCGAAAGTGAAGTATAAACAATTACATAACCTAAAATAATGATTTTTCAATAAAATGATAACATTCACTTCATTTGCATAAACAAAGTAGAGCAAAGTTAAAAAATAACTGGAATAGTGTAGGAAACTGAAAGAAAATAGAATATATTTTGGGAAACAAAGTTGAATAATTTGACTTTTCAAATGTCATTTGCAATTTATTGACTGTTTGAATAATTTTGATTGTACTCAAGGAGATTTATCAAATAACAACGTTCTGTTGGATGAAGAAACACATCTGAAACTCTTAGATTGTATGAAGGAACACTGGGTTATGATATGGTACTTATGAATGCACTGTAATTGGGATAGGAGCGACGTCAACACCCTGTATACAGAGTGGACCGTCGAAGAAATCATAATATAGGTATCTTTTCAGAACATGGAAATATCTATGAGCAGAGATTATGAATTCAGATGAATAATCATAAATATCAACTTTTTAACTTCGTCTATCAGTGATTTCAAATGAATTCAGGCTTGGCTTATAATAATGATGATGAATGTGTATCTGGTATATTGGACTATACGAACGCACAGTATTTTAGGTCAAATTTTGTATTTTTTAATTTTTGACCCATACTGTATAGAATAAGTTATATCACGATTTGATCTGAGCCACGTAAGTTCTCGAGTCTATTTTCATCTTGAAAGGTGCTATTGCTATGCTAAGCATTGGATTTGCAAATTTAAGACCTTGTAGCAGCCAAAGTATCATTCCTGTAGCTATATTTTTTTTGAACTCACATCAGCTCATCAAGTTCTTTCATTTATCACTAATTCGACTAATGTTATCAAAAGCCACTTTCCCATATGAATGTTTCGGGCTTCTTTGTAACGCCTAGGTACATTACATATTATGTAGACTTTGTTGGATCATGGTTCGATACAAATTTGTTATTGGTCACAGCTTTATTTCGATCGCCTGTACAGACACCCCCTCCCATTTTCTTACTAAGGCAGTGCACTGTCACAATTCTATTTATACTAGAGTCATTCGTAATATGACAAATCAGCTCAAAGATGGCGCTATCCCATACTCACAGGGTTTCAATTTGAATTGCTTTAAACAGCTTACCCAAGTTTGTTAAAAACCCTTCTTGGTTGGGTCGTTATAAAGTTTATCTTCATTAGGTAACGCATACTCTTCTAACTTCCGGAAAAATATCAATGAGCTACATCCGAAGATTCAGATAAGAAACAAAGAGTCTACGAATTCCAGGATCATGAAAACACTTTTCATCTTTGGATCTAAAAATGTTTTCACAAAGAGAGATTTGGAAAATGGGATGTACTTCTCCCTCATTTGCGCTATTACCGGAACTAATAATTGTTTACTTTCCAGATTTTTTCACACGAGCTGACGATTATTATTTCTTGAATTGTGGAAGAAAAAAACTTTCAAGTCCCAACGTCAGAAAATTTTATGGTAAATAATGCACCAACAGAAAGCTCATTGTGTGTATAAGTTTCGATAAACTATCAAAATCGGCATAAATAATGGAAACTGGGATTTTTTTTTTCGACATCAATCAAATCAATGATATTGAATTGATTGAATATCCCATATGTGACTAGTAGCACGATCATATTCGGCTTGTTGTTGATCAGTAAGAGAGTAAGTTTGGGATTCACAAAATCTTATGCTAAATGATGCACCATCAGAAGGCTCATTGTATGTATAGGTTTCAAACTCGGTATAACTGATGGAAACTGGGATATTTTTCGACATCAACCAATTTCGAAATGCTCTCTGATATCGTTTCACAGTATTCATTCAACTGCACGTAGTTTCTTGAAATTTTTAACATGGCATGGTGAACGTCATTTTCTTGATATTTTTCCAGATTATCTTTCATGAAATGCTTGTTAGCATCCGTATCAACTTCACAACTTTATTTTTGATAATATTAATATTGAAGAAGATGAAATTTCCAATGGAAAAGTCTTGATCATCGAAACTCTACCTTTTGTAATAACCATTTGATTCTCAATGGCTTCCGTTTGAGAGATATTATCTTATTTTACATATAAATGGAAACTTGAAAAAAAGAGTTCATTACCAATACGCTGATTCCAATTGAAACCCATTGAATTTCTTTTTCGAACGACATATTTTTCTGTCAGATATCTGGATGACAAAATGATTTTTCGATCATTTGCATGGTCATGTAACGGATTAGCGAGCTTTGTGCGGAGCTGTATTCTCATCACGGAATTGGATTGATAGATTTTCAGTCTACCCCTCAAAGTTTTGCTCTGTTAATTATAAAACAGTTCTTCCCGAGTGGAAAACGTTCTATCAGTCAGCAACTTCTCGTATAACTCCGGACAGATCATCGCCGTGCCGGGATTCGGATCTCCGAATCGGTGCTCGGGCGAGTCGTCGGGCAGGCACGACAGCGATGAGGACGGCCGGTATGAGTGCGAAACGTGGCCGGCGGCGTGCTCGCTGCCCCCCTTCGTCTTGGTGCCGTCTCGCAACACGGACACGCGCACTGACTTCTGCAGCGCGTCGTTCGGGCTCCTCTGCGAGCTCTTCATGGCGTCGTAGTTGTGGGGCGGCAGAGGAGAGGGGGCGGTGGTGGTGGAGGACAGGCGGGGCGAGTCGTAGGGGCGGTAGTGGTGCGGGTGCATGTAGGGCGACATGGCGGACGAGTAGCTCGGTGACGGGCTCGACTGGTTGTGGTGGTGCTGCTGCTGCGAGGAGCCGGACGATACGGGAGGGTCGATCTCCTCCTTCGGCATCTGAAACCCGTGGAAGAAGTCGGTGTTGATCAGATTTTAGTTTCATACTACATAGAAACTATCTGAAGATACTGATTACTCTAACACCGAACTGATATTATTTGCACTAAACAAATTCGACCATTGAAAAATTACAATAAATAATTATTACCAAATACTTATCGTCGAATATGTTGAAGATTTGATATTTCAAGAGGGGTAGCCATGTCCTACTTATATCAACTGAAGTTTCCTTCAACTTTCGTGCCATCCTATTGCTTTTCTTCGCCATCATTTGGGTGTCATTCCATTCAATTGTGTGGGTGTAGTTTGTGTGGGTTGTATATATTTCTTATAGGGTGTGATATCTTCTATTCTCTAGATATCTATTGTCCTTCAATATGATTTAATGAACTTATTCTCTCCTATCTATTTCTTCTAATGAATTCCATAATATTTTAGTTCTATCAAAAATATATTTACCTATACTTTTTTTGGCACCCATATGGTGGTTTGATTTATAATGATGATATCTGTTGGTATGTTTTCTTTCGAAATACACTTACACTGTTTACATGAAATGTTCATCATTACATCCGGAAAACAAAGTTCTTCACTCTTCTCAATTTACATTGTGAACTATATATAGTATTGTTGGTTTTCGTCTGTTGATTTGTTTCAAAAAATTTCTTGTTCATTTCGACCATGACTCCCTATAGCAAAACCACCATCAACATATTTTCACCATACACATTGACCAAAAGTTTGGTGGAGATATGCTGATGATGTTTTTTCGAACTAAACTACTGATATAACAGAAAACACAAAGAATTTTCTTTACCAAATTCCTCGTTCGTGCGGTCAAAAATATATCGGTAAATCATTCAGATCTCTGGAAGTGCGAAAGAAATCACGAAATATACATCAAGAACAGAGAGATTGGTGGTTCTGAATGATCAAAACACATTCTTATTGCCGATGGAGATCACAGAGAGGGGTGGGATGGCTGATGGAAAGAGAGAGAGAGCAATGGCAGGAGACGAAAGATGAAGGAGTCTGCTTGTATATGCTGTCTGCGGATACTTGCATCTCAGCAAGTTTAGTTGGTACCCGGCCACCCCTCTTGACAGACATATGTCAAATCCCAACTTCTTGACTGTCACGAAAAATGAACCTAGAAGAAAATATTTGTGAACGAATTTAGAAACCGGATTTGAATTCCGAAACGTTAACGATAAGATCGAATAATCTTTCGAATAATTCGTTCAGGCCAGTTTCAAATCTACCTACACATAAAGTTTTGGCTGGCACCTGTCAGAAAACAACTACTTTTCCGGCTGATACCACGAAGGGCATTGCATTATAGCCGGCCAGTGCAGGTTTATTCACAGAAAAAATCCTCCATTTGCTTTTGGCGATATAAATGAAGGAATTGATTTTCAGTTATAGGGACGGACACTCGTCAGTACAAGGCAGTGCCATCATCAACATAAAGTCGTTGACTTCCCATAATTAAAAATCAAAAACTTCCATAGCATCGAGTCCCGACCAAAGCTGATGTGAACAACACGAAGTCATTGCGCCATCTACCCATTCCAAAAACAAACCGAATTCGCCCATTCCTCCTACGAGGAAAATGTAAAAACATTCGACATATTCGATGGGCATACTTGAAGGCTGGCGTTAAAACAAATCATCTTTCGAACAGTTAGTTCTGGCCAGTCTCAAATCTACATACACAGTAGGTTTTGGCTGTCACCTGTCAGAAAACAACTACTCCCCTGGGTGTATTTGGAATACCTCGTCCATGGGTAGATGGCGCAATGACTTCGTGTCGTTCACATCAGCTTGGGTCGGGGCTTGATACTATGAAAGTTTTCGATTATGGAAGGTCATCGACTTTTTGTTGGTGGCACTGTCTTGTACTGACGAGTGGCCAAATAGCCCGAATTCCTTCATTTGTATAGCCAAAAGCAAATGCAGGCTTTTCTTCTGTGAAGAAACCTGCACTGGCACCGGTCAGATATAATTCAATGGTTTTCGTGGTATTACCCAGGGGAGTAGTTGTTTTCCGTCAGGTTCCAGCCAAAACCTACTGTGTAGGTAGATTTGAGACTGGCCTGAACGAATTGGTCGAAAGATGATTTGATTTAACGCTAAATGTTGTTAACAATAAGTATTTCGATGAAGATGAGCTCTTGTTTTTTTTTCTGATAGGTAAACTCGAGTTTTTCTAGAATTTGCTTATAAATAGAATGTGCCCCATTCTGAAGGAACAGTTTTTTAATTAACACAACTTTTTGGGTTAGATTAGAAATCTGCCCTTCTACTCTTGTGTAGATTCCAATCACAATTCTATATTTTTCCATTATTTTCAGATATCTCAGAGATACACAACATTTCATCGATAAGCGACGTGTGGCTGTTTGGGGATGGAGCTATGGTGGCTTTGTAGCTTCCCTGGCTTTAGCAAGCAGTAAGAATGTATTTCAATGTGCCGTTGCAGTCTCTCCTGTCACTAACTGGAAGCTTTATGGTGAGTTAAAACTGCTGTAAGAAAAGAACAGTGTAAACATTGATTGCTGTCTATATCGATATATAACTCCTTCATACATTGATAAATCTAGTTGTTAGTTGTGCTTACCAGACGTTGTTCGGCTTCAAATATTTTTGATGAAATCTTCGTTCTGAAGAATAGTTGAAAAGTATATTTACCTGATTTCAGTTTCAGATATTCAGCGTTTGATAACACCTTCTTCATGCTTGCTACCGAAATAGATTATCAGGAACATGGATATTTTTCTATGTAAATAATAAAAAAAGATTTGCAAACACTTCCCGTCGATAGGTACGTCCATATCATCCAAATTCGTTTGATTCTTTCACAGAAAGGAAGAAAGAGTCCATCTCAAACAGCTACTTACCTGCCTAAAAGGCACGACGGGTACTCGTTATTTGTATATCAATCATATTCAATTTTCATATGATTGGTAGACGAATTGAGCAGAAGAGGGATGTTTATGTAAACCAGTGATCGTCGTGCCCTATTGACAGGGGAGTAGCTGTATTAGATTAACTCTCTCTTTGTTTCTGTGAATGAATCAAACGTCTTCTGAAAATATAAACGTACCTATCAACAGAAAGTATTTCTTGAATTTTCTCGATTTCACTTATTCCAGAGAAGTTGTAATGTGTGTGTTTTGAAATGGTGAGGAAAAAGTCAAGAAATTATTTCTCAAATCGGATATTGTATACCCAGTAGGAAAAAATCTGCATTCATAGATGTCTATGAAGATTGCGACACTGAAATTGGGAATATATACACATAAATAACTGCTGTCGTCAAATTCAGGTGCATGACAATTCAATATAACCTCATATTACAGTAATGATCTTTTAGTAAAATGTATTCCTTGTTGCTCAACAACCATCAGGTTCATGGCAATATTATCGTTTCTCTTTTGAAATCTTGTCAGAAATGTATTCGATAGATTTGCGGAAAAATAACTCTTTTCTCTCACAGCAAAGTATACTATTTTATTCTCTCAACTCGAAATAAATGCCCGATCTTCCTATACATTTAATTTTCAAAAGTGACTTCCTGTTACTCTTCTCTTCACTATCATCTCGATTATCGAAAAGTAATAGGTACTCAACAAGTTGGAACCGCCTCGTCACCCAACTATTTGATAACTCTCAGTTATCTGTTATCAAAAATGACACCTTCTGAAAGATATCCCAATGCACTGATTATCCAGGTTCAAATAACAGTGACTCTCTACCGCAAACAACCGTGCTTCTCTATCTCGCACAACTGTCTCGAACCTTTTTTAAGTTGCTAGTGAGTGGGTATATCGATAACATCTGAGTTTAAATTATATGCCATATCATTTCTCACCTTACTATTTCTTGGACAGCTTCTTACACAAAAACTGGTCAGTTTTTCCTTACTTGCTCTCTGCCTCCTTCTTCTCTCGAAGGAAATATGAGAATAAAATTAACATTACTTTTACAGATTCTGCTTATACGGAACGATTCATGGGTCTTCCAAATGTAACCGACAACTATAAAGGTTATGACGAAGCTGATGTCAGTAAAAAAGCATTCCACCTGAGAGATAAACTGTTTTACATCATTCACGGGACAGCAGATGATAACGTCCACTTGCAGCAAACTATGTCGCTTGTGAAAGCTTTATCGGAAGCAGGAACGCTATTTAGGCAACAGGTAAATTGAACTTCAGGAAATTAAATGATGAAATCAATGATAATAAAAATTCGGTGTTTTTCGAAATGTGTTAATGATTCGGTTTTTTCTCAAACTCTCGACAGAGGTTTTCCTAGTTACGAGAGGAAACATAAAGCTATCGATCAAATTTGAGGAAGCACGGGACTTCAAGAGTTATTGTGTCATTCGAACAAATTAACTTGCTCGAATGCGGATCCTCATTTCTTGAACGAATGTCATGATGAAATGAAAAGAAACATTTTGGATACTCTCCCAAAGGGAACAAGGGCGTCTCTTGTATGTACAGGCGATATCCCTATCCATGAGTAGGTACATCCCTAGGACAGTCACGTGTACATACTAAGAACATCCCTAGGACAACCACTTTCAAAAAGGACATCCCAGAGATATCGCTTCAGTACGTCCATAGGATGTACCAAATGCTTAATGATTGATTCCGGGGGCGTCTCTTGGACATAATAATTACTAATTTGGTACATCCCACGAATGTCCCTAGTACATGTTGAAGTTACGATTCAGATGTGTACAAGGAATATCCTTGGAATGTCCTAATCATGCTTGGGGTGCATGCATGGGAGCACTCCAGTAGGTACATATAAAGTCTAAAATAATGAAATATCTTTATAAAAAATAATACATATTTGCTTTCCACTGCTCTTCGCATTACTGCGCTCCTTTGCCCGCCTGAAAAATTTCTGAAGCGCCTCCCAATTTCCTTGGCATTGGAAACTTTTTCAAATGCCCCTGTAACAAAATTATTGATGTTGACAGGGATAGCAGATGGTATCAGAATGTTGAATTATGAAGTTTCTGTCTATTATGTGGAAGCATATGTTGTGAGATGATATTGCATACCCAAAAGCATCTTTTTTTAGGGAAAAAATTAACATACGAAAAACTTGCTGATTATTAAGTTGGGTGAGTTTTGTTCTATTGAAGGATTTTTTCTTTTTGGTACCCAGCCAAGTATAAGTTTTGGCCAAACCATATGTTACAAACTGCAACATTGATTTTTTTACGAAATTAAAGTCCGAATTCCCCCAAGTTTTGCTACATCGAGTGCCTGTAATAGAAAAACCATTTATGTGAAATATTGGATAATTTTAAATTATGTTGGAATTTTATTTCAAATGTGGCAGAACAGAGTTTTGATCTCCATAATCTAACCTCATACATTTGTAGGATATATTAGCTGGAGAGGATACAAAAAGGGGACTCAAGTCTGCAACTTAATATATTTGTATATCCGATGAATTCGGTTCATTATGAAGATCAGTTCGTTCAAGGAATTTTTGTCCAACTATCATGATTTTATTGTCATTGTTCTGCAGAATGTTTCTAATCAGAATTATTTTGTTCTCACTACAACAGCAATTGTCAGGTTCTGATATAGATAAAATGAACTTTTCCCAATTCAATTTTTTGTATTGTTTCTTAACCAATGAATCCAGAGTAGGCCCACAAAAATGTTCATCGGATAGTTTTCGGCAAACTGTCTCACAGTTGCTAACACCTGACAAAATATCTTGTTCATTAATTTTTTTCACTATTTGTTCAAGAGGTTTTTGTCCTTTCCTACTAATTAATTTTCTGAAATGCTGCATATGATTTTCAAAAGCAAATGCTCCAAATGTATCTAGAGAACCAAAAATCAAACATCATCACAAATGTGAAGCAAACTATGAACATTATGAGAAACATTTTCTGAACCATAAATTTTTTCGGAAGACTCGACGAAACAAAACAAAAGGGTTCTTGAATAGTCAATATCATTTGTACACGTAGCCACTGACAAAAGAGACAGAAAAATGGAGCCTGATGAAATATTCATATTTATCAGAATCCAGTATGTTCTTTAAAATCACTGAGTCAATATAAAACAAAAACATTCTGATTTCAGTGTCTTCCCATCTTTTCGCTTTGTGCAGTGAACAGAGTTTACGGTTGAATTCGTATGGAATATTTGCAACCTGGTTTAGTAATGGTTCTGAATTCGAACTGATTACAGAATGAAGCAATTCCCCTAGATGTTTTCCAGTGATCCATAGATTGACAATAAGCTTCTTCACAACACAAAAACATACTAAGTGCATGTAATCCAGTGGAAAATTTTTTCAACATATCAAGATTTGATAATAATTCCAGAATAGAAGTTGCTGTATGATGTCCTGCTTGATCCTTTCTCCCAAAGCCGTAGTCATTTCTGGGAATTAAATTATCGGTTTCAGGAAAATATGTTTTAATATTTTCGTAACAACCTCTGATATGACATTTTGAATATGAGATATATCCACAGTGACCGACAGTGTACTTAATAAAAGATTTGGCCGGAACATCACATACAAAGCCTTCGATGTCTATTTCGAAAAATTCTCCTTTGTAGACTAATCCATTATTTATAATATCAGTGGCTTCATCAACAAACATTTGCAAGAATTTATTTGCATCCTTTGATTTCTCATAACCATGGTATGAACCTATTACACCTACATTATTATTGAAAGATAACTTGCATAATATTGGATGAAGTTGACACCCCGAACTTTTTGATAATGGTAATTAATGAAAACCTCTATTTTTGAGGTAGGAAATTCAATGTTACAATGGTTCATTAAAATGAAGAGACAGTTTTTGAATCTAAAATGGAAATACTTTCCTAGTTCAACTATAGAAGTGATTCACTGACGTGGTGTATGTAACAATGTTGCAGGTGAATCAGGAAATTGAGGTTTTAGAAGTACTAATAATTCTGACAATGCTGTATGAGTAATGTTGCGTTTGAGTGACCACTGGGCTAACTTCGAACTGATTTACATTTTACTATCAACACCTAAAGGTTCATTATCTCCCAAACTAGTTTCCATTCCTGATTCTCCTGAAGAGAACATAACAAGGCTTGATTCATCTGAATTATCGATACTATCAGAATCAGAAATGACATGATTTACGGAAGACTCAGCTGCAAAAGTTGAACTCTCGGTTGAACTATTTTCTGCCACTTATACTTCAATAGTAGAAGGCTCGATAATCTGTGAGCATTTATGATTTTCTTTCTCGACTCTTTTGTAGTATTTGCTCATGAAATTTTTCTTAGACAATGCTCGTCTCTTCCTATCCATGGTACAAATTCAATAAAAAAATTATTATACTCAACTCAATATTTCTGACACCAGGCAACAAAAGTAATTTTCACAGCTCTACACAATCCACAACTCACTGACTGACTGACCTCACCAGAAATTCAAAAGCGAAACCACGTTCTGCTTCTTCTAATGTTTTCAACTTCTGAAGTCCTCGATCAAGGAAGGAATTGATTGCAGTGTTGATGTTGACACTTGAAAGACAGTTGACGGTGACAAAACTACCACTGGCGCCCAGTATTCAAAACTTATTCGTCTGTCTCCTTCTCTCTCACTAAGGGTCAGATAATATTGAAACAGAGATGGAGAGATGAATACGTCTATGAGTCATTATTCAATCAGTGGAGAGTTCTGAAATCAAACAGTAAATTCCATTAGTTCTATTACTGATGCCTCTCTGTGACAAACCACAAACAGAGAGAGGCATCAGTGATATAACTGATGGGAGACTGTTGATTTTCAGAACTCGCCTAATATGACAGAGTCATTTATCGGTTCTTTCGAAATGTTTTATGACGGCTACTAGGATGCTCTCATTGGTGATGCAAAACATTTCCAAACTTGGTTTGGGTGTATGTCGTTGCACACACATTTCGTAACACCCACAGTCTCCGAACATATACCCGAATGATTCAACTTTTGCCAAATTAACCTTCTTGTCGATATGCCCACAATTAATGTGTTAGATTACTTAGGTTACGTTAGGTAGGGTTAATAAAAAATAGCAGAATATTATATGGAAAACATTTAAAAAAAATGCTTTGCATCCATGGTGCTGGACCCCATTCTTCAATTCCAGATAGAAATTATCAATGCCACCCCAACAGATCAATTGGCCGTAGAGGTCCAGTAAATCAGTCACCGCGATCCTCTGATTCAATCCCTATCAGAAGTTTATCATGAAGAAATTAGAAATAGAGGATATTTAGTAGAAAATCTAACTGCTACATCTGATGATGTTAGAAATCACCTTCGAAAAATTCGAAAGTCATTGAATCATCTAGTGGCACGCTCTTCAAAATGTATTGAGGCTGGAAAGATTCACTTTGAAAAATGTATTGGGATAGTAGTGACATTTTCTTGAATTCTTTTTTGTTATGCTCAAAACAAAAAATAACTGTGCGTTGTGTTGTATTTTCATGAAACCAAATTCATTTGAAAGCGACCACAATTTACGAAAAATCAGTCGAGTCTTTTTTAATCAAATTTCCATACCATAGTTTTAGCGAATTTGAATCTGCGCTTGGATTATTATTGACATAATTACTGAGTTACTTATTCTCACAAGGAATTAACATAAAAAATACTGAAGAAAGGAATGATAACGGCATTCAGACAAATCATAAGAATTTGAGAAAAATAAACTTCTTCAAACGGGATTCGAACCCACGACCTTCCGTTCTCTAGGCGGATACTCATTCTGCCCATGATACGAGTTTATTCTTCAGTTTTTTTGGAGTCATGGGAGTATTCTATGAAATTTCAATACGAACTTCTTGAAGAGAATAAAAATATATTCATCATTGTTTTCTAATTATTTATTATACCAACCAATTTTTGATAGTTCCTCATTCAACAATAAATGTCTTGAGTGAAAAAGTGGAAAATAATGATTCATTAGAAATGGTGCCAAAAACTTTCTGAACTGAACCTGTAGGTTTTTTTTCCGTAGATTCCGATTCTGAGCTCAGATTTGTCATAATCATTGTAGTATGGTGGGTGGGTATAACAGACACAAATTACACTACAAGTCAAACTCTATTCATAAACTATTTACAAGTAATAAACGAGTCGTCTAGTCCTGTTCGGATCGAAGTGTCAGATCGACTGACTTGTTGCGCGGCCGAATGTTACTCAGCTGTCTGCCACAGTGTTGCAAGACTCACTCAGTGATACCACATTTCTCCCCCACGAATGATGAGCTCATATCCTGAAACGAGCAGGGAGTCTTCTGTTTCTTGAAGGATTTCTTCGGGGTGCTTGACTTGGGGGCTCATCTATATCGACTTCCTCTTCAACATCCTCAGCTTGAATTTCTTGTTCGAACCGGCCGCTTTGTGATGGTTCGTTTTGGATACCTTTGTTTGGTTCGTTTTGGATACCTTTGTTTGGTTCAGTATCAGGGTGGCTTCCACATTGTATATCCGATTGGTTTACATCTAGATTAGGTGCTACTTCTGAGATTCTTCTCCGCATTTGGTCGAAATGTTTGCGGCGTAGAATACCATCAACATTTACGAGATATGACAATGGCCAAACTGCCTAACAACTTTACCCGGCTCGGAACCCTTTTCTAATGGCCTATTTACCCATACACCATCTTCCTCCGTGAAATCATGCAGTGGAGCAGCTGAATAGTCATGGTTTCGTTTTTGAATGATTTGTTCTAACTCTATATTTTTAGTAACATTCGATTCAAGATGGTCAAATCGTGATCTTGAATGCCGGCCGAACAATAATTGACTTGGTGTTCTGTTTGTTAATCTTCTTACGGTATTTCTGTAGGCAAATTGAAAACTTGCAAGTCTTTGTGACTGATTTAGATTTTGGTCACTGGCTCGCATTCGTTCTTTGAAGGTGCGAACAGTGCGCTCAGCCAGCCCATTCGATTTCGGATGGTAAGGGGTCACTTTAATATGTATTATTCCATTGTCCTTACAGAATTGTTCAAATTAACTTGAGGTGAGTTGAACTTGGGTGAACCCAGTCTAGCAAATATCGAACGGAGAGTAGAGTTATATATAATGTTGTTCATCGGTATAACTTCTAACCAATGCGTATAGGAGTCAATCAGTACTATCCACATTTTACCTTCAAAAGGTCTCGCAAAATCCAGATGAAGACGGGACCAAGGGTCTGGGGATATACCCCATGGAAGTAGTGGTGCACTTCTGTCGTTTTTTCGGGACTGTTGACATGAAATACATGTTTCTACTTCATGAATAATGTCATTGTTAATATTTGGCCAATAAACGTGCAGTTTTGCCAGTGACTGCATGGCAGTAATGCCTGGATGACCATCGTGTAACATAGCTAATACCTCTGACCGTAAAATAGAAGGTATGCGGATGCGTCCTTCCCACAAAAGCATATTTTCTTCAAATGACAGTTCATCTCAAATAGAAGGTATGCAGATGCGTCCTTTCCACAAAAGCATATTTTCTTCAAATGACAGTTCATCTCGTTTCTCATAGAACTGAATAAGGTCGGTAGAGAGGTTTTTCTTGTCGGGCCAATATGATTGTACATATTTAATAACTGGTGAAATAGTCTTGTCTTTTTCAGTTTGGGTTATCATTTCTTTTTTGCACATAGGAAGCTTCCGTACTCTCAGATGCAATAAGTGCGCATAATTTGGTACTGCTGGATTTTTGCCTGTTACTCTCAAAGGCAGCCTGGAAAGTGAATCTGCAGGGCAATTTTCCTTTCCTGGATTATACAAAACGTTGAAATTATAACTATTTAGCGTCATGGCCCATCTTGAAAGTCGGTTGCTTGCTATTTTTGGGGTCTGACGATCCTCTCCAAAAATACACTCCAATGGCTTGTGATCCGTAATAAGGGGGAATCTTCAACCATATAAGTATTGGTGGAACTTGGTAACAGCTTATACTAATCCCAAGGCCTCTTTGTCAATAGTGGAGTAACGTTTTTCGACATCACTGAAGGATCTTGATGCAAAGGCGATTGGTTTCAGAGTTCGATCTGCACCTGCATTGCTTGCATCACTGTTGACAACCAGGGGTTTTTCAGGATCACAATGCACTAGGGTATAGTTTGAGGTCAGGCTTTGCTTTGAATTTTCGAATATTTCATTGTCTCTATTCGGCCACTCCCACTTTATATTCTTTTTAAGGAGACGATGTAAAGTTACACACCTCACATGAAGGTTTTCAATGAATCTGACAATTTTGGTAGACCATTACAAGCCAGATAAGCCAACGATAAAAAATTATACATAACTCATCCAGGTGTAAAATCGTTTTTATGACCAGAAAATTTTTATATTTGCCGAAAGAATAAATTTTGCTGGATGCTTCCGTAAAGAAAATGAATCTGTGACTGACTATGTGAATCGATTACGTGCTTCCGCGGGGGACTGCGATTTTGGTGGAGGTTTAAATGAAAGAATGCTTGATCAGCTGATTTTCGGTATGAACAATCGTGAGTGGCAAGAAAAAATAATCCAAAAACACTCATCTAACCAAACTACACTAGAATAGGTAGAGGCTACATCTGAGAGTACGGAAGCTTCCTATGTGCAAACAAGAATCGAAAACCCAAACCGAAAAAGACAAGACTATTCCACAAGTTATTAAATATGTACAATCATATTGACCCGACAAGAAAAACCTCTCTACCGACCTTATTCAGTTCTATGAGAAACGAGATGAACTGTCATTTGAAGAAAATATGCTTCTGTGAAAAGGACGCATCTTCATACCTTCTATTTTACGGTCAGAGGTATTAGCTATGTTACACGATGGTCATCCAGGCATTACTACCATGCACTGGCAAAACTGCACGTTTATTGGCCAAATATTAACAATGACATTATTCATGAAGTAGAAACATGTATTTCATGTCAACAGTCCCGAAAAAACGACAGAAGTGCACCACTATATTCATGGGGTATATCCCCAGACCCTTGGTCTCGTCTTCATCTGGATTTTGCGGGACCTTTTGAAGGTAAAATGTGGATGGTATTGATTGACTCCTATACGCATTGGATAGAAGTTATACCGATGAACAACATTACATATAACTCTACTCTCCGTTCGATATTTGCTATACTGGGTTTACCCAAGTTCTTGGTGACGGATAATGGACCACAACTCACCTCAAGTGAATTCGAACAATTCTACAAGGACAATGGAATAATACATATTGAAGTGACCCCTCACCATCCGAAATCGAATGGGCTGACTGAGCGCACTGTTCGCACCTTCAAAGAACGAATGCGAGCCAGTGACCAAAATCTAAATCAGTCACAAAGACTTGCAAGTTTTCAATTTCCCTACAGAAATACCGTAAGAAGATCAACAAACAGAACACTAAGTCAATTATTGTTCGGTCGGCATTTAAGATCACGATTTGACCTTCTCAAACCGGATGTTACTAAAAATATGAAGTCGTCAGCTTCTAATGATCTACAAGGCTAAGATGCGACCTGTCATGGAATACAGTTCTCATGTGTGGAGTTCGGCACCAGAACATTCATTGAGGCTTCTCGATTCTATTCAGAGAAAGGCAATTCGTCTTGTTGGTGATTCTTCGCTCACAGACTCGCTCACTCCATTGGAACATTGTAGAAGGGTCGGAGACTTGTCTCTCTTCTATATATACTTTCACGGTCGATGCTCTTCCGAATTGTTATCAATCGTTCCCCACTTGGCAATATTTACACGGATGACTCGACCAGTACAGAATTCCCACCCCTTTGTTGTGAATTTGAAAACCTGTCGAACCTCTCTTGCTCAGGGATCTTGTTTCAATAGAACAACTGAGCTTTGGAACTTCTTGTCAAAAGAGTTTTTTTCTGAGGCTTACAAACTTCAGAAATTCCAAGTGAATGTTAATTCGTATCTCCTGTTCCTTGATTCATGCGGTGTTCTTTGAACATTACAGGGCTCCCCTTTCGTATGATTCTGTATATAAAAAGCTTCACCACAGGTCGTTTAAAAAATCCGGTAGCTGTTCTGACAGTGACCACTCGGATAATACCATCACGACCAGGGTGTACCTTTGTAACGCGACCTGAATTCCAATTCATCGGAGGTGAAGTTTCATTTTTCATTATTACCATGGCACCGACATTGGTAGGGGTATCCTTGAGTGTCCACTTGCTGCGTTGATGCAACGTATGCAGGTACTCTTGAGACCAACGAGACCAGAAGTCATGATGCATACGCTGCAAAAACTGCCAGCGATTGAGATGATTCACAGGAATATGTGTCAAATTGGGTTCTGGGAAAGTAGGTAATCGAGTCATTGTTAAAAAATGCCCAGGAGTTATATCTTGCAAATCGTTGGGATCCGTATAAGCGGAGTTAGGCGTCTGGAATTTAATACTGCCTCCACTTGCACCAGGATGGTGTAGAGCTCTTCATACGGAAGAATCTGTGCCCCAATTATACGGGCTGAATGAGACTTCACAGACTTCACCCCTGCTTCCCACAGCCTTCCAAAATGAAGGGCGGAAGGAGGGTTGAATCTCCAGGAAAAAGACTCCTGCGAGACAGCAAATTGGGCACATTCGCTCAGTTGACGATAGGCACCTACAAAACTGGAGCCACGATCACTATAAAGTTGCTCACAACGACCACGACGGGCTATAAATCGACGTAACGCAGCCAAGAAGGCCTCTGTGGATAGATCAGAAGAGAGTTCAAGGTGAAGCGCCTTGGTGGCGAAGCATACAAATAAACATATATAGGATTCTGTGGTTTTAGCACCACCAGTTCTAGACAGGGTTATAAGAATAGGTCCAGCATAATTCACGCCAAAATGGGGAAACGGTTTCATTTGGGTTATACGGGAAAGGGGAAGATCACCCATCTGTGGGTGAAGAGAAGAGGGCTTCGTTCTCCAGCATTTCATACATTTGGATATAATTTGTCGAATGACACATTTTGAAGTTAGAATCAAAATTGTTGGGGGATAAGAAAACCAACAGTTTGAATACCTGAGTGAGGGCTAGTTACATGAAAGAATTCTATTATCAAATGAGTGGATAGACTCCGACTTGGTGAAAGAGCGGGAAAGCGTCTATCAAAAGCTATAGGGGGCTTGAGCAAGACGCTTCCCAGCCCGAAGATTTCCTTGCTCATCTGAAAATGGCGTCACTTTCTGCAAAGATTTGGAGGTGGTTTATTGTTGGTTAAGAGATTAATGTCATGAGTGAAACACAAGCGTTGCGTGCGTTTGACGAGAATCGTTAAAGCGGCGTGTAGTTCTTTTGTAAGAAGCCATCTGGATACGGATTGACGAGGATGGCGGCTATTATGAATGAAACGGAGAACATACGCCAGAATGCGTTTTATACGACTAAGAGATGACTGATTCTCTGATAAATTATCTACGAAGTTTGGATTCATGGTCGTTATCAAAGAGAGAGTACGTTTCTCTTCCAACCCCTGGGAATGAATTTGGGATGTGAAGGTGCTGCAATTTCGATAAGCACCATATAGAAAAGGGGGACCTGCCCACCAAGAACTACAGTCTAATAATGCTCTGGGTAAAAGACCACGTGAACCCACATCAGCAGGATTCTGCGTGGATGAGACATGAAACCAATTAGAAGAGGAAATTTTTTCTTGTATATAGGAAACTCGATTGCTGACGAACATTTTCCATCGTTGCGGAGAAGAATTTATCCAAGAGAGAACTGCAGTAGAATCGGACCATGCAGATATCTTTTCGATGTCAGTTGAATAACGATAAATATCGATAACATAAGAGAGTAAGCGGGTAAGTAACACCACTGCACACAATTCTAGTTTGGGATTAGACAAAATCTTGAGAGGAGCAACCTTCGACTTCGCATATACAAGGTGACAAGTTATATTATTGTTGGGTGAAATGAAAACGGGATGAACAACAGCACAGTAACCTTTCTCGGAGCTGTCGCAGAACCCATGTAATTCACAGGTCTGGTTAGTCTCAAGATGTAGAGGGAATTTCCATTTGTTTGACAGAAGGGAGTTTAACTATGTACTGTTGCCATACTTGCCAGTGCAGGCGGGATATCCATAATCGTTGGATTAGGTGTTTGACGAAGATAGTGAAGGGAGATAAGATCCCTAGAGGATCTAGCTAAGTTTGAGAGGAAATTACGTTTGGTGCATGAAGTATCGACTGGTTGAACTGAAATTATGAAATGATCCGAAGAAGGGGTCCATTGGAGCCCGAGGATCTTCAGATCACTGGCAAGTTCAAAATTCTTAGAAAGAGTGTTATCAGAGCAATGGGCTTTGGGAATGTTTGCTAATAGTGATGGATCATTTCAAAACCATTTTCTGAGCTCGAAACCACCTTTCTGTAGCAATAGTATCAGCTCAATTTGAAGGAGTGTAGCTCCGGCAAGAGTAGAAGCTCCGGTGACAATGTCATCCACACAGGTTTGATTTTGTATTATACTAGCAGCTTCTGGAAACTGTTCAGTCTCCTGTTCAGATAATGTGAGGAGAGATTTGATTGCCACGTAAGGCGCACAAGAAAATCCATAGGTAACTGTTAGGAGGCGATACTTTCTGATTGGCTCATCAGGGAAGAAGCGCCATAAGATACATTGATAATCGTAATGCCGAGGATTTATGAGAATCTGGCAATACATATGGCAGATATCACAGGTGAATACGTACTTGTGTAGATGAAACTGCAAGAGAATAGTAACTAGATCACGTTGAAGTTTGGGACCTATCAATAAAGATTTATTAAGAGAAGGTTTCCCAGGAAGATGAGCGAAAGCATTGGAGACCACTTGTACCTTATTAGGCGACACTACAGGATGATGCGGGATATAAAACCTCCTATCAGTGAGAGGAGGCAGTGGAGCTAGCTCCATATGACCCAAATCCAGGTATTCTTTCATGAGTGCGGAATACCGTTGGACTCAGGATTTTTTTGTAGTCGAGGTTCTAAGGATAAGAAACGATTGAGAGCGCAGGGTCTAGTATCGAAAAACTGCGAATCAGCATGTGTGAATGTCAAAGAAACAACAAATCTTCCTGATTCATTTCTGTGAAAAGTATCTTTGAATATTCTTTGACATTGCTGTTCTTCGGGAGAAAGACAATTCACGTAAGGGACTTCTTCAACTTCCCAGAATCTCTGAATGGTATCTTGGAGAGACGAATCACAAGATAAAAGAGAAATGGAGTGAGGAGAATTCGAGCAACTGGTTCTGCCCATTGAAACGAAACCAAAAACAGAATTCGAAGGGACAGATTGGTCAGGGTTACTGATCACTCTACCTGACTGTAAGATATGAGGAAATAAGTCAGCACCCAATAATAGATCTATTGGTCCAGGAAAACCCAAATGTGGATCGGCCAATGGCAAATTACTGAAGTGGGACAACGAATCGGACTTCAAATAAGATGATGGTAAAGTACCACGAATACGAGGGATAACTATAGTGTCCAAGTGAAATGTGGGAAACGATTTTCCTACAGGTCTTATTTGACATGAGTTACTTCGCGTACTCGAGAGGGAGAGAGAATGCCCCACCACAAACTGAACTGTTAGAATGAGAGCTTGGTAATACTAATCGTTGAGCACATTTTTGAGTCATGAAATTACTCTGCGACCCAGAGTCTAATAAAATACGAACTGTCGCGATGGATCGATGGTGTCTAAAAATCAACAGTGGAGGGGGGATTATGGGCAGAAATATTTGGAAGAGGTGGGGGATTCTTGATGGATCCACCATTCCTTTCGAAATGTAGCAATGTATGATGTTTTTGTTGACATTTATGACATAAAAAGGTGGATGCACATTGTTTGATAGTATGCGAAGAAATTATTATCCTTTACTACCGTATGACGGTCAGCGGATGACTTTTCCAAAAAACTACGACACTCGTAAATGAAATGATTACCTTTGCATAGAATAAGAAAAGAGAGGGGGGTTTAGCCAATAAAGAGTAAGATGCGCTACTTGTTCTGGGTTTGGATTGATCTACATATTTGAATTTTTGTCTCTTTTTAATGGACGGTACGTTATCTGAAGCGCTACATCGCATGTTCAAAAACAATGAAAGCTGCTCATAACTAGGCATATCAGACGACTCATTGACTGATACACCTCAAACTTCGCGGCGATAGTTGGATCGACACGTTGCAACAACATTTGCACTAAAATGAAATCCCATTGATCAACGGGTAGTTTAAGTATCTCGAGAGCAGACAAATTTTCTTAAATAGTGTCTAATAAAATTCTCAGCTGTCCGAGATAATCAGAAGTCATTTTTGGAGTGTTTTCAATGGCTAGCCAATGAGCGGCAGCTATTAGTCTTCATTCTTATACCTCTTGATAAGCTTATCATAAGCTATAGGATAATTAGCTTCAGTGATACGTACTTTTTGAACAAGTGACAAAGCCGGACCTTTCAATGACGTTGTTAAGTGATTGAATTTCTCAACGTTATTGAGTCTTCTATTTTTATGAATCGTCGAATTGAACATATCAATAAAACGAATGAATTCAGTTATATCTCCACTGAATGTACGCAAATGAAGGTCGAGTAAACATATATACGATTTGGATTGGGGGGGATTGGACTGAGGAGTGATATTTTTATCGTCTTCGAATAAACTATAAATATTTTCAAGTCTTCCCTATGTTATCCACGCCTTCAAAGGACTCAGTTGGGTCGGAAGAAATCAAAAGACTTATTCCATTGTGATGTTTGAAAAATTCGTCTTCGATTTGGTCTACAAACTGATATCTCATTTTCAAGATGAGACGTAAGATTTCATCAGTTTTGGCTTCAACCGCACAATCCATCATTTCATTCATTCGATGAATCTCGGTTAATCGCAAAGCTGTGAGTTTTTCAAGTTTATAAGCCATCGTCGACCAATAATGAGGAAGAAATATTAATATTAGCTTGGATATAAACTAATTCAAAATCCCAACTGAAGATGAAATGAATCCTAGATCACCCCGTAAACAAAGGAACGATGCACCAACTACTGCAATTGAAAACGTAGGGGTAATTTTTCTTATGGTGAACTTTCAATGTATGAATGACAATCCCTATAACTTCAGTTGTTTAAAAATTTCTGGAACTAAAATGACCTGAGCTTTCAAATGAACAACAGTGTAATGGTTTTCTGAATGACTTTTCAATTTACTTCAATATAACACAAAGAAAGAGTTATCAGCGCGATCCAGGTACACACCAGATTTCGCGATGAACAACGATAAAAACGGTGGCCACTGAGAGAAGACTGGATTTACTTTTTGCAATATTCAACGAAACAAAATGAGGCTATGATTACCTATTTTATAAATTAATAGGTATCTATGTGAATGAATAAAATCCGGGTCGATAAGGAACCAAAATGTTATGTGGTAAATAACTGGAAACCAAGAAGTCCAGTGATATTACACCAAAATGCGAATTTCCAGTGGCCTGTATTCAGTTTCGGGAGAGTTTCATATTCTTACTTTGGATAGACGAACAGGTTACATGGATTCCCGGTGATAGAGATGGGTTTGTATCCTGGTCGGCCGGCTTGTATCCCAAATAACAGGAACCACTTTGGTAATCGTAACACTGGTGGTCCAAAAGACTTGAGAGGGCACTGTAATCCGTGCTAGGTGAGATTTAGTTTGTTTTTCAGAAAATGCGGCAGAACTATTGAAAGTGGAAAATGGTGGCAATAACTTGTTGAGTTCACGTTGCGTACTTCTTGTCTGCTCATGGTCCCTGGTTTTAAGCGAACATGAAAAACTCTCGTATACGCGAATAGATTCCCAATACCGGGTGAGTCAATAATACGAAAGAATAAGAACTATAAATAATTTCGAATAATAATAATAATTGATATGAATAATTCAAATGTTAATTAAATATGCAGAAGTGAAAAGTGGACGGAATATGACCCGACGAGTGCAGAATTCCCACATCTTTATTGTGGGTCTGGAGACCTATCGAACCTCCCTTACTCAGAGATCTTTTTCAATAGAACAGTTGAACTTTGAAAATCCTTACCGAGACAGGCCTCTTCTGAGGCATAAAAACTTCAAGAATTCAAAGTGAATGTCAATTCGTATCTTCTATTTCAATTTAAGTAGTGTGTTTTGAATATTACAGAGTTTTCCTTCCGTGTGAATCGGTATATAAAAAATTTAGGCTCCATTTCAGAGATTTCATTTGATATCAATTTTGGAGTCCTCACTAGTTCGGCCATCTGGCGTTAGCTAAGCTTCAGTTAGAAGCAGTTAATCTGTTAGTAACGCCTTCTGCTAATCAAATCAAATCAAAAATCTTTATTTCCGTCGACCTGTGTAAGGCATGGAAAATGTCACATACAATATACAATACATGAACTCACTATTATAAAATTTGCTGAATAAAATTAACAGTTTGAATAAAATTGAAGGAATGAGGCATACAGAACAAAGAATAAGATCAACAATGTGGGGAGACATAACGTTCACAATGAAGTCAAAAGTAAAAAAGTACAAAAAAATATTATAAATATCGGTAAACAAGACAATAAATATTTTCAAAATTAAAATCCCAAATCGGATTGAAAATATTCATCGAGAGAATAGAATATATTTTCACATAATAGTTTTCGAACTTTTTGTTTGAATATCTTTATACTGCTAATTTTTTTCACAGATGTTGATGTTGGAAGTTTATTATATATTTTTATGGACATGACATGAGGGCCATTAGAGACATTGGCTAATTTATGACTAGGAATTATGATGTTATAATTCTTCCTCAGGGTGAAGCCTGAAAGAAGACGGGTTTCATCTCTGTTCTGGAACTTGATGCAATGAGATTTAACATAGGTGACACAGTTAAGGATATACATGCAAGTGACAGTTAATATGTTCAACTTTGCAAATAATAGTTTACAAGAATCAAGAGGTTTTCTGAAACAGATTGTTCTGATGTTTTTTTTTGTGTAAGACTAAGAGTTCATTGATTCTATTACAGTTGCCAAAACATATGATGCAGTAGTTGAGGGTGGAGTACACATATGCGTAATAATAACTTCTGAGAATATCGATAGTAACATAATTGCGAATATTCCATAAAACAAAACAATGTTTTGCTAATTTATTCAATATGAAATCAACTTGGTGATTCCAATTGAGCTGGGGATCGATAAAAAGTCCTAAGAATTTTGTGAAACTTTTCTGTTCTATAGTTTTCTCCTCAGTCCTAACCAATAGGTACACTACATTCAGTTTCCTGAATTCAAAAAAGAATGGTGTTGGTCTTGAGATTATTCAAAACAAAGCCATTCTCAGAACAATATATTCTCTTGGCTCCAGTCAGAACCAAGAATATCGTTCGTGAAATTGGTCAGATTCAAGCTCTACAGTTCCCCACATTTTTTTCCATCTCCCACCTACCATAATATTTACCGTATTAGAACATTTCAACTGCTAACAATCTTTGGGCAATTATGAAATTTCATCCAAGTATCAACCAAGTGGTTCTCGGTAAGAGGTACGCACTCCCGTCCATCAAGTGAAAGAGTGGGGTCCAATTCCCTAACGGAGCACTGTGTTGAGATTCACACGTTAAAAGGTAAGGCACCGTTAATCTACTGCTCGCCCAAGATTCGACTATTGAGGGATGGCGTTCGTCAGCTGGTAAACGGAAAGGCACAATTTCAAACAAAAAACATTCGGGCCACCAACTCACTGTTTATTTCTGAAATATTTCACGGACAATCTGTCCGAAAGTGTGCCCTGTACAATTCAACCGCAAAGTTCGTTACGAACGTTGCACTCCGAAATCTTCGAGACTCGATCATTGTTGCAACCCCGATTCCATAATTTATTTATTCCAAAGTTTTGTTTCGAAAGAAATTTCCATTATCAAGGATTCTGCATAGCTTTCATATATTCATTTTATTCAGTTGAATTTCGTGATTTTTATAAATTTTCAATTTTGTTTTGCAAATTTCGGATATTGGTTTCATCAAACTATTATTGAACTTCGTTGGTGTTTCGAGAGGTATAAACGAAATACCTCTTGAGTATGCATCAAAAGTGTCTTAAGAAAGTAGGACTCAAATATTTCCGATACATTTCATATAGAAAGCGGTAATCAGATACGAATTGATGTAATTAAAGCATACATCAATCAGTTTTCTGCAGTCAGAATTATCTGAGCTCTGAATACCAATACAATACAATACAATACTTTATTTCCTGAGACTTTTTACAAGCATGGAAATCGTCACATATACAAGTAATGATTGGAGTTGAAATAAAAAAATATATATATCAAGTGATGAAATATGGAATAGACGGGCGGAAAAAGAAAAAATATACATAAATATTGAAAGTAAATAAATTTTTTCAATAGATGTTGAAGATAGTCATTAAAAACAATTACACAAAAATGGAGTGTGAACAATAAAATAGTAAACAAGCAAGCAAAGCAATGGTGATGTCAACCAGTTTGATCAGTTTGAAAATATTCATCAAGTGAGTAGTAGGCATTTTTGTACAGAATACTTTCAACGCTATTTTTGAACTTTATGGGATTAGACATTTTCTTAATGAATATAGGAAGTTTATTGTAAATTTTTATAGACATGATATGAGGCCCGTTTGATACAGATGTCAACTTATGTCCAGGAACTATCAGATTATAATTTTGTCTTAGAGTATAACCGGCACCCACACAACACATGGATATCCAGTGGATATCTAATGGATATCCATTTAGGAAATTTTGGACATCCGATGGACGTACAGTTTTTATCCAAAGAATATTCAATGGACGTCCAATGGACATTCTTAGGCCACCAACCTGTACATCCATAAAATATCCTTCATGGACATCCATGAGATATCCATTATGGACATCCATAAGCTTTCCTTCATGGATACCCATAAGATATCCATCATGGATATCTACGAGATATACTTTATGGACATCCATGAGATATCCATCAAGACCATCCATGAGATATCGTTCATAATTCCACATAATTATTTGTGCAATTCGTTACAGAAAAACCAACCTAGCTTGAGATGTGAAAAAGTGCTGCACACTTCTTGGACAACGGATTAGAGTCAGTAATATATCCTGTGATAAGGCACTCAACGTGACCGTATGTGCAATTTAAAATGTTCTGCTAGACTGGTTTCGCTATATTCAAAATGAGAGTTTTTAATTTTTTTATTACTTTTCAATCAAAATACTTGATATAGTTTAAATTTGAAAAATAGTTCTCAACAGAAAAGTGATTCATGAATTCAAATAGTTCTCAGTTTGAATAACATATGAATATAGTACTCGACGATTCACTTGCTTCCTTCCAAAAGTTCACGTTCACGGTAAATGCTAATGATCACAGTTTACAATTATTAACTAACACACCACTATTTTTCTTTTCTTTATAAACACAATTATTGCACAATGCACACCACAACGCTTCAACTCAGTTCAACATAATTTTTTCAAACCGACCCAACACTCTACGACTCTCAAAATTACGACATTTGACAGACGCCATAGACGGTTGCATGTCAGGAAACCGAGTCAAGGTGAGTTCACAATGCAGCGCTTTTGCATTTCGCGTCGCGCGTCACGTCTTCTGAGGTGACGCTATATTCAAATATTATTCAAAAGGATAAAAAGTTAAATATATCAACTTCTTTGCTGGAATGTCCATGTAAATGGCCCAATCACGTTGCCAATTCGTAGGGTGCAACGGCGGAAGAAACATTATCTATACGATAAATGTACGAAATGGATGTCCATAAGATATCCTTCATGGATATCCATTTTGTACATCATATGGATATCTTTTACTGGGAATACTTTGGATATCCAAAATTTGGATATCCTATGGATATCCAAAATTGGTCCAAGACTATTCCGACAGGAATTGGACATGAACTGGACGTCCATAGGATATCGGGTGCTGTATGGGCAGCTGTGTGAATAGTATCTCGATGCTGAAACTCATGGTAATGATTCTTAACGTAAGTGAAATATACATGGATATCACAGTTGAAATTTGCAATTCAGTGAATAACTGCTTACAAGAATCGCCATATTTTTTAAAACACATGGTTCTTAGTATTTTTCTTGAGCAATCAACAGATCATTCAATCTGCTGCAGTTACCATAGCAGACTAAGCAATAATTCAGACTAGAGTAAACATAGGCATTATAGTAACTAAATAAAATATACAAGGGGACAAAATTTCTAAGATTCCAAATAACGAAACAATGCTTGGATAATTCAATAGAAAACAGAGTCAATATGATCATTCCAGGATAGTTGGGAGTCGATATTCAAGCCCAAGAATTTAACTGATTTTTCTGTACAATAGATTTATTATTGGCTCTAACCAATATACTAAAGTCCATTTCTCCAGGCGAGAAAATGATGGTATTTGATTTATTACTATTTAGTACGAGGCCATTTCGAGTGCAGTAACCAAGCATATTTGCAACTGCATTATCAGCCCGATCAGATAAACCTTCACAGGAAGAAGAATTCAATACGAAGGACGTATCATCAGCAAACTGTACAGTACAATACTGTTGATTTATACTGGAGATGTCGTTGACGAATAAGAGGAAGAGAGTAGGACCCAGTACACTACCTTGGGGAACCCCTGTTGAAATATTACGATTTTCAGAATGATATATTCCGGATTTGAGTCTAACTTTCACAGATTGTGATCTGCCAGTTAGATGAGTCTCAATTCATTTAAGGCTTTGGACGCGAATTCCAGTGTTATAAAGTTTATCGAGGAGAAGTTGATGATTGATGGTATCAAATGCTCGTGACAAATCAAACAGAATACTAATCGATTTATCGCCATTTTCAAATTTGAATAAAACTTGATTGACCAGAGAGAGAGTAGCATCTTGAGTTGATAAACCAGATTGAAATTCATATTTCAATCCATCCTATTGCCAGGCTTGATTCACAAAACAATATGTAATATTTGTAATTTATAGAAAGATTTGTGGATCTACCCGTGAGAGTTATTCCTTGTGCGGGTTCAAACCCAGGTGAACCCGTTCCACCAGCAAACACTTCATTGCATCATTGTTTAACCATCAACATTGTAGGTGTATTGAGGTATCCTTAGGTGTAATATAGAAATGGAAATTATGTTAAAATGTTGTTTCTGGATGGAAATAAAATATTTGTGACGATTAGTTAGTTCTCGGCTAATGCATACCATCTTTCCATTTCAGATATATCCTGATGAAAACCACAGCTTAGGAGGAGTGAAGAAACATTTGTATGAGAGTATGAGCAACTTTTTCGATGATTGCTTCCGTAAACAAGTACCTCCGGAATTCAAAGCGGGTCTAAGGAATTACTTAGATTAAATGATAAATTTACCGAATCTTCGTAATTATCAGAATATTACCAATTCAGCGTTAACCGAATTCAAGTAGAATAATATTTCAACAAAAAAGGTACTGTTTTCCATGAAAAATTCCATTACGAGAAATGGATTGAAAAGATATTTTCACCAACGCAGTGCTTTGAAGCATCCAATTAATAAGGATGTAGTGATGAAAGTGCCAAATTTTAAATGTACGATTGATGTCATATACGAAATAAATGTCTTGTCGGAATTTTTGAAAATCGAAATTCGTTTACTCGTCGGTACCTACTCAGGAAAACAACCCCAGGAACACAAGATCATCTGGAGTTATTTCGATCAATTTTTCCTTCATTCGAAAGTACATTACGAAAACAAACACATTTTGAAATGTTCTCGTAACATGATTCAGAACGTAACATCGTTTGATATCTCAGATAAAAGAATAATAGCATGCGACAATGGATACCTGTGTGGCTCTCACTTCTCGTACATTATGATATACATTTGGAAATATCATTGAGTTTTTCGAAAAAAACATTGATTTGTATGTGTTCTGCTTTCATCATATTTTGAATATAAAGTTTCATATACCTACTCCCTTCAAACACCTCCAAAATAGGTTACTCGAGAAATATTTGAATATTTCATGTAATGAATTCAAATCACTTCTTTCTATTGAATACATTCAAATGAGATCAATCAATTTGACTTTTTGGTTTCGAGACTTGGTATTATAGTGAGCCCCGAAATCTGATGGAAAAATGAACACATATTGAAACTGAAACATTTTTCAGAATACTATCGCAAAGTAAAGAAACACTCTGATATTCTGATATTTCGTTAGACAGCGAAACTGTAAACGATAAATGAATCTAGATGGTAGATGAAAATCATTTGTGTGATTATTTCACAAATAATTTCCATTTCTGACGTTGAAGTATCATGTATTCACCTGTTGAAAAATTCCCATGAGTCTGAATGAACAATATTCAAACCAAGCTTAGGTAAACGTAATGTCACTCAATTATAAATTCTAGAATACTGTCGACACCTGAAATAATCAAACAGCCGACCCTTACTCGTACAAGGCTGCGCCTTCTGGACGCACTCGTGATAGTGGGGCAATAGAAAATAAAAAATGAAATTGAATTGAGAATAAAAAAGATCATGTTCGATTGAACTGGTTTCATCGTTGCGTTTTAGAGATGTTGTTATGTTGGAATTTTAGCTAATCTGCTCAAATCCTAAATAATCAATATTTGGAATGAAAAACTGATATATTTTTCGAGAAGTAAGAAATCAACTTCATTCGAAATTTTGTTCATGAAGAATTCACATCTGTTCACAACGAATCTATTTTCATCAGGTACAGCTTATTCAATCCATCTTAGCACAGACGTATATGCCCAGCAATCTCTTTGCAGAATAGTAAGATGAAAAAACATCTCTCATATTTGTTCACTGTGTTGAAATTAAATCCCAGTAGATGTTTTTTATTTCGTCATGGCCTGCACTACAAGTGTGCAACTGAAAAAGTAGCTGAGTTTGTGCTAGGATGGATTGGATAAGCTATAATTGAATATATTTTCTTGAAATTTCAAAGTCGGTGTGGGTTTTCCGCATTGACATTCATATCATTTCAAACAAGAGGGTCCTATTCTGACGTTTTCGTTACGCTAATTGGATTTTCACCGAACGTTTTAGTATATAATTTAACTGGTTTCTTGTCCATCGGTTATTCCATTCAGAAATTTCCTTTTCATTTCCGAGTTCTCGCTTGTTCGGCCATCTGCTGTTACTTAGGATTCATTATAACCGAGTATAATTCCATTATTTTATAATTTGTTGAGTTCTCGCTAGTTCCCTCAACTGCCGTTAGCTAAGCTTCAGTTAGAACCATTCAATTTGTTTGATTGAACTCTCGTTAGAAACGCCCCCTCCTGATATATCTAGGTTCCAATTAGAACCAAGAATACTGTTTGTGAAAATTTGTGATAAGTCCGAAATTTTTTACCCATCCGTACAGTCGAAATAACCGTAAATATAACACGGAGCCACTAGTGACCAACCTTCTGTGCTATGGTATTGCAAGATGATTGTAATAAGCGATAGTATCTTTGAAGATAATTGTAAATTAAACAGTTTCCTAAGTAAGGGACATATCAGATTTCATGTTACGCACAATCATTTATCATATTTTGATTGCTTTTTTACAATTCGCACTCAAAATTGATGACGGCAGAAGTTAACCCAATGATACATTCGATATACAAATGAATTTTTTCGAGAGCTGAGATGCCAGGACGAACATCACGTTCTTTTATTTGATCATACAAATTTGTGTTATGGATGATGAAACGAAACAACATATCCCAATTCAGGATAATCTCATCTGAGTTCTATGATAATAAGTAGATTACAGAGCATGTTATTTCGGAAATGAAATGTAAATATTAGACATAGTGATTAAAATGACCAAAATCACCTAGCATTAGATAGATATTATCGCCTGCTGAAATTGTAGTGAGGGGTTATGGAATAAAAAAAACAATAGGTTAGTTGAGAGATAATCAATAACAGTTCAGAATAAGTCAATGAAAACTAGTAGAATATATTCACGTCAGACTGTAGAAGTATGTCCACACAAATTTCTTCCGCTTGCTGAACTCTGCAATTTTCGAAATTTCTCGAGACCCCTTTACCCCAGGGTTCCTGAATGACTACAATATTCATTTGCAATGAACAGGCTGTCTCAGAATTTTCTCAAGAACACTCTTGAAATCACTTTCTTGTTAACATATTTCGAGAATTTTCTGCCAATCTAATTTTTTGACGTTTGCTTGAATGTGGTTGACAATTTTTTTGCTGAATGGTAATGGTTCGGACTTCCATTGTCTATTATTAACTCTATCGAAACCTGTTGCTGAGAACGAAAGGATAAATTAATGGAATCTCCATCATATATGCTTTTTTCCGCTCTTAGCAACAGATCCAGAAGATTTAATAATATAGACAGTGGAAGTCCGAACCATTACCATAATTTTTTTGAAGTACACTCCACTTCATTTTGTTACTAAGAGAACCAAAATGTGATACCAAAAAACATATACTATTTCAAATATCAGAGAGAAAAGCATCACCAGAAGATGAATCGAAGGAGATGATAGTTGTCCACATTGTATTTTCCAGTTTCCACATGAAATATTTTATTCAACCTATTCTGATACCTCTAACCTCTAACTCTGAATACGGTTATAGTAGTTTTCACAATAAATGGTACTGAATGAAGGATTATAATAAAACCAATTAGACCCTTGAGTTGTAAAATCCGAGATGCACATCATAAATGTAAAAGGACCGGATTCAGGTAATTTTGTTTCTCAGAGAGGGATTGTAGGGGATTACAGCTTACACTTCTTGTTCATTTTAGTCTTTGTATTTCATTGGAAGTGTTCACTTGTGTTACAGCGTGCAATAATTTCATAACATTTTTTTCTTATTACAGACATTAATAGCAAAGATTTTATACCCTAACGTACATAATAGGCAGTATGTATGGCGCCCGTGGATAAAAAGTAATAGTGCTTCTTCCAGTGGTTCGTTAAAGAAGAATCACTTATCTTGTGACGCGAAAATCATTACAAAAAATGTGTATAGTTCCTTACTCCAGCAAGGATATAACGCGGGTGCTGCAGTAACCAGTAATTAGACGAAGGTGCCTCTTACTTCAGTTAGACGAATTGTTAAAAATTCCATGGAATCGAGAAAAAAGCGTAAAGATTCCGGTGTCACAAAAAGTCTAGACGACTGGGAAAAAGATTTGATAAGGCGAAAAATCTACACTATGTACGATGAGCAGCGTGTCCCTACAATCAAAAGTCTGAAACAGCGGCTCATCAATGACGGAACTCACATCAACTGTGGCCTCACTACTCTTTGGCGAGCTCTGTCTGCAATGGGCTTTGAATATCGCAAAATTGACAAGAGACAAGTAATTATGGAATCCACACGTTTATTAAACTGGCGTTCTGAATTTATAACGTCAATAAGAAAATACCGGTATGAAAATCGGCCAATATTCTACCTCGACGAGACGTGATTTGACACGCATGACACCCCTTCCAAAGGATGGTCTGATTCCTCTGATAAGTGTAAAACAAAAGCACCATCAAATCGTAACATTTAAATAAATTACTTGTATATCTCCTACATTATGCAAAATTCAAATTTCTTAAGTTCGACCCTGTAGCACATTTGCCTTCTTTACCAGATGATTTTCTACACAATAATGAGATTAAATCGGGTAGTTTATTGAGGTTAATAAGCCAATTCCATTTACTGTGAAAAATACTATACAACCAAGGGAATATTTCAAGAAAGTACAAGTCTTGTTGCTACAAGAGAAACACAAATAAACACGATCCGAAATAATTGTTTTTTTTCTCGTTTTTTACCTGTATCTCCATTTTATTTTTCTTGTAGCTACACGACTTGTACTTTTATGAAACAGGCCCCTGCTTAACAAATATTGCGCCACATTTCATTGGCGGTTGTTGACCTCGAGTATTCAACAAAATTGGATCGATTACAGAAAACTGTAGAAACTACAAATAGAGAATACTATATTATCTACGAGCTGATGGCGGACTTTCCATACTTTAATCGTTCGATAGAAACCAACCAATAATATAAATTTTTTTTCTTTGGAATACATGGCGTCACATACCCCAAGACGACTTACATTTTGTGACGCAGTTCAGATGATTACATTATTTTCTGTAAATTACCTGAAATTTCGAAAGAAATGAGAGCAGTATGTAAGTCTTTCCTCAATAGTGGCAGTGTAAATTCCAGAGAGAACTATTCTTTTAACACAGAATATGGGTTGAAGATTTGATTCTGAAGAGATTTTCATAGTGTGTTGGTTTGACCTATTCGATCCAAGTATAGCAAATTACTCGGAGTAAATGATAAGTTTTCCGCGCATTTTTCAGTAAACATGGTCTTCATCTACTATTGAATAATAAGCAGCTCATAATTAGCAGAAAATCATTTTGTTGAAATGAGTTTGAAAGTTCTGCTTCAGAGTATTCAAAATTTCAAAAAAAACTTACATGTCAGATAGACGTCAAGGTCAATTGACACCATCATAAGAAGTCAGCGATCCAGTATCTTCACTCCCAACTGGAACAAAAAAACCGTCATCAACGCCTTCGATGGTTGTTGGCCCTAATTTACATTTCTAACTTCATTTCAGTGTTCTGTGATCTTTATGAAGCATGTATGGAAGCTGGAAAGGGCAGACTATTCATTTATTGAACTCATACACCAAATCCCTTTCAAGATTATGAATCTTTTGGTGATACATATTTATAATGGTTTTTCTTTCAACAATATATACACCAAATATTCCTTTCGATACACAGTCATGATATCGGTTTATATGGATCTCCTAAAGGTTCATTACATATTGAATAATAATAATAATAATAATAATATTTATTCAGCTCTGAGATCGTTACATTAACAACACAAAAAGTTTGTGAACATAAGACCTATTAGCCTTGTCAGGAGGATCAAATAATTGGATAATAGTTGGATTGAATTAAATACAAAATTGTCAATGGTTTCTTGACGAACGTAAGGGTAGAGGTTTCATTAGGAGCGTTACCAGAAAATTCTGCATCATGATCCCAACTTCCTTCGTTTTAATTTTCCATCATTTTCTATAGCAGGAATATCAAATCTGAATGGAAATCTGAGATATCCTGTATGACTCATCGAGGGTTCAGCTGTCGATCAGAACATAATTGCTTCTCATGGTGAAAATTTGTATACCTGATTCAAAATGTATTTTTCAAAACGGAATTCAATTCGAAATACATCACCACATGCAGAAATAAAACATGATCGGTTTCTCGTACTCTCCAGCCATATGATATTATGAGATATTGACTTTGACCGGCCTTGTATAGACAAGATAAAGATAGTGTGCTGTGTGTGTGGAATTTTTGTGTCATGAGTGGAATTTGAAGCAAAAGAAAATTGTGCTATTGCTATATCGGTTGTGAAAAGAGGTGTGACATATTGAGTAAGAGGGTTGTTTTATATCATGACGACCATGTGAATGGTAAAACTTTTGATACCTTCCTTATTGTCCTGATCTAGCTCTCGATGACCCCTATCTGTTACTGAATGTATATAAGAAGTCAGCGTCTCTATAAGACTTTTTATTTCATATGAAACGATATTCATACTCTGGCTGTGAATTTGTATCTGAAAATTTCGTTTCCTTCCAATAGTCAACTTCAAAACAATTTTTCAACATCTGAAATATTGAAATTTTTCATATTCGTTAAGTACAAATTTCTTTTCCACCACGTGACAGTCGTAATATTTTTCAAGACTCCAATATGTACGAGTAGTAAAAAGGTAACTACTTCTGTTCCCCACACTTCACCACATTTGACGTCATGTCGAGCATTCTAGTATTTTATAAATAACCAGAATTAAACCAACTATTTTGCTATATTTTTGTTGGACAAAGAAATTCTCCACTCAGGCAATCGAAGAGTACTCGCAGTTGGGAAATAATTCTTCAGATAGTTGATTATACAATGAGATATCATGATGGTTTCGGTGATGAAGCTCTCGTGAATTCAGTCGAACTCTCGATGAATAGTTGAACCCTCGATGATTTGACCTTTTTTCAGGTTATAAGATACATATTCGATTTTAGAATGTCATTAATTTCTTAGGGTAGTTCTGTACAGATAAGGGTCCAACTTTGTTCTATTTTTCCATTAAGCTATGTTATAGCTGAAAACTGTTGATTGAATCTAGTTTAGAAACGAAGCGAATTTCTATAAGTCTATTAAACTCTGTCTCTAAGAGCAATAAATTTTATACTGTATATGTTATTTATATTAATCAATTATTTCATGAGCACTGGCGACTAGATTGTTCATTTATAGATGGAGATTCTTCCATTTACTGTTGATTATCGAGTATCAAACTGTTTTTGCAAGTACAAATCACACTTGTTGAAGTATTCTCATGTACATACTGCTCATGCTGCATCTATCCACTCGAATGATCATTTCAATATTTGCAGTGTTTTCTCATTAAACCAAATCACTTGTTGAGATATAATTACAATGAAAATGATATTTGAAACTAACAAGCTTATTTTTCTATCCCTCCCAAAAAAAATTCTATCCCTCCCTAAAAATTTTCCATGCAATCATCTATCACTCCTCCATTATCTACAGCGGAATTGTTTCATTTGAATTTCAAAATGTGCCAATCATTTTTCCATCGAACGTCGAAATCAAATCATGTTCCGAGACTGGAATTTCTGTACTGGAGTTGGAATTTTTCCACTATCAAATTGGAATCATCACTATGTTTCATCCTTATGGCAGTCGACGTTGAAACTAGTAGTACGTAGCGGAGACCACAGTGAAAAAGATAGTATCCCTTCTGAAACACCACGGAGAGTGAACTTTTGTATACTAGGATCTGGATATCTTACAATGTACAGAGTGTTACATTCAAACCCATTGACATATACCGTGTGTATTTTTATACTCTTTGAAAGCAAAATACACCGCGTTGAAATGGTACGTCTGGCACAAGCAAGTATAGTAAAAGAGGAGTTAATGTTTGGCAATAGACTATTTGATATCGGATTCTTCAAAAATTGTTATTCAGAAATTGCACGAACAAAGTTTTGTTATATTGAATAATTCAATTTTTCTGGTAGGGATAATAAAAAACCAAGTCCTCAGACCAACCGTTATTACCTGAACAGTCATTAGCCGAAAGTCCGACAACCACAATCGACCCGACGGCTGATGGAACGGATCATATAGGCTACAATTTACGACCGAGAAACTATTTAAAAACTGGAAAAAGTTTTTCAAACAACAGTTGCTAGCACCACAAGTAGGAGCAGTAACATTCTTGAAAATGCCAACTGAGGTTGGCGAAACGTCGAAAGTCAATACCGACAAATACCAACGGATAAACTCCCAGAAAACCAATTTCACATACTCAAGCATCCGTGGAAACCTTCATATATATATATATATATATATATATATATATATATATATATATATATATATATATATATCATATAGGCTACAATTTACGACCGAGAAACTATTTAAAAACTGGAAAAAGTTTTTCAAACAACAGTTGCTAGCACCATAAGTAGGAGCAGTAACATTCTTGAAAATGCCAACTGAGGTTGGCGAAACGTCGAAAGTCAATACCGACAAATACCAACGGATAAACTCCCAGAAAACCAATTTCACATACTCAAGCATCCGTGGAAACCTTCAATATATATATATATATATATATATATATATATATATATATATATATATATATATATATATATATATATATGTTAGAATGAAGATTCTCACGGACGAAGTATGATGAATTGTGTTTTCGGGTTTCATTCCGTGTTCTACGTGGTTTTGATCCTCTGAAGGATAATTGTCACAACGTTTCGGCAAAGTCTCATTTGCCATCTTCTAGGTGATGATTGAGTTGAGTTTCGATTTCGGCTTTGAACGTTTCGATTTTAGAAAAAGAAGACATCTCCTTAAAACGATGGAAACTCGAACGCAAACGAAGCAATCTTTTTTAGAAAAGAATCAAATAAACAAGATCAATGGTATGAAAAATTTCGTTCATTTTCCCACTCAACCAAAGAGGATGGATCACACCATTTCCCTACAAAAACCAAATATATTTGCAAAATTGACACCAGCACTTTGTGAACTATTCAACCGTTCACATAACTTGGGGGGGGGGGGGGTTCGAAGTCCAGGAGAACAGCAAGAGTTCAGCCAGTTCCTAGAAAAAGAAAAGATAGACCAATTGCATTGCTTTCTATCATTTCCAAAGTCATATGAAAAAAGCAATCAATATGAAGCTTAAAACTTTTCCTATAGATCAATTATCCTAACACCAAACTGATATTTTTGAACTCGACGCGCGTTTCTCTAACAAGGTTAGCATCTTCAGGAGAAGAAAATATTCTTCTATATCTACCATCATTAAGTATTCAGATGTCAGGGGTAACTATTCTTAGAAAGTATCTCGATGCTAGGAATTACGATCAGT
Source organism: Zygogramma bicolorata (assembly GCA_032362365.1). Classification (NCBI taxonomy): domain Eukaryota; kingdom Metazoa; phylum Arthropoda; class Insecta; order Coleoptera; family Chrysomelidae; genus Zygogramma; species Zygogramma bicolorata. The sequence continues at coordinate 979,711 of JAVJAQ010003745.1, forward strand.
TATAATCTCTCAGGGGAAAAACATGTGGGATCGATTGCTAAAGGTTCTTCATAGAAACTTAGATTTCTATTTCGTGCGAAGAAACACTTCACATCTCGTCAGCTTTTAATGATCTACAAAGCTCAGATGAGACCTGTCTCGAAAAACAGTTTTCATGTATGGACCTCTGCACCAAAAGATCCATTGAAGCTTCTTGATTCTATTCATAGAAAGGCAATCCGTCTTGTTGGCGATTCTTCGCTCACAGACTCGCTCACTTTGTTGGAGCATCATGGAAGGTTTGGAGACTTGTTTCTCTTCTATAGATATTTTCACGGCCAGTGGTGCTCTTCTGAATTGTTATAAATCGTTCCACCCTTGACAATATCTACACGGATGACCCGACCAGTACAGAATTCCCACCCCTTTGTTGTGAGCTTGGAGACCTGTCGAACAGCTGAACTGTGGAACTTCTGGCAGAGAGAGATTTTTCCTGAGACTTACAAATTTCGAAAATTCAAAGTGCATTCAAATTCGTATCTCCTGCCCCTTGTTTCACGCAGTGTTCTTCGAACATTACAGGGCTTCCCTTTCGTGTGGATTTGCATAAAAAAAGACATTTTATCTTTATGTTCTTCGGGCTTTTTTATATCAACATAATTTGATAAACAAGGACATGTAACAGCGTGATTTTTTCCTTGTCAAATACAGAACAATATAAAAGAAAACAGATTGAGATGAAGAAGTTGTAGTTTCAGTAGCTCGATGCGAAAAAAAATACAAAAATTGCAAAAAAAACAGTGGCGCACATTTTTTTGGTCAAAAATATTGGTTGAGGTACCTTGCGGGACGCCACTGGACATGATGATTTCAATCTGGTTATGACCAAATCAGCCTCCTATATCCTAAATACCACCGCCAATTTTTCACGATAAAACTTTTTTTATTCTTGAAACTATATCTTGAAAATAAAGCATTGCCGGACATATATGTTCATGTGAACTTTTTGTCTCAGAATTACTTGAAGAATCACCTCTTTGAGTTTGACCACGTACTTAAATAACACCCCGTTTAAGTATGTACGGGCTGCAGGTAAGGTTTCGCTGCCAGCCGGATATTTACAACCTAAAACGGCAGCCATGTTTAACATAAGCAGAAAACCATATGATAAATAATAAATATGAATTTCAGAAGTGGTAAAATAGTTTTGATTTTTTTTTTTAATTTCGAAAAGTGCCTGCCGTGACGTTGCAACCTTCAGAGGCTGCCATTGTTATTGTTCAATACTTACTAGTTGTTTAATATTATTATCACCTAATATTATAATATATGTTGCTTATGTTCCCATATATACGATTTGTTATATATAAAACAAGATATAAATCCTTGTCATGTAAAAATGTCATGTTGAATATATTTTTTGGAAAGAAAAGTATTTTAGGCTTTTCTTATATTATTAAACAAAGTATTCCATATTGATAGCGGGAAGTCCCCTATATATACATTTTGGTCCCATCGATACAGATTTGGAACAGAATTTTTGCTCATCGACACAGCTCTAGAACTTGCAGAGGTTTGCAAGCATTGTATTGGATGGTGATTCTTCGATTTGGCGGCGGATCAACTATCATTGGCAGCGCATTGGGCTCATAAGCAGTCATCGATCTCAATAGCAGTTATCAAACCGAAGAAGTAGTCTTCATCAAGATAGATATATCAACGTTAAGCTGAATTGCAGCGGAACTCTGTTTGCATTGGGATGAGTACTGAGAGTTTCCTTTCATAATTCCTTATCCTCTAATAAATTTTTTCCTATTCTGTGTGCTGGTATATAGTTGTTCATTTGGTGAGGTACAATGACAGATGAAATAAAAAATTTGAAACGAAAAAGAAAGGTGATTGAATCCCGTTTGATCATCTTCAAGAAGTTCATTGATGTTTATTCAATTGAAATACAAGATGGCAATTCACTAGATAGAACGTGTTTGTTAGAAATTGAATCGAGAATGAATTCAAATATTGTCTTATTGACAGAATTTCACGAAATTCAGACAGTCTTTGAACGTCTTGTCGATGAAGATGAATTAAATAGCCAACTGAAAAAGAGAGAAGAATTTGAGGGTTCTTTTCATAAGGTTATTGCCATTTGTAAAAATATTTCGAGCAGTTCAGAAAGAGATGACATTTGTGATGAAATTTCACAAAGTTTACAAATGTCAAACCTGAAGTTCACTCAAATGCTTATGCTAAGTACAGCATCAAGGCCAAAATTGCCACCGATACCTATTTTAAAATTTAAAGGAGATCTGGATATGTGGCTCGAATTCCGAGACATACTCAAATCTCTGATTCACTTGAATACTTCTATTAGTGATATCGAGAAATTTCATTTTTTACGTGGTGCTCTGGAAGGAGACGCCAACAGGTATTCATTCATTAGAATTTTCTGCAGCAAATTATGCAATTGCATGGGATTTACTTTGCAATCGATATTATAATGAAAATATTTTGATTGAAAATCATTTGAAGTCATTATTTTCATTACCATCTTCAGTTCGGGAGTCTTCCAGTGAACTGAGAAAATTTTTGGATTCAGTAACAAAACATTTGAAATCACTTCAATCATTAGGTTAGAATATTGATCCTTGGGATGCAATAATTACATTTTTAATCAGTGGTACATTGGATGCTAGTACTTTTCGTCAATGGGAAGAACAGAAACCTGAAAATAAATTTTCAGAACTGATAGAATCCAAAAATTTTCTCAAATCAAGGGCTGAACTTCTAGAAACGATTGAAAGTAATCGTAATGATAAGAAAGTGAATGAAAAGTTTGGATCAGAAATGAAAACATGCAAATCATTTTCTGCAACGACTAATGTATCTTGTTCATGTTGCAGAGGAAAGCATTTCATTAGTGATTGTGAAAAATTTATGAATTTGAATGCACAATCGAGATTCGAGCATGCAAAGCGCATGAAATAATGTTTGAACTGTTTGAAGAAGTCATCACATTCAAGTCGAGATTGTAATAATGGTTGTTGCAAAAAATGTGGACTCGAACATAATACTTTATTATTACATTTTGAAACAAAAAAGATCAGTGATTTTTGTTCAATTGATAGAAGCAATATGGAAACTACTAATGGTACAGATACTGTTGCAACCACTTCGTCTGGTTCTCAGACATCTGATACTTCGGTGCTGAATGCAATAGTGAACGAAACTTTCACTGAGGTTCTCTTATCCACAGCATTGATTCAAGTTTTTGATAAAAATAATGTTTCTCATATTGCTAGAGCTTTTCTTGATAATGGTTCACAATCGAACCTGATAACTGATAATTTATTAATTGTTGGTATCAATCAAACAGTATCAAAAATTAAGCACAGATGTTCCATTAATTTTCATTGAGAAACGATTTTAGAAACACAATTTCTTTTCTTGTTTAGTTGTTCCTCAAATTTCTGAAAGAATTCCCAGTTTCAATCTGAATCTATCTCATTTGAACATTCCTCATTATCTTCCTTCAGCCGATCCTGGATTTTCGAAATCTAGTTCCATTGATGTTTTATTGGGTGCAGATATTTTCCATTTACTCCTTTCTATTGGTCAAATCAATCTGGGAGAAAGAAAGCCTATTCTGCAGAAAACATGTCTTGGTTGGATTATGTCAGGTTCTATAGGACGTTCCTCAAGAAATATTTTAGCTAGTTATTGTAATTTCATTGTAAATTCCGATCTATATGATCAGTTAGAAAAATTTTGGGCCCTTGAGGAACCACCATCTCTTTCCATCAATATGTCTTATGATGACAAAAAATGTGAGGAATTATTTACCAAAACAACAGAAAAATCATTTGATGGTAGGTTTGTGGTACAAATACCATTTTCAGATTCACCAACTGTATTAGGTAATTCTAGAAACCAAGCTTCAAATAGATTTCTGGTTTTGGAAAAACGCTTGTTGAAAAATTCTACTATAAGAGAAATGTATACAAACTTTATGAAAGAATATGAGAAGTTAGGGCACATGTCTTTAGTAACATCGGATTTTGATGATCAGCCTTCATATTATTTTCCTCACCATGGAGTTCTGAAAGAAGACAGTGCAACTACAAAGTTGAGAGTTGTCTTCAATGGTTCAGCTTCAACAGATTCTAACTTATCGTTGAACGATATTCAATTTAGAGGACCAATCATTCAAGATGAACTCATATCAATATTATTGAGGTTCCGTCAGTTCAATTTTGTTATTTGCGCAGATGTGGAAAAAATGTACAGAAAAATTTTGATAGATCCTGACCAAAGGAGTCTCCAAAGAATATTGTGGCGTGCTAGTCCTGATGGGGATATCAAAGTATGTATTGAACACCGTTACCTATAGAACAAAATCAGCTCCATATTTGGCAGTGAGGTGTTTGAAACAAATAGCTATGAAAAACTTGGAAAGTTTTGCACAAGCTATTTTGCATCATTTTTATGTAGACGATTTGTTGTCTGGAGCTGATTCAGTTGAAGAAGCGATACAACTGGGCAACCAAATCTCATCAATTCTGAAATCAGTTGGATTCAACTTGCGAAAATGGATAAGTAACAACAAACTAGTTGTGGAAGAAATTGATGGTGAATCATCAAATTCACATGAAGTCCATTTTGGTGAAAAAGAACAAAATAAAACCCTCGGTTTATATTGGTCATTTAAATCTGATACTTCGATGTATAAAATCAACTTTTCATCCGATTTCACAAAGATTACCAAAAGATCAATCTTAGCAGATATTTCAAAAATATTTGACCCACTTGGCATATTAGGTCCATGTGTTATCGTTGCAGAGGTTTCACTCCAAAGTTTATAGGCATTGAAAATCGGTTGGGACGAAACATTATCAACTGGTATTCATTCACAATGGTTAAAACTAAAACATGAATTTTATAATTTGAATGAAATTGGAATTCCTCGACGTGTGGTTTGCAAAAACTATAAAACGTTAGAGATTCATGGTTTTTCGGACACTAGTCTTACTGCTTACGGGGCGTGTGTATATATACGAAGCATTGATGTAGATGATAAGGTTCATGTACATTTAATATGTTCAAAAGGAAAAGTGGCCCCTTTGAAGGCCTTAACAATTCCACGTCTTGAGTTATGTGGCGCATTGCTTCAGGTAAAATTGGTGGCAGAAGTCAAAAAATCTTTGAATCTTCAGTTTTCAAAAACAATATACTGGTGTGATTCTACTGTCACTTTATGTTGGATAGGTACTTCTCCGCACTTATTGCAAACATTCGTAGGAAACAGGGGATCTCAAATTCAAAACCTTTCTCACATTGATGATTGGCGACATGTTAGAAGTCAGGACAATTCTGCAGATTGCATGGTTATCGCGTGGTATCTCCCCAGATAAATCATAAGTTGTGATATTTGGTGGAGTGGACCTACTTGGCTTTCATTGCACAAAAGGGAATGGCCATTATCAGAAAGAGAAAATATTGAATAAGGAACTATACCTGAAATGAAAAAACAGATCAACGTATTCCAAACATAAAAAATAAGTTATTTTATTATGTTTGAAAAGTTTTCAACTATGAATAGATTGAAAAGATCAATCGCATATAGTCAAAGATTCATTAATAATTTTAAAAACAAGAATAACAAACTTTGCGAATCTCTTTCAGCATCAGAATTAGACTCATCAATGAAAACTTTAGTGGAGTGTTCTCAAAAAGAATTATTTTTTGATCAAATTGAAAGAATCAAGTTGGGCAAACGTTTACCATCAAAGTCATTTGCATGTTCAAGTCTGTTTCTGGATAATTCCAACCTTCTCAGGGTAGGGGGAAGACTTCCATCATCAAAATTGGATTATGCTAAAAAAATCCTTCATAACTATCATCTCGGCATCATTTCACATATTTATTGTTTAAGGCAGAACAGGAGAAACTTCTTCATGGTGGTTCGTTATTATAACTCAGTTTTATTAGGGAACATTTTTGGGTAATTGGTGGTCGGAATCTAGCTCGAAAAGTTGTTCATCAATGTGTTCGATGTTTCAGAAATAAACCCCGAGGAATGTGTCAATCGATGGGTATTTTACCTAAAAAAAGATTCGCCCCATGCCTCCATTTTTTACCACTGGTGTAGATTATGCAGGTCCATTTTTATGTAAAGACAAACCTGGTCGCGGCTCCAAATTATCGAAATGTTATGTTTGCCTGTTTGTGTTTTTTTCTTCTCGAGCCATTCATTTGGAATCGGTATTGTTGTGATTCGAAAGAACAGCTACCCGCTATACCCAAATCACCTGGTTCTTCACTGGATACAATTATTCAAACACTAGACTTACTGAATTGTATGTAATGAAGAGATAAAATATAAACTCAGGTGAAAACATAAATGACAAACTATTCTGACTTTATTTCTCAGATCTAACTATCAAAGTGACAGTTTCTGCAAACATTTCAAAATACAAGGTATATTTCCAACATTCTCCCACCTGAGTAACGAACGTTCATCAAGTGAGTAACTCAAATAAAGAACATATCAAATAGTGTGAAATTAATCTTAGATATGAGCAACAACAAATAACTCAGTAAAACCTATCAGGAGCTTTATACCGACGACCACTTCTAGAACACTTTTCGGATACTCTGCTTTTGACGTCAATATTGACATCTTTCACTCCCGCACTATCACATTCCGCGGATGATACCTCGCTACCAACTTCTGGACTGCTCAGCTCGCTGGATCTGCTATCAGCCTGGCGATGGTTCACATCTTGACTTTTAAGTTCTGCGTCAGATTCATATCTGCTAGATGGTCCTATATTTCCTGGTCGATCTTCACATTCCAAGGGATGAATTCTCTGAACAGGTCGCATCAAAGTACCATGTGAAGAATAGAGCCGAACTAGACGAATTTTGTTGTCTTTGCCAGGGATGAGTTCTGTGACACGCCCTAATGGCCAATCCAAACGTTTGTGTTTATCGTCACCGATGAGAACGACCTCTCCAAGAACAACTTGTCGGCATGGTCTCTTTTTCCGCATTGCAGATAGTTGGCCCAAATACTCATTACGGAACCTGCGCCTGAGAACCGCTCAAAGATTCTGTTTATATTTCATAATGCGACTTAGGGAATCTTCATCTACAATATCACAGTCGGGTAGGGCAGAACCATCTTGATCACGTAAGAGCATGGCTGGGGTAATTGCAACCAAGTCACCTGGATCGTTGGAGATGTATGTAAGTGGTCTCGAATTCACCACAGCTTCGCAGTCGCAAATAATTGTCAGAAGATCTTCATAACATAGTGAACTTCGTCCTAGTATTTTTCGCAGCAACTGTTTCACAACACCAATGAGCCGTTCCCAGAACCCTCCCCACCATGGAGCTGTTGGAGGATTGAAATGCCAGTTTATGCGTTGAACAGAAGCGTAATTTGAAATGACGTCCCAATCTACACGATAGAACGCGTTTTCGGTTCCAACAAAGTTCGTGCCATTTTCACTGTACACAGTTTTTGGTCTTCCACGTCTCGCCACGAACCTGCGAAGTGCTTGCATGAAACTATGCGCGGATAAAGAGGTTGAGAGTTCCAGATGTACCGCACGATACACCGCACACGTGAAAAGACAAACCCAGACTTTCTCATTGTTTTTCACGAACAATGGTCCAGCAAAGTCAATACCAACCACTTCGAATGCTACGGCTTCGCGAACTCGATCTAATGGAAGTGGAGGAGAGTCTACTTCAAATGGTTTGGAATTATATCTTCTACAAATGACGCACTTCGAAATTATAGATTTTATTGTACGACGACCACCGAGAATCCAATATTTTTCCCTAAGTAGACTCAAGAGGCCTTGTGTACCAACATGGCAAGAATTGACATGGAATTCAAAAATCAGTCGACCGACAACTATATGTTTCGCTGGTAATACAATTGGAAAACGAAAGTCTGTATTATCTTTTCGACTCGATATAGGAGTTTTCAGTCTGATCAAGCCGTATTCATCCTTGAATGGATTGAGAGTAGCTAAATTCTTGTCATCGCTGAAACTTTCTTGTTGAATTGTTGAATAATTCGAAACATCAGTCTCTCCGCTTCTTCAATCTCTTGAGCGATGAGAACGCCTTTACGTTTAAGCTTGGAGTTTTTCAAATTATGAACAAACCTCAAAATCCAAGACATCATTCTTACGATTCTTCCATACTTAGAAAAGTAAGTCAAATGCCAAACATCAGAATCACAATTCAACATGGTAGTTACTAAAGTTCTCTTCTTCTCCTTACAAATTTCCTGTTCATCGGATTGGACACTACCTTGAGGCCATCGTTCCGGATTCTCATAGAGCCATTTTGGACCCTCCCACCATCTAGATTTCAACAAATATCGTGCTGAACAACCACGAGAGGAAAGATCGGCTGGGTTGATCGAACCAGGTACATATCTCCATGAATCTATTTGGGTTAGTGAACGGATTTCATTCACTCTATTCCGAACGAATGTGGCCCATTCCTCTTTCCGACGAATCCAAGACAGAACAGTCGTTGAGTCGCTCCAGAAAAAACTTTCTAATTTCTCCTCAAAATTGTCTTGTACAGAAGTGAACAATCTGGCTCCAATAGTAGCAGCTAGCAATTCGAGTCGTGGAATTGTCAGCTTTTTTAAAGGGGAAACTCTTGATTTGGCTGCCAAAAGTTGCACAGATATCTGGTCAATTGTTTGAACCCTCAAGAAAACTATACTGCTGCATAAGCATCTGCACTGGAATCAACGAATGTATGAATACTCATATGTTCAATACCTGTGGATTTATAGCCGATCCATCTGGGAATTTCAATACTCATTAAACTTGGTAACTCATTCACCCAAGCACAAAATATATTTTTCATATCATCATTCACTGGGGTATCCCAATTCATTTTGCTCTCCCAAGTGCTCTGCAGTAACAACTTAGGACAGAGCGAAACTGGACAAGTGAATCCGATAGGGTCAAATATGCGTTGTGCCAGCGAAAGAATGAGTCTTTTAGTGACAAGTTCATGATTGAGTTCCTGTATATTTTCCTTATTTATAGTAAGAACATCCTTCTGAGTATTCAAAGTCAAACCTAGCACGGGTACCAACGTTGTAACATCACCACCGAGTTGGGTGCACTCCCACCCTCTCAAATCAAATTTCGACTCGGCCATTATTGAACTCGCTTCTTTCATAAAATTTCGAAGAGAATCTTCATCAGAAACACTCGTTACGCAGTTGTCTACATAAAAACTTCTTGACAACTTTGTAACGGTATCTTTTGAATAGGCAGAATTAGATTCAGTACATTTTCTTAAACTTTGGGAAAGATGATATTCAATTGTTGCTCCTAGGAGAAAAGGACTGCAACTTATTCCAAATACCACTCTCCTATGGCGATAAATCTTTTCGTTTCCCTGAGCATCACGCCATAAAAAACGAAGAAAATCCCTATCAGTTGCATGCAAACTTATCTGTAAAAATGCCTTTCGGATATCTGATACGACACCAAATCTTTCCTTTCGAAACTTTTGCAGAATAGACGGTATCACCTCAATTAAATTTGGCCCCTTTTCCAAGCAATGATTCAACGATGGCCTGTCCTTTTCTCTCGCTGATGCATCAAAAACTGGTCTTATCTTGGTGGTCAAACTATTTTCTTTAATGACCGGTCTCTGAGGTAAATAATGAACATTACCTGCTAGGTCTAACCCAAATAGCACACGATGTCCTGAAGACGAACCATTTATGTCCCAGTTACGTCGATACGTCCCGGGACGTATAGGAGACATTCGAAGAACGTACATTACCGGATGTCCCATGTATGTACTGGTTAGACGTCCTATGTACATACTTGGTCCCGTTCCAATCGGAATGTAATAAAAACGTACATGCTTGGAAGTACTATGTACGTACTTTATTGAGTATCCCTGATACGTTTACATTAACTCCTCTTCAGGTACGTACTTTTCGGAATGAATTAGGGACGTGTTTTTTTGTGAATCCCATGTACGTACTGCTCAGACGTATCATTTACGTACATGTTTGGAAGAACTATGTTCGTACTATTTGGACCTTCCAGGTGCGTACATATTGAGTCCCTTTCAGATACGTATCTTTCGAAACGTTTGCGGGACATAGTAATGACGTACATTTTTGGAAATCGTATGTACATACTATCTGGACGTCTCGTTGACGTACTTTTTTGTACATACTGTTTGGACCTCCCAAGTACGTACGGATTGGGTTCCTTTAATTTTCTACATTTCTGTTACTATGTACATACTGTTTGGACCTCCCGAGTACGTACGTATTGGGTCCCTTTCGGTTCAAGGGGTATTGGGATTTTGAGAGTGATCACTTAGTGTATTCAAACATATATCAATATTGGTAATGCAATATTCATAATGAATTATTTCTAAAAAAATTTGGAAAAATTGAAACATCGACATGTGGTGAATTTAAATATCAGAAAATTACATACAGAATTTTTTGCACAGCAAGTTTGATATTCCAAAACCGCCATCACATGAGACAGTGATCCTTTAGTGTTTTTTCGAATATATTTTTATTGTTACTGAACTTTCTAAAATCTTGATATTATCTCGAACAAAACTAACTTGAAGTCATCACATCTATAGCACCCAACTCCTTCTTAAAAACAAGTATCTCCGTGCCGTAGAGCGTAACAGTGGTCGACAATAATATCTCCATAGAAAAGGTCGAGAGTTCAAGCCCCGCAGCAGCCAGGTCTTTTTCCAAGTAAGCATTCGGTTAGATGGTAAGTACACTTGAATGAGTAAAATTTCCAACTTGACTATTTGGTGAAAAAGAAATGAATAATCCCGAATATGAAAACTTAGATTCATTAAGTGATATCAAATGATATATCATTACGTTGTTTTCGAATATTGATCTAATATCGCCGAATGTTCACATTTTTTTTGTGGCCACTATTGATATCATCTACAATATAAGGTTAATATTCCCGTAATATTGAACCAATATTGGTCAAATATGTTTGTTCTACTTGGGATAGCGCATACAGAATGGAAAATGTACGTTTTCGGAATGTCCCAAACAGTTCCCCTTTCTGTACATTTCAGGTCCTGTGTGGACTAGAAGAGTACGTACCTGGGATTACCGACTATGCGGAAACGGTAAGTCGCAGGGAGGTCTTATGTACGTCTGTCGGAGGCAAAAGTACGTCCTAAATACGTACAATGCATCCTCACCGTACATATGCAGTACGTCCACTGGACGTACTTGTGCTATTTGGGAAGTTAGTAACTTCTTCAATTATACCTTCAAATAACCACTCGCTAAAAACTTGATTGTATGACTCATAGAGCTGTTCATGTTCCAAACGCTTCAATGTTGATGATAATCTATTTTTAGCAAGTGTATAATTGTTCGGTAAAGAAGAGTGTCCTTGTATCCATGGCAACTTCACCTCATACCGACCTTCATCATTGATGGTGATGGTCTGTAGGAAAAGTTCTTTAGCTGCACGTTCCAATTCTTTCCTAGATTTCGTTTCTGTTGGTTCGCTTATGCCTAAGATATCCAGTTCCCACAGCTTAGCTGAATTGTCAGTTTTAACCAAGAGCGATAGAGCTGTTAGTCCCATGTTTGAGCCATGCTCAACGACTGGTACCTTTTCCATGATAGTCCAACCTAAAAGTGTCTCTACAGCCACGAGACCACACCTCAGAATTTGTCTACGCCCAGTATACAATTTGCCTGCGGTATCTGCTCCAATGAGTACTTCAATTTGTGATGAATCATGTACATCACTCAACTGAATTTTGCTAATTTTGAGTTCTTCCATCCAGCAACCATAGAAAATAGACGTTATACCTGTACAAATTGTGGGCTGGTCGAGTGCTTCGAAAGAACAGCTATAGTTATCAGCACCCAATCTGATAGTATAACAATTATGAAGTTGTTCTGATGTACTCGCTCCTCCGAATAATGAATGGATTATCCTTTCTTGGCTTTTCGGCGTGTATCCCATTTTTTCTGCAGTACTCTTGAGAATATATGATCTCTGGGAACCACTGTCAATTATTGCTCGAATCATACAAAATCCATGATCGCTGATCAATTTTAGTCTCAAAGTTTGCAGAAAAACATGAGTCCCGGTGTAATTTGCCAATGATTGGTCAACAGCGGGAATTTCACTTTTGCCCTGATCAGATTTAGTGAATTCCTGACTAGGCAAATTCTTGTGGTTTGGTAGTTCTGGACACTTCAAAGGAACATGTGGTTTACCACATAAAACACATCGCAGACGCTCACGGCACCTTTTGGATTGATGTCCAGTTTTCAGACATCTAAAACAAGCCTTTTTCTCAGTTGATAAGGTTTTCTTTTGTTCAAGTGAAAACCTATGAGCTTTAAAACATTTCTGACTTTCGTGAGTACCATCACAGAAAATGCACCTGTTAACATCGCAATTCATGAGCCCGGTAGCTGTGGGTACCATACAATTGTTCGAGTTAACTTTCAATGATTTTCTACCACGATTATCCCCTGAATTGAGACCAAAACTCTCCGCAGCTAAGGAAATACGTTCCTCGTTTTCGACTTCAGACTTTAAAAATTGCATAAGACAATCTAAGCGACTATTGATCGAGGAATCGTCAGGATCTGCTTCAATATTTACCGCTGAAAGTTGACAACTAGATCTGACAGAAAAATTTGGGGATCGTTGCCAAACTCGCAGTAAATCTTCGGGTAAGCATGACTCGATTAACGGAAATAGCATGGCAGAACAATTATCATTTTTGATACCGAGCGTTTCAAGGGCTTGTAATTGTGTTTCGAGCTTATCATATAGTGAGGAGAGCTTCACTTTGTTGTTTGACATAGCATTTCCTAAAACTAGTTTGAGAAGTTCTCTGATATAAACTTCGATTTGCAAATCTTTCCTCCAGAAACGTGATTTGAAGCTCTCAATCACTTTTGCGTAATTTTCTGCGGAATGTGGAAAACTATCAACGAGTTGTCTGGCTCTACTGTTGGGTATGGTGGCTTGATTCAAATACTGAAACTTGTCAGCAGGATCTATGTTAGGATCATCATTGATTTTCTTGAACTGGGCCCAAAAAGGGAGCCAGTCTCGAATATCGCCTCCAAATTTTTTAAATTCAATAGTGGGTAATTTGAATTTTCTCATACCTGTAGCAGCTGCAGTTGTACTCACGTCAGAACGTAAACCATCTTCCTCTTGGGTAATAGTTCCATTGACTCGACGATACTTTTCGTAAGCAATTCTCAGCTCTATGAATTTTTTGGAATATCCATCACACGAATCCATTTCCACCATCAAATCCTCTTCACTTACGTCATTTTGCAGAAGAGCTTCGTAGATTCCTCCATTGGCTACTAAAATCGCTTCATGTTTCTGAGACAAAATTTCCTACGCGACTTGAATCGAATCCAATGTGGCTCGGTCAGACAAAAGTTTATCAAGTTCATTCGCACTTTTCGTGAACGCAGCGCGGAAGACCTTTCTGCTTTTTTTCAGTGATTCCATCATGCACGATGATAACTCGGTTCAAAACCCGTCGAATAAGATATTAGCGACGAAAAGTTCTATCTGCACAATCGAACGCTTCTTGTCACCCGTCCTGTCACGGTCGCCAAAAATGTTGTGATTCGAAAGAACAGCTACCCGCTATACCCAAATCACCTGGTTCTTCACTGGATACAATTATTCAAACACTAGACTTACTGAATTGTATGTAATGAAGAGATAAAATATAAACTCGGGTGAAAACAGAAATGACAAACTATTCTGACTTTATTTCTCAGATCTAACTATCAAAGTGACAGTTTCTGCAAACATTTCAAAATACAAGGTATATTTCCAACAGGTATCATCATTGACATCAGAAACATTCATAGGTACTTTCAGGAGATTTTGTTCACGCAGGGGTAAACCAAATTGTCTGTGGTCCGATAACGGAACAAATTTTGTTGGAGCCAACTCGGAGTTGAGAGAATTGTTCAATTATTTGAGAAATTATGAAAATTATTCAAAAAAATTGTTTTTAACTAAATATGAGATGAATAAACTGGAAATTCATTCCTTCAAATTCACTTCATTTTGGGGGTATTTGGGAGGCAGGAATAAAATCTACAAAATATCATTTGAAACGGGTCATTGGTGAGACCTCACTCACTTTTGAGCAATTATATATATACTTTGCTTACACAGGTAGAAGCAGCTTTGAATTCCCGCCCTTCAACCCAACTCTCAAGTGATCCCAATGATATATGGATATTCTAACTCCATCCCATTTTCCTGATTGGAAAAAGGTTTACTTCAATACCGGACCCAAACCTAATGGATGCACCGGTCAACAGATTATCCAAATATCAACATATTCAAAATGATGTACCAGCGTTTTTGGACACGATGGTCCAAAGAATATAATGCAGATTTGCAGAAGCGTTGCAAATGCCAAGAATCACAGAAGAACTTGGAAATTGGCCAGCTTGTAATAATACGTGAAGATAATCTTCCTCCCTTGAAATGGAAACTGGGACGTGTATCTGAAGTTTTTCCAGGGCCAGACAAAAAAAGTGCGAGTTGTGTCATTAAAAACTAAACATAGAACTGTTGAACGTGCAATTGCGAAAATTTGTTCTTTACCAATCGAAAACTGATGTTAGATATTCCAGTTTTTTTATATCTGTATTGAAAGTTTCAAAAGACATTCTCTCAAGGTAGGGGGTATGTTTAATATTATTATCACCTAGTGTATAATATATGTTGCTTATGTTCTCCATAGATACGATTTGTTATATAAAAAACAAGATATGAATCCTTGTCATGTAAAAATGTCATGTTGAAATTATTTTTTGGAAAGAAAAGTATTCTGGGCTTTTCTTATACTATTGAACAAAGTAAATACAAATAAAACAAATATTCATGGGGATGCTTGAAGACTGGCTTTAAATCAAATATTTTAAAAATGAACAATTCGTTCAGGCCAACCTCAACTCACCTACACTGTAGGTTGACGGACTAACACCTATTAGAAAACAACTACTCCCCTGGCTAATACCACGAAGGGCATTGGATTACATCCAACAGGTGTTAGTGTGGGATTCTTCACAGAAGAAATTCCACATATGCTCTTGGCGATACAACACCAGAATTGATTTTCAATTATTGGGACGGGACACACTTGCAGACCGGTTTCGGGCTATTTGGCCTCTCGTCAGTGCAAGGCAGTGCCATCATCAACATAAGTCGTTTACTTCCCATAATTAAAAATCATATTCGAGTAGAGTATCTTCCCTAGACTTAGGCTGATACAAACAACTAGCAAAATAGCCGTTGCTGCGCCATCTGCCCGTAGACTAGGTACTAACCAAGAGCATATCCGCATGGCCCCAATTCCTTGTACAAGGAAAATACGAATAAAACAAATATTCATGGGGGTGCTTGAAGACTGGCTTTAAATCAAATAGCCCGGAACCGGTCTGCAAGTGTGTCCCGTCCCAATAATTGAAAATCAATTCTGGTGTTGTATCGCCAAGAGCATATGTGGAATTTCTTCTGTGAAGAATCCCACACTAACACCTGTTGTCTGTAATCCAATGCCCTTCGTGGTATCAGCCAGAGGAGTAGTTGTTTTCTAATAGGTGTTAGTCCGTCAACCTACAGTGTAGGTGAGTTATGGCTGGCCTGAACAAATTGTTCATTTTTAAAATATTTGATTTGAAGCCAGTCTTCAAGCATCCCCATGAATATTTGTTTTATTCGTATTTTCCTTGTAAAAGGAATTGGGGCCATGCGGATATGCTCTTGATTAGTATCTAGTCTACGGGCAGATGGCGCAGCAACGGCTGTTTTGCTAGTTGTTTGTATCAGCCCAAGTCTAGGGAAGATACTCTACTCGAATATGATTTTCAATTATGGAAAGTCATCGACTTATGTTGATGATGGCACTGCCTTGCACTGACGAGAGGCCAAATAGCCCGAAACCGGTCTGCAAGTGTGTCTCCCAATAATTGAAAATCAATTCTGGTGTTGTATCGCCAAGAGCATATGTGGAATTTCTTCTGTGAAGAATCCCACACTAACACCTGTTGGATGTAATCCAATGCCCTTCGTGGTATTAGCCAGGGGAGTAGTTGTTTTCTGATAGGTGTTAGTCCGTCAACCTACAGTGTAGGTGAGTTGAGGCTGGCCTGAACAAATTGTTCATTTTTAAAATATTTGATTTGAAGCCAGTTTTCAAGCATCCCCATGAATATTTGTTTCATTCGTATTTTCCTTGTAAAAGGAATTGGGGCCATGCGGATATGCTCTTGATTAGTATCTAGTCTACGGGCAGGTGGCGCAGCAACGGCTGTTTTGCTAGTTGTTTGTATCAGCCCAAGTCTAGGGAAGATACTCTACTCGAATATGATTTTCAATTATGGAAAGTCATCGACTTATGTTGATGATGGCACTGCCTTGCACTGACGAGAGGCCAAATAGCCCGAAACCGGTCTGCAAGTGTGTCTCCCAATAATTGAAAATCAATTCTGGTGTTGTATCGCCAAGAGCATATGTGGAATTTCTTCTGTGAAGAATCCCACACTAACACCTGTTGGATGTAATCCAATGCCCTTCGTGGTATTAGCCAGGGGAGTAGTTGTTTTCTGATAGGTGTTAGTCCGTCAACCTACAGTGTAGGTGAGTTGAGGCTGGCCTGAACAAATTGTTCATTTTTTGAATATTTGATTTAAAGCCAGTCTTCAAGCATCCCCATGAATTTTTGTGAAATTCGTATTTTCCTTGTACAAGGAATTGGGGCCATGCGGATATGCTCTTGGTTAGTACCTAGTCTACGGGCAGATGGCGCAGCAACGGCTATTTTGCTAGTTGTTTGTATCAGCCCAAGTCTAGGGAAGATACTCTACTCGAATATGATTTTCAATTATGGAAAGTCATCGACTTATGTTGATGATGGCACTGCCTTGCACTGACGAGAGGCCAAATAGCCCGAAACCGGTCTGCAAGTGTGTCTCCCAATAATTGAAAATCAATTCTGGTGTTGTATCGCCAAGAGCATATGTGGAATTTCTTCTGTGAAGAATCCCACACTAACACCTGTTGGATGTAATCCAATGCCCTTCGTGGTATTAGCCAGGGGAGTAGTTGTTTTCTAATAGGTGTTAGTCCGTCGACCTACAGTGTAGGTGAGTTGAGGCTGGCCTGAACAAATTGTTCATTTTTAAAATATTTAAAGTAAATACAGTCCATATTGGTAGCGGGAAGTCCCTTACACATACACTAGTGAAGGTATATTATGACATATTGAAATGAGAACCGCCGTAAAATAATTCAAAAATGTATCCGATTTTCACACCAGTCCCATCTGAGGGAGCCTAAACCTACCTCGACCGGGCTTAACTGGTACCCATTGCCCGTTTCGTGGGTATAGCTGTCTCGTTGGGCAAAAATTTCAGGAACCATAAAATATTTGTTATCAGATTTAATCTGGCTCTTAGATTATAATAATTTGTTCGAAGCGTTCGACCTACCCACTAAGACAATTTGAAAGATTAGCTGTCTTCCTGACTTTTTTTTGCTACTGCCTATACACCAGGCATTTATCTTTTTTGAATAATATTTCGAAATGATCACAAATCTATACACAAAAATGGACCCAAAAACATCAAGAATAACTACAGACCAGTTTCAGTACTTACAGTATTTTCAAAAATATTTGAAATAGTGCTAAAAACCAGACTTCTCAATCACATGGAGAATATATGTTTCTTCAGCAAAAACCAAAACGGATTCCTGACAAAAATAAATACCCAGACAGCAATTACCAATATCATGAAACACATTTACAAACAGATAGACAAAAGAAATGGAGTATTGGAAATGTTCCTGGACCTCAGAAAAGCTTTCGACGTTGTCGATCATAGACTATTGCTGGATAAATTGAGTGTGACCGGTGTTAACAACACAGTGTTCGACTTATTCAATAGTTACTCGAGTAACCGGTGGCATTTCACAGTAATCAATGTAGACCAAGAGCCCGTGTCACTATTTTTGGTAGGTGGTGATAAGTTTACGCCCATCGACCACTGAAACTCGTATTATCGATGTCGACGATGCTACAGAGATTCTCGCCATACGTGATTTCCGGGGCGAAGTTAGGGTAGGGGGCTGACCGATCTTTATAAAAAAATTGAGCAGAATTTGTCGTAAGTTTACGACTGAGAACATTGGGAAAGCAAAGATTTCAGGAAAATAATCCGACGCTCGCTTATTGTCAGTCGCCTACATCGTGGCGTTCACCCGCTACAACCCTCGAAATATGTATAAAAAAAACAACAAAGAAAAACCAGTTCACAACTGACAGTGGGGCAGATCTTACCATCAGCATTTTAATGACACAAATTTCGCAGGCCAGCCTTATTCAATGGGGCGGAAGGGCGCTGGGCCCACCTGTTTCGGAAGAATTTCTAAGTTATTTTTTATGATAAGCTCACGACTGATTCCTTCACAATAATGTTCAATTTCAACTGTCCAATTGAAAAATGCAATCAACAGTCATCAAACAAGGGGTGCAAATATTGCCGTTCGTAAAAACAAGTTACTGGAATAGCGCTCTATAAAGCTTGGCTACATTTTTATCATAAAAATCATATTGTTACGATATTTCTCTGGGTTCGTCGATTAAAACACCAAACAACACAAAACTACTTTTATTATAACTCGCTATCTCAATACAATACAACACAATCACTTAAATCGCTCTGATAACTTTCCAATGCTCGGCACTAAACTCTCTGTACTAAAATTCTACCGTCAACGTGAACCGCTTCCCCTTATATACACGCGCTCATATAGTGAAGAATCATCCAGATAAATCTAGTCCAGACGGAATGTACATGAATTTGGACGACTTCTATTCAACAGCCGTGCCAAATCGCCAATTTTTTTGTAGGTAGTTTGGACCTCAAGGAATATAGTGTGAAATTTGTGGAATCGAGAAATGACGATTTCTGTCAAAAAAAAATAATTTAAAAAAACAAAAGACATATTTTGATGTTATTATCTTTGGAATAAGATTTATCGAAAAATGTTTCGTACAAAAAATGTGCGCCGTGATGAGATATACAAAATAAGTCCTATGCAAAAATCACGTAGAATCATTAGTTTGGCGGTAAATCACTGTTAAACAAAAATTTTTCAAAAAAATTGTTATTGTATTCACGAGGTTTATCTATGAAGTACTGTCCTCAAACTCATCCACCATCTGGAAGAAACTCTCCTGAAGAGATACCGGTAAAGTTTATCCAGCCATGTTATATAGTTTAGCAACAATGACCGATTTTCGTAAATCTGGCGTGTCGCTATAGCATTTGTTCCACAAGGCCGAGAACGTGCAAAAAAATCATGGTGATTCTTTTCAGCATGTACATTCAGGATTTAAGTGAAAAAAATATTTTTAATTTTTTTTCAACATGTTTTTCGAATATGTAAGATTTTAGCTTATAAACAAATAGAAGGTACGCCTTATATATTCAAGTTATTTGAAATGTTCCTTAAGATTCCCGTAGGTCTTAGCGAGACGCGTAATTCAAAAAAGAAAAAGTTCCAATATCTTTATTCTAGGCCGAGATACAATACCTTTTACGTTTGTTTCATTTGTTATTTTTTAAATAAACATTTTCGCGAAATTCAAGTTTTCAGGCATTCGTAATAGTGTTAGGCATAATATTTGATATTATAGAAACCGTTTCGAGCATTGATCTCATGGCAGATCATGATTGCATTCGGTCACTCGCACGCGAAATATACTGACGGCGGCCTCGGTCCAGCCGGGTGACGCGTGCTGGCCTGCTAGCCTCGCTCCAAGGCTCCTCTCGCGCGGCTTACTTAAGAATTTCCATATCTCCCTTATAAATTGTCGTAAACAAATGAATTTTTTTTTGATTCAACGTATTTTTTTCTCGTGAATTCAAAAATGTTCGTGAAAATCATTTTTTTTCAATACGTACCCCAAAAAATTGTTTTCAAATTCAATGTTGATGTTGGGTGGCCTATAAATAATCTTATATTTGAAAGGTGAGGAGAAAAAAAGTAAATTTGAATTCGTCCGTGATTTTTTTACTACAATTATCATCTACATACATTCTTACAAGTACCTTATGAAATACTTTTTTTTTCTCTCCGGTTCATAGCTAGCGTTATCATCGTTATTTCCTACAATATTTTCATCGTCACTCAATGCAAACGTTACATTCTCCGTATCATCTATATCGTCTGGAATTCCGGAAAATTGTTCGTCGATTTCGTCATCGCTTAGAACTATTTCAGGTTCGATGACATTCGAACAATTTTGTCCGCAACATTTTTTGCACAATATTGTGCATTTCTCCCCTTCTTTTCGACACGCACAATTAGTTTGACATTTACTTGTATCGCAATCGCAAGAAATGATTTCCAATAAATTGGCCGGAATTGGGTATTTTTTACAAGTGATCGGCACCAACATACTATACTGTTGCTTCTTTTCCACCCCCATTGCATTGAATCCTTTGAACAACCGCCTTGCCATTCGCACACTCGTAAATAAGTGCGAAGCGAATGTTCATCACATGCCTCAGCGGTTGGGGGAAGACAGCTTAAATTGAACGTACTTTTAAGGGTTGACTTCGTAAAACATAAGTACCGAAATTCATCAAAAGAGAAGTTATCATTTTTTCGTGCGCCATATAGCGTCATAACGATGTTCTGTCCGGCTGCCTGTATCGAACTTCTCCTGATATACGACACCTTATCCACGCTTTTACAGGCTGTGACACAACGTCTTCGCTGTACAAGCAGGGAAAAGCCAAACTGATTAAACTTTTGAGGAGTGACCGTAATTATCTCAAGAGAGAAGCTAGTATTTTCAATGATCCAAATGCGTTGAAAAGTTCGTATGTAGATGATAATTGTAGTAAAAAAATCACGGACGAATTCAAATTTACTTTTTTTCTCCTCACCTTTCAAATATAAGATTATTTATAGGCCACCCAACATCAACATTGAATTTGAAAACAATTTTTTGGGGTACGTATTGAAAAAAAATGATTTTCACGAACATTTTTGAATTCACGAGAAAAAAATACGTTGAATCAAAAAAAAATTCATTTGTTTACGACAATTTATAAGGGAGATATGGAAATTCTTAAGTAAGCCGCGCGAGAGGAGCCTTGGAGCGAGGCTAGCAGGCCAGCACGCGTCACCCGGCTGGACCGAGGCCGCCGTCAGTATATTTCGCGTGCGAGTGACCGAATGCAATCATGATCTGCCATGAGATCAATGCTCGAAACGGTTTCTATAATATCAAATATTATGCCTAACACTATTACGAATGCCTGAAAACTTGAATTTCGCGAAAATGTTTATTTAAAAAATAACAAATGAAACAAACGTAAAAGGTATTGTATCTCGGCCTAGAATAAAGATATTGGAACTTTTTCTTTTTTGAATTACGCGTCTCGCTAAGACCTACGGGAATCTTAAGGAACATTTCAAATAACTTGAATATATAAGGCGTACCTTCTATTTGTTTATAAGCTAAAATCTTACATATTCGAAAAACATGTTGAAAAAAAATTAAAAATATTTTTTTCACTCAAATCCTAAATGTACATGCTGAAAAGAATCACCATGATTTTTTTGCACCTTCTCGGCCTTGTGGAACAAATGCTATAGCGACACGCCAGATTTACGAAAATCGGTCATTGTTGCTAAACTATATAACATGGCTGGATAAACTTTACCGGTATCTCTTCAGGAGAGTTTCTTCCAGATGGTGGATGAGTTTGAGGACAGTACTTCATAGATAAACCTCGTGAATACAATAACAATTTTTTTGAAAAATTTTTGTTTAACAGTGATTTACCGCCAAACTAATGATTCTACGTGATTTTTGCATAGGACTTATTTTGTATATCTCATCACGGCGCACATTTTTTGTACGAAACATTTTTCGATAAATCTTATTCCAAAGATAATAACATCAAAATATGTCTTTTGTTTTTTTAAATTATTTTTTTTTGACAGAAATCGTCATTTCTCGATTCCACAAATTTCACACTATATTCCTTGAGGTCCAAACTACCTACAAAAAAATTGGCGATTTGGCACGGCTGTTGAATAGAACTCATGTATTAGTCTACTGGCCTAATCCCGACAATCGAACACTCTAGATGAGCCGCGATCACGCGAGTATAGTCGTTCCTGGAAACGTCGAACCAATTCGCATCGAAAGGCGGCAGGGCCGGCGTCAGCACATTTCGTTACATTATCCCCCTCTCAAATTTGATCGTCCCGATCAAACAATACGTCATTATCGCCATTGTAACGTTTAAGTCTTTCTAGGTGAACGACCTTCATTTTTGCTCTGGGGCTACGTTGAATCCTGTACACCACGTCATTTATTCTCTTGACTATCGAATAGGGTCCTTCCCAGCATGGTGTTAGTTTGGGAGAAATTCCTTTTCTACGACGAGGGTTGTACAGCCACACTCGATCTCCTTCTTTGAATCCACCAGTATTTGCCTTGAGATCGTATCGAGCCTTCATCCTGTCACTAGTAATCTTCAATCTTCTTCTCGCGATTTCGTGAATCCTTATCAGACTGTCTCGCAGTTCATCTGCATAATCCTGTACCTCTTTTTCCTCAGAACTTGGGGATCCGAACACCAAGTCACAGGGCAAACGAAGATCTCTCCCGAAGATGATACTGGCTGGGGTGAGCTTTGTGGAATCGTGCACAGCTGCCCGATAGGCCATCAAGAATAGTTGAAGGTGTCGATCCCAGTCTTTTTGATGCTCTTCTACTACTTTGGAAAGGTGTTCTTCCATAGTCCTGTTGAACCTCTCGACCATGCCATCAGACTGTGGGTGGAGGGCAGTTGTTCTGGTCTTGCTAATTCCCATCAATTCACAAACTTTCCTGAATAAATTCGATTCGAAATTTCTTCCTTGATCGGAATGTAGCTCCATTGGCACTCCAAACCTCGTAAACATGTTGTCCACCAGGGTTCTTGCAATGGTGGATGCTTCTTGATTAGGCAAGGTGTAAGCTTCAACCCATTCACTGAAATAATCCATAGCAACGAGGATGTATTTGTTGCCATCATTCGTCATCGGGAACGGTCCAGCTACATCGATGGCGATTCGTTCGAAGGGAGCACCAACATTGTATTGTTTCATCTCACCCCTTGATCTTGTTCTCGGACCTTTGCTTGCTTCGCATTTTGGGCATCTTCGGCACCATCTCTCAACATCTTCTCGACATTGGACCCAGTAGAACCTTTGCCGTATTTTATCCAAGGTCTTGTTAACTCCTAGATGTCCACCTGATTTACCACCATGAATCTCTAGCAAAACATCCCCTATTCTCGACATGGGCACAACCAGTTGGAAACTCACTTTCTTGCCATCGGCTGACTCCCAAGCCCTCTTCAGAAGGCCATTCTCCACAATCAAGGAATCCCATTGGGCCCACAATGCTTTGAACGTTGGTGATCGATCCGAGATGTCCTTCCAGGTGGGTCTTTCCGCTCCATTTTCTTTCCATTTCAAAAATTCTGCAACGTTTGGATCATTCTCCTGGTCTTCTCGCATTTTTGCTGTCGTCCAATTGTCGTCTACTACCAATCTCACTTGGTTGATTCCTTCGCGACGTTCAATTCGCTCACAGTGTTTACAAGTATCCGAACACGGTCTTCTTGACAAGGCATCTGCGTTGTTATGCAATCGTCCTGGTCGATGTTTTATCCTGAAGTGATACTGGTTCAACTTCTCAATCCACCTTGCTACTTGTCCTTCAGGAGTCTTCATTTCGAGTAACCACTTCAGAGCTGCATGATCTGTTCTGATCAGGAACTCTCTTCCATACAGATATTTGTGGAAGTGGTCTACAGCCTTGATTATTGCCAGTAGTTCTTTTCTCGTTACGCAATAATTTCTTTCTGGCTTGGTGAGTACTTTGCTGTAGAACTCGATTACTTTTTCCTGACCATCTTGCTCTTGTGATAGTACGGCTCCAATACCATTATTACTGGCATCTGTGTCCAGAATAAACAGGCCTCGTTGACGTGGGAAACTTAAAATGGGGCTGGAACATAGAGCAACTTTCAGTTTCCCAAATGCTCGTTCACTTTCGTTGGACCAGACGAATTTGACTCGATCTTCTGTCAACTTATGTAGGGGTGCCGCAATATCAGCAAATCCTTCTACGAAACGACGGTAGTAGGTGCAGAGACCTAGGAAACTCCTCACTTCATGTTTGTCTCTTGGTCTAGGCCAGTCTCTTATCGCCTGTATCTTCTTTTGGTCTGTTCGGATACCGTCTGATGAAACTGTGTGACCTAGAAAATCCACTTCTTTCTGGAACAATGAACATTTCTGAAGATTCAGTTTGAGGTTGGCGTCCCTGAATCGTTGAAAGACTTCTTGCAGATTGTGCAGATGTTCTTCGAACGTCTTTCCCATGACCAAAACGTCGTCGAGGTATACAAGACAAGTTTTCCAAGTGAGCCCACGAAGGACCAGCTCCATTAGTCTCTCAAACGTTGCTGGAGCATTGCACAATCCAAACGGCATAACAGTGAACTGGTAAAGTCCACTCCCAGTCGAAAATGCAGTCTTCTCCTTGTCGTCTTCATGTATGCCTACTTGCCAGTATCCGCTCTTCAGATCTAATGTTGAGAACCAACGAGAACCTGCCAAAGTTGTTAATGTGTCATCTATTCTTGGCAGAGGGTAGCTGTCCTTCTTGGTGACATCATTTAATTTCCTGTAATCGACACAGAATCTCGTAGATCCATCCTTCTTGGAAACCAACACAACAGGTGCAGACCAAGGGCTCGATGACTCTTCAATCACACCATCCTTCATCATCTTGTCGACAAGCTCTTTCACCTCCTGTTGCTTGGCGAATGGAATTCTTCTTGGTGGTTGCCGAATCGGATGAGCTTGGCCAGTATCGATTCTGTGTTTGACCAAATTAGTTCTTCCTGTTGTTGTCGAATCAAAAATGTCACTTTCACTCCTGATGAACTTCTTGGCAGCTCTCAGTTCCTCTGTTGATAGGTGTTGACATGATTTTTCCAGAGTTGATATAACACTCTCAGAGTCCGCCTTTATTTCTTGACGATCATTTGAATTACAGTTCGCTACCCAAGTAACAGGTTCACATGTTCCAATTACATCGCCTGCCTTAACAGTTATTTCTCCAGGAAACACGTTGGCAACCCTCACAGGAATAGTTTTGTTCGTTTTAACTAAGGCTCGTGCAAACAACAAATTGCTGGGGGATTCATCACATGACTGGACTACTCCAACGCAGCACCCAGGGTCTTCTTCAACTGCAGCACAAACTACTTTCTCCGAAAATCCAGGAATTCTCGCAGCTTTCATTAAACGCAGTTTCACTGGCATTGCCCTTTCTGCTGGAGTTGTAAGGACAAATTCTTCTCCTCCGAACCTCATAATCTTCTCCTCATTGTCGAATGAAAATCCATAGTCACTGATCAAGTCCATTCCGAGTATGAATTCATCTTCTATATCTGCGACGTAAACTGTATCTGTGATGGTGAGTCGCCCAAGAACCAATGTAATTTCAGCCTCTCCTCGAATAGATGCGTTTTCACCAGTGACTGTCCGAAGCACGACGTTGGAAGAAATAGGCTTCACGCTTCCAGGCCGAAGAATGTCGCTGCGTACCAAGGAAACTGCAGCACCAGTGTCTATGGTGCATATAACGTCGATTTTATTCAATTTTCCTGGAATGGTAAGGCTCTCAGATGTTCTTTTCAGCCTGTTAACATTGATGACCCTGGGGGCTCTGTTATTACTAGCCAGCATGCGCCCCGATATGCTGGCTAATTCTCGTTTTCCTGCCGCCAATTTGAGGACTCGCTGGATGACCTTGTCCTCACAGGCGATTGCGTACGAGATGGCACCCTTGCAGGTGAGCTAGATCTTGGTGGCATTCTCACCCTACAGTCTTTGATGAGATGTCCTGGTTTTCCACATCGGTAGCACGTTCTTTTCTTCTGGGTGCTCATTCCACTTATCATCAATTTGATTTCTTCCAGAACCTTCTCGACTGAACTATTCGCTGTGCCAAATCGTTGTTCCGGTTCTTCTATTGAAACTGCACGCACTTTCGGCCTCGACGTGTTGAAGGCCGCCTCCACTTCCAAAGAGCGAACCAAAGCATCGCTACTTCTCTTGAAACTCGTCAATCGTAAAGTTCTTTGTAATTCTGGGTCTCTCAGTCCGTCTATAAATATCTGCACTGCTAGTTGCTCTTTGAAATCTCCGGGTGCTTCTGGATACGCCAGCTGGATTAGGCGTCGAACATCTGCCTCAAATTCTTGCAGACTCTCACCTGATTTTTGTATGCGAGTCTTCATTTGGGCCCGGTACAGCTGTTCTCTGTGTTGATCGCCATACCTCAACTCTAGTGCAGAAATCAGCTCCTCATATTGCTTCTGCTGTTCTATGGGTATCGTTTGTAATATACCCAAAGCTGGCCCTCTCAAAGCTACTATGAGTGCCGTAGCTTTTTCTTCTTCGCCCCATCCATTGGTTTCTGCCGCAGCCTCAAATTGTCGACGATACATGGACCAAGACGACTGTCCATCAAAAGTCGGCGGTTTTACGGAAATTCCTGATGTGGCAACCTTGTCTTGGCGATCTTGGTTCTTGAGGAGAGCTATCTGTTCTTCTAGACCTCTCATTTCATTTTTTATTTCATTTCTCATCTCACTTCTCATCTCATTTCTCATCTCCTCTCGCATTATATCCACTTTCTTACTGACATCTTCCTTCAGTTCTCCTTTCAGTTCTTCCATTTGTACTTTGGTTTCATGTGAAACATGCTTGAAGAACTTGTCCTGATTTTCTAGAACTTTCTGGAAGTCTGCTTCTCGTTGTTTTTCTATCAGCTCTATTTCATTCTTTTGTTGTTCTAGAATTTTCTGGAGGTCTTCTCGTTCTTTTCTCTGTTCTTCGAGAACTTTCTGGAGTGCTTCTTCCCGTTCTTTCTTTTCATTATCGACAATTTTCTGGAGTGCTGCTTCTCGATCTTTCTTTTCATTTTCGAGAATTTTCTGAAGTGCTTCTTCTCGATCTTTCTTTTCATTTTCTCGTTCTAATTGTCGTTCTTTCTTTTCAGCTTCTCGCTCTTTTCTCTGGTCTTCGAGAATTTTCTGGAGTCCTTCTTCTCGTTCTTTCTTTTCATTTTCGAGAATTTTCCTGAGCGATTCTTCTCGTTCTTGTTTTTCCTCCTGCCGTCGCTTTTCATCTTCCTGTCGTCGCTTTTCCTCTAATTCTTTTTCCTCCTGCCGTCGCTTTTCATCTTCCTGTCGTCGCTTTTCCTCTAATTCTTTTTCCTCCAGCCGTCGCTTTTCATCTTCCAGTCGTCGTCTTTCAAAATCCGCAAATTGGTTTTGGATGAATTTCATCATGTCCTCCATCGTCTCGTAAGATGTACTTCTCGTATTCACCATCAATTGTTGTTATTTACCAGCAAAAATTCCACTTCCGACACCACTGTTACGATATTTCTCTGGGTTCGTCGATTAATAGTACATTATATACCGCGGGACTGAAGTAGTACATTTAATCCTGAAGGTAAAGTTTATGGCCCGACCGCAGGGAGGGCCATAATTTACCTGAAGGATTAAATGTACTTCAGTCGCAAGGTATATACGATACTTTTCGTACTTCCGGTATGATTTTATTAATTATTTCAATAATTTCAATCAGTTTTTTCTCTCTTCAACTCATTTAATAAACTGTCTTTAAAATAAGTTACCATAGTAACATTGCGTTGTGACAGTTATAATTTAGAAACATTGTCATTACTAGTGTCATTGTAAAGAAACATTGTTATTGATAATTATTGGTATCATGAGTGAAGAAGGTGTATCTGATATTGATAAAAGAGCAGCCGAAGTAGGTGAAGAATTGTTACCACCGAAATCTAGAAAACTATACGAGCAGCAGTACGATGCTTTTAAAAAGTGGTGTCGCTTAAAAAATGTGAGACAACCTACTGAAAATGCGCTGTTAGTCTACTTCGATGATAAATCAAAAGCGGTTTGTGCCTCAACTCTCTGGGCACATTACTCAATGCTGAAATCGGTTATTAACATTAGAGAAGATATTGATATAAGTAAATTTCCAAAATTATTAGCTTTTTTGAAGAGAAGAAATGAAATTACCATTCTAATTAATTATATTTTTCAATAAAATATCCCTTAAATTCGTTTGTTTGTGATTTAATCGTTCCGGGAGTTTCGTCAATATTTAATCCCGGAGGGATTAAATGTGACACTTTAGTACCTGTCACAAGGGAGTGAAGTTGTCACTTTAGGCCCGGAAGTACTAAAAACACCAAACAACACAAAACTACTTTTATTATAACTCGCTATCTCAATACAATACAACACTATCACTTAAATCGCTCTGATAACTTTCCAATGCTCGGCACTAAACTCTCTGTACTAAAATTCTACCGTCAACGTGAACCGCTTCCCCTTATATACACGCGCTCATATAGTGAAGAATCATCCAGATAAATCCCGACAATCGAACACTCTAGATGAGCCGCGATCACGCGAGTATAGTCGTTCCTGGAAACGTCGAACCAATTCGCATCGAAAGGCGGCAGGGCCGGCGTCAGCACATTTCGTTACAATATGTTTGTGACTGACAGTCAAACATTTAGGTACAACGTAAGTACGTGAATATGAAAACACCTTTCTCAGCTGTTTATTGTATGGATAAAGCTCACTTGGTAGCTAAACTGACAAGTTTCTTGCATTTGCGAAGTGCAGGTATAATATGACAATTATTGAAACATCGGCCCTAAATTTTTCAATACAGTAGTTTGACGACTGACACTTCGAAACATACCTGAAGTGGACTCTGCTGAATCGATCAATTCCCTTGTCAGTCATCTCATGTATCGGTGGAATGTTGTCAGTCAAGAAATGCAGCGTCGCGCGAAGCACCCTGATCTGTATATTCAAAGATTACTTGCAATTTCCGAATGTCCGTACCCTCTATGAAATGTTTATGAGTGACAATCATAAATGTAGTTACAACGTAAGCATGTGAATATACGTCTCTCAGTTGTTCTAATCATGAATGAAGCCTTGTCAATCGCTAAAATAGGACGCATGCCACAACATCATATAGTATATTGTTCAAAGAACATTTCATACTGTCGCAAAAATTATAATCTGGGAAATTTGTGGTATATATATGTACGCTTCAGTTTTTTGTTGTTAGCGCTATTCCGTTGTTATAATTTTTTTTTTTTCATTCGATGTCGTTACTTCTGATGATTTAATCAAGCATTATTTTGGTTTTAGTCGTGCGAGATCGTTTTCGAATTGATTTTACATGAAAGTGATTCGCCCTATCCAAATTTAACAAGGATACATTTTTGTGTAGAAACTGTAGAATTCAATAATCTGCGATCTTAACCTCAAAAAAATACATGCGAAAAAAAGTTGGGGTTTGACCCACCCCTGAATGGAATCTTGAAAGGAATGTTGATACTTTTCATCCCTGATAGAAAGGATTATCAACTCTAGGAATTTAATTTTTTTGTAAAGTACCGTTTCGGAGATTTCAGATTAAAACCATCCCGAAAGTTGCACATTCAAATGGCTGTAGCTCATTCAGGTAGAATTTTAACATATTGGGCCTTCATCTTGGGCACGCCTTTAAATGGCCATAACTCCCCAAGGGACCATTTCTGGACACAAGTTTGTGTGTGAACTTTCTCAACTCTTCCTGTAGTTGAAGATTATCTATGTAATTTCAGGACACCCTTTATACATATATACAATGCTTGAAGCGCATTTCCTCTGAAATGACGCATGTTTTCAATATTTATCGGGCCTTCGCCACACTTTACATGATTATAGGTGACAGGTTCTTGATGAAGGTGGTACAACTAACGTCGTGTGAATTTTTTGAGCATAAACTTATAATATTGAAGTATACCTGAATATTTTTGCACCTTTTCAAGGGCCCAGTTTCTTTTTGCCACGTGGTACGTGACTGACGGTAATAGATTCTCTATTTATGCATAATAGATTACTTGCCCCTAAATTTTGAAATGTAAGGTTATCATAAAAAATACCTAAAAATTCTTCCGAAACAGGTGGGACAAGCGCCCTTCCGCCCTATTGAATAAGGCTGGCCTACGAAATTTGTGTCATTAAAATGCTAATGGTAAGATCTGCCTCATTGTCAGTTGTGAACTGGTTTTCCTTTGTTGTTGTTTTTTTATACATATTTCGAGGGTTGTAGCGGGTGAACGCCACGATGTAGGCGACTGACAATAAGCGAGCGTAGGATTATTTTCCTGAAATCTTTGCTTTCCCAATGTTCTCAGTCGTAAACTTACGACAAATTTTGCTCAATTTTTTTATAAAGATCGGTCAGCCCCCTACTCTAACTTCGCCCCGGAAATCATGTATGGCGAGAATCCCTGTAGCATCGTCGACATCGATAATACAAGTTTCAGTGGTCGATGGGCGTAAACTTATGACTACCAAAAATAGTGACACGGGCTCTTGGTCTAATGGCATATCAAGTAATAAAACGCTAGTAACCAGTGGTGTACCTCAAGGGAGTGTAATTGGTCCAACTCTTTTTATAGTATATGTCAACGACTTATGTAACATAAGACTCAATGGTGAAATAACACTATTTGCAGATGATACTGCATTACTTAATTCAGGTACACCAGAGCAAATATTCCATTGTGCCCAGGACGATCTAAACTCCATAAATCGGTGGACAATGAAGAACAACATTCTCCTGAACAACTCCAAATGTAAGTATATCATATTTAATAGCAGCTCTGTTTAATCGAAAATTGTTCATCAACGACAAAGAAATAAGTTGAAAGCACAAAATACTTGGGATTAATCCTAGAAAAAAAAATTACCTGTGAAACGCATATTTCCAAACTATGCTCGAAATTCAACTATTTATGCTACAACCTCAGACATAGTGCAATAAAATTCACTAAAAGTAGTAAATATCAAATATATTATGCCTATATACATTCGCACTTGATTCATCTAGCAGCATTCTGGGGACAAGCTAAGCAACAGGACCTCAATTAACTCCAAGTGCGCAAAATAAAATCGTTAAAACTCTGTTCAATCTTCCACATCGCATTAACACAGAGACGCTTCACAGAAATCTCAAAATACTGAGAGTGACACATGTTATTGAATAGGACAGTGTTAAACTATTCCAAAATTGTAACATGCATCATTACAACACTAGAACCAATCAACACTTCTACTTACTACCATGTGCAACAAATGTTGGAAAGAAAAGAGCTACGTATCAAGCCCTAGAACAGTTCAATCAGCTTCCAGATGATGTGAAAAATAGTGCTTCCTTAGACAATTTCAAAAAAGAATATGAAAAAACTATTACTTCATAGAAACTCCTGATATGTGTGTCTCGACGTATACATATGTTTATCAATTGATATACTCGTAATGGATCTTTGTTATCTCCTAGAGTTAATAAATAAATTGAAAAAAAAAATAATAATAAATGTATGGATTATTTTCACAATGGCAGTTTGTTCTCTTCCAAAAGAAGAAGCATAAGTAATTGTGAATCGAATGATAGATTAGGAATTCTTTCGACACCCGAACATAAGATAAGATTTTCATTGGTTTCCTTCCACGCATCCCACCAACACTACACAAAACAACGTCTCTAATGAACAAAACAATTTTTATAGTGCCCTTAATGACTCTTTACTTTGAATTGCGAAGGTGTGACTTTAATACATATGGTGGCAAAATGGAAAAAGTTTGGTTAGGAAAACTGATTCAGATCTAGAGGCAAATATAATTAATACACAGGTAGTTGCTAACATAGAAGAATATAGGTATATATGTTTCAATAATCCAAATAAATTTACAATATTCCATTACAATATAAGAAGTATTTCAAAAAATTTTGAGGAATGTAGAATATTTCTCAAATTCAAAAACCGTTCGATTTAATATTTTCAGAAACATGGAAAATACCTAATTTGAATCTTTTCAAAATTGATGGATATGAAGTAATTTATAATGAGGAAAATATCAACCAAAATGACGGTGTTGTGATATATGTAAACAAAAAATTCACATTTTTCTACAATATTTTGAATATTGAAGAATTGAAAGTAATTCATATAAAAATATTCGTAACTGTAACCGAATTTTTCAATATAATTGCACTTCATAGGCCTCCGTCTACCTGTCCTAAAACATTAATTTCTAATTTCAAAGAATTCCTTTCAACCCTCAATGGAAAAAATATTATATTCAAAGGTGATATAAATCTCAATAATCTTGCTAATGACTCAATAATTCATGAATATTATAATAATATGAGTGAAGAAGGTTTTATATTACTCATAAATAAACCAACACGAATAGTTCATAATCGAAAATCTTGTTTAGATCATATTTTCCTGAAAAGTAAAAAATATAGATTTTTTCAAACCAATTATTTATGATTTTAATATTACAGATCATCTACCTATAATCTTAGAAATGGACCTAAAAGAAAGAAAAAATGAAAATAATAAGTCAATTACAAAAAAGTTTCGGATCATAAAAAATTATACGATAATTTCTCTAAAGAGAATTTTGATTATTTTTATAATATTCTAGATTCTGAAAAACTAGCCTGCGATATTATTGATAAAAACAAAACTAATATTGAAAAAAGTACAAATGTTTTGAAAATAAAAAATTATGAACACAAAAGACATAATTGGATAACTCCTGGATTAATAATTTCTGCTAAAAAGAAAAATGATTTATATAAAAAGTATAAAAAGGAACCATCTAACCCTATATTACTCGAAGAATACAAAAAGTATAAAAATAAATTTTCATCCATTATAAAGAAACAAAAAATCAACTATTATGAATTACAAGTGGAAAATAATTCAGATACGACTCGAGATTTATGGAAATCAATAAAAAACATTTGTAATGAAGAATATTCCAACGAGTCTCCAAAATTTATCAAAATTGATAATATTGTTATTGACACAAGAAATCAAATTGCAGACTGCTTCAATGAGTACTATGCGAATGTAGGAAATAACCTCAGTCACTGAAAAAACCTCCAGCAATGGATAAAATTCCAAATACTATCAATTCTTTTTTTATCAAGGAAAATGATGAAGCAGAAATATTGAATATTATAGCCAATTTGAAAAAAAAACAACTCATCTGGTATGGACGGTATAACATCTGAAATATAACCAACCATTTCTGTATCAAAACCTCTTATGCACCTATTCAATGTAATTATAAAAACTGGTGAATACCCAAGCACATTCAAAATAGGATTAATTAAACTTCTCTATAAAGCAGGTGATATTAATGAAATTAAAAATTATCGTCCTATATCTTTGATTTCAACATTAGCGAAAGTATTTGAGAAAATATTGAAAATCAGAATTGATGAGTATCTTGAAAAAACAATATTATTTCTAAAATGCAATTCGGATTTCGTAGTAATATATCAAGTGAGCATGCATTATGTCATCTAACAACTAAAATTTATGAAGCATTAGAAGAAAAATCTCCAATTGTCTGTCTATTCCTTGACCTAGCTAAAGCATTCGATTCGGTAAATCATGAATTGTTATTAGAAAAATTGGTTTTCGGGGAATGAGTTTCAAATTATTACAGAGTTATCTTGAAAATAGAAAACAATGTGTTGAAGTAAGAGAATTTGTAAGTTCAGAAAAAATATTCAATTATGGAATTCCACATGGAACTGTTTCAGGACCCATATTATTCAACATATTCATCAATGATATCTTTCATTTGAAAACAAGAGGACTCATACATAGTTTTGCAGATGATATAGTAATAATTCACAAGTCAAAAATATGGAAATCTGTCAAAGATCTTATTCAGAATGACTTCAATAATGTTGGATATTGTTTTTACCACAATTTGTTAACATTAAATTTTGAAAAATCTAATTACCTTTCTTTCACTTCTTATCGAGATCATTTACCCAATCTTGGCCCAATTGAAATGAAAAATGCATGCATTAAAGAAGTAGATCGGATAAAATATTTAGGAGTCATAGTAGACAGATATTTGAAATGGATCTTCCAAATTGAATATGTCACAAAAAAGTTACGACCGTTATTACCTTAATTCAAATTTTTACAGAATATTTTGGATAGAAATCACATGCAAATGATTTATTTTTCTCTAGTCCAATCTCAATTAAATTATGGTATTTCATCAGGGGGGGGGGGGGTGACCAAATATATCTTAAGTCTTTGGAAATATTACAAAAGTGGTTTTTGAAAATCATATTTAATAAAAACCTGAGATATTCTTCTGATTAATTATATTCTGGATGATGGAATAATGGATATTAGGCAATTATTCAGTTTCAAGATACTCACTTATATATTTTCCCATATAAATTGCATTAATTATAGTAAGCATACTCATGATACACGAAATAAAAATGAAATAACTGTGAAAAATAACATAACATATGTAAAGTAGTCGCAAAAAAAATTCCTAGACTATATTTCCAAAATATTATTGAAAGAAAATATCCAATATAGCCTGTGTCATGATTATATTGTATCTATTCATTTTTACACTACTATTTATCTTTGATATTTATGATTTTTGTTAATATTCTCATATTCACTTGAATTACATAAAAATCTAATATAATGTTTCCTCACAAGTACACAACTTCGTGAGGTTCAATTATTTATTCACATATTGTTATGTTTGCATTGTTATTGATATTTATTGTGAATAAATTGTTATTATTGTTACGAAAGATCCTTGTAAAATCTTACTTCTGACAACACTGTTACGATACTCCTTGGGTTCGTCAATTAAAACACCAAACAACACTAAACTTCTTTTATTATAACTCGCTATCACAATACAATACAACACAATCACTTAAATCGCTCTGATAACTTTCCAATGCTCGCTCGCTACTAAAACTCTCTGAACTAACAATTCTACCTTCGCACAAAGCTCTGCTTCACTTAGATCTCAACAATTCTCGTCACTTAGCTCTGAATACAAATTCTCTGTCTGTGTCGCGAACTCTCTCCCGTATTTATACCCCTGCGTACGCCTGTGAAGAATGTTCCCGAGAAGCCGCGATGACGTTTCTCGAATTCTCTAGGCGGCTTACGGATTCCAGGAAAATGACGTTCGCTACGACGCGATCCCTCGCCTTGCGTTTACGATTTCGTCAGGGCCGGCGTTAGGACGTAACATTATCCCCCTCTCAATTTTGATCGTCCCGATCAAACAACATCTCGTTATGCCCATTGTAACATTTGAGTCTCTTAAGGTGTACGACTTTCCTTTTTGTTCTAGGCTTACGTTGAACAATGTACACCACATCATTCATCCTACGACGGGGGTTGTACAGCCACACTCGATCTTCTTCTTGGAATCCGCCAGTGTTTGCCTTCCGATAGTGCCGCGCCTTCCTCCTATCAATGCGCTCTAGCATCTCTTGTCGCTTAGGGAATGTAACTCTTCTTGATGGTTGTTGAATCAAGTGGACTTGACCACTGATGACTTCTTGTTTGACCAAGTCAGCCCTTCCAGTTGTTTTCATCACGGAGATGTCACTTGTACCTCCAACGCGACACCTGGCGGCTCTTACAAGGATGGCTTTTGCTGTCTTCACCTGGACTTGTCCGGAATCCGATGGCTGGACGCTGCATTCAGGGACATTGTTCTCTGCGACACGAGCTACTTCCTTCGACAGTGCACGGATTCTCGCAGTTTTCAATAATCGCAGTTTGGCAGGTTTCGTCCTTTCCGTTGGAGTTGTAAGGACAAATTCTTCTTCTCCGAACCTTATGATCTTTTGCTCATTGTCGAATGAAATTCCATGGTCACTGATCAAGTCCATTCCGAGTATGACTTCATCTTCTATATCTGCGACGTAAACAGTACCTGTGATAGTGAGTCGCCCAAGAATCAACGTAATCTCAGCCTCTCCTCGAATAGGTGCGTTTTCACCAGTGACTGTCCGAATCAAGACGTTGGATGAAATAGGCTTTACGTTTCCAGGCCGAAGGATGTCGCTGCGTACCAAGGAAACTGCAGCACCGGTGTCTATGGTGCATATTACATCCATTTTATTCAATTTCCCTGGAATGGTGAGGCTCTCAGATGTTCTTTTTAGCCTGTTAACACAAATGACCCTCGGTGACCTTGACCTCGCAGATGAACTTGTCGGCGTCCTGGCAGGTGAGTCGGATTTTATTGGCATTCTCACCTTGCAATCTTTCATGACATGCCCTGATCTTCCACATCTGTAACATTTTCTCTGTGGCATTCTCTTCCAGCAGTCTTTTATGAAATGTCCCGGCCTCCTACATCTATAGCAAATCCTCTGCGGCATCTTCACCCAACAGTCTTTGATAAGGTGTCCCAGTTTTCCACATCGGTAGCACGTTCTCTTCTTCTGGGTGCTCATTCCACTTATCAACGATTTGATCTCCTCCAGAAATTTCTCAAATGAACCACTCGTAGCGCCAGATCTTTGTTCGGGATCGTCAATTGTTACCGCTCGCACTTTCGGCCTCGAGGTGTTGAAGGCCGCCTCCACTTCTAGCGAACGTACCAAGGCATCGCTACTCCTTTTGAAACTTGTAAGTCGCAGAGTTCTTTGGATTTCTGAGTCTCTTAGTCCGTCAATGAATATCTGCACAGCCAACTGCTCCTTGAAATCTCCGGGCGCATCTGGGTACGCCAGCTGAAGAACTTGTCCTGATTTTCTAGAACTTTCTGGAAGTCTGCTTTTTGTTGTTTTTCTAATTGCTCTATTTCATTCTTTTGTTGTTCTAGAATTTTCTGGAGGTCTTCTCGTTCTTTTCTCTGTTCTTCGAGAATTTTCTGGAGTGCTTCTTCCCGTTCTTTCTTTTCGTCATCGAGAATTTTCTGGAGTGCTTTCTCTCGATCTTTCTTTTCATCTTCTCGTTCCTTCTTTTCATTTTCGAGAATTTTCTGGAGTGTTTCTTCCCGTTCTTTCTTTTCATTTTCTCGTTCTTTCTTTTCATTTTCGAGAATTTTCTGGAGTCCTTCTTCTCGTTCTCTCTTTTCATTTTCGAGAATTTTCCTGAGCGATTCTTCTCGTTCTTGTTGTTCCTCCTGCCGTCGCTTTTCCGACAATTCTTTCTCCTCCAGCCGACGCTTTTCATCTTCCTGTCGTCGTCTTTCCCAATCCGCAAATTGGTTTTGCATAAATTTCAACATATCCTCCATCGTATCGTAAGATGTACTTCTCGTATTAACCATAAATTGTTTTTATTTACCAGCAATAATTCCACTTCCGACACCACTGTTACGAAAGATCCTTGTAAAATCTTACTTCTGACAACACTGTTACGATACTCCTTGGGTTCGTCAATTAAAACACCAAACAACACTAAACTTCTTTTATTATAACTCGCTATCACAATACAATACAACACAATCACTTAAATCGCTCTGATAACTTTCCAATGCTCGCTCGCTACTAAAACTCTCTGAACTAACAATTCTACCTTCGCACAAAGCTCTGCTTCACTTAGATCTCAACAATTCTCGTCACTTAGCTCTGAATACAAATTCTCTGTCTGTGTCGCGAACTCTCTCCCGTATTTATACCCCTGCGTACGCCTGTGAAGAATGTTCCCGAGAAGCCGCGATGACGTTTCTCGAATTCTCTAGGCGGCTTACGGATTCCAGGAAAATGACGTTCGCTACGACGCGATCCCTCGCCTTGCGTTTACGATTTCGTCAGGGCCGGCGTTAGGACGTAACATTATTATTATATTATTAAATAAACATGGCTAACATTCTTCTGAATTGTTGATTTGGCAGTTATAGTATACATTATTTTGAAGATGAGGTATTTGTTAGTTTTTCATTGTATTGATTTCATTGATGCAATACTTCTGAGACTGTAAATTACTGCCATTTTGTTATATCTGTCGGTGTTGAGAACTACCTTGGTAGAAGAGGATCACAATCTATGTCAGTGGTAGGTGTATTCTTCTTGCTAAATAAAAATTATCCTCCCAGGTGATATCCTGAGAGTATAATATGCATTAGAGGTGGGAGAAAGGAGTCAGTAATGGGTGTGATTGAATTCCAAAGTTCGAAGGATTCTGGCAACATCTATATAATATAGAAATAATCAACAATTGTTGTATACACGTGTATATGAAACAACTTCAACATCAGTTTTTCTTCAAGTTCTGAAGTCTTGGTGCTGAGAGTTTCACCTTTCCAGGAATGTTTCTTGCCAATTGTTCATCCTTCACAGCTTTCAGCAAATCCTTTTCTCTTGGTGTGATAGAATGATCCTTCATGAACATAGTGACTGCTGTACGAGCAGCTTTACCTCTTTTTGCTTGGCCAGGCGTGAGTTTCACTTTGAACCTGAAAGAGAATAATTTTGGCTTTGATGAAATGTTCATCTGTTAACCGGTTGTCGTCCCCTCAGCCTTACTCCACAAACCTCATTTATCCACCAGCATTTCCATGGCATAATTATTTTTGATATCGAAAAGCCTAACACCAAATTGTAAATCTATCTGCTCAAAATGTGAGAGTTCTCAACTTGTGGGCGGCAATTTTCGAAATTTAAAAAGTTGTGAACAACGAACAGAAATTATTCCTGCTATTTTATACGACTTTGTTTACTTTTTATATCCATATTTCAGTTTGTTAAACAGTTACGAGTGCGCCCAGAACGCAAAGGGGCAAGGGTCGGCTAACTACCTTGGGTGCCGAAGTGATCTGGGGCGTCTTACTGATTTTTACTTTTTCAACTATGGATAAACTCAGAAAAACCTACAGCGCTACCGCTTTCATACATTCTTATTTAGTAAATATTATTCGAAAGTTTTTCCAGTAGGTAGAAATGTCCTGAAGACCATTTTTTAGGTTCTCTCCTCTGATAAAGAACAGAAGAAACTTCTTATAATATATGTTTTATAATATCTGTTTTTGGTCAAATTAATATATTTGCCTCGATAGATAACTGCAATATTATGAAGCAAAAGTGACTGACTATTTTGTCAGTTACGTATCGTTGTTTTTATGAATTTTGAGATCAAATTAAACAGTTTTAAAAAAATAGGATATAGCTCCCCTTGGCGATATTTCGGAAGCTAGTCTGCTTCCTTTTACAGGCCGTTTTAAAAAGGACCATGAATTGTTAATATATTGCAGTTGACGACTTTCTGAACAATAATATCCATGGGTCCAACTCAATCATATGACTTGTTTCAGAGATACAGGATGTTGAAGTTGGAAAATAGCCATTTTTTTAAAGCATGTATTTCTTACTTTCTCAATGTATCAAGAGTTTCTTCCTGTGATAGTGTTTTAATGACACCAAATATCACCCTCATGAGAGAAAGTTTCATTTTTTACCGGGATGCTCAAAAATTTTAAAAACAGGTACGTTGACTTGAAATATAATGCAACTTCCATTAATTTCAATATCTGACTGGATTTGCTTCTGGTTGGTTTATAATAATAAGATGTGCAAACATTTTTTATAGGGCGAGTCAGGAAGTTGATCGCCCCTGTATCATATATTCAATAAAATATTCTTTGTACTGCATGTTAGTGGGTGACATTGAGTCACTTATGAAATATATATATAATTTATATATGATATACAGGCCTATTCAAAAGATGTGTATGGAAGAAAATCCGAGATTCGATATTTTTTTGAAACTCCCCTGTAATTAAATATTTCCTCGGTGAATTTCTGTAATACTTTCATATTACCTTAACTTTGAGTTTGTATGTCGGATGTAGAATTTTTGACAACCTGCTTTGATCAGTTTTTTTTATCCCGACAATATATTGACAAGCCTATCATCATACGTTCGCTCAACCGACGTGATAAAGGATCTGTTTCAATTTTTGCAGTGCCTTCGATCGGCTACAACCATGAATCACGGTCGGTACTATGAAAATATGATTGATATAAATATGATGGATGATTTCACAGACGATGAATTCAAATCATCAACATCGATTTCAAAAAATAATTTTAATGAATTGTATGAGACAATAAACTGTCTTATGCCTCCTCTTCTTGCTAGAAGACAGACGCAATTAGAAACTCGTGATACGAATTTTACACGATATACTTATTACAACTACACGTTGGATAGTGGAATCTCGTACTGGACATTTGAAGTCGATATTCAAATTCTTAAAAAATACAATTTCGATACACCATGCTGCTAATATTAAGGAATATTACCAGAACTAGAACTAGCTAGAACTCTAATAAATAAAATTGTATTTTTCAAGAATTTGAATATTGACTTTGTACTCGAATATTGAAAATTTTCTCTATTTTGTTGTAAGTACAGTCTATACTATAGCTTTGGGAACGGCACGCTGCGAATTATAAAGGTTTTTGGTAAATCTCGAGACATGTCTTTCTATAAAGTTTTCTCTGATGACTGCATCAAATGCTATATTATATGGTACAAACCGTTGTATTAAACACAACCATACCTTTTTTATAATCGAACTAGTTTGTTTGTCGTGAAGGATGATGAAATATATTCAAAAAATTATCTGATAAGCCATGTCGCATTTCCAGGAAGAAAGTCATCAAATGTGTTCTTGTAATAACTATACCATTACCGTCATGCTGAAATATATCCCAATAAACATTTTTGTGTATATAATAGTTACCGTAAATGTTATATCACCTGCCTTAAATAACTTGAATTTATGTAGTTAGGTAACGGGACTATCACCGTTGCCCTCATAAACCCCTTAAAGAGCTTAAATAAAGCATTTATAGAGGCTACGATCACCTTCGTTTAGTAACGCTATATAACTTTAAGTTTTGTTAACACAAGGAACAGAAACGTTCTGGGAACCGCTATATAACTTCCTAAATAACCGCAACTGAACACCTTTAGTAACGTAATATAGTGTTATAAGTGTTTCAGAAGACCTTATAAAGCTTGCATATACTGGTGATGGTAATATTTCTGTTACCAAGTTCTGCTGCTTCTTCCTGTCACTTGTCAATTCTGTCATATCTTGATAGGTTATACTTTCTCTCTCTTGAACACGTTTTTATTTATGACTTTTTCTCATTTCAAAATTATTCTTTTACATGATGGGTAGGTACTTGAAACAGAGAAGCAAACAAAATAATAATGAAGTATAATAATTGATACTACGTGAATCTTTCTGAGACTTTATTATTAGAGTATGACGCCAAATTGACGTGGAATTTTTTTTTTACTGCAAATATTAACAGGATACTTCGAAAAAAAACAGGGGCCTTCAAAATTCCGAGTAATAATAGAATTTCAATTCAGATTTTATGGGAGTCATATATTTTTTTTACACGATTTATCTTTTTTACATCAAAGATCATTTGCGTCGCTTCTATTCGACAAGTGATTATTCATTTTGGATTGTTCCGGAAAATAAATTAAATATTACTTGGTATAATTATTATGAGATTATGATAGCGTCTGATATCGGCCAAAAATAATCATGGCGGAATCAACATTAGTTACCTTTTTATTCATTAGAAAGCTTTATATAACTCCATGTTACCTAATATATTCTAAAGTAATACTTTATACCTCTGATTAGTGGTATTATATAACTCTAGGTTGACAAGTCATCTAGTGGTATCTAGTGTAGCTTAAAGTGATGAAATAAAACTTGACAACCTCTAAAACCCATTATATAAATTAGAGTAACACACTGTACTAGAAGTGGTGTTAAATACCCTAGGTTAGGCAACCCGTAATATGTTCTAACCTCAAATTGTTCATGTTGTCGCAATGTTTATCATCTGTAAAAATTGTTCATATTCAATTTGAGATACTTACCCAACATATTTATACAACACAAAAAAGAGATGAGCTATAAATATTTTCCTATAACCTGCAAACGACGCTGTAAATAATAAAAATAAAAGCTAGTGCGCATGCTTTTATTTGTCAAAATAACTTCAAGATTTATAAGGGTAATTTGTATGTATAATGGTAACGGTAGTTTTAAGAAAGAAACGATCGTTACCAATATGACCACCAAAAGTTTTATAACGTAATCTTGCAAACACTACCGTCTCCAAGTTTTTATTGAGGTGATCAGAACACTACTATATAACTCAGGATACATCAGTTATATTGAAGAGGTTCTGACAACCTTTATATACCTTTCTTATAAATACTATGTTAACCACTGCCATAATTTCTTTAAAAATGGTTATAGAAATAGTTATATAACTTCGTTATATTACTAGAGTTTACAGTTGCGTAATAAACCCGTTATATAACTACATTACTGAAGGTGAGAATATAAAACTTCTTATATAAATCCCGTTAACATTATATTCCCTTTATATATCTAAGCGTTACTATAAG
Source organism: Zygogramma bicolorata (assembly GCA_032362365.1). Taxonomy (NCBI): domain Eukaryota; kingdom Metazoa; phylum Arthropoda; class Insecta; order Coleoptera; family Chrysomelidae; genus Zygogramma; species Zygogramma bicolorata. Next base: position 1,022,254 of record JAVJAQ010003745.1, read on the forward strand.
TAACGAAAATTGTTTATTGGGATTACAGGTCTCATGGTATTCATTGAAATTATTTTTTTCAGTCGATGTTAATGATTTGAATTCATCATCTGTGAAATCATCTTTATTTTCATAGTTTCATGAATAAAATGAAACAGGTCGTTTATCACGTATTGTCAGTTGAGAGAACGTATAATGATAGGCTTGTCATCATATTGTCGGAATAAAAAAACTGAAGTTGACAAAACTTTCATATCCGACCAACAAACTCAAAGTGAAGGTAATGCGAAAGTACCGAGGAAATATTCAATTACAGGGGAGTTTCAAAAAAATATCGATTCTCGGATTTACTTCCATACATATTTTTTTATATGCAGATAACGAAAGGGGAGCCCTGTAATTCACAAAGAACACCGCGTGAATCTATATTTCATAAGTGACTCAATGTTAACAAACTCGAAGTTAAGGTAATATGAAAGTATTACAGAAATTCACCGAGGAAATATTTAATTACAGGGGAGTTTCAAAAAAATATCGAATCTCTGATTTTCTTCTATACACATCTTTTGAATAGGCCTGTATATCATATATAAATTATATATATTGCATAAGTGACTCAATGTCACCTACTAACATGCAGTACAAAGAATATACAATTTTATTAAATATAGGAGACAGGGGCGATGAATCCTTGGTTCAGGCGGTGTTTTTTGAAGCCCTGTAATGGCTTTCCTTTCGTGTGATTCTGCATATTAAAAAAATGTTTTGTCTTTAACCAGCCCTGAGTAGATTACAGAGAACCGGCATAACATAATTTTGGCTTCCTCGCGTGGGGCACCGAAAGACACCTTTTGCTAATTTCATAAAATTTTGGTTCACTTTGATTCCCCGAGTCGCGTTAGACTATTTTAGCGTCCCGACGCCAACCAACGTTTTGAAAATTTCATTTGAAGTTGGTTTATTTTGATTGCCTGAGTAGCGTCCAGACGCCTACTGATGCAGACCATCGTTTTTCTAATTTCATCAGATTTTATGTGAGTTTGATTTGAATCTCTGGGTCGCGTAGAATTTTTCAATCGTCCCGACGCCTACCGACGCCGAGTGTCGTTTTGCTAATTTAATCAGATTATGGTTTATTCTGATTACCAGAATCGCATAGGCTTATTTCATCGTCCCGACCCGTAGCGTTGTTTTGCTAATTTAATCGGAGTTTTATTCATTCTGACTTCCTGTTTAGGATTTTCTTCGAATATTTCAGTTTTTTCGGGGTTAACTCAGATTCTGTGCGGTCTGTGTTTACAGGTTAGTCATCGGGCGGAGATCAAGAAAGATCCGGATCGTCCATCGAAGGACGAAGTTTTATACGAGTTGAAGGTCCTCGACCTTGACAAAACTCATCTCGTTCCAGAGTTGAGGGCTGCATTTTGATATACCCTACAATTGAAAAAAACTTCGGGGACCAGAAACCCGATTCATCCTTATACATTCGATCAAAATTTACAATCGCTCCAACTTGAACTTGGATGGCCTAAAAAATTGCTCATTCGCTTGGTCGCGGAAGCGGAGACGATCGGAGGATGAAGACGAGAAGAAGATATCTGATATTCGCCACAAATTGCTTCAAGCCATGGTGTTACAGAAGCTCAGAGCTCTGCGGTAGATCTGGATGAAACCAGTTCTGTGCGCGATTGGGGACTGAAATTCTTTCGACACTTTTCTGCAGAGAGTTGATGAGCGCAGACGCTTATAACAGTATTTCACGAGGAATGTTGTGTCGGGATGCTGTTGATTTATTCGAGGGCGCCGCATGTACATGAAATAATATGGTTAAGGATTGGAAATCTGTGGTAGACTGATGCGCGAAGAAGTTTTGCCTGAAACGTACCCAAGGGAACAATAAAACTATTGGCTAATTTATATAAGTGAAGTAAGCAGGAAGGGGCGTTTCAATAAAATGAGGAATCCTATCTCCAAGCAGAGCTGGAAATAATCCTTGGAAGGATCGACCCATACTGTCATCCTTTCTTAGTCTTTGGCGATATTATCACCATAACTAGCCAAGTCCTATGTGCCTCTCCAGCACAAGAGTAGAGGCTTGATACTAGAGCTTGTTCATGCTTCTTCCAGCTTGAGCAATCCCCCTTCATTGAGTAATCCTCCTGGTAGGCTTACTCCTGTATCGAGAGATATACCGAAAATAAGTGTGATTAGTGATCGTGATTCTGGAATTGATCGAAGACGCTGTTGGTACTGTGGGGTATCGGTTCATATTTCAGCAGATTGTCGCCAACCCACGAAGCATTACTGCTACAAATGTGGACGTCAATACGTCACAGTACAGTACGTTAGGTAGAGGCCGGTTTATGTCTCGAGAGAAAACCATAGTTTAAAATTCGTGTAGTAGTTTGTAATTCTGTTAATTTTGTTTCAGATTATGTATTGTCTCGGTGAGAGACCTTGTGCGAGTGTTTCAATCTTCGGAAAAAAATTATAGAACCTTCCGAAGTACCATCGGAATCAGGAATTCTTAGGGGCCCTTCAAAACTTCGTGATGCAAAAAAAAATATTGATATCCTTGTAGTTCCTTACTTCAACCACTTTTTGATCTTGTGAATAGATTTTCGGGTACGTATAGAAATCATTTCAGATTTTTGAGTGAATGGAAATTCAGTATGCATGATACGGAATTTTCTACAGGCTATTTACACTCGCTGGATCCACTGGATTCGGAACAGAAAAAAGTACTGAAAAACCTAATACCTGACACGTCCGGGAAGATGGGTGACGGGGACTACAGTTGTGGAGCATACTATAGAAATCCTCGAGGACATGCAGCCGATAAAGCAACGCTTCTCTTTCGTGTTATCAAACTATCGTCACGAACTGTCCCACGAAGAAGACTTTCGATTCAAGCGATTATCATTTGGCCTTCATACCGCGCCTGCCACTTGGCAAAGGCTCATCGATGGGGTCCTAGTAGATCTCGAACCATGCGCCTTCGTCTATCTGGATGACATTGTAGTGGTTTTCCAAAAACTTCATTAACATGATGATATCCACTCGCAAATCTTCAATCAATTTATGGTGGCTGGCCTGACACTTAGTAAGGCGAAATGTCCGTTTTACTGTCCTGAACTACACTACCTTGAATACATTACGTTATTGCCTTCATGTAGACCCTGTAAAGATTCAGGCTATTCTGCAAATTCCCTCGCCCACAAAGGTGTTAAGCTAGATAGTTCCCCAACAATCTAATCTAATCTGAGATGTCTGATGTCCAGAGTATTATCGGAACCGCCTCGTGGTATTATCAAACGTTCATCTCAAATGTTTCCATTCTTATTCAACCCCTCGCAAAACTTTTGGGAAAAAATGTTCAATTCTACTGGCCCCGTTCAGAAGAGTAAGTAACGAGGATGAAAAACATCTGAAACTTCAAAAGGAAATTGAAAGGTTGATGAAGGAATTAGAATTAAAAGAAAACGAGAAAGAGTGCAAGATAACTATGTTACAAGACGAAATTCAAATTTTGAAGAGGGATAGTCTGGAGAAGGACAAATACATCAATCAAATGAAAAAACGCAATCAGGATTTTGAAGATGACGTATTTGAAGCAGAACAAAGTTTTTCCATGGAAACTCAAAGGCATAGGCAGACAATATCGGAACTCAATGAAGAAAGCACTAAAATGACTGAAAATATAACACTTTTACAAAAAAAGAAAGAAGAGCATGAGGCAAAGCTCATAGAAGCAGAACGAGATTTTTCCACAGAAACTCAAAGGCATAGACAGACAATATCGGAACTCAATGAAGAAATCATTAAAATGACTGAAAATATCACACTTTTACAAAAGAAAAATGAAGAGTCCGAGTCTAAGCTCATAGAAGCAGAAAGTACCATCAAGGAAATGAAGGAAATGAGAGACAAGCTGATAACATCAATTGATGTCCTTACCCAGGAAAACTGCTTATATTCAAGCAAACTGAAGGAGATGAGGAATGAAAGGCACTTAGCTGTAGATCCGAGTGAACACATGCAGTCACAGAAAAATGAAAAGAGAGGGAGAACAGTCACAGAGAGAAAAGGAAATAAGAATCCTGATAACAGTCCTAGAATAACTTTCGGAGCTTCTGGTAAAAAGATTTTGATTGTTTCTGGAATTCAAGGTAGGGATGTAGCAAATAAACTGAACAATATATTAGGTGACACTTGTACAATTCAGTCAATATTGAAGCCAAATGCGACAGACAGGATACTAATGGAAACTGCTTTAAATAATAGCAAGGATTTCTGTGAAAATGACGTGGTTATTCTCTGGCCCAATAGATGCGACATAGAGACCATCAAAGATTTTACTATAAAACTCAAGCATACCCAACCCCTCATTGTCACAGAGGCCTATCGCTATGATCATTGGGAAGAAAATGAAAGTAATGAAAGAAACCTAGATGTATTCCAAGAAATACATTCTTTGGGACTGAATACATGTCCTATTTTCGAATGTAACAACACTGTCAATAGAAACTGTTATGAAAGGGATGGGGTCTGTCTCAGTAGCAAAGGAAAATCATTTTTGAGCAAGGGATTAGCAACTTATATACGTCATCATTACTGTAAAACATATTATGTAACTAACGATAAGCATCCCAACAGTTCTTCATCTGAAATGAAAATCTGTACCACTAACAATGATAGAAATAATGTAACCAAAAGTAATGATAATAATGAAAACATCAATTTTTTATGCCCACGATTAACCCAAGCTCTAGCAATGGAAAACCAATAGAATCAATTGTTACGGGTAAAAATCCACCTACTGTGATGTTAAATGACTCACCATGTTTCTCGAAGATAAAGATTTTCAACGCGAATATACAGTGTTTGTCGAATAAAATCAACTTCATTGAACAACTGATGATTGATATAAATTCAACATTCATCTGTCTTAGTGAACATTGGGCAAATAAAGATCAAATCATAGATATAGAAGGCTATAAGGAGATCAGTAGATATAGTAGACTCTCCCATAAGCACGGAGGATCAATTATTCTTGTAAAGAATAGTGTTTTTAATAAATGTAAAAATTTATAATTCATTTGTAACTTATCCATTGAGCTGTCATTTGAATGTTCTGCCATTTCATTCGATAAAGAAACGGCCCTAATCTGTCTGTACAGGTCACCAAACAGCAATGTAAACTTGCTCCTTTTGCAACTTTCCTCTCTACTGGCAAAGGTTACCGAAACATTCAAAAATGTGTTTATATGTGGGGACTTCAACAGTCTGACAAGAAACATGGATGCAATAGTTTTGTATGATATAATTGAATCATACGGTTTTATATCTCTTTTCAATGAACCAACAAGAATTGGACATTGGGGTGATCGGGAAACAATTAGTAGCATAGATTATGTACTAACTAACGTCAACAGAGACAGCTTAACCCTAAGTAACACTGATCTTGCCTTATCGGACCATCACTCTCAAATTGTTAGTTGGAAAAATAAAATAAACAGTACTCCTACAAACATAACGAATAATGAAGAAACTTATAAATTTAGGAAAATTAACGAATTCTCCATAGCTGAATTCAAGAAACTCCTAACTGGTGACAAGGGGTTCTTAAAAAAGTTCACTACCACCACCTTTAATGATTCCAATGAAGCTTTTGGGAACACTTTCATTGGTGTTCTGAGGCAGCATTTCCTAAATCTACAAAAAATAAAAAACTCCAAGAGCAAAATAACAAAATCCCCCTTTCCACTTCATTAAAGAAAAAAATTGATGATCTCAAACATCTGAATCACCTGAGAAAACACGAAAACTCTGAATATAGTAATATCGCCTATAAAACAGCCAAGAAGAGGGTTGAAAATGAAATACGTCAGGAAAAAATAAATCATTGCATGAAAAAAGTTCAGGATTCCACAAACAAAACCGAAACTCTCTGGAACATCATAAAACAACCACAAAAAAATTATGAAAACAAATGTATAGTACTTAGTCATAATGATAAAATAATCAAGGTCGAAGAAGAAGTCGTAGAAACATTCGGAGAGTATTTCTCAACAATAATTGACGAGAAAATCAGGACACGTTTTCCAGGAAAAGATACCAAAAGTTGTACCACAATGCCCAATGTTAATGCAACCATGTTTTTCGTACCAGTCACTACGGATGAAGTGAAAAAAGTTATAGTCTCATTAGACAATAAAAAAAGCACGGGACATGATGAAGTTTCCACAAGAATTATCAAGGAATGCGTGGATATATTATCTGAAGTTATAGGACATATTATAAACGTATGTATTTCCTCTGGAATATATCCTGACCTGCTCAAAATTGCGGTTATTGTCCCTATACTTAAAAATGGTGACAGTAAAAATATTGAGAATCATCGTCCTATATCAATAATTAGTATATTCTCGAAAATTTTCGAAAAAATTAAATCTGGTAGAAAAAATGAATACGTGGAAACATTCGATCTTATGACAAAGTGCCAACACGGTTTCAGAAAAAATCGCTCAACAGAAACTGCAACCTTCAACTTTGTACAAGAAGTACATGATTTGATGGATAAAAAAACATTGTGGTAGGTTTATTTTTCCATCTGAGTAGAGCCTTCGACACCTTGAATATAAAATTCGTATCAGATGAGTTATTTAAGATTGGTATTCGAGGAAACATAAATCAGCTGATAGTGTCTTTCCTAACAGATAGATGTTTCCAGGTGAAACAGAACGAAATAATGTCAGATAAATTCCTTGTAACAACTGGGACACCTCAAGGCAGTGTTCTCGGTCCACTAATTTTTTTATTGTATGTCAATGATCTACCTAATAATATAAGTAACGGTGCGGTATACCTTTACGCAGACGACACTTCCATTATTCTTTCGAGTAAAACAGCGGAAGAAATGCATAACCTTGTTAACTCAGTCCTACACGAATTTGATGAGTGGTGTTACAGGAATAGACTTATAGTTAACCCAAGGAAGACTGTCTGTATGGAATTTGCAACTTCATCCCGAAGCCTACATGATTTCAATTTTGCTTTTCGGAATGAATCCCTGACATTAACAAGCTCAACAAAATTCTTAGGAACAATGATTGATTCACATTTCACTTGGCGAGAACATATAGAGTTCACATCCAGGAAATTGAATCAATCGTATTATCTCATAAAATCCCTTAAGAATAAATTAGATACTAAGGCACTGATATCAGTTTATTATGCCAAGTTCCACTCCATCATTTACAACAACATTGCTGTGTGGGGTTTGTCGACTGAAGTGGACAGGATTTTCATAAAACAGAAATCATTATTGAGGCTAATTTTCAATCTCGACTACAAAACGTCATGTAAAGATGTTTTTCGTAAAAATAAAATACTAACTGTTGTCTGTATGTTCATTGTGAAAGCATTGACATATATCCATGAAAATAAAAGGAAACTGGAGTCGAGATCGGAAGTCCATATTCATTATACTAGGAATAACCATATGCTCATCACCCAGAAACACCATCACACAAAATATGAAAAGTCTCCTATGTTTGCTGGTATCCGCCTCTTCAATATACTGCCTTGCGATATGAAGACACTTTCACCTCAAGTTTTCAAGAAGCAGTTAAAATTGTTCCTATCAGAAAAATATTTCTACACAGTAGATGAATTTATACACGAAGTTGGTAATTCCAGATCACTTTCTTTGCGAGTTTCTTTGTGACGTATATATCGTTGTATGTTATTTATTTATTCTATTTTTACTTATATTTCAATATGTATGCGTTCGTTTCACAATGTGTGTCATGTAATTTTTTTTTATTCAAAATGACTCATTCTATAAGTTAATACTTCTGTGCTGAATGGTAAAGGTTCGGACTTCCATTGTCTATATTTTTAACTCCATTGAAACCTGTTGCTAGGAACGGAAAGATTAAAATACAAATCAAGTGAGAAAAAAATCTAATCAAAATCAAATTTTTGGTCAATGATGAAATTAGGGATTGATTGATCAAAGAAAATAGTGTTGTTACAAAAAATCGAGATTTCGAATATGAAATATAAGTCAAAAACAAAAAAAGAAAAAAAAAATTTTAATAACGAAATGAATGAAATAATATTGTGACAAGAAAATTGAGGTATCGAATATGAAATACTAGTCAAAAAATGTAAATAAAGAAATTGAATGGAATATTTTGAAAGAATTTTGAAACCAAGTTTCAAGTTGAGTTTACTCACGACGTTTCGATTGCTGGTATCCGCAATCGTCTTCGGGTAAACGCAGTTGTTGGTGTCGCTGTTTTTATTCGGTGGTTTACCGGTGCGTTTACCGGATACCATGCGAGTGCGGCAAATCCTACATCGGAGAAACCAAAAGACCATTGGAAGTAAGAATAAGCGAACACAAGAAAAACACTCAACGAGGAGAAACAACGAAATCAGGAATAGCGGAGCATGTTTGGACAAACCATCACAGCATCAAATGGTCTGAAGCCGAGGCCATACACAAGGAGGAGCACTGGTTCAAGAGGAAATTCAAGGAAGCCGCCTACATCCTCAACAACGACGCATTCAGTCATGCCAGCGTGGAGATCCGGAATGTGTGGAGGCCGCTTTTCCAAGGCATGGACCGGCTGCGGCTCGACGAGAGAGAATCTCGCGCCAATACATCCATTTCCCGCTGAAGATCGATTTGCACACTTCTAGTAGTAGCACCCGCTTGCCTCCTTGGTAGTAGCACCCTTTCCCCCACCATAGGGAAATCGGAAGGCTTTATAACCAACCACACCTCATAATATTGTCAGTAATCACCCGAAGACGATTGCGGATACCAGCAATCGAAACGTCGTGAGTAAACTCAACTTGAAACTTGGTTTCAACATTCTTTCAAAATATTCCATTCAATTTCTTTATTTACATTTTTTTGACTAGTATTTCATATTCGATACCTCAATTTTCTTGTCACAATATTATTTCATTCATTTCGTTATTTAAATAATTTTTTTTTTGACTTATATTTCATATTCAAAATCTCGATTTTTTGTAACAACAGTATTTTCTTTGATCAATCAATCCCTAATTTCATCATTGACCAAAAATTTGATTTTGATTTGATTTTTTTCTCACTTGATTTGTATTTTAATCTTTCCGTTCCTAGCAACAGGTTTCAATAGAGTTAAAAATATAGACAATGGAAGTCCGAACCTTTACCATTCAGCAAGGAACATTGTCAACCACTTTCAAGCAAACGTAATACTTCTGTATTATTCCTAAGATATTTGACCTGTCCCATCTACACAATGTAGCACAAAGGACTAATAAATCTATCTATCTATCTATCTATGCTCTTGGGCTTATAAAGGAACGCATAATATCGGCACCAATACTTTTCTGTCTCGATTTCGGGCTAAGAGTTTGTCAACCAGACCGATGGGAGTGTCTATTGCATCGGGGACTTTCGTCATTGTGGGGAGGTCACTCTCGTCGTTCCAGTTCGGAGTGTCACCCCGAGGCTGCTCTGAAAGGCGTTGAAGAAATATTTACTTCTAGTTTTTTAACAGCCTGAAGTTTCCATTAATGATAACGGCCCAGTTCAAATTCAAGAAATTTCCCTCAGCTGCTCAAGTCATATAACATCAAACATGTAGCCACGGCTCATTATGGCATTATCCTACGAATACTTACATATGTTCACCAAAGGCAGTAAAACTTATCGAAAGGTATCCCTATTGCATATCTGATGAAACATATCACAGGCAAAATACATCTTGCAGAGTCCGGAAGAAAGCTTTAACATCTATGATTTGAATGCGATCATACATGCAAAATACATGGTTATAAATTGTAGACAAACCAACAAGCATTGCCTTTACTTGCAACGGCATCCGTGATGATATCGTACCGCACAGGTATTCTACAAGTTTTCCAAGACTGTATAATACAAGAAGACCTGATACTTCGATTCCAGGAAGATTGCACACTGTTCCCGTTCTTTCTAGCCACTTGATAGCGTCAGCATACAAATCCCAAACGATCCCAACTACTCATCAGATAACTTGGATGGTCTTCGGATCGATGAAAAACGATTACATGAAAAAACTACATCATTCCTATTAGTCCAGTAAATGAAGGGACGAACCTGTGAATAGGTCTATGAGTTCTTCACTTGTGGCTCAATTTGTAGGTCGTCACAGATGTTTTCAAAGGACCCAAAACTTAACACGATTGCGTTCATGGAAATGGCCGGAAATGGCCCCCCAAACCCAGAAAAATCCCGCCAATATCTGGCTAAATATACGAATTAGAGAATTTTCGTTCATACAAAACTTAAAGATCGTCTCATTATCTACAAAAATGACCCTTATCATTTTTCCCGAAAACTCAACAGTTTTCGAGATAAAGGAACCCAAAACTCTCCTCATTTCAGCTGCCGCTTTCTCTATAGGAATTCTGTTGTCTACGCATTCGCTTGGAGGCGGGCGGACGAATTGTTTCATAACTCAGGCAAAAACTGACATTTTTCAATGATTCAAAGTTCAAGATAATGAGGAAACCCGTAGCTATCATTCCATGTATTTCGAAGTTCTTTCTTATTAGGCAAAAATATTTAATAAGCACCATTTCAACAGTTTCATTAATTTGTTTACATTTTTTTCAAAAAAAGTTTTTTATCGGAAGTTTTTCTTTATAATGGGTCCTTAGGGGGTCTTGAATGATATCTAATTTTTTTTTTTGTAGTTTCCCCGCGTTCTAATAAATGATCCATTTGTTTATTTACATTTTTCATGCGATTTCGGAGTTATGTAGAATCTGCGGAACAACCGCGAATTAAAAAATTATTAGCCATTTTCGACTTGCCATGCACATCGTTATGAAGCCAAGATGCTCTAGTTTCCGAATACATATATATTTTTTATGGCTAATAATTTTTTAATTCGCGGTTGTTCCGCAGATTCTACATAACTCCGAAATCGCATGAAAAATGTAAATAAACAAATGGATCACTTATTAGAACGCGGGGAAAGTACAAAAAGAAATTTCAGAGATCATTCAAGACCTCCCAAGGATCCATTATAAAGAAAAATGTCCGATAAAAGACTATTTTTGAAAAAAGTGTAAACAAATTAATGAAACAGTGTCGAAATGGTGCGGAAAAAACTTTCACAGCTTATTAAATCGTTTTGCCAAATAAGAAAGAACTTCGAAATACATGGAATGATAGCTACGGGTTTCCTCATTATCTTGAACTTTGAATCATTGAAAAATGTCAGTTTTTGCCTGAGTTATGAAACAATTCGTCCGCCCGACTCCAAGCGAATGCGTAGACAACAGAATTCCTATAGAGAAAGCGGCAGCTGAAATGAGGAGAGTTTTGGGTTCCTTTATCTCGAAAACTGTTGAGTTTTCGGGAAAAATGATAGGGGCCATTTTTGTAGATAATGAGACGATCTTTAATTTTTGTATGAACGAAAATTCTCTTATTCGTATATTTAGCCAGATATTGGCGGGAAACCCACTTTTCTGGGTTTGGGGGGGCATTTTCGGCCATTGCCATGAACGCAATCGTGTTAAGTTTTGGGTCCTCTGAAAACATCTGTGACGACCTACAAAGTGAGCCACAAGTGAAGAACGCATAGACTTGTTCACAGTTTTCCCTAGTTTCGGATCTTCAGTTACTGGACTATATATGACCAGCAGCATTTTAACGACCAGCCTTGCCACCCTATCCTTAAGCAATAACTGGCCTTCTACTGACTACATCGTTCGCGCTAGTATACCATAATAACACATCAGATTTGCCAATTCAAGATCATGTTTCTTTATGATAATGAAAAGGTGAAAATGAATTGAAATCAGTATTTTCACAAGAACTATCGTTTTATTCGCCCACATGAGGGCGCTAGAACAATAGCCAATCACATTCGAAAGTAGCATTGAAATCCTCTAACAGTCGAGGATGAAATATATTATGTTCTTGGTATTTTATGATGCGCTAAAGCGATAAATCATTTTATCGCCAAAAGTTGAATTGAAAACTGCAGAAGCAGAATATTCAGTTGGAATCGAAATCAAACGAAACCGAGCTGAAAACAAAATGAAGTTGAGTCGAAGGGGTTATACAAAAATAATGTTGAAAAGAATGCATCACCAATGTTATTTCAGAGGACCCCACTCAACAATCTATTCTCCATGATAATCCTACGTGCAGCTGTAGCGAAAATATTGATATCTCTAATGTTGGAAGTGAAGTGGGCTTGATTGCTTACTCAGGTGCGAGTGATTTGGATACCGGGAGGTCAACAAATGACCAGTACAGCTGGGGCTCCTGCAATATGGTCATCCCACTTTCAAAAATGTGTTTCACAATCAAAAAATCGAAAGTGAACAAAAAGTGATTTGGCCTCGGAAATTTTCACAAGAACTTGGTATCGCCGTCTTGATGACTTAAGCATTTTTTAAACAACCAGAGAGGAATTCGATTGGTCAAATTCGTTTTTTTTTTTATTTTTGCACCATAGAAGTTTTCTTTGGCAAAGTTCAGGAATCCTTCTTGTCACGCATACAGAAACATTTATTATTATTTCACGTTGAGAGATTGAAATACTTACTTATAATTGGATAAAGTATTATATGGCGCTATAATGGGAACTGCGAATAATAGTTCATCCTCTAATACTGGAGTTCCTGTTAAGGTATCGATCATATCAACATCTGCTTGGATCATAGGTTCATCATCATCTCCACCATCTTCGGTAGGTTCCTTTGGAGTAAATATTCTTGAAACTTTCGGTTCTATTTTATTTTTACTTGGCTGAGCATCTTTACTCTTCTTATTTTTCTTTGTATCCTTGGATGAACCTGATGACTGATTAAAATTATTTCAGAAAAGTGTTTTCAGTATGAGAGTAAAAATATAAAATATATCGAAAATAACAGTCAAAGAGAGATTATCAAGAATAATTCAGTTCCCTGTTACATAATTTTTGTAATCCCTAGAATGGATAAGTTCCTTTCTCGGGATAGAGCACCCGGTGGGTTCGCACCAGGCCTCTCACATAAACATATACATGAAATAAGTTCGTTATAGAAAGGACGATGACCGTATACTGGAAAATGATAGGAATCATATATTGTATCCGAAAAATTCTATCAGCGAACAATTAAATGAGATAACGTTTTCATCCTATGTATTCATCTATAATTCTATACGATAGGTTAACATTCGTTGAACAATCCATTGGAATTTTTCCGATGAGTTTGAAAGCTTTTTCTTGTATTCAAACTATCCACTCCATATTCAATATTGGCGTTGTTATTACCTGTACTATAATAATTTTCCGAATATTGGTGTTATTACACTCATGACATTATGAATTGAATGTGTTGATTAAAAATGTATTGAGTGATGTAGTTTTTATTTATTTTCATTATGCGGTAACCGATGTCAATATGATTAATGTGGAGAAAAGCAGCCACCTGAGAAATTAATGTCCGAATAGTAGTCCTAAAAACATATGCCAACACACAGGCATATATTATTTTTTGTAATCCCATACTGTCATTCTGATTTAATGGTATTCAGATGACAATTGAAAGATTAATGATAACGTCCTCCGTCCGTTAAGATTCATCAACGGCCGGAGGCCATTATGGCATTTTTGTGCATATTGTTGAGCTGCTCCATGACAACACGATGTTGGGATTTTTCTGTAGAATCACGAGGCATGTGGATTGTTCGTTCCTTGGAATCAAAATGTAATCTTTCAACATTTTCGAACGACCCATGGCCGATACGCAGATAACGCATTTGGTTGTTATAATCTTTGTCTGCGCTCCGGACAATATTCAACCTCATCTGTTATTTGCTACATATTGGCCTTGTAGGGTTTATAACACACCTCATATATATCATCTAGAATTCGAAACATGCTTTATTTTAAAGCAAAATGACACTTTGAAAAAAAGCAATATTATAAGTGATCCATGCTTCCTGGGTAAAAAACAATACCACTGGAATTTTTATTTTTGAGTACAATGTAATCAATCTCAACCTTATGGGTTTTCTAGTTACTTTTGTTAACTCTGAAAGTGTCGAAAAAAAAAGGAAATTATAAGTGGTGGAATATAAATAGTGTACATAATGGGCGTTTTACACTGCGATTTTTATGCAACGCAAGTCCATGATTATAAGTGTGCCCGAGCAATTTCCAGGAAAGTCTGGTGACTTATTTTTTCAAGATTTTTTTGTACTCCTTCGCTTGAAAGCCAAAATACACAACATTCCAAATAAATTACAACCTCGTAAAAACATTAACCACCTTAACTTTCGCTATACAGTGCATTTCTTTAATGTCCCTCCCCCCCCCCCCCCCCGCCTTAATATTTTGAACAGGTCAACTCAGAAAATTGAAACTTGGGATAATGAAAATTGACACATGAAAATTTCAAGATGACGACTGGGCGCCATATCGAAAAAAAAAAATGGGAAGGCGAGTCTTGTGATACATCATTTTGAAGTTCCTGACGAATACTTTACAACCCTAGAATAGGAAGTCAATATCTTCACCTACTACAAAATGGCGGAACATTTAATGATTATTTGAAAACAAACACATTAATGTCGATATTATAGGTACCCAGTCGCCATCTTGAAAATTTCCTGTGTCAATTTTACTCCAAAATATAGTATTCATGCATCAATTTCATTATTTAAAGTTTCAATTACTTCAGTTGACCCGCTCGAAAAATAAAAGGGGGGGGCTTTAAAGAAATGCACTACTGTATTTCCCGAAGAATGAACTCGGTAAGAAATTTCTTGCATCACACCAATAAAGTAACTCCCATAACTTGCTGGAAAGACTGTGCCTTAATTTAGGCGAGTTCTGAAATTCAACAGTAACTTCCATCCGTTCTATCACTGATGCCTCTTTCTCTGTTTCTGGTTCGCCACAAACAGAGCGAGAGGCATAAGTAATGGAACTGATGGAAGTTATTGTTGAATTTCAGAAAACGCCTTTTATGCACTAAGGTTATCACACTCGTATTCTAAGTTTCACTTCCGAACCTCGTTATATCAATAATAATGGCATCTCAACACTACAAAACATATCAAATAATTATCCGAAGATATTAAAGTACTTTCAACGTGTTTCAGAAATGAAAGATCTGTTTGTGATTCTAAAACTGACAATTCAGACATTTCAATAGGAATCTGGCCGCATTCACCAGACTAAACAGCTATGGAACTGTTACGAATTTTTCTGCTGATACAACTGCTACCTGTCAATAAGTTTGGTTCATCTAGTAGAAGAAGCAAAAAATTCGCTGCCGATACGTAGCGTAAACGTTATTTGCTCTTTCTGCTGAATGCGCCCATTGGATAGCGTTTTACCACAAACAAACAAACTTTATTCTTCACAAACGAGGTTTTATAACTTCAATTCTCTCAGGTATATCCCTATAATAGACATGAACATTTGCCAGCAATTAATCTCTCGACATATCATAAAATTAATTTATGGTTCGAAATTAATGCTTGGATTCCATATTTCACCTATTCACATCAAATTATGGGAGTCCAGGCCTGCTTCAACTTTGCAATTTTAAATGTACTCTCTAGTGAGCGCATCTGTACGGTCAGTTTATTTAAGAGTTATTCCGTTTTTTGTCTAGATGGCGCTCGACTTATAGTACTATATAGTCTATATACAAAGATAATATGATATTATATACGGGGTATTCCATTTGAAAAATCAAAGAAGCCGCTACTTTATAGTATCATAAGAAAAATCAGTGGAAGTCTATCACCGAAGCGAATTCGGGCATATATTAATGAATTAAAGAACTGACATACCTGTAAGATGTCCATTCTTAGTTTTCTTTCTTCATCATCTTGATCTTTATATTTTTCTTTAATTTTTTTCAACTTACTCTTCTGGCCTCTCTTGGATTGTTGTTGCTTCACATCTTCCTTGTGGTCAACTAAAAAAATTCGAATCATGAAGAATTCCATTAAAAAAACATATTTGCGGCTTACCGAATTTATCGCTCTTTTGGTTTTTGAAGTTTGTTTCACTATCTCCCCTTTTTCTTTGGTGCACATTCGGTTTCAAAATGATGGGCTTGTCATCGCCTAGATAAACGACATTTTCCTGATTATCTGTTTTCTGCATTACTGTTGATGACTTTGTCAATATGTTAACTCTACAAAAACTTTACTGCATTAAAAATAAACTAACGATGAAACGTACTTACTTGGTTTCAGCCAAGTGTTCAATTTTTATTTGAGTATCAGGAAACTTGACATTTTCAGAGTCATCGTCCGAGGTATTTTTTGGAATACACTCAGTATTCTTTCCACCAATATCATTTTCTTCATCTCCATTTTCTGAAAATGATATGTCTTTTTGAATTTCACTAGAGCGGAAACCTACCGTCCTTTCGTTAGATTACGATCATCATTTTTATTAATTTATAACAGAATTGCAATATTGTGATTCTTTCAGAAAAAATAGATTCTGAAACAATGCGTTTATATGCTCCATATATAATTCTTCCCTCTTATAACTGAATTGGGGAGAGGAAAATTCAAAATTTATCCCGATTCAATAATGATGACATAATAGTTATTAATGATATAAGTTCTAAAAGTGATATTTTATTTTGTGAGAAGAGAAGTTTGGGACACGACGCCGAAGGCGGAGTTTTCCATCCCTTCAAACAAAATAAAATCACTTTTAGTACACCATTAAAAGTCCAAATTAACGCATACCTATTTTACACTAATTAATTGATAAAATAATAGCCTCGAGATTATCAGTTTCGAATCCAATTTCATCTAATCTATTCATGAAACAATTTGTTGATTTGTCTTTGTTGACAAGTAACGTCAATAAATCCCGAATTATTCTTTCTTCGTTCCTCGATGGAAAGTGATCCAGAAAATGAATTTCTACCGCCGGAAATTGAAGAAACTGCCAATGAAGCTGCTTTTGAATTATTGCCTAGTACGTCAAAGCGACAGTACGATTTTTCATACGATCGTTTCTTGAAATGGTGTGATCAGAAAAATGTCAGTGGCAATGAGGCCGGTGAAAAAGTGTTTCTTGCATACTTTGAAGAAAAGTCCAAAATATGGAAATCGTCAACGCTTTGGTCGAATTACTCTATGTTGAAGTCGATGATGAACATAAAGAATCATGACGTAAGCAGATATAACAAGCTTGTGACTTATTTGAAGCAAAAGGGTGAAGGACATCGACTGAAAAACTCAAAAGTATTGACAAGGGAACAAATCGACAAATTTCTCGCAGAAGTCCCGGATGAAATATATCTAACGCAGAAAGTTGCTGTACGTTTAATATAATAAACACTTCATTTTTTCAATGGTCAACACCCATTGCATAGTTGCCATGTTTTTTCATTGACGAGATTTTTTGAAACACCATATATACTCAATTACATCGCCACCATGTTTTTTTTCTTCAACATTGTATGGTCAACATCGTATGTTCCACATCTTGTATACTCCATGATTTTATCGTACCAGAACCTGGCATCGACATTGCACCATGCTATACCAAACAAATACCCACTATCTGGACTGTGAAAATGGTTTTAGACAACTGAAAAAATTCATAAGGATTGGCCCACTCCAAGAAATTAATTCACCCTTCGTTGTAGGCACCAAACCATTGCCAGAGTACAGCAGGGATGACATACGCTAACAGGCATTCTCACAGGCCACTATCGTCTGAATGACGAAACTCCGGCATGTCGTCTTTGTTTGGAAAATGATAACAGCAGATCATATACTCTGTGCCTGCCTCGCCACGGACCGAATCATGTTTTCGATGTTTGTCAGAGTTTCACCCCTGCCCTCGGACCTGAAAGATCATTCACCAAAAAAACTGATCGGCTTCGTCAAGAAGCTTGACTTAATTTGTGAAGTATGAATCTAGTGTGACTTTTCGCTATCTTGATTTTGATCAATTTTAACTGAAGAGATGCCTTCGAGAGTTTGCCAGCAGAGACGCACCTTACGTGATTTCAATTTAATCTGTGATGCCATGATATCCGTCTGCTCGACGGCCATTCGATTATTTATAGATTTATTGGTTATGTTTATTTCATGGTCTCATGTTTTGCATGCAATTTCTTGCTTTCCCGCGAAATGCTAGAAATTATGTAGTCATCACATTTTGACTGATTATTGGGTATTCCTTTTGCTTTCTATTTGATGAAAAATAAATAAAAAACTCAGTGATTGTGATGTGATTTTGAATCTTCCGAAACAATAGTTGTGAGTGAAACTGGAAAGTATTGATATCTTTCTACGGTAAAATTCCGTTAATCCGAACCGAAGATAGGTAAGTAATTTTTTCATCATAGTGTTAAAAAAATGCAATTTTAATATGATTACGAGGGATAAGTAATACCTACACGTTACACGAGCGTTTTATTTTGAGCTTTGTAAATCGGTTCATAATAAATCTAACTATCACTATAAAATCAAACAAATACAAGAACAGCAACGATAAACACTTAAAAAGATTATAAACAAGAAAAACGTGAAAAGAAACAAGAACTAGCAACAAGATTTTGAATATTAAAGGAACTTTCAAATGCATTCGAATTCAAATGGAACTGTCAAACATTTCAAAAAAAATAATAGCTTTTTATTAGACGAGCTTGACCTTACGTATTTTGTATACTGATAATTCTATTGGTGAACGAAAGATCCCGCAAGAGTTTATCCAATGAGACCGCCGGTATCGAAAATCACTCGTAAGCTGTCGCCTTAATGAAAATGTACCCTTAGAAAATCGCATTTGTATCACCACCTCAACACCACCTACCGTCAAAAAATGTAAGTTTACTCTTCGATTTCTCAGGTCGAGAGGAATTGGCTAAACAAAAGCATATCGGTCAACGCACCAGGTTTTTTATTCATCTTGATTGACACCATGTGTTTTTTCTGATGATTCAACATTCTCCTGATTCTAATGCTTGATTTTACAGCCAGCAACACGCCCCTAACGCCCGATAATTAAAGTACGCCACTGAAGTTGTAACACCGTGAGCGACTTTATACCTAGCTTTATCTAAATAAAATTAATTGCCTCGCTAGTAAAGCAGTCAACGCAGTTCGCGTTCGAGCCTCAGCATCGGGAGTTTTGTGCTGTGGTCCACACACAGGTTTCACACTTCTGTTGGTAACTGACAGATGGCGCTGGATGGTGAATAGTGCTTGGAGCCACTGTGAAGTTAGGTTACAGACGTTTTGGTACGCACACAGCGATGATTCGTGATGAGCCTGGAGCACGTGACAACTTGAAGCGCTCTGTTCAGTCGCCGGGGACCAAAAAGTACAAAATGAACCTCAGATTTTATTATGGAGATTCCCAATTAAAACAGAGCTTTCAGCGTAGAACTCTTGGTGTATATCTACCATCGAGCTTATAGTTATATGATAGACATAATAATAATAATAATAATAATAATAATGTTTATTGCTCCCAAGAAATACAATCATTTATGATAGGGAACAGTTTCGATTTAAGCAGTTGAATGCAGTTTGCAAAAAAGGATTTGTACCAAAAAATAATGAACACACCTATGCATGAGGCGCGTACACATTCACACACCAATGCACGGAACAAATATCATGATAGCAAACACTTCATCAGTTTTTTTTTTAATAAAAACAGATTTTTGGTGACCTTCAGTGATTTTGGTAAGCTGTTATAGCAGATGACGCCTTCGTATAATATAGATTTTTTATGAAAATTTGTTTTGAATTTTGCCAAAGAAAAATCATTTGCTCTTCTTGTTGAATGATCGTGACCATTCGAGATCAGTTTTAGGTTTGAATGCTTGATGTTGTTTTTGAGAAGATGAATGAATAATAATGTTCTATATTTAAAAATGGATATAATGTCTAGAAGTCCTCTATGTTTATAAAGGTTAACAGTTGGTTCTTTATGATCTAGTTTGAAAATACATTTCAGAATTTTATTTTGAAGAGTTTGGAGTGGTTTTATATTCGAATTATTGGCTGTTCCCCAAATTGAGATTAAATATTGTATTTTGGAATAAGCTAAAGAGAAATAAATAACTTTTCTATAATGTAATGGAATTTGATTTCTTATTCTATATAGGATACCCAAAATTGGCGAAATTTGCTTTCTCACTATTTCTATATGTTTTGACCACGTTAAATTTCGATCTATATACAACCCTAAAAATTTAGTGAATGTGGAATATTCAATGGATTCACTCTCAAATTTTATTGAAACTTTTGAAATATTAGGTATTGCCTTCCTGGAAATGAATGTGTAGGAAGACTTCCTGTAATTCAAACTTAATTTGTGAGAAGCCATCCATGATGATAAATATTTCAAATCATAAGTTATATCTTCATTAATTTTTTCAATAATATGTCCTGAATAGATGAGAGTGGTATCATCAGCAAATAAGTGAGAGGTTCCTCTCAGAGGCAAATAGAATAGATAGAATTGATATATATCAGGAAGAGAAAAGGAACTAACACTGAACCTTGTGGTACTCCACAAACAATAGTTTTAATTGTACTTTTTCTCTCATATAAACATATTGCTTTCTATTACTCAAATAATGTTCGAACCATTCATATACCCTTCCCCTCAATCCTGAATGATACAATATTTTCAGGAGTATATTGTGGTCAACAGTGTCGAAGGCCTTCTTCAAGTCCAGTGATAAGAGTCCACATATTTGGTTAGAATCTAACTGTGTACGAAAGTTGGTAATTATATCCATTGCCGCTCCTTCTGTATCACAAGACTTGAGAAACCCATATTGACGACAAGAGAAAAATCATCATTTTCCAGATAATTACATAATCTACTTTTGATTAATTTTTCAATAAGTGGTAGTAAGGCAACAACTCACCATCACTTTCATCTAATACTTCAACCTCCACTTCATCCTTTTCCATTTCGCCCTCGTTAACATTGAGTGATTCATCTCCATCAATGGCGCCTACGACTTTCCTTTCTCCTTTGTGTCTCTCCACGGAACCATCTTCCAGTTTGAAAAGGAAACTCAGACCCAAAATCAAATGCGATGGTGGCAAGAAGTTCTTCTTTCCTCTGATCATGAAACTACCTGTGGTTAAATACTCACCGGTGGGAGCAGTTTTACTAACCTGATCCCCCCACACCCAATAAGCATTTGTGATCACTTTTGCCTCCCATGCAACACTGAAAATATTGAGATCAAATTATGTTCCAGTTTCAGAATTATTACTATTATTTTTATTATGCTTCACTTCAGAATTTGTTCATTCACAATGAAATAATAAAATGGGAAATATCATAATTTACCTCCGACCTTATTTCGAAGAAACAAATTGTTATTTTTAAGGAATGAATTGAATGAGTGATCAAAGCAAAATAAATATAAAATCTGCATCTGGTTCTTGAAACTCAAAGACATGACGAGAAATTAATTGTAATTTTTCAAAATTATGCGTGCATCATTCTGCTGTGAGATAACCTAAGAGGCCTGGGGAAAGGGATAGGAAGCGGTGCGGTGGGCGAAAACTAGCAAATCCCTTTCACCAACATATTGACAGTCTGAGTTCAGGTTTATTTCTCTGCAATCATATTCCGCGCGATGAGATATATAAATTTCATTCGTGCCATTTTGAAATTATTGGAATGTCGGATAATTTTAGACAAGATGTTTGATTCGATAGATAAATAGATAGTAACTTTTTATATTTATTGATGATAATTTGTTCAATGTTGAATGCAACGTAAAGTAAACAGGAAAATTATAGAAGACATAATTACAAATGAAGAATTATACATATTATATTACACATGAATCTGCCGTAATCAAAAATCAACTTCACCTGTTAGGAAATGATATCGCGGAGCTTGTAGGATGAAAATTTAAAAAAATGTTTTCCAGCAAACCGGCAAATGAAATTTCATGCTCTCATTTTACTACCAATTACTTTCGTGAATCATGGAAAACAAAACAAATCTTGTCTGTGCGAGGGCTGACTTCTGAAGTAACTGACACTTTAGTCCATGAAGATTGTGAAATTTCATTGAAAATAAGTTTTCCACATATTATGGTATTTAGTAGTAGTCCTCCTTTCATGGTTACTCAGTTATTTTCGATATCTGAATGATGCAAATCAATTACAACTGTGTGATCATTCCCATTCTCTTTATTCTGGTAATGCGAAAACAGTAATTTGAATGAAAACATAAAATACTTGAATGATTTGTTTTGTTGTTTTTCTTATCTTGTCTAGTTTTGTCTATTTGAAAAAAATATATTTCAAAAGTGCAGTGGAATTCGTTTCGCAACTTTGATTGCTCCAAGTACAAAAAAATAGATATTTATCTTTCAGAATCGACTCATTTGATGAAGCCGATCATATATTTTATAAACTGTCCACTGTCGGTGGGGGGCTAGTCACAGTAGATACGAGTAGATGATTCTTGGAAATGCATTTCTTTATTTTTATCAATCTAGAATAAACTGCATGTTAAGAATGTTGTTGAAAATATTAATTTCCTCTATTTCGAATGAAAACTTTGTCAAAACGAAGCATTCATAAATTTTTACTAATTTTCAACACTATGAAATAATATAGACTGATAGATTTGTATATACCTACCTATAACATATTGCCATAGTTCCAGCTTCATTCAAAGTTTTTGGTGGAACAGCTTGCCCACTTGGATTTTTGATGATAACACTACTAGCACCGTGAATATCAGCGTGAACATATACATCTGTAGGTTTCATGTACCTGGAAACGAATATAATTCATTATAACCAGATGCAACTCAAAAAGCATTCAATTATTTTTTTTTATCGAACTCAATGGGTGAATCGGCCTCTGATCCGTTCTGGAGGACAAAAAATCTATCGACTAATACACCCTCAATTCCCAGTGCAAATTACAACTTGTACTGTACCTATATATCAATCAGGGTTATGCTCTACCTTGGTGATCGCCGCAGTTCACAATAAAAATATGTCTCATGGGCGTGAGATATGTTCACCCCACTGGTCAGTGAGATGTATATAACCAAAAAAATGCAATAATAGCGATAGGCGGATGGAAAATAACCGTATGGCATTTGATAGGTGAATTGATATATATCATTGAGAATTTGGTGATATGCGCCATCACTGCCCTATAGTACACTTGAGGCATCAATAGGGCATCCAGTGCTGCCTGGGGTATATCTGGAATGTATAAGGTATGTGAGGATATTGTAGAGTGCTCCTACAGCTGGACTACAGATTGGGGCAGGATATTGTGATATATGCTTCCAACCCTAACAAGAAAGGAGTCTGCTTCACAAAAAAGTCTGGCACCAGAAAGACTTGCACCATTATAACATCCAAAAACAAAAATTTTTATTAAAAATTACTTCTGCATCCCAAAATTGCATGAGAATTTCGTACCCAGGAAAGAAAGACCTATTGAATGGTAGTTAGGCTTGTTGAAAGATGGTTGACCACTTGTGAATTAATTCGAAAAAATGGACCAGCTGAAGTAATTTTTTTCCTTGGTTCCATCTGTCCTGGTAGATAGAGACAAATAATTGAACCCTCACGACAAGAGATACGATGGGTTGGATCCACGTGTAATCGACCTAGCCTTGCTAAAGATGTCAAAATATCTCTATGGCTGCTGTTCCCAATTGACACCGATTTATTTTTATTATTATTACTATTATTATTATATGTCCTCGTGCACTGATTTCAGCCCTCGTCCTTCACCATATCTAAAGTCAGCATTTTCATCTCCATGCCAAGTATAAACAAGAACAAAGGAAAAGAGGTTGTGCGCATACTTGAACCTGCACCTCATCCGTTTTCCTAGACGTTGCCAAATTACAACACACAATGAGGGCTTTCCATAACAGGAACCCGAAAGCTGCCGAATATCTCCGAACGTACTAGCTACTGCCACAAGCAATAAAACTGTCCTATATCAACTTATAACTCCAACTTGTCCCAAGACCTATTTAATAACCGACTATGGATGAAAAACATGCCCCACTACTATTACTATTCTTAGATGTCAAAGTTGGCAACCCTAATTTGCAGGGTGGGGCAAAATCTGATTTTTTTAAAAAATCACGATTCAGTTGATTTTTTGATTTTTTAAATTTGAATATAAAATTTGAACATTTTTGATTCTTTGAAATTATTGTTGATTATTTTGATGTATAAGTCTAAAAATTTTAATAGAATTTGCGGCTCGAAAACTTGTGATAACGCATTTTTCGCGGTTCTTGCAAGAAAATTCTTGTCGCGATTTGTTTTCCTTCTGTCCTATACATTCGCTATACAGTGCCGAGTGAGGCACGAACACGAACGTGTTTTTTGTACCTTTTGCAAGAATATTCCTGTCAAGGCTTGTTTTCCTTCTCAACCTATAAATTGACGTTGCCCAACAATTTCACGCATTTCGCTAGTTGTACACTCGGATATTAGGAACAGATTAGGCACACAAAAAGGATGAAAACTCGTGTTTTTGTTCAAATTGTATAACGAAAATGAATAGACTGAAAATATACAGTAATAAAATTTAGGTGTTATGTTTAGTTTAAGAATTTGGAATTATTTACTTCTTTTTTGTTGTTTTTGCTAAAAGCAGATATTCCTTTTGATCTTCGAGAAAACTTTTATATTATGTTGTTTTCTTGTTCTGAATAAAAAAACAAAAATTGATTTAAATCTTGATTTTCATTTTGAAAATCAAGCGATTTAAATCATGATTTTAATCGTGAATTTAATCACTTGATTTTAATCAGCCAAACCTGCTAATTTGTTTACTGTGCCTACCTTTCGAAGCCAAACGCAATGAGAAGATGAATGTGATTCACTTTATTTCTAACCTGGCAACTAGAGATTGTACACACAACAGCAAAGCAATAACAATGTTTGTTCGTTAACTTTCAACATGTAGTTAGTACTATCGGCTCTCTAGAGTGCGAATCGGTCGTTTATTATCTGAAAAGGAGCTCCTCGTGCCAGTAATAATGGTTGAGAAATTATATCCCGTTCGATACACAAGCAGTCACATAAAAATATTATAAAAAAAACATTCAACATTGTCGATGGTTATACTTGAAGACTGGCGGTAAATCAAATCATCTCTAGAACAATTCATTCAGGCCAGACTCAAAATACCTACACAGTAGGTTTTGTCTGTCATCTGTCAGAAAACAACTGTTTCCCTGGCTAATACTACGAAGGGAGTTGCGTTATATCCGACTTGACTTGTTGTTCTTCGCATCATTCGCATCTGCTTTGGTCGAAGCTTGATATCATGAAAGGTGTTTGATTTTCAATTATTGGAAGTCATCGACTTAATGTTCATGATGGCACTACCTTGTACTGACCAGTGGTCAAATAGCCCGAAACCGGTCTTCAAGTGTGCCTGTCCCAATAATTGCAAATCAATCCCGTCATTCGTATCACCAGAAGCAAATGCAGGATTTTCTTCTGTGAAGAAACCTGTACTAGTACCGGTCGGATATAATTCAAAGCCCTTCGCGGTATCAGCCAGTAGAGTAGTTGTTTTCTGACAGGTGCCAGACAGGTGTTTGAGACTGGCCGCCTGAACGAATCGTTAAAACATGAAAAAAATATATAGTTGTCATCCAGAGTTTCAAAGAAATGTTTCTTCGGATTGTGCAATGTTCCAGCAACAGTTGAAAGAATTATGTGGCTAATCCTGTGTGGGCTCATTTGTAAGACTTGACTTGTATACCTCGACGAAGTTTTAGTGGAGAAACATTCAAACTGGATCTCCAGAAATACCAGAAAGAGGTGGATTTTCTGAGTCACACATCACATCAGACGGCAGCCGAATAGAAGAAGGAAAGGTACGGACCATAAGAGACTGCCCGAGACCAAGAGACAAACATAAAATGAGGAGTTTCTTAGGTCTCTGCACCTACTACAGTCGGTTCGCGGAAAGTTTTGGTGATATTGCGACAATGCTAAGTTGTTAGAAGTCAAATTCATCTGGTCCAATGAAAGCGAACGAGCATTCGGAAAAATGAAAGTAGCTCTATGCTCCTTATAATATGGTGAAGAGAATAAAAGACGTGGTCTATGGGGTCCAACACAGCCCTAAAGCAAAAATGAAGGTCGTTCATTCAGAAAGACTCGAGCGTTATAATGTGAACGAGGCAATGTTCGATCGGGACGATCAAAAATGAGTGTAGCTCATAATTCGAAAGTGGCTCATTTGCATAACAATGAAGCTGGACTGTTCAACAAGAGAACACTGGACGTTTCGAGACGCGACTTTCCAAATGTTCTGGACGTTCGAGAAAGTTCTGGAAAGATACTTAGCTGTTCGAAAACTGTATATAAGGAGGAAGGTATTTCATCAAGACAGTGAGTTTTTCCTGAGGATTTTAGTAAATAGCGTTTAGTGAAAAGTGTTGGAAACTTTGGTTAGAAGTCAGTTGAGCAGTCTGAGAGTATCACAGTAAAGTTAAAAAAACAGTTCAGTGTTGCTCGGGGTAACCTCGAAATATCGTTACAATATAAAAACTCACCAAATTATGTTAGTATTGAGTTTTTCAATGGAATGATTCATTGATACGAACACTAGTAAAGAAACATTCAAATCTGAATCATTCATGTATTTCTATGCAGCAATATGTTCTAAATGGTGGACATCTGCTACCCATATTCAGTAACCTTTTCTTTGGAGTCTATGATGTATGTTTCGATGTATCGTCATACCAAATTGAATATAGTTCATAATATGTTGAAAAATTTCATACCTCTTTACAATCAGCTCATTCTGTTGTTGATCCCTTCCAGCGATAACTAAATAATTTTCGGAACTAATGAACCAGAAAAATTTTTCGAACCAGTAGGTCTTCCTAGCCTTATTTATATTTGTAATTGTCTGAACTTCCTTCAAGGTCTGTTTCGTTTTCCTTTCAGCTGATTTCAAAGCTTTGCTCTGAGATTCTATGGTCTTCTGCTGTTTTTTCGCCGCCGAACGTTTTAGATCATAGTACCTAAGAAAAATATAGATTGCGTATACATTGAAATAAATCTTTTCCATTTCGTTATAAAATTCCCTAACAAATTCAGTGTGGCTGAAGGAGATATTAGGATTTTTTCGGTTAATGTTGTTGTCGATTCTGAACCAGTTGTGATCAATCGTTTAATGCAGTGAGTAAGCTATTCAAATATATTCGATTATTTCTTTCATCTGTCAAGTATCAGTAATCAACCAATCACAGTTTTGTTTCCTGTAAGACAAGACTATTCCGCATGATGATTCTATCAAACAGCCCGTGCATCTGACAGTTCTTTGAATAAATAGATCTTAAACGTCAAATTGAATCATTCGTGTTGAAGAGTTTGAAAATGCATCGGTTTAGCGAAACCAAAAACGAATAAATAGATATTGTAATCCAGTCTACAATCCGTCATAATTCAGTGGGGAGTAAAAATGGCAAATGGAGTCACAATTGATAATTTATGAAGCCGGCGCTGTTTCTGTTTGCATTTTGTTGATTGTTATTGAGATTTTGAATAAATCATTCCAAATTGGTTCATTATGTGAATATGTCTCTCTGGTATAAAGAAATGGGTTCAAGAAATAATCTTCATAAATATATGCCTTGATTAATAAGCATTGCTGCAGAATTTCTCTTGTATACATTAATTTGACTCGACATCTTTTTGGCATTAATAACCAGAGATGAAAGCCCTCGAGCTTTGCTCTAGGGCTTTCAAAATTATGTCTAGTTAAATTATTATAAAATACGAAATTTAGATGCAATCAAAATAGACGACTATTTATCAAGGTCTTGTTATATTACCCTTCAATATTCGACTGTGCGGCTGATTCGATGATTTCTGACATTATTCTACTCAGAACCAAAATAATGATTGTTTATTTATCCCAAGGAACATACATGTTCATACAGGGAATTATGTGTGATTGTGTTATATAGTCCATACCAAATAAATTCTGTTTCGTTGATGCATTGAAATATTTTCAAGTTGAAGTATTGTGATTGGTGAGTGATAATCTATGAAGCCACATTGTGATTGTACAGTTGTATTCACGGAAAATGGGTACAAGTCTTATGACTAGATTTTGCCATATTTGCGTAAATCAGGCTTTTCTTATCGACGGCGATAGACAAAACAAAAACATATAAAATGTGATTAATGATTTTAATGTATTAGAATATTTCTACAACGCAAAGTTTTAAACACAACGTAACCAATAACAATAATAAAAACAGAAAACTATGTATAGTGTACCCATTTTCTATGAATACAACTGTACATATATTTTAAAATTCGATGATGTCTTCTTCGAGATATATTAACCAAATTCAGAGTCATTTCAAGCATGATATATTCGATGTTGGATCAATAACTACAGCTACAAGTTGGAGCATTGCCCATGATAATCGACTATATCATTCAAATCGTCATCAAAATTAATCAAAAATCGTCTGGATTGATGTTTCTTCAAGAGAAAATGAGGTCTGCACCCTCGATAAACACTTTTTCATTGTCGAATGGAGTTACTCCAGTAAAGGAAGTAAAAACTGCGCGGGGGGTGGGGTGGGGGTTAAGAAAGAATAATGATCTATCGATAAATTATCATTTTTTAACATAAAAATATTGATTGCAATTTTTTATAAAAATGCACCCCTTTCGAGTAATAGCGCAAGGAAAAGTGTGATTTTTGCAAAAAAAAATTCAAAGTTTTTAAAGTTTTTTTAAATTTACTGAAAATCTGTTAGTATTACAAAAAATATTATATATTACTTATATGAAGTATTTTAGTTTACAAAAAATTGGTTTTTGTTTTATTTTTGTACGATCAATATTAAAGGAGATATGACATGGTAAATATTTCGAAAAATATAACTTTTACAAAAAAAATGATTCCTATCATTTTGCAAGATGACAAAATCGGGAAAATTTTGAGACCAACCAGAACCGTTTAAAATAAGAAAGAAAAAAAGTTATGGGCTAAATAATCTTTTTTCAAAAATTTTCAATGCCAATTTTTTAGCGCCATATGGGCGCTAAGGTGCTTGGAAAAAAAATTCTTTGGTGAAAAGTCAGAACACTTCGTCCTAAATATGTCCTGCCATTTTTTGCCCTATTGGGTAATTATTGTTTATGTTTTGGCCTGCTAAAGTTGGGTAAAATTGTGTATTTTTCGAAACATTTTCAGTTTTTGGCCAGCAGCGTGAACATTATTTATTTTAAACAGCCAAATTTTTCAGCATTTATTCCAGGATAGTTGTATTTCAATTTTTTGTTATAATTTTTCATCTGTAAGCAAATTTGTCCGTTTAAAATTGCCTATTTTATGTTTATAACGGTAAATGCTCTTTTTTGTCGGGCGAAATAAAAAAAAATTTAGCCCATCCAATTCAAATGTTGCATATGACATGAAATTTCGGCGATAACCTCAGCTTTAAAATGGTTCCTGGTGCATCTCGTTATCATCAGCAAAAAAAAAGTTATGGCCAAAAAACCTTTTTTTTTCATCAAGGGGCCGTTCATAAAATACGTCACACTAAAATCAGCTTTTTTTGACCCCCTCCCCCCCCATTGTCACGCTGTGTCACACTTTTTGTGACCCCCCCTAGAAATATTTCGTCACAAAAACTAAGACCCCCCCTGCTGAGAATGATAAATTCTAAATGACAGTACACAAATTCTGAAAATTAAAAATATTCATTTATGGATGGCCATAAATAATATACATATTTTACATAATCAGAAGATTCAATGCTCAATAACACAATGAAACAGTAAAAAATCGCTTTATTTTGTTTCATTTGTATAGTGAAATACAGTGTATTGTAACAAGATTAATTCGCATTCCCAATTGAAAATTCATTCGCAAAGATGGAGTCACTATAGATTTGATTAAAAAATCTGACGAGATTAGGAATTCGTTAGAAGATGTCGCACATGTAGATTTCTATCAAAATCCACTGAAGATTTCTTTCATACCAACATTTTTCAATTTTCGTTAGAAATCTACTAAAAAAGTAGATTTCTACCAAAAGTGGTCACGCTGACTTCTAGCGCTCATGTCAAAAAATAATAAACGGCGAACGTCACGTTGCCGTATACCCCCCGTCCCCCCTTGTCACATCTTGTCACACTCAGCCAGACCCCTCCCCCCCCTTGTATGCGAACGTATTTTATGAACGGCCCCCAATCACATAAAATTTTTATAGTTAATCTATTGGGACCCTCTATTTATAAGTTTTATGAACATTTATCGTGCAGTACTGTATGTTCAGATGATAGGCCAATTAAATTCTGTCAAATTTCAAATCCCGACTCTTGACAGCAGTCAAATAGCCGTCAAACCAAAACTAAGTTACAAAAAACGTACAAAAATCTAAGATTTGTGCATTTTTTGTTATTATTTTATTATTATTATTAAAAAGTAGAAAAAAAATTGTGTTGTTTTTTCATTATGTGACGAGGGGTAGTTAACTTCGAAGTCTCCATTACTTCGATTCGACTTCCATAAAAAAAAAATTCAAAAATGGATAAAAACTGTTTTTCTCATATGTACGGGGGTTTTTTGGACGTGCTGATCCCGAATTTCACATTCAATTTAGGGGTAGTTTTCCCCCCCCAGGAGGGGAGGGGGTTGATTAATTTCATATACGGGAAAATATAAAAAAACTTCCTCAATTTTTCTGAAAAAAAAGGCATTTATTTGGCAATTTTAGCTTCAATTTAAAAATATTTTTAAAAAACCCCCTAAAAAATTGTAGTTTTTACGGTTAACAGGGTGTTTCAGAAATTTCTGACATTAAAATCGTAATCAGTGACCCAAAAAACCCCCCGATACATATTTTCAAGAAAATTCATCTAATATTGCCCGAGATATTAAATATTTACTAATTTTGGGCCAAAAAAAACAGTTTGGCCAAGTTTTACAGCGTTTTGGAGCTTTGCCCAGTAACCAAACTTGTTTACCCGGATACTTGACACCTTTTTTGACAAATTACAAAAAATTTTAAGTTGATGTGAGTGGTCTCGAATTAGTCCTTCATTTTACTAAAAAATTAACTTCATTTACTGGTAAGTGTTGTGTGAATAAAATGAATAAAATAAATATTTTCAATCAACACACGTACATTTGCTTATAATAATTGTAGCATGGTAGAGGTTGATTCTCTTTCGGAAATAAAAATCAATGATGTTAGAAGTATTTATCACAAGAAAATTCTGTCACTTTCAATTATCAATTGATAAATATCATATAATGTGCGGCAACATCAGGTTCGTTGTTGTCATCCATACACCAAAGAAAATCAGGTGAGAAATTAAAAATCCAATGTGAAAACATCCAATGAATTTATATCAGTGGATAAGGGTGGATAGTAGATTATAGATAGTCATCAATGACAACATATACGAGTTGTACCACTTCAAACTTCACCAAATTACAATCTTCAATCCATAATATCTATCAAATATTTTCAAATAATCAACTCACCTTCTGGCGTTTGCAAAGGCAGAAAGTGCCAAATCTATATCAACCATCATAGCTGGTATTTTATCAGTATTTTCTGAATCAGATTCTTCACTCTCGTTGGGTTCTTCATAAGGATCGGATAAATATAAACAGATGTGATTGACCTCTAGCTTCAACTTCTTTATGTGCTTTGCTATGGGATCACCTTTAGCTGCAGCATCCTTCACCATTTCTTCAATGTCCTCCCAGGATACCTAGCGAACAATATTTTTTTCCACATCAATATTGCAAAAAACAAATAAAAGAAAAATAGTTTAGAAATGTTTATAATTGCCTCACCTAGTTGAAAATTTTCATCAGATTTGGCACATGATATGGAATGTAAAATTAGTTATACACTACAAAGTCGAATTAACCTTTTAGTATAGTTCACATGAACCATTTTCCTCAAAAATGTTTATATAGTCTTAGGAAATTACGATCAAGGTGTCATTCGATTCGTTTTGTCACGTAGAAAGTTTAAGGAAAAGTTCGAAAAGCGCTGAAAACAGTCCTGCTTTCACGCGGTGCTTCAATCTGACACAGTAACAAAAAAATTATTTAAACATGTAAAATATGAAAATTGAGGAATGAAAACATTCATATAGTTTTTGAATATATCATGAAATAGTTTTTTATTAGAAAGAAGTATCCATTCTTTCAGATTTTTTTGTAGGATATAAATAATCAATGTCATATAGATATTAACAAGTGAATGCATAATTTTTTGGCCAATTGTTTTATGTATTTTTGTTTCCAGAGTTATTTCATGTCTGGTTTCGTAGTGATGCACATTGTATTTCATTTCATTTCTATTTTTGAATAGATTACTCATTATATTAAAACAAAATAGTTGCCTGATATCCATCTCATTACTCTGTTTATAGAGTAGATCAGAAGAATATCTAATATTTTTTCCATATATAATTTTCAGATAATATTTTTGAAGAATTCCTAATGGTTTCAAATAAGTATTAGTATTTACACCTCCCCAACTAATATTTCCATAATTCATCTGAGACTGGATGAGAGAGTAATATAGTATTTCTAAATAGGGAATTTTGAGAAATTATTATACCTAAATTAAATGGAAAAGATTGATTCATTTATAACACATAACACATTGTTTCTCAAACGAACAAATGAAAAACAAAATAATTTTTTAAACCTCGAAGGACAATTTAATAAATGATTTTTAGTAGAAAAAATGTCTCCTTAATTTGTGTGCAAAAAACGATTGTTAGTACATAAACGCATTTTTTAGCAACAAATAATTTTTTTAAGGAACCGTTTCTTCTCTAAAAATCATAATTTAGACCAATAAGTATATTACGAAAAAATAATTTTAGATCTTTACATAAACAATGTATTTGTTTAGATTTTTTTTTAACAATAACAGTAATATATAAAAAAAGATTTTTGATGATGATAACTTCACGAAGTGACAAAAATTCTCGAGTTTCAGTTTGTTAGTTATCAGGGTTTTTATGTTAACTTTCAATTTATAAAAAAAACTTCCTTCATTGAATACTTTTCTGACATAGCTGGTACTGTGGTATCTTCCTTAGCAACATCAGATCATGAACCCACTGAATTCTTGAGGAATATGAGATCGCCCGTAAAAACATTCTTATTAACCCCTGTTTTCCCCCAGGAAGTATTTGAACCGATTATATCATTGAAAAATTCATTCTGCATTGATATATACGATCTGAACAGTTATATACTGAAGGAAGTACCAGATATTATAGCATATCCCTTTTCTGAGCCGATTGATGACTTTTTCTTGGCTGGAACCTTTCCAGACGCTTTTGAAATATCGGTTATATTACCCTTGCTGAAAAAAGGTGATTCACTTTAGGTTGAAAATTTCAGACCTATCTCAATTATACCAATACTCGGCAAAGTAATGGAAACTCTGCTGAAAATCAGGCTCACTCATTATTTAGAGTCTGCTTTATTCATTTGTCAATTTGGCAATTTGGCTTTAGAAAAAATCAGTCAGCTACAAAGGCACTCCTACATGTCGTGTCAGACGTGGTCGATGGCATTGAGCAAGGCAAACATTCTCTTCTGAGTTTGTGCGACTTGACCAAGGCTTTCGACTGCATCTCCCACGATATTCTGTTGGAGAAATTACATCACTATGGAGTTAGAGGTTCTACTCTTCTTTCAGTCATATCTGAGTGGAAGGCCACAATGTGTACGTGGTCTCGGTAGTGTAGTGGTTAGCATATCTGCCTATCAAGCGGAAGGCCGGGGTTCGAATCCTCGCCGGGCCACCGTGCTGGGTAATCGCACGTTAAAAGGTAAGGCCTCGTTGATCCATTGCTCGCACAAGTTTCGACTTCTGAGGGTTGACGTTCGTCAGCTGGTTAACGGAAACGAACAATTTTAGAACAATTTAATGGTAAGCCTCAAGGTTCAGTTCTTGGGCCTTTTTTTTATTGTCTACGTGATTTGTATCAACACATGCTCCCTACAAAATGTGTACTTTTTGCGGATGACACTACTTTCATTAATTTTGATGTGGACACTCTCAGTGTGGCGATATGTGCCAGCATGGTCTTGGAAAGAGCTGAAAGTTGGCTCACCACAAATAAGCTCAAACTGAGCTCGTGTAAAAACCAACAATTGCTAATATCTTCTCACTCCTATGTTACCAAAGCAAATGAGGTTGCTTTGCTGGGCATTGTAATTGACGACAAGTTGAACTGGTCACGACATGTTGATGTACTGGGGCGCAAATTATCGAGCGCTATTTTCTAATTACGCAGAATGAAACTAATGGCACGTCGCATTTCAAATTGACTTAGATTTTTTTTCACTATTTCAATGTTTCCTTTTTGAATATGATTCCATATGACCGCTGTTTTTTTTATTTATAAATTTTATCAGTATATGGTGGTTGTATATATGTGTTTATACAGTTATAGTTATTTTAAAGATTTTATCGATTAACTTTTATTACTGTATTTACTAACTGGACCTAAATGTAGTATTGTATTTAACGTGGTAAATAAAATATATATCTATCTTTCTATGTTAAAATATAAACTTATGAATAAATATTTTTGTTGCTGTGTCAGATGGAAGTACCGCGCGCGAAAGCCAGACTACCAGTTTCAGGGCTCTGTAGAAATTATAATAATGGAGGTCAGCTCCGGGAGTCGGAACTTATACTGGCAAAGGAGGGTATGCTTTAGATAGGAAAATTTGGGCTTTTTCTGAAAATATTTTTAAACGCTTTGAAATGCTTATAAATGAGTCATGAAGTAGTACTTTCTTTTTTGTTTCAATCTAGAATAATTTATCTCATGTATAGAAAAAATAATAACTTCTTATTAATCATTTTCAAAAAATGCGAAGTGGCAATATTGCTTTTCGATGATTATTTGAATGATTAATTGTCAGAACTGACATTTTCTTATTAGTGTTGTTGATAACAAATAAATACATGGTTTCTTTCTTTCTTTCCTTTTACGAATGAATTGAGCGTACATGACTGATATGCACATATCAGCAGATGATGTTTGCTGTTTGTAGAGAGATGATGTTAAATCTTTTGTAGAATTTTTGTATTCTTTTTGCATTGTCTTGAAGAAAAAAAAAGGCCAGAAGTTACTTCATGTAAACTTCATTATCTCTAAAGAATAATCTTGTTCCATATATGAGTTCAAAACCAAGAGGGCTAGGATCAATTTCCTGATATCATTTGATTGATCTATAACATGGCCCATATCGCCTCTATTTAATCAACCTTATGTTTTACGATTTTACGACATCTTCACATAGAGGCTCAAATCTGAATAACGCCGTATTTGGTATACATAATATATCACTTGAGAGTTACCCAAAAAAAAGGTACATTTTCTGTAAGTTCGGTGATGAATAACAATCAGGGCCAGTTGATGGGGGAAATGAGAAGGTGCGCGTGAGTTATAATTATTGGCTGTGATAAAGATGAAAACTGTTATTTTTTCCTGACAGCTATCTTGCATTGAAGAACTGGTCCTAAGTGTAACTAAATTGTTCACTGAAATCACTGAAGGAGGATTTATGCAACAATCATTTTCAGTTTGACTATCACTTATATCACTTATCCAAAGTGAAAGTGTATATGAAAACAGCTCATAACTCAAAGAAAACTACTTTATTTTAGTGAATTCAGATTTTATAGATAGATAGATAGATAGATAATTTATTCATCTATGAAGCTTTACACAGTGCAGTACAGTATTAAAACTTATCAGACTAGTCAATATACAAACACAAACAACCATACACATACACACGCAAACAGACAACATTCATTCAATTACTATAATACAGTATTAAAATATTCATAAAATCTTGATGTTTAATGTAGATAAATAAATGAATGGTTAATAAAATTACATATCACAATTATTAGTAGTTTTAAAATTTAAAAACTCATCTACAGAATAAAATGCATGATTAATTAAAAAGTCATAGAATGTCGTTTTGAAAACTTCAATAGTTTTAATGTCACCAATTATTTTTACACATTGGTTATAACACTTGATACCCAGATATGTGAATGAGTTTTGTGCTAGGCCTAGACGGGGAAACGGTGGACGTATTTCACTTGCATTACGAGTGGTATACTCATGTAGAGTATTTCCTCTAACATGACTTTGTTTTTCTTTCTGAATGTTGCTAGTTATCAAATATATATACATACAAGGCAAGGTCAGAATAGACAGTCTTTTAAATATTGGTCTACAGCTCGCCTGATAATGAACTTTGACCATACATCTTATAATCTTTTTCTGTATAAGAAATGCTTTATGTACGTGAGCAGAATTACCCCAGAATATCAGACCATAGCTCAATAAGGAATTAGCAAGTCCATGGTATGCTAGTTTAAGAATATCCAAAGATACAGTGCCCTGCAGTTGTCGAATAACAAAGCAAACACTGCTCAATTTGGATACTAGATTGTTTATATGAATTTCCCATGTAAGCTTGTGATCCACATAAATTCCAAGAAATTTAATGTGATCAACTTGCTCAATAGACTTATGATTCATCCTTACCAATATGCTATAATCATAACGAATATTCTTTTGCTGGAATAGCATGAAAAACGTCTTGTGTATATTAACTGATAGTCCATTATCGACACACCACTCATAAAACATATTAGCTGCAATATTTGATATCTCCACTGATTACTCTCCGCGATTAACTGATTGGTATCATCAGCATAAATGATAATTTTATTATCGGATTGACATGAATATGCTATATCACTAATAAATACAATAAAAAGTAAAGGACCCAGAACCGATCCCTGTGGCACACCAACAGTTACATTTGCAGATTTTGATTTCACCGATTCAATCATTACTATCTGTGTCCTATTTTCTAAGTAGGATGCTATCCACTTGTTAGCTACACCCCGGATGCCCAGATTGTAGAGCTTATCTAACAGTAGGATATGATCAACTGTATCAAAAGCGCGACTTAGATCGAAAAATAGACCAATAGGAATTTGTTTATCGTTCAGATATTGATAGATTTGTGTGCATAATACTTTAATGGCAGTTTCGGTGGATTTACCATGTCTGAATCCGTGTTGACTATTTGTAATGAGATTGTTCTGTTCCAAAAAACAAGTGAGTCGTGTATTGAACGTACTGTCTATAACCTTGGCAAACTGGGACTGTAGGCATACATTCCTGTAATTACCAACATCTTCTCTAGATCCTTTACCCTTATAAATTGGGACTGATTTTGATATCTTTAAAACTTCTGGATAATGCCCATCAACAAACGA
Source organism: Zygogramma bicolorata (assembly GCA_032362365.1). NCBI lineage: Eukaryota > Metazoa > Arthropoda > Insecta > Coleoptera > Chrysomelidae > Zygogramma > Zygogramma bicolorata. The sequence continues at coordinate 1,059,627 of JAVJAQ010003745.1, forward strand.
CATGTTTATTATGTGTGATACTGGTTGACATACTAAATCAATAACTTCTTTTACGGCTTTTCCACAGATATCATCTACACCTGCAGAGGTTTTTTTTGTTGTTTTTTTATAATTTCATAGATCTCCTGTGGTGTGGATGGTCTTAAAAATATAGTACTATTAAAAAATGTACGTTTCATGTTCTCCAAGTTCGGTTTGGTAGCTCCCACTCTCGTAAAGAAATCATTGAAGTGATTACAAATCTTAGTTTTATCTTTTTCCAGAATATTATTTATTGTTAGTTGTGTTGGTAGCGGAGTTGTTGATTTATTTTTTGCTTCATTGATTATTTTCCAACTTTCCCTTGATATGTTAATGGCATTGCTTATTCTATTATTATTATATTCTAATTTAGCCTTCTTGAGTTTTTCTTTATAATGAACTTTTAGACTTTTATAACGTTCTCTGATGCAATCATTTTGTGTATGTTTGACTATTTTTGACATTTCACATAACATTTGATGTAGATTCTTTATTTCTGAGTTAAACCATGGCTTTTTTTTATTCTTAGTTTGTTTCTTTTTCAATGTGAAAGCAATGTTGAAGTAATATTCAAAAGTGGAGTGAAAACAATTATATGCCTCGTCTACAGTTTTCGAATTAAATGCCTCAGACCATTTTTCATTTCTTACTAAGTTTCTGAAAGTTGTTAAGTTAGAGTCTGAATAGTCCCGTTTGAATATAATTTCATCTGATTCATCATCATTTGATGAAAATAGAAATTCACAAGTTTGAAATGTATGGTCTGATAAGTATGAATATTCAATATTCGTTGACATAATGGATAGATTGGAAAATATTACATCTATACCAGTTGAAACAGTAGTAGAAATTCGAGTTGGTCTATCAATGTGGTTTATCATGTCAAATTCCTTGAATAAATTAATTACTTTGTGAGTGTCTTTATTTTCAGCTAAAAAGTTTACATTGATGTCACCACATATGCTTCACAGTATACAATGCCGTCAAAGTTAATAAACACCCTCAAAGAAATCTGCAATGACTCATCCGATGAGTCATCGGGGTCGAACTCAAGATATATGAGCCTCTGAAGAAGCTAGCCACTCGTGCCAGCGAAACGCCAGGAAGAAATTTCAAAAAACGACGGCCTTCAAACCCGAACCGAAATAGTGATAGTGAAAACCTCGGCTGCGAAAGCCTAAACCATTGAAGCAACAACAATTGAGAGTAATCAAGTCAGTTCAGTAAAAAATTTTGAAATTTTGTGGTAGGGTTCTTTTAATGTCACCTGATACCCATCGATGTGATTATAATCGAATATTTCCCTCATATATAAAATATCCCAATGCAATGCAATTATCGAAAACTTACAGCGGTAATTGCATTGTATCGAAAACTTACAGTGGTAATTGCATTGTATCAAGTCACCATAAAAACACATTTGAAACCGTATCGCTAGACGTCAGTAAACAATACAAATAAATGTCAGATGGACTTCAAAAATAGAAAAATATTTCGCGTTTAGGTGAGTACTCCATACAATCTATAAAGTATAAATGAATAAAAAATAATATTTCCTTGAGAATTTCTTTATTCGTGAAATATTTCAAAGAATTACATTCGTGCCTAAAAAGGACCGGATAATTTTGCATTCAAACGTGATATCTTATACAAATTGCATTCGGATATTTTCATATTTTGTAAAAGAGCCCTTGTCCTTCGGACTCGGGCATTTTCGCCAAAATATGAAAATAAACTCTTGCGATTTTTAGATATCACGCTTTCTTGCAAAATTATGGATAATTTTTATGCACTCGTGCAATTATAACCGATAACCTTCTTGATGAGTATAGGAGTGCCGCCCTTATTTTAATTATGTGTTATATTACTCAATTTCAATATTCGGTTTTACTCAATTGAAAAAGTAAATGGATCAAGGAACTCACCTGATTAGCCAAAATAGCCTGAATTGCTAAAATTGCATTATCTACTAGTTTTTGGTTTCGAGTAATGAGTTCTGCTTTTTGGCGGTCGACATTTTGGGTTTGTTCTAGAGCTACAAGTCGGTGATCATGATCTTTCCTGACATTCTCAAGTTTTTTCATTGCATCCCTTTCCTGCTGAACAGCTCTCAATTCTAATTTCTGGCTTTCCATAGACGAAAAAAAGACATCCACCGCTTCGTTAAAAGTATCAAATTCAATGTTAGGCATTGATCTGTGTTGACTGAATAACATTGGATGAAATTCTTGATTAGAATAGAATACATTCTCAACATTGACATCTGAAATAGGCCGCTCCTCTTTCTTTTGTATAATATATCCCTGAAAATAATTAGGGAAGTAAAGGACACGTTTGAATGGCCAAGAAAACAGGGTAATATCGGACAATATAACATAAAATCGTTCTTATATCTTTGCATGAATATTCCACGGAAATAATTCATTATGAATAAAATATTCGGACCAACTCCTAATCATGGAAAAGTCCATGATTCAAAGCTTCCACCTTCAGGAAATATTTCTGACACAGAACGTCGAAATTTTCGTTACATTAACAATTAGGTCACATCAATATTCAAATTTTTTTTTTGGAAATTGAATTTTCTGATAATCTACTCTGAAAGATATCTCACCAAAAGACCTGGGTTAACGTCATTCTTCAGAAGCTGTAAATTCAGATTCACATTACTTCAATGGACTACTAATCATAATAGTGAATATGAATATCGACCAAGAACACAAAATTTTCAAAAAAATTATGTCAGTTGATGGATATTACCTTGCGATGTTCTTTTTTTGATGTCTGGAATATACTCTCAGCATCTGTTACAGCAGCCATGAGCTCATCAATATGGTCACATAACTGAAAATTTTTACCAATCCTTATATTATTTAAATTATGTTCCAAGAGAACATGTTCTATAACTGCTGGGCCATAATCTGAAAAATTTAGTTGAATTATTGCATTGAACAGGAAAAAGCCCAAGGTCCACACATAGCACAAGATTTCTATCACACTTTTACATTTCTTGGAACTATGTAGTAGTTGTTTCCGAAAACAATTACAAGTCCAGCATATATTGTCAAAAATAGGAAATAACCTACAAATATTTCGAATATGCATCGATATACAGGAAAATTCGGAAATGTGCTCAGATTACCCCCCACAACAAAATATACACTAAGCCAATAAATAAAGGCATTAGACTTAATTATTTAGAATTTTTGGAAATCAATAAATTAAAAAATTCAAATTGTTTGCTAAATGATCAATTGGATCTCAATAGTTCCCCTTTGTTGAACTTATTCAATTAATAAGTAACTATGGTCCGATATCATAACATTATCAGTGTAATTTTAGGAATCAGTATCAGTTATTAGCATCAGGTAATAAGTTTAGGAATCATCATCAGTCAAGTTGTATTATTTTAGGAATCAGAGATAATCAGAGTAGACCCTGATGTATTTAAGGAGCTTCTAACAAAGAATAATTTAGTGTTTAGAAACATTCGCTTGATAAATATACAGTGTATCGAAACATGTCGCGAAGACAATAAATTTTGTGGAAATTTAATCGTGTCTACCTTATAGCGTAATAACTATGGATTTCCATCAAGTAAAGGCCACCTCAATCCAAAATAAGCCAATTGTGTTTTTTCATTATAATAGTAGCAACAAGTGGTTGCATTGACTGCCACATGATTATTTATTTATATCCACAACTTCTACAGGAAAACGAGTTCTTTATGAGCCTATTTGTTAGTGAAAATCGTTTTAGCTGAATAACCAATATCCTGGGAAACTTATGGGTCGACACAATTTTCATGTACTTCTGTCTTTTTCTACATTTGGAACAGACTTTCAGAAGGCTTTCGATCTAATAGGTCACTATGTTCTCCTCCACAAACTACAATGTAGGGGGTTATCTTCGAATATGTTGAAACTCTGGAGTTCCTCACAGGTCCTACTTAGGACCTATGCTTTTTTCAATATTCATCAATCACCTTATAACCTCAGTGAATTTTAGAAAGTTGGTGTACACGAATGACATTAATTTTTTTCCGAAATAAATTCAGTAGATGATTTTCATTCATTACAGATTAATTCCAATTCGATAAGCTCCTGGTGTTATGAGGATAAACTCAACCTTGATATTTCTAAATGTTTCATTGTTGCTTTCACGAGGAAAAAACATCCCATCCATTATAATTATATGATCGAGAAATCTGTTATTGAGAGATGCAAATTGACATTTATTACACAAATCAATCAGGTCATTACACCTGCATCGAGGATACTTGCCTTCATTTTGAGAAACACCCGCTTTTTTAAAAACACTTCGACAGTAAAAATGTTATACTTTTCCTTTGTTGTATTGTTAAAAAATATCCTAGCGCCGACCCTGTCGCTCATAAAGGCAAAATAATATGAGGGGTCGAAGAGAGAACCTCATTTTTCCAAGACCTCTCATCAAGCGTGGAATGTTCCATCACCGAGGTTAAACTCGAAGATTCTCGGTAGGCGTACGCAGGTATATATACGGAAGCGATTCATCCAATGCAGCAGAGTTATTGAGTAGTTATTCGGATAGTTATCAGAGTTTGAAGCTTAGTGGTGAGGCGGTAACAACATTCCAAGTGGAAACATCACGACCCTTGTTAGGACTTAGTCGTTCCACGTGGACAATCTTGGGCTTGCCCCTAGGAGATATAACTGGTTCCTGTACACAAGGTCGTTGATCTTTTCGCTTACAGAGTACGGTCATTGCCACGGCCTCTGGAATTTGGGGTATGAAGTTTACTGGCACTTTCAGCTTGAATCTGTCAAATTCGTGTACGATTTTTTATCTCTCCTTCAGTTCATACATTCAGGATTCAGGGAGGGATACTTTTTCAGAGTCATCTTCTCTTCACAGACATCCGACTCGAATTTGCGATCCTGATCGGAATGTAGTTCTTGAGGGAGTACCTTTAGACCAGAATGTCTGGTGATCACATCAATCATTTTGTAGTGTTATTTGATGTGAAATGATGTGATGTTGTTGGGTGTCAATTAAGACTAATGAGTTCGAAATACTTGGTTTATTCGTTGCACACTTTTCTGCATATGTCATATGTCTATGAGCTAGTGGACTGTAATACTAGTGTTTGAAATGAAGTGCTAACAACGAACTGAGAGTGCTACAGTTTACAACTGAGCTGACTAACATAAACAACTGGTTTGAGTAACATTGAACTACTAAACTATAACTAACTTAAGCAGAGTATATATACAGCAGCATTAGACTAATGATCACATTTCTAGGTAATGAATATTACTGGGAATATCCCAAAGTAGATAGTAAAACAATATTTCATTGTGAGGCTCAGAACAGATTGCAAACTCCTGATATAAGGGTATGGAAAATCCATATTTTGAGAATCGTTGCATTACCTAAATGGTTAATCCCAATAGAGCTCTATTTCATTACCAGACTCAATCGCTTAATCAATGCATAGCGATATTTGTACCGTATCAATAAACAGATTAGGTCTAGGATTAGACATGATATTTAGTGAATGAAATCGTTTTGTTTTCGTTACGCTGAGTGCCATTCATTACCGAACCCACATGAAACAGGCCATTCAAGCTGATAGTCTGTATTAATTTCCTCCATATTTATTTGTTTATTTGAACATATAGCTTCCAGACAGAAGATAGTTCTGGCATAGGGAAGTTACAATCTCAATATTGTTACGATTTATCCTTAGGATCGTCGATTGAGACTCCAAACAACACTTCACTACTTTTATTACAACTCTTTATCACAATACAATACAATCACTCAAATTGCTCCGCTAACTATCCAACGCTCTGTACTCAAACTCTCGGTAATATAAATTATCTACTTCGACTTCTGCACACAGCAATACAAAAGCTCTCTCCGATAAAAACTTTGTGAAGCTCTCTGCCTCTTCACTAAGCTAGAAACTCTGATAACTACCTGAATAACTATCTCTCCGTGATGAAGTGTTTCCTTTCATACTTGCGTACGCCTATGGAGAATCTTCGATATATCTTGATGATGTGTATCGAATTCTCCACGCGAATCAAGAGTTCCTGGAAAAATGAAGTTCTCTATTCGACCCCTCATATTATTTTGCGTTTACGAGCGACAGGTCCGTCGCTAGGAGATTTTGTAACATTATCCCCCTCTCAATTTTGATCGTCCCGATCAAACAATATATCGTTATTCCCATTGTAACATTTGAGTCTCTCTAGGTGTACGACTTTCACTTTCATCCTGTCAATACGCTCTGCCATCTCTTGTTGTTTAGTGAATGGAACTCTTCTTGATTGCTGCAGAATCGGTTGGACTTGGCAAATATTGACTTTTTTTGACCAAGTCAGCCCTTCCAGTTGTTGTCGAATCAAATACGTCACTTTCACTCCCGATGAAATTCTTGGCAGCTTTCAGTTCCTCTGTTTATAAGTGTTGAGTTGATTTTTCAAGATTTGTTATAACACTCTCCAAGTCTGCCTTCATTTCTTGATGTTCATTTGAATTACAGTTCGCCACCCAAGTAACAGGTTCACATGTTCCAATGACATCACCTGCCCTAACAGTTATTTTCCCAGGAAACACGTAGGCAACTCTCACAGGAATCGTTTGTTCCGTTTTGACTAAGGCTCGTGCGAACACCAAATTTCTGGGGGAATCATCACATAGCTGGCCTACTCCAACGCAGCAGCCAGGGTCTTCATCTAAAGTAGCGCAAACTACTTTCTCTGATAGTCCAGGAATTCTCGCGGTTTTCAATAATCGCAGTTTCGCAGGTATCGTCCTTTCTGCTGGAGTTGTAAGGACAAACTCTTCTCCTCCAAGTCCATTACGAGTATAAATTAATTTTCTATATATGCGACGTAAACCGTATCTATGATGGTGAGTCGCCCAAGATTCAATGTAATTTCAGCCTCTCCTCGAATAGGTGCGTTTTCACCAGTGACTGTCCGAAGCACAACGTTAGATGAAATAGGCTTCACGTTTCCAGGCCGAAGGATGTCGCTGCCTACCAAGGAAACTGCAACACCGGTGTCTATGGTGCATATAATGTCCATTTTATTCAACCTTCCTGGAATGGTAAGGCTATCAGTTGTTTTTTTTAGCCTGTGAACATGGATGACTCTGGGGGCTCTGCTAGCCAGCTTGCGCCCTGATATGCTGGCTAATTCTAGTTTCCCTGCAGCCAATTTGAGAACTCGCTGTATGACCTTGTCCTCATAGGTGATTGCGAACGTGGTAGTACCCTTTGATCTTGATGACATTCTCACCCTGCAATCTTTGATAAGATGTCCCAGTTTTCCACATCTATAACATACCCTCTTCTTCTGAGAGCTCATTCCACTTATCATTGATTTGTTTTCTTCCAAAGCCTTCTCGAAAGAACTTGTGGCTGTTACACATCGTTGTTCGGGTTCTTCTATTGTTACTGCTCGGTTTTTCAGTCTCGAGGTGTTGAAAGCCGCTTCCACTTCTAGAGAACGTACTGAGGCCTCGCTACTCCTCTTGAGATTCATCAGTCGCAGAGTTCTTTGAGTTTGCGGTTCTCTCAGTCCATCTACAAATATCTGCACTGCTAGCTGCTTCTTGAAATACATAGGTGCTTCTGAGTGAGACGCCTCACATCTGCTTCTAATTCTTGCAGACCCTCTCCGGATTTTTGTGTGCGCGTTTTCATTTGAGCCCGGTACAGCTGTTCACGGTGTTGATCGCCATACCGCAACTCTAATCTTTTCTAGTTCTTTCATCTCCTCTCGCACTGTATCAACTTTGTTATTGAATTGATCTTCGATTGTCTTGACATCTTCCTTCAAATCTCCTTTCAGGTCATCTTTCAGTTCTTCAATTCGTACTTCGGTTTTATGTAACAAATGCTCGAAAAACTGATCTTCCCGTAGCACCATGTTTCGTTTCGAGTGATTTCGCGCGCCAGTTCCTTTTTTGTTTCGGCCTGACAAATAATTCGACAATCCTGTCTAAGATGCCTTCGTCTTCCGAATTCATAGCATCTAGACCCCCTCTCGCACTTAATGATCAATGATGCCCCAGTATTGAATGCTGTTGTAGGTCTACGTTTCGAACTCCATCGAAGAAGCTGTTGACGCAGATCGAGCTCGTAAAATCATCGGGAGAATTCGAATAGGTCATTCTTAGCTCTCAGCTCTAGGTTGGTCCCTTTCAACTGGTTTTTTCAACTGGGTCTGTTAGACCTGCTGGAGGTGGTCACTACCATACCTGACCTCTAAAGCTTATAAAATGGTCTGCTAACTCCTCTGTTTACTAGCAAGAATATACAACAGGACGCCAGAAGCCTTTTTCCGGAATGCCATAACAAGTACATGAGCTTTCGTTGCTTCAGTCGTTATTTTCTGTAGCAGTCTCAAACTGGTTTCAAAAAACGAATCAGAACTATTTGCCATCGAAAGTTGGGGGTTTCCGGAAACCAGCACTAGATAAAAGTGGAATTTTCATTTCGAAAGTTCGAGAACAAGGTGGGTTGATGCACTCGATTAGTGGTCTAATAATATTCTAAGGGGTTGTGTCACCGGTTTGGACGAGGTAGTAATCAATGATATTTTGAATGAAAAAGTAGATATTGTGATACTTCATCTGAAAGAGTTTTTGATGCCGAATTCGGTGACAGCATGAGTAATTATCAGCGCCTACCTCCTTTGCCAAGAAACATTCAGAGCAAACAAGAAATTCAACAAGAGATGGCTACATGAGAACTCAGGTATAAGGTATATGGAAGACTTATTTATACCTGGAAAGAATCCATTGGTGTATTACAATGGAAATAATTTTCTCATTTGGATTTGGTATGCCTTCAAACATTTTAGGAAGTTCTTCAAAAAACTCGAGAAATCGAGAATTGAATTCGAATAATAAAAATACATAACTCATAATTTCTGAACTTAACATTTCCAATAAGTTTTTATGAAAGTTTTTTAATCGTCTATTCTGGTTGGAGGTGGAGAAAAAAAGTGAATCAACTTGGCATCATATCAAAGGAGTGTGTCAAACCACAGAGACGACTCGGAAGATATGGCCATGAGTATTGTTGCGGAGTTCAAGAAAAATAACCTTGACTATAAATTCAATAAACCCTAACCATCCTGTTAATGAACTTCTTGATCATTCTGTTGATCGATTCATCGCAGATAGTTTGTCTCCATGAGAGCTTCACCGACTGAATCGAGGCAGAGAAAACAAAAATTTAATAAATGATTAAATTCAGCAGGAATCCGTACTATTCGACTGTGAATACAAAATATAAAGATGTTTCCAACGAATGAATACACCTTTTGAATTCTCAATTCTCAAGTGAAAAATTGTCTTTCTATATCAATTTTTCAATCTGAATTCAGTCTGGCTTCTTTTTCATTCAAATTGGTGTTTAGGAAATACCAGCAATTTCTAGTTTTGATTTTTTTTTCCATAGGAGGACGAAGCTGATAAACAGCAAAACCCATTTTGCAATCCATGGAAAAAAGTCGCACTACTCCGAGGTTATTTTATATGTTACATTTTTTGTGAGTTGTATAATTATTTTAGGAAAGGAATACATTTTGTTTGATTTCGATTGAATACTTATATTTTTACTCATTAGAGATAGATTCAAGAGGTAGCAGAAGTTCAAACCAACACTTGAAGGAACATCAATTTGAAAGTGAACTGAATACTCACCTAATTTTCCAACAAGGACTTTCTTCAGCTGATCGCCAACTACAGCGTTAGTTAAAATTTCGATCATTTCTTCTTTAGTGAGCATACCGCCCTCCCTGGCTCTATTCTGGGGATACTTTTCTTTGACGGCAAACTTTATTTTATCTCCTTCAGTGTGGGGCCGTAAAACATATAAAATAACATAGTCAAAATCCGTAAGAACTATGTTTCCACGATCATACAACTCAAGAATGACATGATAAGCTGCTTCTCCCGAACCAAACTGTAAATCAACTATTCTGTCACTACCTAATTGGTTCAAGGATTCCAGGCGTTTATTTTTGAGATGCTTTCTCATCTGAAAGAGAACATTTAAAAATCAACTTCATAATTAATGAAAAATTCAATGAACAGGACATCAACTTAATTTTCCTCCGTCGTGAAACTATTTCGCTCTAACCGGACCTATTTGAGACGGTCTTCGAATCCATCAGAGACGGTTATAATTATGCACTACTGCCGTCTTGCTGGACTGTTTTGTGCCTTTAGTTGGTGCATTTGGGGGATTCTGGGCAACATGTTCAACTAGATCAAACTACTTTTTGGAAATATTTGTTTATAATTTCCATTATGCTCGCCAACGAGCTCACTTTTGCAAAAATGAATCAATAATCCCACCGCTCTCTCAACAGTGTAATATATTTGATACTGACTATGGTTATCGTTTGTTTATTAGGACAGCTGTCACCAGACATGGATTTTCCACATCTAATTTTGGATGTTAGAGGCTATTCCGAAAGAAGGTTTGAATACGACCTCCTGTACGAAAGGGAGGCCTTTAGTGATAAACTTGGGATATTCCGCTTCCTAGTACTCTGAAATGCAGAGGTTTTAGAGAAATTAAACTCAGTAATAATATTTATCACTATATAATAAACAATAAAAATAGGAAATGAAAGAAAAATTGTTAAAAAATATAAGAAACGGTATTCAATTGAACAATCAAAAATTCTGGAATCAAATATTGATCAGATCAAAATAAGCAACAAAAAAAGTATAAGCACAAACATGATATAATGAACAGAGTATGAAAAATCAAACGAGCTGTGAAAAATATGTGATTCAGAACGCAAGAGTTCAATCACCGGCTGAATACATATCATTGGCCGTCCTAGCCCTATCTCAAGTACCAAGGTACTTTGAAAAGAGTCAGTTGATCCCTCGATGTGAATGATACTATTATATGCGAGAGGATTACAAAACTTCCCAATATGGGAAATAAATAATGGCCTCTCTCCCCAAAAATGGATGAAATGGTTATTATCGTTAACACACATCTAAATTGACATGACAAAGCCCTCTGTCTACCTTGCATCCTGATATCCTATCCTATCCTGACAACCTACGAATGGTATTATAATTTCAACAGTGACAACATATCGTTCACAAACTTCATATCTCCATTTTGGTAATACAGAATTTGATTATAAATCGAAAAATTCAGACATAAAAACTAGAATATTAAGATTCACTGATTTTAATTGCCGGAAAATGACCGACATACTAATCTTTCTGTAAAGTAAGTTTCACATACGAATCCGTCTTCACACAAAACAGTAATCCTTCAGTATTTTCCCGAATAGATTTTCACTTCAATCAAAGTTTCATCAAGTTCTTTCCACACATGAGAATAAAGATTTTTTACTAACAATGTGATGTTGCTTGAAACATAACTCGAACTAATTACATATCTATATCACGAACTATACAAATCGTCACCTTGGCGTAATGTATATATGGGACATTTGGTGAGTTTAGCAAACCAAAATAGGTACTTCGTGAGTTCAAGCCCCGCAACAGTCAGTTTTTTTCAAGTATTCGGTTAGTACATGTGAGTGAAGAATGAATTTTTTAAGGTTGAATTCCGATAAATCACAATCAATATGGTTTCTATGTGACAACTAAAAATTGCCGAAATGACATTAATTAAATGAATTCGAATGTTATTTATTTTTATACCGATGAATTATTTACCAGGCATAACGATATCTATCTTTATTTGTTTCCGTAATATTGAACCAATATTGGGTGGAGTGGCACCATTAATATTACTAGGTATTACATTTTTCCTGGATTTTTATGCGATCTGAAACTTTCCATTTCACATATTTTCTGTAAATTTCTAGAAAACCCACTTTATACTTTTCTATTTTCAATCGATTACATAATCAAATTGAAATCATAAATAATCATTTTCAATTTCTCCTGGTTTTCCGTTAGATCTGTTGATTCTTCAAGTACTTTATTTCTGGATAGGTACTTCGAAGTGATACATTCGATCTTGTTCCCGACAAATGTTCAATTATACACTCGCCGGCATAAGTAGTGAATTATTTCAAATTTTTATGAAAGACTGGGTTTCAAGGAATGTTACTAGATCTCCACTATCATAAAAATCAGCAAATAGGGAATACTATATAAAACTCTACCTACGAATTCATCCAAATATTGAAACAAAGAACATACAATCAGGGAATTCACAACTGTTGTCAGATAATGACTAATACACTAATTATGCCGCTGAGTGTATAACTCAACTCAAAAGAGCTTATTTCAATTGTTAGCATTCTCACTCACACAAAATAGGAAACAATTCTGAATCAGAAATTACGATTATTTGTAAAGAATTCAAACCCTTTACGTACGTACGTTATGGTTAATCGGGTGAATCCAAATACATTTGCCTTTGAGGTATGCAACGAACATTGATGAAAAGCATAAGTTGCATAGATTTAGGAGTAAACAAAAATCCCAAGAAACGCGCTCTAAAGCGCAATTTCCGCGAGACCTCTCCGCTTTCCTGATACTCAGTTCTCATTTTTCTAACTATGGATCTCATCCACTCGTCGTTATATCGGTTACTTTCAATTTTTCTTCCAGTACCATTTCAATTCGCTCATGAACAGATTTATAGCCTATTCAGATTGACTCATTGCAGGTGGCTATTTTATACGTATTAGCAACTCTCACATAATTGAAACCACCTGGCAAGCCGACTCATCGCCGACGTTGTTTTGACTACGTGCCAGTTAACATCCAGACATCATATTTCCTTTAGACTAAGAAACAATGAGTTGAGAGTTAATTCTGAAATACGCTGAAGAGGTTCTTTTTTCCCGGATTTATTTGTTAACATGAGATAAATTTGAGGTTAAAACGAGGAGGAAACATGTTTAATGAACTGAATGCACCAATAGAGAGGAAATATGAGTTCATATTTATTTTACATTTAGGTTAGAAAGTTGTAAGCGTCAGGAAACTCCTCTTCCCACGATGACCGAACTGGAAAAAAACTGACAGAAATAAGAGCAATAGAAAATAGCGAGCGGACAGTGCCTGTTCGTGGTCAGTTGGTGTCCAAGCACGCTAGGAGTCCGTTTGTATTTTCCCCTCTCTACCGATTTGCTCCATGGTCACTGCAGAAATGTTTTTAATGCAAGAGGCAACTGTAGGTTTTTTAGTTGGCAATCTCGGTCGGTGGGGTCTCATGGTCAAATACACCAACCAACCAATTCGTAGGTATTTCTTAGGTTTCCCTATAAATAAAAGGGCAAATGATCAATTGAAAAATCAATAAGACGCTCCAGAACGCTACGTCATTCAAGAACATTGACGCACAAGTTTCTATCTTCTATATGCACTCGTAAAGTGTTTGCAAAAAAGAAAAATATTTCGAAAAATTATGTGAATGGGTGAAAAGATCAAAATTGCTGTGATTCCTTCGAGAATTGCAAACAGTAAAGAGCCCCCAAGAAAGAATATTGCGGCAATAAATTTAGGTGCGGAGCTACTTTCTATAACTGAAATTATACCACAGCCATCGCGGCATCGATTTGAAAAGTACTTACGACACATGTACGTAATGAAAATTGCTGCAAATCATTTAAAATTTCGGTAATCAAGTTGAATTAATTCGTGACAGCAATTACCCACGACATTGCGGTATTGGAAAATGTCAGACCAGTTTTCTACGAAAAGGGACAAGCATATTTTCAGCACCAAATTGTACTAAATCATCAAAACCCTAAGCCCATTACCGGTAATTTCTCCGGCCAGCGGGAAAACCGGAATAACTTCCCACACGATGCAGCGACCAGTTGATTAGTTTTCTCCTATCTGACATTCAGTGCTGTCGGACATAGACGGAGCTTGGCTTATGTTTTTTTATTAAAAATGGAGCGTACAAAAACGATCGCACTGGTTTATATTAGCTAAGTAGTAACTATAGTAAGACCAAGACCTCAGTTTGGAGACGAGATCTGAGTATGTTAACGCAAGAAATAGGTGTAGTGCAACAATTGAAGCTGCTAAAGAAGCACATAATCAGAAAATTCGTTCGAAACTTGTTGAATGTCCAAACGGTTCTCGTTCGTTTTGGTCATTTGCTAAAGCTGTCGCCAAAAATTTCACTTTTAGTTCATTTTCCCCTTTAATCAAAGAAGATGGATCACAAGCCACCACTGCCCAACAAAAAGCAAATATATTTGCAAATATGTTTGCTGGAAATTCTACTCTGGACTCATCGGGAAAAGATCCCCCGAACATCACACCTGTCGACAGTCATATACCTGAGATAAGTTTTCACCAACAAAATATAATTTAATGGACCTGAAGACGAATAAGGCTTGCGGATCTGATGGAATCCCAGCAATTGTTTTGAAAGTATGTGCCCCCGAACTGACACCAGTACTTTGCGAATTATTCAAAAGAAACATTCACGTCGATAAAATTAACGACGACTTGGTAAAAATAATGGAATGGGGTAACATGAACTTGGTGGAATATAATGCTACGAAAACCCAGGCATGTCTCTTCTCAAGAAAAGCCGATCTATCATCATCAAATATTCAGATGTCAGGAGTTACTATTCTTACAAAATCAAGTATCTCGATGCTAGAAATTACGATCGGTGATAATCTCTCATGGGAAAACCATGTGAGATCGATCGCTAAAAGTGCTTCCCAGAACCTCTCTTGCTCAGGGATCTTTTTTCAATAGAACAGCTGAGCTTTGGAACTCCTTGCCAAAAGAGGTTTTTCCCGAGGCTTACAAACTTCAGAAATTCAAAGTAAATTTAAATTCGTATCTCCTGTCCCTTGCTTCACGCGGTGTTCTTTGTACATCAAAGGGCTTCCCTTTCGTGTGAATCTGCATAAAAAAAATCAACATAATTCGATGACTTCCCATAATTGAAAATTACATCTGAAAAGAGAATCTTCCCTAGACCTAGGCAGATACAAACTACAAGCCAAATAGCCGTTGCTGCGCCATCTGCCCGTAGACTAGGTACTTACCAAGAGCATATCCGCATGGTCCAATTCCTAGTACGAGGAAATAACGAATATCGAAATATTCATGGGCATGCTTGAAGACTGGCCTTAAATCAAATATTCTTGATGAGCAATTCGCTCAGGCCAGCCTTAACTCACCTACACTGTAGGTTGACAGACTAACAACTATCAGAAAACTACTACTCCCTACGCTAATATCACGAATGAAGAAACAAGAAATTTTCGCATATGCTCTTGGCGATACAAGTACCAGAATTAATTTTCAAGTATTGGGACGGGACACACTTGCAGACCGGTTTCGGGCTATTTGGCCTCTCGTCAGTGCTTCGTGGTATTAGCCAGGGGAGTGGTTGTTTTCTGGTAGGTGTTAGTCTGTCAACCTACAGTGTAGATGAGTTGAGGCTGGCCTGAACAAATTGTTCATTCATATTGGAAAACTATTCATGGTGAATATGATTACTCATACGATACGATGGAAGACATGAAAAAAATCCCAAATCTATTTGCGGATTATGAAAGACGACGGCAGGGAGATGAAAAGCGACGGCAGGAGGAAAAACAAGAAGAGGAAGAGCGACGACAGAAGGAAAAAGAATTACAAGAAAAGCGGCGGCAAGATGAAAGAACGAGAAAAAGAAAACAAAGAACGGGAAGTTGAACTCCAGTAAATTCTCGAAAATGAAAAGAAAGAACGAGGAGGTGAAAAGAAAGAACGGAAGGAAGTAGTCCAGAAACTTCTTGAGAACGAAAAGAAAGAAAGAGAAGAGGCACACCAGAAAATTCTAGAAGTGAAGAAAGTGAGAGAACCAAAGAAATAGTTCAGATAGAAAACCAACGGAAAGCATACTTTGAGAAGGTTCTAGAACATCAAGGCAAGTTCTTCGATCATGTGTTACATGAAACCAAAGTGCGAATGGGAGAACTGAAGGAAGAGCTCAAGGAAGAACTGAAAGAAGAACTAAAAAAGATGCCAAAAGTGAAGTGCAGATAGTACGAGAAATGAGAAATGAAATGAGAGGTCTAGTCTCAAGAACGAAGATCGCCAAGACAGGGTTGCCACGTCAGGAATTTCCGTAAAACCGCTGACTTTTCATGGACAGTCGTCTGGGTCCATTTGTGGCTGTGAAAATGTCGCAGAGGATTTGCTATAGATGTAGAAAACCGGAGCATTTTATAAAAGACTGCAGGAAGAGAATACCACAGAGGAAATGTTATAGATGGTCACCGAGGGTCATCTGTGTCAACAGGATAAAAACAACAACCGATAGCCCAACCATTCCTGGAAAATTGAATGAAATAGACGTTACATGCACCATAGACACCGGTGCAGCAGTTTCTTTGGTACGCAGTGATATCCTCCGGCCAGAAATCGTGAAGCCTGTTTCTTTCAACTCCATGCTTCGAACAGTCACTGGTGTAAATTAACCTATTTGAGGAAAGGCTGATATTACACTGATTCCTGTGCGACTTACCACCACGGATACAGTGAACGTCGCGGACATAGAAGATGAATTTATTTATTTATATAAGGATGGATTTGATCAGTGACTATGGGTTTTCATTCGACAACGAGACGAAGATTATGAAGTTTTGAGAAGGGGATTTTGTCCCTACAACTCCGGGTCAAAGGAAGATGCTTGCGAAACCGCGATTATCGAAAACTGCGAGGATTCCTGCACTAGTGAAGAAAGTAGTTCGTGCTACAGTGAATAAAGTCCCTGAATGCAGCGGCCAGCTATCGGTTTTCGCACGAGCCCGGTTGAAGACAAGGCAAGCCATCCCTGTGAGAGCCGCCAGGTGTCGTGTTGGAAATAAAAGTGACATCTCCGGGTTGAAAACAACTGAAAGGGCTGACTTGGTCAAACAAAAAGTCAATATTGGCTAAGTCCAACCGAATTGGCAGCAATCGAGAATTCCATTCACTAAACAACAAGAGATGGTAGAGCGTATTGACAGCATGAAGGCTCGGCACTATCGGAAGGCAAATACTGGCGGATTTCAAGGAGGAGACCAAGTGTGGCTGTACAACCCTCGTCGTAGGATGAATGATGAGGTGTACAGGGTTCAAAGTAGGCCTAGAACAAAAATTAAAGTTGTGCACCTGAAAAGACTCAAATGTTACAATGGGAATAACGGGACATTGTTTGATCGGGACGATCAAAATTGAGAGAGGGGTAATGTTACGAAATATCCTAGCGCCGGCCCTGTAGCTCATAAACGCAAAATTATATGAGGGATCGAAGAGAGAACTTCATTTTTCCAGGAACCCCCGTCATTCGTGGAATGTTCGATCACCGAGATATGACTCGAAGATTCTCCATAGATGTACGCAAGTATAAAAGGAGACACTTCATCGCGGAGCAGAGTTATTCGGAGATCGTTTTTGCTAAGTGCAGAAGTCTTAGTAGAGGTTATCAAATAGTTATCAGAGTTTCTAGCTTAGTGGAGAAGCAGATAGTTCTTCAGAGTTTCTAGTGAAGAGAGCTTTGGTATTGCTAAAAGCAGGAGTCGGAGTAAAGAGTTTATCAGTGTTTCTAGCTTAGTCAAACTTAGTGGAGAGTCGAGAGTAATTCAGAATTTCTATTACAGAGAGTTTTAGTACCGAGAGTTGGAAAGTTAGCGGAGCAATTCAAGTGATTGTACTGTATTGTGTTGTGATAAAGAGTTGCAATAAAAGTAGTTAAGTGTTGTTTGAGGTTTTAATCAACGAATTCAAGGAAAGATCGTAACAATATCAAGGCATGTATATCAAACGAACTATAACAGAGTCCACCAAATCAATCGAATAATCAAAGATTACTATTGTTTATTGAATTCTTCACATATCATAAAGATGTGAATTGATTTTCTACTAGCGCGCCACTTGTCAGCCCTTCGGGCGTTTCTGGAGAAACTGGACAATGGGAATATATATATATATATATATATATATATATATATATATACATATATATATATATATATATACATATATATATATATATATATATATATATATATATACATATATATATATATATACATATATATATATATATACATATATATATATACATATATATATATATATACATATATATATTTATTGATTTATTAAAAAGAAATAAATACCGGAGCAAAAAATCCTTAATATTTTGCGTTTAAATGAATACGTGACAACAGTGCGTCTGTGATTACAACTTAAAATTCGGGGAATCCCTGGTTTTCGTTTACTGTTTGTTAGATACAACTGGAGATGCACTGGAAATATATCATCAACTGAAAAAGGATTTGGGAGTGAAAAACCAACCAATTATGATAAAAAAAGCGTTTGGCAAAAGAAAATATATGACATTAGGATCACATCATTAGTTGGCGAATATGCTCGATCATAGATTCTTAGGACAAAATTGAACACAGTTCCAAAAACAATGCTTTCAATCTTCTGAATTCAACAATCCCAGAATTTGTTCCGCTTGGTATGGCTCTTACTATAAAGTCTTGTCCATGTCCAGTATTTATTTTTCACACAATTCCAAACAACAAATCCAATGATTTGGTGGAAATCGGTTGCAACTATGTGAACAGTTATTCAGTGCAGTAGCTGCAGCCGCTGGTTGAGAAATAATTTTTTTGAGCTTTGGAACAGTTCAATCTAAATTAAGAAATTGTCTCGGCAACGAAAAAGCCAGTAAGCTAGTATTTATTTTTGAAAGTTCCAATCAAAATACAGATAAAAAAGCCAAAAGATCAGACTGGATCTCATCAAATGATGAACTAGTTGCCTTGAGTGAAGATGATACTGATGATTATATTCCTCTTTCCCGACTTTGAAATCCTTAAAATTGTATCAAACGCAATTTTCAGGAAAAATATTTTTTTTCTCGTTTTTTATTTTGAATCGAACTGATTCAAGTTTTTACCAAAATCATGTTCCCTTAGCATTCCAAACGACGCCGACGTGTCGAATGCTCCCTCTGAACTCCTTTCTTAGCTAATATATTAAGAACATCCGTGCGATCTTTTTTGTACAGTTGTATTCATAGAAAATGGGTACACTATACATAGTTTTCTGTTTTTATTATTGTTATTGGTTACGTTGTGTTTAAAACTTTGCGTTGTAGAAATATTCTAATACATTAAAATCATTAATCACATTTCATATGTTTTTGTTTTGTCTATCGCCGTCGATAAGAAAAACCTGAGGTACGCAAATATGGCAAAATCTAGTCAAAAGACTTGTACCCATTTTCCGTGAATACAACTGTACGTTTCATTCTCTGCCTTTAAAAAAAAACAAAACAAAAAATTAGCCAAGCTACGTTTTTATCGGAGAGTATAGAAAACAACTAATTGACCGATCGCTGCATCGTTTGTGAAGTAATAACGGTTTTCCCACCGGTCGTGTGCAAGAGGCCTAGGTGGTATTGGTTCCATTCTATTGCCTTCATTATTAACTCTATAGAAACCAAGATTGAAACCTGTTACAAAAAACTTATAAGATAGAAAAAAATCAATCTAAGCAAAAAATTACAAATGATGAAATCGAAATACAAGTTGAGGCAATCGAATATAGAATAGCTCTCAAACGTTGAAGATGAATCGGCAGAAGTTGATCAAAGAGCCAATAATAAATAGTCCAGAAGAGTTCAATCAAATGAGGCACTCAAATCCAAACGAAAAGATTGAAATGGATCTTGGTCAAAGACAAAATTTCAATTTATCAATCGCTTCAAAATATTAAATGGTGGCAAAAGACTAAAATGGAGAATATGAAATAGTAACGATTTTAACATCCAATATCCAATCTGCCAAGCTCCTGAATTTGAAAACAGCTGCTGTCTTCCTCGACATTCAGAAGGCATTTGATAGTGTGTGGCACAAAGGCTTACTCTTCAGAATGCAAAGCCTTCATATTTCACCTCCTCTTTTACTGATCATTAAAGAATTCCTAGAAAACAGATCCTTGCAAATCAAGATTAATATGAATTTTTCAAATATTTTCCATCCCCAGCAAGGTGTTCCCCAAGGTTCCCCTCTATCCTCGCTGTTGTACAACATTTACAGTTGCCATATTCCCATTCACCCAAATCTCGAACATTCCAAAACGTATCTATTGCAATACGCAGATGACACGGCCTTGATATCTCACGATTCCAGTGTCCAAAAAGTGATGCACAACTTGCAGACTGGAATTGACCACATGACCAACTGGTTCTGCAAATGGAGAATCCAAATTAACCCCGATAAATCCCAATTCATAATTTTCAATCATCGCATCTCCGCAGGATCACCTGCCCTTCGAATTCACAATAAAAACCTACGCCCCCTCCCGTCAGTGAAGTATTTAGGAATAACTTTCGACCAGAAGCTCAACTTCAACACACACACTCAGTCTTTGAAGAAGAGGACGACAGCAAGAGCGAAACACTTTCGTGCACTCACATATAAAAATCAAGGAATCTCCCTAAGAAATGCTGCCAAAATCTACAAGAGCATTTGTAGACCTCTCCTAGAATATGGACACCCCCTTTTTCTGAATCTGAGAACCCCTGCCAGGAACAACTTGGAAATTTCGGAAAGAAGTGCCTTACGAACAATTACAAGAATAAGACATCCAAGGAATATTCTTCATAACCCCCCCAATGCTCTGCTCTACTCCCTCACCAACATCACTCCTATATCAACTAGACTCCAAGAATTGTCCAGCAAATTTGCAAAGAAACCCGATAACCTAGACATCATACAACCCGCTATACTACAAAGACCTCAAAATCATGTTTCCAAATTCCAACACCCCAGAAGAACTTTATGGGAATGTCTTAACGATATTGCAGATGCCGCTGGATAGGGTGAAAACTGCCGTGGATGAAGACCCATTTGAACTTTTTTTTTTTTTTTCTTTTTTCATTCATTTTGAACTGTACATTTTCAACACATTTACATATATTATACTCTTTCAAACAATTATTGTAAAACAATAGGCTGAAGGACTTCGGTCGATGGCCTGTTGGGTGCTTGCGCTCAATAAATAACGTTATTTATTTATTTATTTATTTATTTTAAAAACAAATATAATTGAGTGAATATATAATAACATTAACAAATCTTGCAAACAAGTTACGAGTTAGGTGTACCTAATTGAGAGCGTTGACTGGTTTCAAAAGGGAAATGATGTATTGGCGTGAGGTTCTCGTTCGTCCTCATCTTTGTTGAGTAGGTAAGCAGTTCTCTTGATTTTTTCTTGACCTCAGCTTCAGATCATGTAATGCTGTGTTAGTTCACCCAAATGTGCTCAACTATTCCCGATATCGTAGTTTTTCCTAGTTGTGTGTTTTTCTTGTACATTCAATATGTGTATATGGGTTACTGGTTTGGGGATATTCGCACCATGCAACCCGATTGTTCAATCTGCAGAGAAGAGCCATCAGGATCCTTGCTGGGATTGGATGTTGGGATGATGCCAGACCACACTTAGAACACTAAAAATTCTGACACTACCATGTCACTATATTTATGAGGAACTGATTAAGGAATACGAAAACTTAGCTAAGTATGGTACAGTGCGAGAACAGCATGGCCATGCCACAAAATGATTTCCGTCTTAGATTTCTTATTTTGGGGAAGTCTTGGAATGCAACCTTATACTTTACACTCGCTTTTTATAATAAACTACCTGGTGCTATCAGAGAGTTGCCAATTAATAACTATAAAAATATCATTAGGAAATATTAATTGAACAGGCCATTTTACTCCATTGATGAAATCTTGAACTACAATATTGATGGGTCAGATTTTAGTTTTTGAAGGTTCCTTATCTATCTTGAGTGATCTGGTTCTAGCTGATTTGTATATATTTTTTGTGAACTGAGTGACGATTGTAGGGACCATGTCTAGCATAAATAATTTCTATTCTATTCTTGTGTTCACACATTATCACTTCCAATGGTCTTCTGGTTTCTTCTATATGGTATTTTCCGCACTCGGTACTCGAGTTTTCAGGAGGTTGCTACATATTGTTTCCTGATAGGAAAAATACTTTGAGGTTGTATTTGCTTCCTATTATCTTGTTCTCCTTGGCATTTTTCTGGTTCTTGCAAGCCAATGTCTGATACACTAATAGAGTCAAGTAGACATTCTTCTGAAGATCCTTGCAGAGGTAATACTTCAGTCGCTATGAGCATCTCTTTTTTGAATTTTTTTTTTTTGTGAAACTCACGTAGTTGGGTCTCCTCTGCAAAAAATCCAAATGAAATTTTCGGCGGTCCCGTATATTTTCGGAGATACAGGTCCATTTTGTTGTAAAACTTCAAAATTTGTTGTTTGAACACACAAAATTCGTCCTTCTGATCAAACACCATTCACTTGTTTTCAACATTTTTAAGCAGAAAAAAACATTATTCTTTCAGAAAATTTAACTCTCTCCAAAAGTCAACATAAATACATTCAGTTCTCAATAATAATAATGAGAGCGGCAACACTGCAAATATAGTTTGAAAATAAATGCATTTTTTTGAAAAACTAACGTTTTTTTCTGCTTAAAAGTGATGAAAACGAGTAAATAAGAGAGTGTGTGGTGTTTGATCAGAAGAAAGATGAATTTTGTGTGTTCAAACAAGAGAAATTTCATGTAAAAATTGTGAAGTTTCAAAACAAAACGGACCTGTATCTCCGAAAATATGCGAGACCGCAGAAAATTTCATTTGGAATTTTTCGTAGAGGAGACCAAATTATGTAGGATCCACAAAAAAAATAAAAAAAAGGTGCTCATAGTGACAGAAGTATTACCCTTATGTTGTTAAATTCCTCGCTGATACTTTTTATTGGTATTGCAGAGATTGAATGTCTGATCAATCAGTCTTGACAGCTGCCTGTTTTGTAGATTTATGATACTTTGATTGCTCATTCAGGTATTGTCCAAAAAGCAAAACATGTATAGTATGCAAATAGTATCGAATTGGTTTTTAGTTTTTCCTTGTATAATTAATTCATTTACCAGTAGATATTAGATGAGTGGAACTGAAGTAGTGAACAGAAAACTTGCTAAAATATTATTTTCACATATTTGCCAAAAGAACATTCAAATTCCTTGGCTTTTATTGACTCATTTCTTGCAACTCTGTGACAGTCTGATATAAAGACAGTTGTTGCACTGCCTGCACGTATTGTTTTGGGAACAGTGGTCAAGGCAACTGAACGAATGTGGAAAGTTCTCCTTGGTCATCAAAGCAATGTGATTTGGTTTATTGAATCATAACAACGTTTTGCAATGTATACTAACCTTCATACTGAATCCAGAAGGGGCTACATTTTTTGGCCATTCAAAATTTGTTGTATGAATGCGATTGCCAGATTCAAGGAGTAAAACTTGTTTTTCTTCACTTGTTTGTAATCGGATCAAATATGTCTTATTATCGATATCGTAAATATTATTTACTCTCATGCCAACATACCTAAAAAACAAATGTTTAATTTTATTCGATGATTTGAGGTTATAAAAACTTTAAATGTAATGTAACCTTACTTCTGTAGTTCGTTGATGATACACACTATATCGTAGGTATTGTATCTGGTTTTCATCTTCAGGTATATTCAAATACATATAATGATTAGATTGTTCTAATTCAGTGTTTATATATACAACTTTTTGCTTCAAAATATTGAACAAATGATCACTTCACTTCTGTCAATTTTGAGTTTGTTTCGACTTTTGACAGTTTGACATCAGAGTTGCCAACCAATGAAGTAAAAAACCAAGTAAACGTCATGAGTTTTATTAATTAGGCTGGATTCAGATAGATCCGAAATCCTGTCGTAAGACGATCTCATAGCTTTCTGATTGGTCTAAATTTAAATTCAGACCAATCCGAAAGCTATTTGAATGTCGTACGATCAGATTTCGGATCTGTCTGAATCCAGCCTTAGGCATTCCAGATACTTGTCAAAAATGTCAAAAAAATCGAAATGAACCAATACGGCGGCATCTGCCCCCCAGGAACTTTCGTTTGTTTTCTTTTTCATAAGTGTGTGATTGGTTAAAACTGGTATTTGCCCCCCAGACATAACCTGATCTGGAATGCCTAATTGAAATTGTGATCACAAATACCAAGCATGACCAAAAATTACTTTCACAGGGTGTTATGTAATGAGTGTCCGAAATTTCACAGGACGATGCCTCAATTATTTAAAAGGTAAAAAAGTTCATGTGAGCATCTCGAAAATTCATTTTAATTTTAGTTTTTCGTGAATATCACACTAATAACAAATATAACTATTCAACTATGCTTATTTTTGATGTGACAGCTCAAAAAACAAATATTGGAATATAAACTTACTAGTGTCGCGCCGCTGATCCATAAGGGTTGGTTTGATGGAAATTCGAGCGGTCATTGAAGGATTCAACCGAAGTTAAATCGTTATGGATCGGCGCGAACAGATTTTAATTTGTGGGTACGTGTTCTCTTGGATGGAAACAATTGGTGCATTGCTAGATTGTATAATTCAATTTTCAAGCTTATCCATAACAGTATAAAAAGGAAACACATCAATCACATTGAACATGAGGTACATGGAGGCATATATACGAGACGACCAATTCAAAACTCAAATCATGCAGTAATACAATCAATTTAGTACAGCAAAATCTTCAGCAGAGTTATTATCGTTATTTCAACTTACACATTGTTTTTGGGGCGGAACGAGCACTCTGGAAACCTGTCACTATTGATTATCTAACTTCTACCTTTGCTACTACTGTTCTGAATTTGACTCTAATTTTTAATTCCCGAACTTCATCTTTATTACTAACTGTTCGTACTACTATCACTCACGATCTAACTTCTATCTGATCTTGTCTTAACCACAACTCTATCTGTAATTGTTGCTTCCTGACAATTCGCAGTTTATATATGATTTCCCCTCTTGACGTAGATTTCTTTGAACAAAGGAAGTTTGCACGTGTAACCCAAATTCCACTTTTCGATGAATAACAAGCTCATTAATCTTAATTATTCATCAAGGTTAGCTATAAACACAAAGCATATCGCCGCTTTCGACGTGTCATGGTCAAACATCTGCTCGGATTACAACAATATCTCCCTCTCTTAAATGTTCGCACATACGCGAATTATTAACTTGATTCATTTCAGTTCTGGGTTTCCAGCGCGTCGTTCGCATATGTGAGTAATCTTATAGTTAGTTCCTACTATACTCGGTACATATTTGATCTTAATTTACTTTACTGAAAATGCTTTCTGATTTCCCTTTCGACGTGGCAAAGCAGTTACTGAATGATATTTTAAATAATTCTTCTCATTTTTAAATGAAATTACAGTACTTCAGAAACTATACTATTATTATTTATTTTTTTTCGACTTTGAACTGAGATAACTTCAGCTGAAACATTTGAATATTAACTGAATATCGAGAGATTCAGTACACTAGCCTACATGATACTTTTCAGACAGTTCACGCGATTGGATGCATTGAATAATTGAAATGGAAATATTTCGAAAACGGCTGCTCGAATAAACAGAGGAATCGATATTTGGTCTGGAAAAAGTGACAAATACTTGCACGACAAAGTTGTGACTTCCCAAAAGAGACCAAGACTGACAAATAGATATGTCCACCCAAGGAAATTATACAATATTCTCTATAAGATTGCGCTGAACCAAGACGTGATGGCAATTCAAGCTCTCAGGGTTGCGTGGGTGGCTGATTTTTGCGAAGAAAAAGAATCTGGAGAACTTCGTTGCTCTGTCTTCATTCAATAGATTGACAATTCAAAGTAAGACAAAACATATTAATGCGTGAGAGTAAAATTCAAACATCCATACATATTCAACTGGTTTTATATTCTACAGAATATTTAAAATAGCCTCTACCTGAAGTAAAAAATGACCGGCATCAAGGATAGATCGACTAGAGGTCAATTTAACTATATTGCCATAAGAACTCACAATTCCTCGCAACATATCTCTTTTATTTTATGAGTTTCTCAGCGAATGCAGTTATACACCTAGGAGCTCAGGTGGAAAGAAAACCAGTCGGCGATCGCGGAGATAGCGCAGCAAAAAGTTCAGGAGTTTTTGTAGGCTCGAACATCTTAGCTCGATCTTTTAGCTGCTTCCTTCGAAACGGGCAAAAAATTAAAACGAATTTGCGTGAACCACTATAATTAGGTAGCACTGGTAGCACTAAGATGTCTAGAAGGATGGTGCTGGGACCGATGCGATATTGTTTAGAATTTTATGGAGACACTTTTTTGTCATTAGTGTCATTTTTACGTATCGTGGTGTGTTTCTCAATTTCATCGCTAGTTGACGCTAATTGGAAGTGAATTGTCAACCGAACGATCGACAAACTATATTCTTTGATTCGAGCAGTCAACAAAAAGAGCAAAATCTTATGTCATACTCATTAAAAACAAAATCGAATGAAAGGAACACAATTATAGGGAATTTGGCCAGTATTCTAAACAAATAATATAGGTTGTTGATCAGTCAGCGCCCAAAAGTAAAAGTATAGCCAGCCGTCAGGTCGGCCGTTTATACATTTCCTAGGAAATTTGTAACGGGTCGTCTTGCTACGTCGAATTCTTCCTACGGCGAATTCTTGCTCGTCGAATTCTTCCTACGGCGAAGTCTTCCTACGGCGAATGTCATCCCCTCCACTGACGTCATTGATACACGAACGTTTCCGATGATGGTCCATACA
Organism: Zygogramma bicolorata; assembly: GCA_032362365.1. Taxonomy (NCBI): domain Eukaryota; kingdom Metazoa; phylum Arthropoda; class Insecta; order Coleoptera; family Chrysomelidae; genus Zygogramma; species Zygogramma bicolorata. The sequence continues at coordinate 1,086,383 of JAVJAQ010003745.1, forward strand.
CCCCATTGTGGAAAGTTCGCCGTAGGAAGAATTCGATGTAGCAATAATCCGACGTAGCAAGAATTCGACGTAGCAAGGATTCGTCGTAGGAAGAATTCGACGTAGCAAGAATTCGACGTAGCAAGAATTCGTCGTAGGGAGAATTCGCCGTAGGAAGAATTCGCCGCAGGAAGAATTCGACGAAGGCAGAATTCGACGTAGGAAGAATTTGACGAAAGAAAAAATCGACGAAAATACACGCCCTTCTCTCTCGAAATATATCGCATCGCAGAGAGAACATCTCGACAACAACGTCATCAGATAAACGATTTGTACCGAAGAATTCCTCTTTCGAATTCACAGTGGGATTCATTCATTAATACTTGAGATTGTATAACTTTCTGAAACGCATTCTGTTGGCCACATAAATGTGCAACTTTGCGCCAAATCAACTGTCTTCGTATTCCTTATATTATTCGAAAACATAATAGTGAGAGTTAAAGTTGAAATACCCGATATAGTCTGTAATACAAAATATAATATTTATAACAATGGGCTATTTTCGACATTGGATTTGAATTTGGAAGGTAATAGGGGCCCGAAATATTTGCGTTCGATATCCTTTGAAGTAGTGAACTGAAATGAAAGGAATAGGCTACAAGCCAATAAAACTTTTTGGGGGGTCAAATGACCCATCATGAAACATATTCAGGACGATGTTGCTATATGAAACAATAACTTGTAGCACTATGTCATCAGTTTTCACTGATACAATCGACTATTAACAAGGGATAACTGATTGTCTCAGCGAAAAAAAGTTACTGTCTAAGTTTCTCGCACGTCTTTCTTCAATATGATTGATCCAGAAAACTCATTGAGAAATACCCAGTCCCATATGATAATAACGGTACCAGAAGCTATAATTCATCTGAAACAAAAATTATCGGCTTCCAATCACATCATGTTTTTCTGAATCGTCTTGAAGAAAGCCATTGAAAATTTCTAGTCCGTGACTCCCCTTTGTTTGTTGGAAAATTCAGTCCGTTGAACCTCTAAAAAGTGACGAGCATAGTGCTGGAATTTATAGTTTTATATAGCAGTAACGTATTGAACACGATTCATGCTGCATCATATGTCTTCCCAAAAAGTGTTACGTACTTGAAGTCTGCAACTTTTTTTTTACCATCTTAATACGGTGTAAAATCCAGCGTCACATTTTTCACCTATCTAGTCAGAGATGAAACCGTTAACAATGATGAGACGTGTATCGAGTTTGTAGAAAAGAATAAAAAAAGCAGTAATTTTTCTAGATGTATGTTATCGATGTTGATCACTCCATGTATTATAATTTCATATTTTTATTTTGGTAATAATATCAATCAATATGAATGAATTCCAACGTAAATGTGAAAGAGGAATCTCTCGGTGCATCCCGTTTCATTGATAGAGTCGTTGACGAGATAATTTGACGACGATGTTAACTAATTCTGAGGAGCAGGGAGTGTTACTATGGCGAATTCTTCTACGTCGCATTCTTCCTACGGCGAATTCTTCCTACGGCGAATTCTTCCTACGACGAATTCTTGCTACGTCAGATTCTTCCTACGGCGAATTCTTCCTACGTCGAATTCTTTCTACGGCGAATTCTTCCTACGTCGAATTCTTCCTACGGCGAACTTTCCACTATGGGGTGTATGGATCATCATCGAAAACGTTCGTGTTTTGATGACGTCAGTGGAGGGGATGACATTCGCCGTAGGAAGAATTCGACGTAGGAAGAATTCGCCCTAGGAAGAATTCGACGTAGGAATACGCACCCATTTGTAACTCTTTTCGTTGCAAACGCCATCTGAACTGATTTGATGTCGAAAAGCCATGATGCTTATTATCATAGTAGGCATGTGTCGCCAAGTATACCCCAAACATGCCCAGGTATAACTCAGTACACCATCCTTTTGGACATTTTAGGCAGCACTCAATACATCACGGCTCATCAACTCATCACCAGTCCAGTGAAATATTCAAGTTAAAATTTAGGATCGCACGCCATCTCTTTTCCGGACGACGTATCAGGCCACAAGCAACGAAAAATTGTAAATTATTTACTATATGAAAAATGACAATAAACAAACAGGCGTCAAAGCTCAAACCTGTCAATTATCTGTTCGTCGTTTATTATGTAAATGGAAAACAAATGTTAAAAATAAACGAGAACTCGAAACAAACAAATTAAGATGACATATGGGCAAGAATACGAGGGGATACAAGCGTTTCAGCACAGGATACTTCAATACTTCAATCCCTATGCTGCAATGTAATTCATTTCCCTTGCACTTTAACTGTCAAATGACGTCACCGTGCTACCCTCTGTCAATGCGTCTGGCTGAATGCGCCTTACGGAAGCAAAAGCCAAGAAATAAAAGAGAGAACATTATCTTCGTTGGTTTGCCAAGTACTAGTGGTAAACTTTCCTGTTTTTATTTTCAATTTAACATTTATCGATATGACATATAAATAGTAATTGTCCTGACAATTGACAAAAAGCCTCACGTGACGTCACAACCTGTTGACTTCGGGATGATAAAACGAGCCGATTTATGAGGGGTCACCTATTTCGCCATAATGTACAAAATAGAAATCGTAAAACGAAGAAATTTACGCTATTATAACGCTACATAATAGAAATCGTAATTTATCATATAGTACAAAATAGAAACGTACAGTAACAGAACGCTACACTTTCATAACGTAATGTATCATAATGGACATATTCAGAACGTATTTCGTCATATCGTACCTTATCATATCGCTACAATATCAGAACATCAAAATATCATAACCGTACTTCATAGAATTCGTAACTCATCATAATGGTACAAAATCAGAAACGTACTTTATCATAATCGTAAAAAATCAAAACGTATTGCGTCATAATCGTAAAGTATCAGAACGTACTCTATCATAATCTAATAGTACAAGGGCTTGCTTACAATATTAATAAAAATATATGGTAATGGGATATCCGCTGCCATTTAGGAATCCAGGAGAGATCTATGATCTTGAATATATTTGAAAAATTGAATAATAACATTATTTTCCACCTATTGTAGCTAATTTTTATATTTTGTATTCTTCAATATTCAAAAAAATGTTGCCTACCCTGATTCCTATATTGACATGACACTGTTGCCAGTCAAGTGGGCACTGGGCACTGCACTGTTATGTGTCTGTTTGATTCATTGTTATTATTCATAATTGTTGAAAAAGATTATGCACTAAAATAAGACGGCGATGTTAAATCAAGTGTTAAAAAGATTGAATGGCTGGTGATTACCTACTTCTCTGCATGAATCAGTGCGAGGAAAAACTGATATTGCCAGAATTATCACCTTGACGATTCTTTGCTCCTGATGCGAACAATTGTTTACTTTCACTCCAGAGTCGCTAAATTAGGTATATGAACTATTATGATGACCTAAGATTCCATATGTATCCTGTTACAAGTTTTAGTTTGGTTTCTATAAGTATTTTTTTTTTCAGGTCCAAGTAATATAGAGAAAGACTCCGTATTTCAACAAAAACATGTAGTAACACCTAAATACATCTGGACCTGGACTATAAAAAGTTAACAATGGAGTGTATACTCAGTAAAAACAACCTAAACGAGAAATATACCAACTAGAATTCACGGAAACAGAAAATTGCAAACTTGGCAAATAATTGAAAATCGTAATAATTGATAATAATCATCAATTGTCATTAAAAGACAACTGTAGATGCTGGCAATGGAAACATCGTAAGACTTGTTTTCAATAAGATATAAGGGACGACAAGTGTGAGGTGTGCATTAAATCGCTGCAAAAAACTTGTGGTATTAGATGTAATATCTGTACAATATGGTTTCACATTGCTTGTGTGGGCTTAATTCATGAAGATATCAAATTGTATGAAGATGAATTGAAAAAAAGCAGGTGGCAAAATATGAAATTGCAACTAGTGTTAAAGTGATGAGCGAGTTGGATGTGACTAATATCCCACCGACCGTCCAGATTCACACCGAAGATGTTTTGACAGAACTAGGAAATACCATGAAAAAAACTGGAACACATGGAAAATAATAACGAATAGACACATGATCAACAATTGAAAATCAATGAAGACTTACAACATGAAGTAGTAATTATTCGAAGCTAGTTAAACGAGGTCAAAGAAGAGCTGAACAAGCAACAACAAAATCAAGGTATAGTGTAACACAGTTTATCCTACAAGAAATAGGACAGCTCAATAGCAGGATAAATAACTGAATGATGTATAGTTTAGAAGAATCCTTATCAGTAAATCCAGAAGATACATATGAATTTGATCTATCCAAAAACAAGGAGATTCTCAATTTACTCTCAGTCAAGATAAATGACGAGAATATTGCAAGAATCACATTATGGGTTTCAATAGATCCAGTGCCAAAACATGTTCCACAAACGTCACATTTGATGGCTTAGAGAAAAAAAACAAGCATTGAGACTTCCGAACAAACTCAAATAAGCACCTTACCAGATAAGCACTGACAGAACAAAGATGCATATTGAACACTTCAAGAGGATGAAGGATGGACTGAAAACAAAAATCTTAAATGGTGAACCTAATCTGATACAATGGTCAACCGAGAAAAGTAAAGAAAAATGGTAAACAGGAAAACAGGAGTACACCCCACTCTAGATTTATGGTTACAATATTGGAGGTTTGGAAACTAAACTTGAGGAGTTATTCAAAGCAGAAGCTTATATATCTATGATATAATCATCCTGATATAAAGTTGTCTAGATTGTGACATTCCTGATGGTGAAATCAACTTAGACGCTTACAATATGTTTCTATGTGACCGTAGTGATAAAACAAGTTTAAAAATCAGAGGAGACGAAGTTTCAATTACCACTTGTTCATACTTTTCATATATTTAATGAATAAAAATTGTTGACTTGTGAGTAGCTCTTTTGTTACTTCTGCCTTGACTTTGAAATTACATTGGGAAATTGTGTATCTACCCATTACCCACCTGAGGAACATATTTTTATAAATAAAAAAGACGTTTTTATGTTTGTTAATTTTTTTATTGAAATCTAGTCCTCTCTATAACCACAGTTCATATGAACTGTAGCAGAAAATGAATGTTAGCAAAAAAATATTCCACACCTTATTTAATTCTTATAGACCTATACACTAATACAAAAATTCACCTGCGACTAAATGTTGACTAAGAAATCAAATAATAACTACTATCAGTAAAATCAAGACATTATTAATGTAGGTCATCCTCCTAAAAGCTCCTTATTCTTCCCCACAGTAAAAACCCCATCATATGCTACTTGGTTAATTTCATCCATAGAATTGGTACTTTCTTCAATACCTTGTGATTTTTCTTCGTTTTCTATCAGTCTTATCTTTTTTATTTAACTTGAGGTGTGTGTAACTGTGTTTTAGTATACAATCACGAAAGAAACTATCCCTTCCTGGGTATGTGAAGGAATAGTCAGATTTGAACATTACATTATAAATTATATCCAAAATCTTAGTCATCCTGTTGAATGTGTTTTTCTCCAGACTCCTACTCATACCTGTCCATGAGTATTTAGTAAGAAGTTGTTTTGTGAAAATGATACCTGCCAACTTGTAACAATAAGCTGTTTTATATGGCATTACAGATCCAATACATCTGGTCAGGTAAAAACATTTTGTTTCTAGGACTCTCCAGCTCTTTCTCCAATTTTTCTAAGGCAGATACCATGTCAATTGGGAATATGTGCAACTCATTCTCATCAGTAACAGTCAAAGATGACTCCGTTTTCTTCAATATACTGTCAAGATTGTCAAGACGCTCAGAAATATCAGCGCACTTTTCCACGATTTTTTCTTTACCTGAAACAGGAAATCATATATAGTACTTGATGCCTTTTTTTAAGATAGATTGTTCAAATTAAAAACTAGTGTGGTAGTTTAGTCATCATCGTTTAAATACTTACATTCCTTCAAGTCTTTGGATATCTCATCCACTTTGAATTCCAGTATGGATAATTTTTCCATCAGTATCATTAACAAGCATATTTTCATCTCTTTCACTGATTCCAGCATCAGAGCTTGCTGATCTAGTGGTGGAGGTTGGCGTTTCAGGATCTTGGAGTACCTATACATTGACATTCTATTGGTTTTTCTACTGCCTTCTGTTTATTTGAGCTAAATTCATAAGCAGGCAATCCAGATATTTCATTTTTCAGAGCACTTGCTCTTTTGCTAAAAGTAGGCAAAGATTTTGAGGGTACTATTTTTCCTTTTTCATCATCCCTAGTGTAGTCAGGTAATGAATTGTCTTCAATTGCACATATTTGGTCTGTCTGGGCCAAAGAATGCATAAAGAGGAGTAGTTAAAGGTGTAGAATGCATTGTCCAAACCGATTTTGAATTTTCAGGGCGATTAAAAACGCCATAAAACGAGTATTGACATTGAAAATTTTCCGCGGAAACGATGGAAAAAAGTTTTTTTTTATAAAATACACATTCGAGATTAAAGAATGAAAACAAGAAAGTAGAATAATAATATTGAACGCTGTCAAATATTGATGTTTAAAATATTTGCAATATTGTCACATTGCAAATTAATATCTTAGATTATAAGATATTGAAAAATTGAGATCGAAATCATCATAGATTATATTATTTGGTGGCCCTAAAAAGGTATTTTGTGTATCTCAGCAAATATAAGGCAAATTATACCTTCTTCTCATTCGGGAAATTAAATTCCCTTCAAAAGATAGGAATAATTTGTCCTTTTCTGCACTATAGATCTATCAAAGATACATGATATTTCCAATACGTTTTTTCTGAAAGATTCCAGCTGTTTGAATCATGCTGTTCCAGGTTCAATTTTTTTTCTATTATACGATTAAAAAAATTACAAAAAATTTATTGAGAATATTTTGCTATTGTTATATATTGTTTAGTGGGTGGAGGATGTGAATGAAACTACATCTAGAAGGCAACTGGTTTATTGCATATCCAGCGCTGCTGTCAGCTGCTGGAGTGGGCCGCGCATGCGTATCATACGCTTATGTACGTATGCAACATTGGTTGCATACCTACATGAGGTACATGTGACATCTCCCTTTTTTTACAATTATTGTTATGTACAATGGGAATGTCACTGGTGGTAAGAATTATAAAAAACTATATATATATATCACATATAACACTAAATTGACACAATATGTATTTGTATATAACAATATCACAGATGACTTAACATAAACATTAAAATTGCCAAATAGATGTTTTATTTTCCAACACATTTTATTTTATTTTTTTTTTAGTTATAATATTATGTAATGTTTCAAAGCATTTTACTTGACCAAAATTTCCTGGAAAGTTAAAGGATTGAAGATATTGTAATCTTTGATTTTATTTGGATTGAGGACAAGTATTTTGTAATACTATTCACTATCTGAATCTGAGGTAAAGTCATTGAAACGACTTGGTTTCTTAACGAGTCTACCTCTCCTGGTAGTTGCTATTTTTAATTGCGACGTTCCAGCTTCCTCTATATTTTCCTTTTTACTTTCGGGTGAAATTTTGTCATCCAAACTAAAATTAAAATCACTATCACAATTTTCAAATTGTTCATCGTCACTTAGAAATTTATTTTCAGCATCATCAATATTTTCATTTTCTATAATTTCATGAAATTCGTCAAAATTTGCTTTAGCACCACTAGATCTGCATTCTATTTCTCCTTTTTGAACTTCAATGAATTTATTATCATTGTGTATTATGTCTGGTTGATATGAATTTACTGTAGTGTTTGGTTCAAAATGAACTTTTCTGTCTTCTCTAATGAATTTTCTATTACGAATAAAAATTTTGTTATTTTCCATTAGAACTTTATATGATCTAATGCCCACTTTCTTGATAACTTTTCCAGATTCCCATAAGCCTCTTGGTTTTAGTTGTACTTTAACTAAGCAATTATTTTTTAATTCTTTTAACTTTTTTATACCTCGATTATCATAATAAGTTTTCATGTTCTTTTGAGACGTTGCTATAAAATTATCATATTTCAATTTATTGATTAGCTTAGGCTGGAAAAAATCATTGGTTTGAGGCAGAGTATTTCTCAAGTTTCGGTTCATCAATATATTTGCTGGAGAGTTTTCGTTATCAAGAGGAGAATTTCTCAGATCTAGTAGGGCTAAATAAGGGTCTCTTTTATCGAGAAAACATTTTTTTAAAACGTTTTTTACTGTCTGAACAGCACGTTCAACTTGTCCATTAGATTGCGAATAAGTAGGCGATGAAGTTATATGAGTGAATTCCCAATTTTTTGCAAAATCTTTAAACAAATAACTAGAAAATTCGGGTCCATTATCTGAACATACAATTCTTGGGATTCCAAATCGTGCAAAAATGGCTTTTAATTTTGAAATTACATTTTGACTAGAGAGATCTTTGTTTAAATTTGCTATTTCTACATATTTAGAATAGTAATCAGTTACAAGTAAATAACTTTCATTATGCAAATGAAATAAATCACATGCTACTTTATAAAAAGGCAGTGTGACAATTTCGTGAGAAATCATAGGCTCGGGGGGCTGAGATTTCTGGAGATTTTGACAAATCTGGCAAGACACGATCAAATCCTGTATGTGTTTATTCATGCCTGGCCAATAAAATGACAAATTAGCTTTAGCAGTACATTTATTGATACCTAGATGGCCATAGTGTAATTTATTTAATATATCTTTCCTACAGTTTTTTGGTACAATCCATTTTTGGCCTTTATATAACAAACCATTGATTTCTGTTATCTCATGTCGAAATCTGTGGTAAAATGTCACATTTTCTGGTACATCCTTGATTTTGTTTGGCCAACCTTCTTTTATCATATTTTTTAATGCAGTGAGTTCTGAGTCTAATTCACTTTGTTTGACAAATTCCTTATGTTTTTCATCAGTAATATTTAAATTCAAAGAAACTAAACATACTTGAGCTTCTATCTCAAAGTCAATATTTTCATCAAATGTTTCATTTTCAAATGCTCTGGATAAAGTATCAGCTAATATCAATTTTTTTCCTGGCTTGAAAATTAAAGTAAACTCATATTTTCTTAATTGAATCAAAATTCTTTGCAATCTTGGTGGACATATATTCAAAGGTTTTTTTATTATTTGCAATAATGGTCTATGGTCGGTTTCTACAAAAAAATGTTTTCCAAAAACGTATTGATAGAATTTTTCTATACCGAACCAAATTGCTAAGAGTTCTTTTTCAATTTGAGCATAGCGTTTTTGTGTATCAGTGAAGGATTTCGATGCATGGGCGCAGGGCATGTTTTCTTGTAGGAGAACAGCTCCCATACCATTTTTTGATGAATCTACAGATATAGTTGACTGTTTATTAATATCGAAAAATTTTAAACAAGGACTTTTACTGATTATATTTTTTAAACACTCAAAAGTTTCATCATGAATTTTCTCCCATTTGAAAATTATGTCTTTTTTTATGAGTTCCCGTAGTGGTGCCGTTTTTTCTGACAAGTTTTTAACGAATCTACCTACATATGTTACTAAACCTAAAAATCTTTGAATATCTTCCTCACTTTCTGGTTTTTTCATATTTTTTATTGCTTGAACTTTTGAATCATCTGGCTGCAATCCAAATTTTGATATTCTATGGCCCATATACTTTACTTCATTAGCTAGAATAACACATTTACTTTTATTAAATTTCATATTATGTTTTGCAGCTAACTCAAATACTGTTTTTAGACGTTCATTATGTTGTTCTAACGTTTTGCCTGAAATTATTATGTCATCTACGTAAACTTTGACTCCTTGTATGTTACCAAATATTTCTTCCATTCTCTCTTGGTATACTTCACAAGAACTAGATAAACCGTATGGTAAGCGAAGAAATTGATATCTGCCAAAAGGTGTTGCAAATGTGCATAGTTTTGAACTTTGTTCATCTAGTTTTACCTGAAGAAAACCTTGAGTTGCATCTAAAGTGCTAAAATATTGAGCTCCTGTTAGTTTTGACGTTAATTCTTCCAAAGTTGGTAAGTGAAAATAATTTCTTTTTATAGCTTTATTTAAATCAATAGGGTCCAGACAGATTCTAAGTTGTCCATTTCGTTTTCGAACTATAACAATTGCATTTACCCAATCAGCGCTTTCATCCGATTTTTTTATCATATTTTGTTCCACTAAAGCATCTAGAGTTTCCTTGAACCTATCTAAAATTGCATATGGAACTTTTCTGGCTGGATGAACCACTGGTTGAACATTTTCTTTGAGTTCAATATGATGAAGTTTATCTAAACATCCAATACCATCAAATAAAAAATTATATTTATTCATTAACTGTTCTACTAACAAATTTTTTGTTTTTATGTTATTTTTAGGGTCAGTTTGGATAGTCTCAACTCTTTTTATAAGATTTAGATCTATGCAAGTTTTTAGACCTAACAATGGAATACTTTTTGTATCAACCACATAAAATAAAAGATGTACCAAATTTCCTTTAAATTTGCATCTTAGATTGCATTCACCAATTACTGACAAATAATTTTGGGTATATGAACACAATTTTATATTTGTTCTACGCAAATTATTAAAATCAAAATTTACAGATTCCAAAACACTTACAGATATGATATTTGCCATTGCCCCGGTGTCAATTTTAAATTCTACTGGTCTTTCATTTATTTCCAGGTCCAGAACCCATGATTTCACATCGACATTGTCCACCTCCTGTTCTACGACATCTTCAATACTTCCTATGAAAAGAAAATCATTATCATTACGGATATTATTTTCATTTATTGAATAAACATTTCTATGTTGGTTTTGAAAATTACTATTCTGACCAATACTTTTATTTCTACAATATGAGGAAAAATGATTCAAAACACCACATTTCAGACACTTTTTACCAAAAGCTGGACATTTTCCATATTCATGCTGGTTACCACATTTCCTGCAGCTCCTAGTCATGGGCTTGGGATGATTTCTTTCAGGGCGGCTTCTCTCTGAACTTCTACCTCTGAAGTTTTTTCTAACCCTTTTCTGACTGCTTGGCTTCACGAAATCTATGTTGACCATTGAATTCTGCGTTCCATATCCATTTGAGATTTTTTTATTATTGTCTCTTGCATTTTCGCTGGTTATACAGATATCTATTGCTTTTTGCAAATAAGTTTCTACGTCTTCTTGCAATAATTTTTCTCTCAAAATTTCTGATAAAAGACCACATATCATTATGTCTTTCACTAAGCTCTCGCGTAAGGTACTCAATTCACAGTTTAGTGACAAATTTTTCAGTTCTGTTATATACTGATCTATAGTTTGACCTTCTTTTTGCCTGCATGTTAGAAATTTATGACGTTCGAAGGCAAGGTTTCGTTTGGGATTGAAATGTTCATCGAATTTTTTGATAAGAGGGTCAAATTTGTCATTTTCTTCATCTTCGAAAGTGAATGTATTATATATCCTAATACCTTCATCTCCAATGAGAGTAAGTAGTTGAGCACATTTTGTTACGTCTTCCTTTTTACTGATTTCAGTGGCTTGAAGGTACGTCAGGAACCGCTGCTTCCAAAACTTCCAATTTTCGGAAATATTTCCAGTCATTACCATTGGTGGGACTCCTCTATAATCCATTTTAAAGCTTTTATAACTTCATACAACCACGTTTTATTGCAAAAAAAAAATTTTTGATTCTTGACAATATGGCGGACTTCAGGCACATTGGATTGGTTCTTCTCAAGACTGCGCCATGTTATATATTGTTTAGTGGGTGGAGGATGTGAATGAAACTACATCTAGAAGGCAACTGGTTTATTGCATATCCAGCGCTGCTGTCAGCTGCTGGAGTGGGCCGCGCATGCGTATCATACGCTTATGTACGTATGCAACATTGGTTGCATACCTACATGAGGTACATGTGACAGCTATAGTTCAAATTGCTAGTAATATCTTCAAATGATCTTCAATAGAAATTTGTTCTATATAAGGAGCAAGGATTCTTAAAATTATTAAATTAATTTAAAATCTGAAAAAATGAAAGGTCGTTATTCCTCGATCGTACTTGTTTTTTTAACAAGTTTAACATATTGCATCCTGGATTTTTTTTTTGTTTTCTGTCCCCTGGAAAAGAAAGTTTCAAATTCTTATACTTAATACAAGCATGTTACGTACGTATAATGTGATTGAAAAAATTATTATATATTTTATGACACCAACAAAAAACTTCACAAGGTTTATGTGACAAAAACAATGTTGACCAGTGTTATCTGTTTGGTGTTCTGAGACTTAGAAGTTTTGTTTGAAGTCTTTAAACAAACAGCACAACTAAGTTATTTCAGTCGTCTCATTTTTTACTGAGGCTGAATGGAAATATACTAATCATAATTGTACAAGATATATAGTGAAATGTAGTTACCTATTACCAACAAAATTCATTAGTAGAAATATATTTATGTAATCTCTATCTCTCTACTTTGGGTGGTCATATAGGTTCCTGCTTCGGTAAGGCGCATTCGACCAATATTAATTGTTATGGTTTACTTCTTATATTTTATTTACACCCTGTATTTTTTGTTGACAATTGTAATGAAAATCTAGGTTGATATGTTAAAAAAAAATGATTGTTGTTGATGAATAAAAAAAATTTTTTGAAATAGACATCTTAGACTTTTCCTAAAAGAACAAAAATTCGTTCTTCGACTCGGATTAAAGCATAATTTGCAGGTATTCAAATAACATTTATTTGATCAAAAAGACAGATTGGGATGTGTCTTTTAGCTAAATTAGTGTTTCTGATAAGAATGGATTTTTATTCACCTCAATAATTACAGAATGTTTATGAAACAGTTTCAAAAAAGTCTATGTATAGGAACGGCATATACATTCAAGAGCTTGAATGAACATTCAGATACACAACATACCTGTGAGTTAGATATTTTCGATACTACAGTGTGCAGAATTTGATAAATCACATTCTGTTAATCATTCTGGAAAATATTATGTTGATAAAAAAACAAATATTCACAAAGAGGCCTAGTCCAGTGTAACTTCACAACTTGACCATTAACAAAAAAAATTGTTGCCAGAAAAAATAACATTTGAAAAAAAAGGACCTCAACCCACACAGCACATGTACATCCTATGTACGTCCAATGAACGTTAGTTCTGGATATTCAAAACATCCATTGGACGTCCCTTATTGTACGTGAAACTTCCAATGGACGTCCAGTGGAGGCCCATACGGCACCACTTTGGACATACAGAGGACGTCCTTTGAGAACGTCCATTGGACGTACTTATATATCCGTTGGGATTACTTTGGACAACCAATGAACGTACATGTTGTCTCCAAAAGAGGAACAGTGGACGTTCATTGTACGTCACTAACTGGTTCAAAAAGCGCCCATTGAACATCCAATGGCCGTTCATTGGACGTCCCAAACTGTTCAAAAAACGTCCATTGAACATCCAATGGCCGTTCCACTTTGGGAACAAAATGAACCTCCCTTGATTATAAAGTGCGCGGCTGAATTATAAAACAAATTCAACATTTTGCATATTTCAATACATGAATAGCAACAAATTCAGTACAAAATCATAAAAAAAACTTGTCGATGATCATCATATATGTAGAATCAATTATGAGAATAGTAATATATGTAATAATAAAAATATCAGTTTCCTGTACCATTCTCACCGACAATGGGCTTACAAAACAGCAAAACGTGTTTTGCTATACAATAGCTTCCTCAAGCTTGAAGAAGCTTGAGGAAACTAATATTTTTGTGAATACGAATTTTCAAGTATCAGACAGTTTGATTCAATATATCAGAATACTCGAACATATTAAATAATCATAAAATATCCTCATAAATAAGAATAATAGCAAAATGACATGTATTCATAAAATGATAATAAAAAACAAAGTAAGTAGGTACCTTGTCATTTCACATACACAAATGATTAAACCTTTTCAGAACTCTTCATACCTCCATTGTTTTTTTTTAAATTTTGAAATCCAGAAAAACAAATTTGTTTCAAAGATGACAATTGATTATATCAAATTTGTACCATAATTTAGCCATGCACTGTATATTGGACTCACATCCACATCCTTAGTGAATATTTATAGTATCCAAGGTGGATATTCTGGAAATCCAATATACTGGGTGACGCAGCATCATATGGTACACCAATATTTTTTTTATTATTTGGTTTCGAAGAGAATTGGAATTTGGGATTCAGTAACTATGCATTGTCCCAAATTTCAACCAACTATCTTGGAAACTGAAAGTGTGAGGTGTACCATGATCCTGGGCCACTGAGTATAGAGTCATGAACCAAGAAAACATTGCAAAGAACTGCATCCATAGTTGGGGTTGAAAAACACATAATTCAAGACAATTTGAATGAATAGAAAATAAATATATTTGAACAACAACATAAATTAATGAAACTCCGAAAACCGAAACAATCGGTTAAAAACAAATGGATGAAAAATAAAAATAAAATTCTGAATGGAAAAATTTGCAGCTGAGAGCATCTTGAGGTTTCTTCGAACTTATTTCCTTTGATCTGCTCTCCTGAGCCACTTCATATAATACAGTCCTCTATTTAGTGTAGCTAGTGTATCCACTTCTTCACAATCAGAACAAATTCACTAACTTTAATTTTCCACTGATAACTTTCAACTTGAACACAAAAGGCTAACAAAAAGAAAATGAAGAGTTGACCCGCGAAAACTGACACACAACACACATCACACATTGGCCTCACCAAACCTCAGATGTTCTTCTTCTTTCTTTTACCTGACTTTTTCACCATGTCCAAGATCCTCAAATGGTATTTTCCCACAGAAAAAAATGTATGTGCCATCGATAATTTGATTACTATAAATGAAATAATATATGATTATAATATCAATATTCAATATCATTAAATAAATACATGACCATGAATTGGACGTCCATTGGATGTTTACGATTGGACGTACAGGTAAGGTCGATTTATGGACATCAATTGGCTGAACATATTGCTCAAACATCGATTGAAAAGCTTATTTAGTATTTTTTACTTATAAAATGAATTTCTATTCGGGATCAAAACGAATTAGTACGATGAAGATATTTCGTCATGAAATTAATATACCGAAGCATTTTTTGTACATTGCATGTACGCACAATGGATGTACAGAACTGGAATATCCATTATACGTCCATATCCCATACGTACAGTGGATGTACATTCAACATCCATGGACGTTTGGACCTGAGCTGGACGTAAAACGGACATCCATCGGATGTTATGTGCTGTGTGGGAATTGGAATACCAATATCTAAATCACAGAAATCCAGGAGATCTGTGAGCTGAGTATGTTCATTTAATTTGAAAATGTCTGAAATATTTTGAGTACAAAAAAGTCACCATACAAAATGTCAATTTGTCTGGCTCTGATATTTGATAATATGAATATCTGGTATACTATATAGAAAAGTGCTTATATTTAAACAGCACACATTTTTTGAAACAATTTTAAAAAAATGGAATACTATACCTATAGAGTGTGGAAGAGCACGTTGAATCCGTTTTTTTGGCGACTCAGAATTTTAGAAGAGTCAAGTCATTGAGCTATTTTATAGATCTACAACTCAAATAATTCTGCCAAAAGCCATTTTTCCATATGATTGGTGCAAGATCCTGTCATGAATATATTTTATGCTACTTACTGTACCTCTAGATGAAAATGCTTTCACCCTGGATTGTACTGGAATGTAAAAAGTTCTAACAAGAATATCATAAGGTGTTTTTTGTGATCGGTGGACTGGGACATTAAAAAGACAGTCTATCTCCAGCCGTCGTTTTATTTAAAAGATACATACACAACAGATCCTATTAGTGAATAAGTTCAATATAATACTCCTTGAAACAAAATCTATCATGAAGCATTGAAATCTTGAGTTTTTCTTTCTTCATGTGCCATTTATTAAAATTAGTAAGCAAATATCAGTCAAAAACTGAACATTTGTACAGACACTTTGAGTACATTTTTTATGAAAGTGTTTTTATTGAGAAAAATAAGTAATACAAATTATGAAACAACAAAAATTAATTGGCGATCCGGGGCGACTTGATTGATTCTAGTGGCACATTTTCTTTTTCAGCTGCAGGAAAACCCAGAAAAACCTGCAGCACCACATCACCTAAAAATCTTGATCTGCCAATGTCCTCTCATTCATAGAATAATATGTAGGGTGTCTCCTGGGGCTTCAATAAATCCAAGATATCGCCAGAATATTTAATGACACAACTATCGTTAAACTTAAACCAGTCCGTTTCGTTTTCGACCAATTAGTAATAATGGCCAGATTCAATGCCAGAACCACAGCGAACAATGACTGCATGAAGATTATAATAGTGGTCTGCTAGATTGAAGTGTTCATCTATTTTGAATCTTCGCAAGAGTTTGGTGCTTCCTCCAGAGATTGAATTATGTTTGAAGGGCATCAGTGTTATTATTAGATTGACTGGTGCCTCAGCTATACTTGTTGTCTTATAATGGTAAGTCAGTTTGGCACATATTTGGCAATACAGTTGATGATCACCTGTTAAAAGTTCTTTCTTGAGATGTTTCAACAGTAAGCTTTGCAAGGATTGGTTATCAGTCTTATTGGGAAACGCCACTTGAAGTTCCAGAAAGTCACAAACGTTTTTGCCACCTCTTGTACATGTACTACAACGTAAAAAAGTAGGGATTTTTCCAACAAAAGTTCTAGAAACACAAGACAAGATGGACTGTACGGAATCATTCAATCCAGAGCGGTCAGGAGTATTGATTTTGCTATTTTCCTGCTCACGAAGAGTATTCAACAAGAATTTGGAGCAATCCTCTTGTTGTCCTAAAGAGTATGTAGTGGACTTCAAAGACTCCAGGAAATCAGTTGGTGGGAAAGATGATACATTCTTTCGAAACTGCAGCTGTATGAACAGGTCTTTGAGTTTGGTGAATAGGTAGGAAACGTTCTCGTTCATCGTTAAAAACTTGTTCTCGAAAGTCTTCGTTATGAACAACACTTGTGAAATGTCACCTTTTTTTGTCATTGTTTCACTTGGTGCTCGCCATTTCAATATTAGAATTGTATCTTCAGGATTCAGGAAAAGAACACCATCCGATTTCAGAGGGTATTCTTGTTGATTATCATTGTCATTAACCTGCAAAAAATATATTTTGAATTATTTTAAACTCTTGTATTGAAAGGTAAAAGGAATCAGAGAAACTCATGTTAAATATTACATGCTATGGTGCTAATTGATTAACACAATCAACATACTTGAATTTATTTTTGAAGAATCCTTTGACACGTTCAACTCAAATGAATTTTTATTTGTCAACCTCGTGCAGATCTTACGAATCATGTGTTTCTTGAAGAATTACGTCCCACCGATATTTTTTATTAATAATTAATTATTAAATTTGTTAGCATTCTAGCATTACTTTTTTATATCTTTATAGAGATTCGGTTCATAAATGATGACATAAAAAGTATCAAGTTTTTGACAGCGGTGCGGTATTTCTTTCTGGTGTGAATAAAACAGAGAAAGCAATAACCGCTTGAGTGATTCCAAAATGAATCGAGAACGGCTTAGCCCCTTCGAATTAGACTATTTTCATTGCACGTTGCCAAAATTATTAAGATTCTAACGTCAGCCCATATATTAAATTTTGAATGCGCGCGCATCCAAATTATGATAGATTACGATTCTGATAGAATCCGTTATGATATTTTACGAATTCTATGGTGTACGATTTCTATCCTGTACGATTCTGATGGTGTCCCGTTATGATATATTACGAATATGATTTTGTCACGTTTCTATCGAATACGTTATGATAAAATACGTTATGATAAAATACGTTATGACGAAGTACGTTCTGATAATGTACGTAATGATAGTATACGTTTCTATAAAATACGATTTCTATAAAGTACGATTCTGATATTATACCATTATGACGCTTTACGATTTCTACCATGTAGCGTTATGATATGGTATATTATGATGCAATATATGGACCCATTTATGAGTAGTTGCACCAAGCCATTTAATGAAGGTTCAATATTAAACTTGGTTTAAACAGACAAAGGTCCAAGTTCGAACCAAGGTTAACCTAAAACCTTCGTTAAATGGGTTGGTGCAACTACCCTTCAACCATCTTATGCTGATATTCCAATATCATTCCGTGGAAAATATAAAAAAACTGAGCATTATACTTTGACGAAAGTGAGGTACTATTTTATACACCTTTCCTACCTGGTATGTGACCAAGTAACCATCATCCAAATTTCATAATCACTGATCGTGTTCATCTGTGTTGGGGAAATGCACAGAGAAACTTTCAGCTTTTAATAATAATAATAATAATAATAAACTTTATTGCACTCAGATACATGATTGAATAAAAAAATGTACAAGCCAGTCAAAAGAAACAGAGAAGATATTTTTGGAAATATTTTGATGAAGACTATGAAGAGATATATTATTTGTTTATACATTTACATTGGCGTTCAAGTAATCTGAAGTATTATAAGGCTCAATATCACTTAGAATTTTTACAAGTTGTTTCTTCACTTTGATGAAATCCTGATTTTCCTTGAGAGCTGATGGCAAATGATTGAAAAATTTGATACTAGAGTAGAGTGCTCCTTTCTCTATAAGAGACAGGCGGTGGTAGGGATAGTTGAAATCCATAGTATTCCTAGTTCCATATTTATGGGTAATTCGAAAATTTTCAAAGTAATGTCGGTGATTGAAAATGAATTTTATACATTCGTAGATATATAAGGCTGGTATAGTGAGGAGTCCTGAAGTTTTAAAGTGACCTCTACATGATTCTCTATATTTCAGTTTTTTCATTATGCGAATCGCATTTTTTTGTATTTTGAAAATTTCACTTATACTACTACTTCCACCCCAGAGAATGATCCCATATCTGGCTCTAGTGTAAAAACCGGAAAAGTAAAATGTTCTTGTGATGTTGTCATTATTATTTCTAGATAAAATTCTGAGGCCGTAACAGACACGACTCAAATCCTTGCAAAGAAGTTCTATATGCTTGGCAAAACCCAAAGTCCCATCAATGAAGACACCCAAACACCTTATATAACTAGACAGTTGTATTTGATGATTATTAAATGTTATAGTATCGGGTTTATCTACACTCCGACTGGTTCCAAAATATACAGAGCTTGTTTTATCTTGATTGAGTATCAGCTTTGAGTTTGAAAACCAGTGTTCAACTTTGCTGATCACTGAGTTTCCTTTTAATACAAGTTCTGGTAAGTTTGGTGCTGAAAGGAAGATGGTACTGTCATCTGCATAGTTAATTATAGTTTGGTTTTCTTCCATAATGAAGCTTAGATCGTTGATGTATATTATGAAAATTAGTGGTCCGAGCACACTACCCTGCGGAATACCTCTGGTAATCTCGAGGGGCCCTGACTGTATAGTTTGGTTTGATTTCGGGTCCTTGATTTTCAAGGATTGCATACGTCCGCACATGAAAGTTTTCAACCAATTGAGTTCTGTGCCACGAACACCGTAGTGGCTTAATTTTGTGAATAAGATTTCAAAGTCAATACAGTCAAAAGCCCTCGATAAGTCCAGAAATACTCCACAGCAGACATTGCCGGCATCGAGACTATTGTAGATATTATTTGACAAATCAAAAAGAGCAGTTTCAGTACTTCTGCCAGGAAAGAAACCATGTTGATTTTCACTGAATAGATTTTGATTTTTGAAAAAAGTAAATAACTGTTCATACACTACAATTTCGAAAATTTTCGAAAATGTACTGAGAAGACTAATCGGCCTGTAGTTCTCAAAGCAATCAGGATCTCCTTTTTTCAAACAAGGTTTGATAATAGATAATTTTAGGTTAGAAGGAAACTGTCCGACACCTAAAGAAACATTAATTATGTGAGTTAGTGGTTTACAAACATATTCAAAACAGTGGTTCAATAGATACGAAGATATATTGTCATAACCTGAACTTTTCTTCTTTTCCATATTTTTTATGATTTCAGCAATGCCTTCTTCAGTTACTGCTTCAAAAGAGAAGCTATTCTCGTGAAATGGGATATCACAAACATATTGTTCCCCAATCGAAAATTTTTTTGAAATCAATTCATCTGCTTTTCGGTTGAAAAATTTATTGAAAGAGTTCACACCAACCAGGTAGTCTCTGAATGTTGGTTGTACGTCTGTTTTAGATTTATTATTCGTGAGTTCATTTATTATTTGCCAGCAGGCTTTAGATTTGTTTTTTGAACCAGATAATCTATTTTGAAAATATTTATTTTTTTCTTCTTGTAAAAGATTATTATAATGCTGTTGAGAATTTCTGAAATCATTAAAATATTCTGGGGAATGTACAGACAGTTTTTGAAAGTGTACCATTGTGTCTCTGGCAGATTTTATGTCTGGGGTTCTGAAAGTTAATTTTTTATTTTGAGGTTTTACCGATCTCAACGGAAAATGCTTGTTGAAATATGTCAAAAAGGTGTTAACGAATAAATTATATTTCAAGTCTACTGAAGTAGCCTCATATACCGGTAAGAAGAATTCATCTTTAATATCATTTTTGAAATCATCAATGGCGATGCTAGAAAAATACCTAGTTTTCTGTGTACCTAACTGACATATTCCAGGGACATTTAATGACATGAAATAACGAGAGTCTAGCGGTCGCAGGCTTTTGCTCTACTACTCTATACTCTTCAATTCACCTAGAAAAAAAATATGTAGATCCACTAACTTTTGATGAGCAAATTTTGGTATTTCTGTCTACGCAACTTTTTCAATATGGCCTACATCTTTTTCAACCTTTCAACCTTTGGAAACCTTGGTCATTTGTGGGATAGGAGATAAGCAAATATGTTTTGAATACATGAGCGCCAAAAAGAGTCTTTAGGGATGTGGATATGAAGTTGATTGCTAAAGTTTGTGATGATACCCGATTAATGAGTGGCATATAAATATCTCATCCGTTGAATGAATTGTATTCCTATAACTCCAAATGACAATGAAGCTGTCTCCATTTTGCTTCAATGGATTTCAGGATTTCTTCAAGGATTTCAGGTGGGATTTCTCGATTTCTACTGAATTTTGTACACCGGATTCGGAAGTGAAACACCCCTCGGCAATTTTGGAAGTTATAGTGATATTGTAATTTTTTTTTCCCTTTCACAATTACTGGTATAGGCACTAATAAAATACTTGTTAATCACTCATTGACAAATTTGATTCTTAATTTTTTTAGCTGTATGTATTGTTCATTTCTCTGCATGTGATTTGACTGAAATCTCAGTGATTCCAACGTCCTGGCTATTGAATATTTGGTAAAATTCCGTTAATCGGTCTCCGCCTTAGAAAAAAAATTTTTTTGGTGGAACTTATGTATTTTGGCCTCCTGAACAAAAAATTCAATTGATATTTTTGGGGCTCTCAACTAGTTTCGGAGATACGGCCCCCCAAAGACAGGAAATCAGGGTTTCACGCCTATGTTTGTTTCCCAGCCAATTCCGCTCGTAATTCCTCCTTCTTTCTATCAGCACAATATACACATTTTATACCAACTTCTTCATCACTCTCCAACAGAATTATGAACATTTTTCACTTCAAAACTCTAAAAGGTAAATCGTCAAAAGAATTCGAGGTAAGCAAAACAGTACAACGCGCATCGAGCGTTCTACTGTTTTGCTAACCTCGAATTTCTATGACGATTTACCTTTTAGAGTTTTGAAGTGAAAAATGTTCATAATTCTGTTGGAGAGTGATGAAGAAGTTGGTATAAAATGTGTATATTGTGCTGATAGAAAGAAGGAGGAATTTCGAGCGGAATTGGCTGGGAAACAAACATAGGCGTGAAACCCTGATTTCCTGTCTTTGGGGGGCCGTATCTCCGAAACTAGTTGAGAGCCCCAAAAATTTCATTTGAATTTTTCTTCAGAAGGCCAAAATACATAAGTTCCACCAAATTTTTTTTATTTTTAAGGCGGAGCCCGATTAACGGAATTTTACCGAATATTCGAACCTATTTGGTTTGAAAAAAACTTTTTTTAGACTCCTATAAATTGGCTTATTTACAGTGTTGAAAACTAGTACCCCAGAGGCAAATGAAATAATTAGGGAGCCTAGTGACAGAAAGTTGAAACCAATAAATTGGGGCCATTCATTGACCCCTGTCGGGGGTCGCAAGGCTTGGTAAATTTCGTCCTTGCAGTAGCCAATAACAAAAAAGGCGTTTTCTAAGTGGGGCATTACTTCCTCGAAATATTTTGGCTCAGAAATGCGCCTCGCTCTTTTTACCAAGGCTTTTATCAACCCTCTCTTCTGCCGCGGTTGATGGTTGGAATTCCTGTTAAGGTACCGATCTGTGTGAGTGGGCTTTCTATATACCCCAGTTTTCCATTTTCCCGCCTTTATCTTTTTACCCATAAAGCCAGAAAAGCTATTCTCCTGTCTTTCTCCGTCTCCATCGTGAACTGAATCTTTGGATTCCAGGAATTCAGATGTATTAGAAATTTCTTCAGTTCCTCATCTTCTCTGTGACCCCAACATATCGTAACCAACAGTATAAGTTTGCAACTACAAGACTCAGGGGACTCCCCATAGTAACCCCTTCCTTCTGTTCATGAAACTTCCCATCCCACTGCAAATACGTTGAAGTCAGACAGTGCTTAAACAGGGCGGTTTTGTCTGGGGAAACGAAAGTGACAATCAGGTTCAAAGTTTCATCTATCGGAACATTCGTGAATAGGGATAGCACGTCGAAGCTCACCAGCATATCATTCGGGTTCAAAGTTAAATCTTTTATTTTCCCGATGAATGTGAAGAGTCTTTGACGAAAGACATCGTGTTTCCTACCATTTGTTGTCGCAGGCCCGAGGTATCTTGCTATATAATCATAGGACTATCGGCTTGAGCGGAACCCCTGGTTTGTGAATTTTGGGTAATCCATAAAGCCTAGGTGGTTTTCTAATTTTCAGATGATATTGAGTAAATCTGTCAATTCGAGCCAAATTCCTTCCTGTTCTCATGCGGATTCTTTCACGATTGATCGCTTTTTCCATTCTCCCATAGATTCTATTCGCTTTCGGTGTCCTGATACTCCTTAAATTTAGAAAATTCGGAACCATATTCGAATTCTGATTCCGCAACAGGAATGTTAGAGAGCACAGTGCATGTGAGCAATGAAAGAAAATCAATTAGAGTTAATGGGCAGTCGGATTATAGGTCCGACAAATAGTGAGATGTCATCTGGACCACATCAAATCAAAGCATCGCAGCAGGGAAGAATACTTCGAGCATTGCCGCATCGCCTTTGAAAATGTCTGCCGCAGGCGAAACGTCAGGCCCAAAAACCTGAGAACTTCTAACAATTCATTGTTCATTGATTTTCGTGTGTTGAACTCTTGGTTGTTAGTTCAGGGCTTAGTTATTATAGATATTGTTGCATGAACCCGATATAAATGAAGTGTTCATTGAAAATATATATAATCAACATCTCTATAACCCTAATTTGAAGTCATGATGATGATATTACATATTCATCGAAATAATTTGCTGTCAAGTGATATGGCGCAATGTTCAGTATGACTACTTTTCTTCGGGTTTGAAGGCCGTCGTTCTTTGGAATTTCTTCCTAACGTTTCGCTAGCGCGAGTGGCCAGCTTCTTCAGAGGATTACTCATTTCCGATGCCTAAACGTTTCGATTTCGTAAGGCGTATTTATATTGATGCAGGTAGTCTGGAGTGTTTATTACTTCTGTCGGGTTCAGGGAATAATCATCATTATTAGTTGCCGAGCTACCTGCCGTGATTTCATTAGTTATTCTTGATTTCCTCAGAATGGGATTCCAAATTCTGTTTAGACTCAACGCTTCTTCTTTTCTGTTGAAATTGTCCGTGTGTTTTTGGATCTCTATCGCCTCCCGTACCAGTCGGCTATGGTAACCCTGGTTGGGGGCAATCAGTTTAGCATTTTCAAACAGAATCCTGTGATTACCCTCACTCAGTGCGTTTTACTCGATCGCGATGTCGGTATTCATATCATCCCGCTTTTCTGACTCCAGTTATTACGTTTTTACTCTGGATTCGAGAATGAGTGACGATTGGTACGCCAAAATCAAACAACATCATTCCAACAGACTCAAGAAATACCTACAACTGCTAAGTCACAACTCAAAAAATCACTGTCACTTGATCGCTGCCTGTGATCAACTAACTATTGCTGCTCTCCCTACCGCTATAGATAGGGCTACAATTCTGTAATTTTCCGTATTCGAACGGGCATCGACATTTCTGTTCTGGAACCTTCGTGATAGTTCTCTCCGCGTGAAAGGCGGTTGGTGTCTTTGATGACTTGGTATTTTTATTTTGTGTGAAGAAATGAAATACTTCACTTCTCGTCAGCTTCTAATGATCTACAAAGCTCAGATACTGTCTTGGAATATATAGTTTTCCAGGGTGGAGTTCGGCACCAAAACATTCATTGAGGCTTCTCGATTCTATTCAGGGAAAAGCAATCCGTCTTGTTGGTGATTCTTCGCCCACAGACTCGCTCACTTCATTGGAACATCGTAGAAGGGTCGGAGACTTGTCTCTCATCTAAGATATTTTCACGGTCGGTGCTCTTCTGGATTGTTTTCAATAGTTTCACACTTGGCAATATCTACACGGATGACACGACGAGTACAGAATTCCCATCCTTTCGTTGTGAATTTTTTCGATAGAACAGCTGAGCTTTGGAAATCCTTGTCGAAAGAGGTTTTTCCCGAGGCTTACAAATAAAACAATAATCATTGAGTATGAAAGCTAGGCGCGAAATTGGTGCCACCGCACCGGTTTGAATTGATGAATGGTACAAGTTTGCTTTTTCCATTCATGTACATTATATTAACAGAAACAATTTCGTATCGAGAATGGGAGAGATTTATCATTACACTTGAAAACCTTCATCTGTTATCCTGTATTGAAGATTTGGTATGAATGAAGTATATTTTCAAGATATCTCAAAAGATTCATTATTCAAGAACGTCTCGAGATATTACGACATTATTTGGATATGAATGAGATACCTCTAAGATGTACATATATTTGTAAAATGTGTGTTATAACGGATAGGGCAGACGAGTATCGAACAGGTCCTTCGAACGCGAACTTACAGGACGTAATTCAGACTTGACCTCAATCATCAGCACGAAACCGGACTAAAAATTGCCTTCAACAACACAAAGGCCATTGCCACAACAAAACGCCCCACTCGCCTTTATGATTTGCGAAGCAATAGAAATTGCGAAAAACGATGAATGCCTCAACAAACGAGTCGATTCACTTGATATTTTGCAAAAAGTGGATCTTTCGATTTCGAATGTAATTTGATGAAAAGTTTCATTTTTCTTTGTGAAATTTTGATATTGTAACGATATGTCCTTGGGTTCGTTTATTTAAACTCCAAACAACACTTCACTACTTTTATTACAACTCTATATATCACAATACAATACAATCACTCAAACTGCTCCACAAATTATCCAACGCTCTGTACTAAAACTCTCTATACTTGAAATTCTCTACTTCGAATTCTGCACTTAGCAATACCAAAGCTCTCTCCGATAAAAACTCTGTAAAACTTAGCTTGAAACTGATAACTATCTGCGATGCTTCCTTTATATATAGTTGCTGTCGCCTATGGAGAATCTTCCAGTCAAACCTCGATGGTCGAATTCATATCATATTATTCTGCGTTTACGAGCGACAGGGCCGTTCTCGTCTTGTTTGAATTCATTTATGATTTTGCTTGAAAATTCTGGAATATAAGGAATATAAGGAATAGAACGGTATTTATATGTACAAATTTCATTGTGAAGGTTTTCTGTGGGATATTTATAGCTATAAATACCATCCCTCTATCCACAAAACCACAGTCTTCACTTTGTCAAGATGAGAGCTGGAAGTTGAGGAGACTTTAGGTCTCGCCACCAAGTTACGAAGAAGTCTGATTTTATTCTGAATGTGTAGTGTAATCGTTGATTCATTCAACATCGTTCCGGTTATATACACGAGTCTACTCTGCCGAGAGAACTGAATTTGAAAAAACCGAAAAATTGTCAAAATCT
Source organism: Zygogramma bicolorata (assembly GCA_032362365.1). NCBI lineage: Eukaryota > Metazoa > Arthropoda > Insecta > Coleoptera > Chrysomelidae > Zygogramma > Zygogramma bicolorata. The sequence goes on from JAVJAQ010003745.1 coordinate 1,112,607, forward strand.
ATATCACAATCATGGTGATTTCAACAAATCATACAGAAAATGGTGAAAATTCTCCAAATGTGCAAAGCAATGTAGGCTGTGGTACCAGCCAACAGAAAATCGCTAATGCCAAGAATACTTTTTCGTTCTGATTCGGTGTGCTCGTATCAAACAATGATGCCATTAATTCAATAGATTCAACAGACATTCTGATTACAACACTTGTGATACATTAAATTAGTGATTCTTGAAAAAATATCGAAATTGTATTGAATACGCTAGAGGTACTGCCGTACTGCATTTTGTACTGCGTTGTACTGAATTCAGTACAATTGTACTGCATGTAATATCACTGGTCTTAGGCTGGATTCAGAGAGATCCGAAATCAGATCGTACGACGATCCGATATCTCTCTGATTGGTCTAAATTAAATTTGAATTTAACATATATATATATGTTTATACATTTGTGTAAAAAAAGGATAATGTGACCACACTGAAGTCAAAATTTGTCTACTCGTCAGGTATTGTCAGAAGAAAAAGATTTGTGACATGACGCCGAGGACTCAATCACCTACTTCTCACACGTTTTACCACCAACAAGTACTTGAAATGGTGCATCGAGGATTTTGTCCGTTCAGAAGTATGGATGAAGATGACTTTGGTAAAATTCCGTTAATCGTTCTCCGCCTCGAAAATGAAAAATTTTTGGTGGAACTTACGTATATTGGCCTCCTGAACAAAAAAGTCAAATGAAACTTTTGGAGCTCTTAACTCGGTTCGAAGATACGGCCCCCTATAAGAACAGGATATCGGGGTTTTACGCCTGTTTGTTTCTCAGCTAATTCCGCTCGAAATTCGTCCTTCTTTCTATCAGCACAATATACACATTATATACCACCTTCTTCATCACTTTCCAACCGAATTAAACGAATTATCGTGCGTTCTACTGTTTTGCTAACCTCGAATTCCTATGACGATTAACATTTTAGAGTTGTAGTGAAAAATGGAAAAATGCGTATAATTCGGTTGGAAAGTGATGAAGAAGGTGGTATATTATGTGTATATTGTGCTGATAGAAAGGAAGACTTTCGAGCGGAATTGGCTGAGAAACAAACATAGGCGTGAAACCCCAATTTCCTGTCTTTGGGGGGCCGTATCTCCGAAACGAGTTAAGAACCACAAAAATTTCACTTGACTGTTCAGGAGGCCAAATTACGTAAGTTCCACCAAACATTTTTCATTTTCGAGGCGGAGCCCGGCCGATTAACGGAATTTTGCCATGAATTTTCACGTCCACACTGGGTACGAATAATATGTAAAATATCATGATTTCCTTTACGATCGATTGGCTAATTCACGACGCGAATCGCTATTCATAGTGGCGCCTTAAATGTACTGTGCTCGAGCCCTAAGCCTGCATGCGCAGCTTGCAGCTTTGCTTGCACACCGCACCCGCACAGGCCACCGGCGACCGCACCAGTGTTTTATGTTTTCGTTTTCACTGTCAGTTTCAGTTAGTCAGTTGTTGGTTAGTGTCGAGAGTATATAGACGTTTCGTTCGTAGTTCCTATTGGGTTATTCGAATCCTATACTAAAACTCTATATGCCACATTATTTTATAATTTTGTGAATGAAAATCAGTGTTGTGATGTTTGTAGGATAATCAGAAAACATGGTTGAACTTGATTTTTCTTCTATAGGTGAGAGTATGTAGAAAACATAGTGCTTAGCTTGTAGTTACCACCCTTCGATAAGGGAGGTATTGACATTTTGCAAAGATTTTTGCTCGAGTAAATATGATGATCATTGAAAGTTCAGGCACTATTTATTATCAAACAAAAACGGAATTATATCCTAAAATCCCTTGTTTCCCTTAATTGTTCATGATTTGTGATTATGCTACAAATAGGGAGATGAAAATGAATAATATCTCTGCGAAAATATGATTCATTATCACTTCACACACTATGTTTTTCGTCAAACAGAAAAGGAATTGTATCCCAATATCCCTTGTTTCTCTTTATTGTTCATGATTTGTGATTTGCCACAAATGGGTGAAATCTAAATTAAAATAATATATCAAAACAACTATATTTACTGTTTTTGGAATTTTTTATTTTTCAAAGTTTTCCCTTCTTTGGCTGTGGGCAATAATTTTTCATGAACTGGTTCAATGTTCTGTCTGTTTTCATTTAATAATTATTCTACGTGTGCTTTTCCTGTCAGAAATATGCTTCTTTCTGGACATATACAGGTCATATACAGGCTACCTTGTTGGTTGCGAGCCTGTGGTTGGATGCATGCATTTTGAATTGAATGAACATTGAATTTATATGAAATAGACATGTATATATATTTGTTTGTTACCCAAGAACTACAAAAATTACTAATTATTCTGAGAACTTTTGACAAGCCATTGATATGATATTTGAATCTTTTCAATAAAATAATTCAGAATATCGGATAATGCCAGTTAGTGGCCGGATGAGCAAATGCTCACACTTATGTTTGATCAAAGGATGTTTCACTTCGGTAAAATTTGTACACCATACCAGGATTTCTAGTGGATTTCAGGATTTCCTCAAAGATTTCAAGTGGTACTTATTTTACCGTCGATTCTTGATGACTTGGGTCCCTGTCCACAGAAGAATTTTTTTTGGCAGGCTATGTGCGACAAGCAGTTGATGGTTGCCTAGATACCAATTTCGGTAGGTGGGGTCCATTTATCGAATACACCAACCTAACTTTCAGAACTGGGGTTTTCAAGTTTTCTTGTAGTTAGAATAGTTGATGTGCAATTGAAAAAATAAGTATGTCACCCCAGAGCGCTACACTTCTGAACATTAGCCATACCTTGCCCACAACGCTCCGTCTTCTGGATCTACTCAGTGAGAGAGTTCCAAAAGGAGTAGAGTTGGTAAAAAAATATAATTTCAGCTCTTGCCTTGATTTTTTTTTAATCTCCTCATTGACTGTAATTTGATTCCTCCATCTATTCTCCATTACTTAGTCACTCAGCGAATAGGTATTCATTCTACAAAAACATTGCCTAGGAAATATTTTCATGTACCTAACCCAAACAGAGAGTGGCTATAGGGGAATATTCATTGAACAATCAATTTAATCTTACAAGTTTGTATACTTATGTATGAATATGTTTGTTATTGTATTATGTTTGTCTGCAATGTTTGTCAGTATGTATTATTTTATATTTATCAAACTTTTTTTTTGCCTCGCTCTAGGTCTCGCTAACTTGAGACGTCAAATCCATCAGAAAATTGACTAGACCATCAGATTCACCTAATGAATCACAAGTTATTCGTAAAGAAAAATAACTTTTTTTCTTGCGTTACCAGTATGGAGATTTTTCAAATAGAAAACAAAGTTGAAATACAATTTTTGGTGCGTCTTCCTACAGACAGGGCCCACTAAAAATTCGCTCGCGACCCATAGATTGATAAACTCCGCCCTACGCCATACCTCAGAAGCAGCACTCATCAACCACGAAGCATACTCAGTTCTTATGCCACAGAGAGAAATTCTCAAATGAAAAAAATGTCTCACACAACCCACATGCCCCAACTCGCTCGCCTTTCATTAGATTCATCTAGGAATGAAAATATTATTTACTTATATATCTTAAAAATCTAAGTGCATCTGCCTATCTTGAATTCTAATTAGCGATACCTACCTACTTACAACTTTATTCATCAAATTTTTCGGGGTAAACCATGAGATTCTTCTGATTATTTGCAAATAAGTCGAGCAGAAAAAATATTTTCCTCAATTGGTCATTGTACATTTTAATTGCTAATAAGTAATGTTTTTATTGTAATCCAATCATTAAGTAACTATTGGTTGAGTCCGTTGACCCCCTCATTATACCGAAATAATTTGTGACCCTTTCACACTGATAAACCACCCCTACTTATATTCATTCATACATTTTGAAATTTCAAATTCTGAATTTCTGAATATTTTCATGCAATCCGATCGTATCACACCTTTGAAATATTTCCTTTGAAATTAAGAAACGAGCTGATGCTTGTAATTTTTTATTGTTATCCTCATTGTTATTCAATCATTGACTATTGATTGGCTTCTTCATTACACCCGAATCATTTGTATGGATATTTCAAACATAATTTGTAAATATTTTTCCATTCTATTATCTCACACTTTTTGAACACGACTATTGTGAAAAACCTTGCGTCATTTTCTTATTTCAAGTTATCAAATATTTATATCAAGCCTGTGTTACCACTTCGGTTACCACAGTCCACATATGACATGGGTTGTCACTCTACTTGTGTTACTTCTTAGATTTCATTCTTCATTACTTTTGGTACGGGACTTGAAGTGATTTAATTTTTTTCTGGTTGCACATATTTGATGAAAGCACACCAATTTACTGAAACTATAAGAATTTATTTTCTATCCCACTTCTGAGGCGAACAATCTCGTAGAAATAATACACAGGACTATCATAATAGTTAACTTTGTGACCCAGACACCACCCCTAAATTTGAAATATCTTCTTGAATTTTCTTCGCTTGTAGGTATTTTTTTCATTGGAGTCCAATCATTAACTAAGTAATGGTTTACTTTCTCATCACTTTGAAATAATTTTGAACTTCTAATTACCTTGAAAAACCACCCTCATTTTCAAATACCCCGTTAAATATCAAACGGAGCATTTCTGAATATTACCGTTTTCGATCAAGATTTAATTTTTGACCCAAAATCTGCCCTCAAATTCAAAATAGGTTCTTGAAAATTGATGACCGACCTAGTAGTTTTTTTCTTGGAATCCAATCATCAACTATTTACTGATTTTCTCATCACAAAATTATTGTAACGCTCTAACTACACTGATAAACCATCTCTATCTTCATTGTATACCATAAAGTTTCAAACTCAGACTTCCTTAATATTTTAAATGCAAATGGTGTATGTACATTCTAAACACGATTACACCCGTGTGACAAAAAACTCCTATGAAATTCGAAATTCTTTTCCAAAAATATGATGCCAGCCATTGCTAGGAATACTTTTTTATCCACTACAGCGAAATAATATGTGACTTCCTTACGACACTGAAACTAGCCAACCTATTTTCATAGAGTAGCATAAAATATTATCAAACTTGAAATTGAAGGGTCACAATTTATTTGGTTGTTTTCACGAGCGGTTGGAACAGAAATACAATACTCAGTGTTTACAATTTTATTTGCCAACGTTTCGGCGATTGATTTTCGCCTTCCTCAGGACTACAAAGATGGAAAAAGTTGTACATATATACATGAATAAAGTATTATCAGACTAACTTCCGTGCAATACCACCTAGTGAGTGTACTTACCCAATTGTTTTGAAAAGTAGTTGTCAGTAAGTATAAAAACGATAATTTTTACTCTAAAATTACGAAAATATGTACATTTAAAAGAATATGGTGTAAAACGGTGAATATAATCACTGAAAGACATATGGAACGGTACATCGAAAATCAAATACGAACTGAATTGACAAGAAACTTTCATTCTTCGAATGTCAGTGAATTATTATTTTTTCTTCTCTCCCATAGCTGATGTGGATATTTGGCGATAACGGATCATTTTTTTATGAATATTGTTAAGCCGCTTTTACCTAAGAGTGGGTCTATGCGTAGTCAAGATGTTTCTATAAATATTATTCAAGTTGTTATAATCCGTTTTCAAATTAACGCATTTATCATCAGTGGCAATATGAGCCATCTCTAAGAATAATCTTTTTGAGAGCACATTTTCTTTATCTATTATCTTTGTTGTATTGAAATCAAACTTGTGGTTCAATTCAAAATAATGAGTACTCAACGCAGTTTTATTGGATTTATTTCTATTTGTCTCTGAGCAATTATTTTTATGTTGTTGGAGTCTATTTTTGAGATATTGTTTTATTTGGCCTATATAAACCTTATCACATTCTGAACAGGGTATACGATAAACCACGTCAACATTATCCATCAATGGTGTTTTATCTTTCAATTTGGAATACACATAATTGCGTTGAGTTTTAGTGTTGTACACAGAAATTTTTGAATTGTCTGTGCTCATGTACCTACTTCTTCAGTCTGTCGGATAAGACTGGAATATTCGGAATTTTATAATAACGACACAAAGTTGATGGTGTCTCATCACTTGAAAACATTCTTTCTGAGGGTTTTTGGCTCAAGATGCGATTAATGAGAGTAACTGGGTAGTCATTTCTTAAAAACGTTTGTTTGAGATTTTTCAGATTCTCAAGATGGAACTTTCTGTGGCTCAGTTTATATATTTTATCCCGTGATTGTTTGATGATGTTCACTTTTTGATGTAATGGGTGAATTGAATTGAAATTGAGACATCTTTCTGTGTTGCATGGCTTTTTACAAGTGTTTGTTATAATTTTCTCCCCCTCTCTAATGAACAAAACATCCAGAAAAGGAATCGCATTGTTTTCTTCAGTCATCATAGTGAACACAAGGTTACTGTTGATACCGTTGAATATATTTATTATGTTTTGTTCTTCTACCTTTGGGATGGCCAATAAAGTATCGTCTACATATAGATATAGAAACGGAATATTGAAAGATACTTTTTTCAGTGCTTCCTCAATGATGTAATCCATTGTCAGTGCTGCCAAAATGGGGCTAATTGGATCTCCCATTGGTGTACCTAGTGCTTGTATATATAAAACTCCCTCATATGTAAAATAGCTGGGCCCTAAACAATACTCTATCAACTCTTTGAATGTATCTTTGTCGATGGTAGAAAATTCTTTAATTTCGTTCCAGCGGCACTCAATGATCTCAATCATCAACTGATGAGGAATACTGGTAAATAATGATGTTACATCCAGTGTTACCGGAGGCAACACCACCGATTTTATTTTGTCCACTACTTCGAAAGAATTTTTTACATTATATTTGAAACTTGGAATTAGGTTTCTCAAAATTTCATTTAGAAATTTGGATAGCTTGTATCCCGGAGAATTGATGCATGAGATTATGGGTTTCAAAGGTCTTTCTTAGTCACAATTTATGTTGTAATTAGAGTCAAGTAACAAACAGGTCGTGAAATTATTTCCATTTTCATTTCAATTTCGGAGAAACTATTTCAAATTTGGCGTTGGCTTCAAAGGAAGTTTTCGTGTCAAATGAGATATTCCCCAGTATATTCCAATCGTTGTTATTTTTATTTACATTATTTATTTATTTACATACGAGTTCCCACTTCGATTCTCACAATGAGATTTGCCAAGAACTTCTGAATTTTCAAAAAGGTGGAAGGAAGCGTTACTGCTTTTACAACCCTCGAATGAAATGGCAATTTTATTTATCTATACCATGACAATTTCGGGCTGAAGTGAAGGATGTTGAAATTGTATTTTGGGATTACCTTAATTTTGGAAAGGTGGACAAACAGAATGTTAACATGGTCTCTCATTGGACAATCTTTTGAAAATATCGAATTGCAATTTGTTGAAGCTCTCAAACCAACATCACACACCTTTTCCATACCACCCTCTATGACTGATTTATTATAATTGGGAAAAGAGTGCCAGAAGAGCTCTATTCGAATTTGGAAAAAGTAATACTTAATGTGCATTTGAGTCGCCAGATGTATGTTTGTTATCATTAGAATCAAAAGCCTAACTCCCTACTCACTTATGTGTTTGATACAAAAAAATGATTCGTTTAAAACGTTGAACTAAAAAAAGGATTAAACTATCTGGAATGACACCGCTGTTAAAATAATTATGGAAAATGATTTCCAGTGATACATTTTGTGTGAACTCAATTTCTCTCTCAATTATTGCCAGTTGGAGTTGCATTGCCCTGACAATATATCTCCTTGCTCAACAACCAATCAGTCTATTTCAAATTTTGAAATTCAGCCAATAGAATCCGAATTACAGTGAAAATATAGCTTGTCGCTGTATTTTCACGGTGATAAACCTGCTTAGTTTTTGTTTTACTAGCTGTCAAGTGAAAATAATGATTTAAATTATAAACGTCAAATCTATGTGTTTTGATTAGTTATATTTCTTAATCAATATGAGCGATCGTTGGGGACAAATGGCGATTGGTATCATAGATGAAGCAGTGGAAAAGAGTATTCCATTGAATACGGCCAGAAATAAAGAATCAATTACCAGGCAATTCAACAATTTTTGCTCAAACAGGGGTTATATTGTCGTCCTAAATATAATTCGTGGTATGATTAATAACCTATAATTTTTTGGAATATCAATTCATTGGCAATCCCAATGCAAGAAAATACAACTCGTCCTGCGGACTCGTTGTATTTTCAGCTTTGGGATTGCAATTCATTAATATTCCAAAAAATTATCGGTAATAATCATACCACTTATTATATTACCCCTGAAAATAACCATACTCGAGACCATACTCGTATCCATAATTTTTTTTATAGTGAAATAATATATTGCAATTTACGTGTTCGTTGTTTTTTTTATTATTTTACGACTTCACGGACTCTTCTCATCCTAGGTGTTATCTATAGATGTACATTCAGTGATTCACAGGGCATTTCATTCATGACGATTCTCGCGAATAGCTCTCTGGTACGAGTGCAAATATCCTCGTTGAGTTGAAAAAACACGTAATACGAAGGGAAAATTCGAATTCAACCCTACATTTTAAATTCACCGTTATGAATGGTAGAAAACTCATGAATAGATTTCAATGTACCATGTATAAAATGAAATATCACTATTTCATAAGAAAATTCGTGTTCATTTTTCGTTAACTTGTCCACATATACAGGCTGACAACGAGATCGGTTTGTAGGGTTCTCTCGAGGGTTCTAAATTCGATATTTGGAAATAAAACATTTGCATTCCACAGCAACCATATCAATCGCAAAACCTGAAGATAAATCCACAAAACTTTCGAATTCAAATATCTTTAGCGTTATTGATCTGTCAGACGCTTTTCTTCAAGTCGATGTTCATGAAGATTTCCGTCATTATCTGACGATTAATATTCATTGAGGAAACTTCCATTCGGCATAAGAATTGCTCCAGGGGTATATCAACAAATCATGGATACACATAAATGAAAAAGCTCATTGAATGGATCAGAAGCAATGGATTTCGATTCCATCTGAACATACAAAAATGCAAATTCTCAGTTCCAGAAATCAGGAATCTTTGCAGCATCATAAATAAAAATGGAAAGCCATATTCTGCTCAAACAGAAGCTATGGTGAATATGCCTCCACTTCATCATTGAGTTTCATTAGGATCATACTTGGGAGCTATCAATCATTATGGAAAGTTCAACCAGAATGAGACTAGCTTCGCGAACCTTCGGATGAATTGCTCAATAAAAATTCGAAGTGGTCACGAACGAAAGACAGAGTCTTCAGACAAATTCAAAGATAATCCTCAGAACGGCATGATTCTTACTCACTTCTCTTCAAAAACAATTGTTGTAGCTGCAGATACTTCGAAATAATGCTTGGGTTTATTAAAGATACAGTGGTGGAAAGATGAAAGTAATCTAGCACGTGTAAAGAACGTAGTAGGAACCAAAAAAAGTAACAAATTGAAAAAGAAGCCCTAGGTTTGATATTCGCTGTCAAAAAGCTGAATATCTACGAAATGAAAGATAATTTGTTCTGCAGATCATCAACCACTTTCGGTTCTAAGAAAGAAATTCCAACATATGCAGCCAACAGTCTTCAAAGATTGGCCTTGATCCTACAAGTATATAGTTTCAAATTCGAATATGTCAAAACCGAAGATTTTGGATATGTAGATGTTTGTTCTCGACTAATCAATCAGGTTTTCAAACGGAACAAAGAATATATAATTTCCTCTGTCAAAATTGACGCAGAAGTTCTGCAGGTCTTACAACAGTAATTGAAGCCCTTCTGGTAACATCCCTATCGAATATCAAAACTTAGGTTGAACAAGCAGAACAAATTTTCATAAGACACTTCCATTTTTTGCTAGAAGAGAATAATTATCCTCCATCAAGGGATTCCTGATATGTGGAACAAGAGTAGTAATACCTCTTATTTCCCAGAGTTGCCTACTGCAGTAACTACACAAAGGTCATCCAGGGCAGGAGGGAATGAAATCTTCAGCGAGAAGCTATGTTTATTGGCCAAAGATTGAAAATATTTTGCCCGGAAGTGTTCCAGCTGTCCATGGCAAATGATACATGTTGATCACGCTGGTCCAATGAATAATAAATACTTCATTATCATTGTCGGCGCATTTTCCAAATGGCATGAAATTTTCGATACTATGACCATTGACACTGTCAAAATCTTGAAAGAAATCTTTGGGACATTTGGAATACCAAAAATTATCGTTACAGATCATAGAAATCAGTTCACCAGGTATCAATTTGAACATTTCTGTGAACAGAATGGAATTGAATGTACCAGATCAGCCCCATATTGACCACTGTCGAATGGTCAAGCTGAAAGGTTTGTAGACATTTCCAAACGATCTTCAAGAAAAATTGAAAAACATGCGCAACTACATCTGTGGAAAGGAATTCAATTTTTTTTTCGAGTTTCAGAGGCATACTTGTTATATTCTGGAAACGAGTCTGGAAATTTCTTCTGTGTTCTAATGTAGTGGTAAATAAGAATGCGTTTCATCGTCAGCTAAGACGTCTTAAGTTTTTGTAAGCTAATTATAAGCCAGTGCAATGGTATTTGTAAAGTGAGTTAATAAGAGTATTTCATTGTTGTTCGGAGTATTGTTGTTTTTGTAAACGAACCCAGGAAATATCATAACAATATGTTGGGAATAAAGATCCGCACAGTTGATTTGCTGAAACCTATTGGAAATCTACAAACATTTCCGGAACCAACTTCCAGTTGTTCGAATTCGAGGCCTGTTAGACGAGAACTTCCCCTAAATATTTCGTTTAACCAAAGGAAGTATTGGGATGCCGAGTAGGATGCAGTCCTTGGACTCATCATGTTCTGATAAGATTGTCTTTTATAATATATACATAGTGACTGTCATGGATAGAAATTGTATCACAAAGTTATTTCTAATTCAGTAAATAATTACTTTATGTTACACATTCGTCATACAGACGAATTGCGAGATATATTGACAGAGATCCACAAAATTGTGAAAAAAAAATTGAAGATAACTAGTGACAGAACGAAGGCTCGATACAATCTTAAGGCAAATACTGATGGATTCAAAAGGGAGATCGTGTGTGGTTGTGAATCATCATCGAAGCAAAGGAATTTCTCCAAATTTAAACATTCTTGTGAAGGGCCCTAGAATATGCTGAAGAGAATAAACAACGAAGTCTACAGGGTCTAACGCAGCGCTAGAACAAAAATGAAGGTCGTTTACTTAGAAAGACTTGAACGTTATAATGGGACGAGACATTGTTTAATCGGGACGATCAAAAATTGAGAGAAGGAAAGATTACGAAATACCTAGCGCCGCCACTGAGTATCGCTCGTAAATAGAACGCCGCTCATGTGCATGACAATTGAAGCGGCCTGTGCGCCGAAAAAAATTTTCTGCCTGGACGCTTCTCGAAACTCTGCCGAACGTTCCGTAACTTTGATTCCAGAATATGACGAGATCTAGAATGATAGGTATCCGTTTCAATGTTTTTATGTTGTATGCTTTAGCTAGTTGAGGGCAGTTGAGCAGTCCAAGTGAATTATCAGTTGGTGCAGAAGTTATATTTTTCTATTGAAATTAATAAAAACAGTTTATTTTTGCTCGGAGTATTATTTAGAGAAACTAACCCTGAAATATCGTATTCTGAACTTCAACATTAATATGTACATCAAAAATTCTGTAGCAAGAGTTCTGAAACATAATATATTCAGCATTCTTCGTGGGACAAAAATACTTCAAGTTTGAAATTGAAACATGCTAGCTACGTCCTATTTAAACTTTCGAGAAAATTGACATTGAAAAAATACCCGTCGAAAATTTAAATTTTCGAAGATTGCATCAAAAAGTAAGCGAATTTTGTCATATGTATGTAACTTCTTAAAGCTGTTCAAGGTGCCATCATATTGAATTCAAAAAACTGGTTACTTCTGTACAATTTTGAATAGAAATGGCCACTTGTTTATATTGTTGAAAAGAGACTGTTGCATTTAAGATCTGAAAAAATGAGGTTCAATTTCAAATTTTTTACTCTAGTTGACTTCTGGCCAAACCAGAAGTGAGTTGCAATTGTTTTTTTTCTTCTTGTAATTATCGCCCTCAATTATCTGCAGTTCAATTCCAATTATCAAATGTCTAAATCTATACCTAACTAAATGGCGTCGTGTACAATGATTACGTTGTCACCTGGTATATACAAAATTGAATTACTACTAGGAATTAAAACTAGGAGTACTTACGTGGAAGCCGTAGGTAGCTCAGGAATGGGTGACGTCACATTCATTCATTTTGTAATATATTTAAGAACACATGACATCACGAAATACTTTCATCATGAAATACCAAGAACTCAAAGTAATTGTTAGACCAATTTTTAATATACAGAGCGCAATCGGTGTACATATCCTGCATCACACTATATGGATTCCTATTCATCTCATGAATCAGAATAATGTCAATGAAAATTCTGTGAATAATTTTGATTTTATTTATGGAAAAAACAAGATGATTGAGCCTGTAGACTATCCAGGAAAGTATTTGAGAGAGTAATATGTTTCTGTATTCTCTTATTACGTGGAGTATAGATTAGTTCGGAGAAACTATTTTATAGCTTTTTCTTCTCCGAATGAAAAAGGGGGAAAAGAAAACTTCTCTGATGGGTACGAATTCCATTCATAGAATGAAATAATCTATCTTTTGGCCTGATGGTAAAAATTTTCTTGACACCTTTCACTACAAAAACCATAAATACGATACCATGAATACTTCTATTTATCAGCAGGTCAATTTCAAACAGTTTAGTTTCCGAAGTTTTATCCGCGTTAAGGACTGCACATAGTCCTTTAAGAAGAGGAAAAGTTGTCTCTAATAATATATATTGAATGTTTTATATCTGTTCAGGTCATGTGACGAATGAAAAACATATGTTGGTATACTTACTAATGAGGTTGACCGCAATATGAGGGTAATCACAGGGCTGTTTTTGCACCGAGTGTTTGTTTTCAATTGTGAAATGTCCATTAGGTATATCCAGCTAGCATTTATGATATTCAAACACTTCAGGTACGAAAATATCGTCAGACTGTTTTGTCATAATTCAAATTTTACACTACAGTAGAAATATCAATCAAAATCATGATTTTTTTCTATGGTTGGCGAATTACAAGCAAAAAAGCGCAAACTTTTCTTTTAATTTCGGAAAACATTTATTTTTTAGAATAGAATTATATATGCCATCTTTGAAGGCAATAGACGTTTTTCGAACTCGGATAAACTGCCAATTATGCACCGTCTAGAAAATTTGAAAGCTCTGGATTATTTCTGGGTGCACTCATAACAGGGTTTCAATAAAGCGAAAAATTTCAAAAATTATGCCAATCATGTGGATATATTTTGACGAAGTCAAACAGCGACATTCTTCTTTTTAATACAGCCCTGCCAAAAAAGGTTCAAAGAAAATGGACTACGTTATAGTACCTACTCACCCATTTTCTAGTCGTTTATTTGGTGTGAATGGGAACGTGAAAAACATTCAAATCTGACCTTTGATTTGACGTAATTTCCACATGGAGAAGAGAGAGCTATTTTCATTTCTGTCGATACAACTGACACCCCGTTTCGACGATGCAATTTGTCGCTGCAATTTCTCGCCGCGACTTGTCGCATATATTATTGTCTCTCTCGAGGGTATTCAGTCTGTTTTTGATCTTTCCAACTTTGAGTCTGAGGCAAACCTCCACTGCATCTATTATCGACCTCAATTCTTGTTTTCACTTATCTATTTCATCTAATACCGTTCCGATGGAAAAGCAGGTCTACCGAGGTCTACGGTCTGCTTTATATTTACAAGAATATATACTATGATGGGAACTGCAGTTTTTATCAAGCTCAGGATCTAGTGTTTACATTTGCTAATTTTTCAAAATCAATTTCTATGGAAGATTTTACTCACTCGTAAGTAATAGAAGAATTTGCATGTCACTCATTTTCATGAGAGAAAACCCAAAGAATGAAATGATTTCGTTTCATTTATTGTTTTAAAAAATCCAATTCATAAATATCTACATACATGCAGTACTTATTTTTGTAATTTTAAAGCCTTTCACTTAAAAAATTTGTTCGTTTTTTTTAACTCGAGTTTTATTTCAGGAGTTTGGAAGTTACCAATGAAAACCATTACTTCAATCAAAATTGTTGATGATTTTTCATTATTCATTGTTATGCCTGTGGTTAAATGTGTTTTCAATAAACGATGAGATTGGAACCTTTGGTGTAAAAGTTGAAACTTTTTGTAGGGATAAATTTTCCGAACACCAAACTGATATCATCTGCAACAAAGTTAGCCTCTTCAGGAGAAGAAAATTTATACAAAATCAATTATGGTGTTAGAGTAATTGATCTCTACAAAGAGTTTATTGTGGAAGACTGCAATAATTTCATACTTATCATATATGAGATGCCATTCAGAAAATCGAATTGTTCATATTTGTAATTCTTGATGTCTATAATAAGTCCCAATCTTCAACATTATATTACTGATAGCTTCATCGATTTTATGTATAGTGTAAAATGGAATGAGATAAAAATATGTATATCCGCTTTTATTGCGAACAAAGAGTGTTTTCAGTTGATTGTTTATGATATCGTGTTCAGTGCCTTCTCGTAGTCATAACATTTGTTACCCAAGATAGGAAACCCTAATTATTATACGGAGCGTTTCTATCCAAACTTTTAATACTCTGCTCTAAACAAACCCAAAGTATTTTTCATTCAATAAAACCAGCATTCGAAACAATATTTTCACTGTTTCTTTCTCGTTACATCATCACCCCTGCAGGTAGCAGGTTGAATATAAATTGCCGGGAATCAACTGTTACCCTGGCTATAAGCCACACATGTCATTGAATCACATCCAACTGCAATCTGCTGGGGTGGCGGCGTGAGGAGGTGGTTCTAGTAAAAAAATTGTTTTCACTTTTACTTCCCAGTGAAACCATTCATCTGGGAAAACAATTATTGTTTGGATAATGTTCATATTTCAAAATGTGAACGAATGCCCTCGATTTAAATGTTAGACCCATATCTTCATTTTCATTCACAAGAATGTTGTGGGTTCAGATTTTTGCGTATTATGAATTCAAATTGAAACTACAAATTCGTGGAATAAGGTGAGAACTTATTCGTTTCCGTGTTCAAAAGTAGATTGCATAGAAAGATGGACAATATGACCATCGTAGGGATCGCAAGTTCAACCAAGTAGAATCGACACGTGGAGGAGGAGTATTACTTGCTATCGACAATAATAATATCAATTCTGAAATAGTTGATACCTCCGAATTTGAAGAAAACTTTCCTAATATAGACTTCTTGGCTTGCAGGTGCACTATATCAGTATATTCTTTTCTTGTAGTTGTTTATATTCCTCCATCGTTAACCATAGATGAATTTGATAATTTCTTTGAAGTTGTAGAAGGATGGGAGGAAATGAATTTTGACAGAGTCTTATTTTTGGGAGATTTCAATTGTACACACTTTATTCTTGGTAATATGGAAGATAGAAAAACTCTTACAATCACAAACTTGTTGTCATTCTTTAATATGAAACAATGTAACCGCATTTTGAATGAATATAACAGACTCTTAGATTTGGTAATAAGTAATATCGACTGTGCTGTGAACCGAGAATATATTACTTTAGTAAATGAGGACCCTCACCACCCATCAATTTCAATTGAACTTAGCGGTTTCACTACAAAACCTAACAAATTCGCTACAAATGTGAATAACAGATCATTCAACTTCAAAAAAGCTGATTACGTGTCACTATATGATGAATTTTTGAACATGGATTGGCAATTTTTAGAAAACATATCTGATGTGAATACTGGTGTAGAAAGTTTCTATAATAAGTTTTATGGAATTCTGAATGCTCATGTTCCACTCACAAAAAAATTCAAACATGTTTATCCAGTTTGGTATACGAATGACATAATAAGGCTTATTAAAGAAAAAGCCAAATTACATAGAAAGTACAAAGCAACAAAAAATATGTGTTATTACGAAGAATTTTGTAGAACTAGAAAAAATATTAAGCAGAAAGTCAAAGAAGTATATACATTGTATATAAACAGTATTGAAAACGAACTAATAGTTAATCCGAAAAACTTCTGGACATTTGTTCATAATAAAAATAATAGTACACGAATTCCAAGCCAAATGGTTTATGAGGGTGAATCCTATAACAGTCCACAATTAATTGTTAATTCCTTTAGTAGATTTTTCAAAAACGTCTATTTATCACCTGAAGTTGACGAAGAAAACGTTGTTTTTAATTTCGAACCTAATAGCTTAATAGATGTTAGTGTGGAACCAATAACAGAGATGGAAATTTTAGAAGCTGGAAGAAAATTAAAAAATAAGATGACCTCTGGTCCAGACAAAATTCCATCCTTTCTATTGAAAGATTGTCTGAGAGTATTAGTTTATCCCCTACAAATTCTCTTCAATCTTATCTTGAGAACGTCAGTTTTTCCTGAACTTTGGAAAACTGCCAAAGTTTGTCCAATACATAAAACTCAAAATCGAAATGAAATCAATAACTATAGGCCTATCTCAATCCTTAACAACTTTGCCAAGCTTTTAGAAGCAATTCTGTATAGTCGTATCTATCAATCCTCTAGACATATAATATCTGATCATCAACATGGTTTTATGAATTCTAGATCCACCATCAGTAATTTAGCTGTTTTGGATCAATATTTGTGTGAATCGTTAGACCGTGGAGGGCAAGTTGATGTGGTGTACACGGACTTCTCTAAAGCATTCGATAGAGTCAGTCATAAGTTACTGGTTCGTAAACTTTCTTGCATGGGTTTCAATAAAATGTATTGTCAACTTTTGGAATCATACCTGAGCGGACGTAATCAATACGTATATTATCGAGGCTTTTCTTCAGATGTGTATTTAGCAACCAGCGGAGTTCCGCAAGGAACCAACCTTGGTCCCTTATTGTTTTTACTGTTTATCAATGACCTTTGCAACTCAATAACTTGCAATAGATTGATGTTTGCTGACGATTCAAAACTGTATACATCTATAAATAGTTTAGATGATTGTAACAAACTGCAGAAGGAGATTGATTTTCTACAAAATTGGTGTCTTATGAATCGCCTCCACTTGAATATATCAAAATGCAAAATTGTTACATTCAGTCGAAAATTCAACATACTGGAATTTCCTTACCACATTGAAAACATTATATTGGAAAGAACTGAGAATATTAGGGATCTAGGAATCTATTTTGATCAACTGACCTTCAACTACCATATCAATCATATTATTAATTCAGCTTACCGCGCATACGGTTTTATAGTGAGGAACTGCACAAATTTTCATAATATGCTAACATTGACCTCTCTGTATTTCAGTCTGGTGAGGCCAAAACTAGAATATGGATCCATTATATGGAATCCCATATACCATCAATATACATCAGCAATTGATAGAGTCCAAAATTTTTTTTTAAAATTTCTTACTTTTAGAATCACCGGAACCTATCCTCCAAGAAACTGCAATTACCCTGATCTACTATGTAGATTCGACTTTGTAGCTTTAGAAAATCGAAGAAATCAGGCATCTGTTTTATTTTTATATAAATTATTGAATGGCAAGTTGGATTGTCCTGTGCTATTATCAGAAATAGACATCTTTGTTCCAAGAATATATTCTAGGCACTACAATACTTTTTTATGCAAAAGGGCGCAAACTAACTCAATGTTGAAATCACCAATCAATCTGATGTGTCGTAATGCGAACAAGCTCTCTACTAATATCGCTATTTTTTGTTGCAGCATATGTGAAATTAAAAATAAGTCTCGTGCGTACCTATAAGTCCTTATATATTTTTTTTTTCTTATAGTTTTTTTATATCAATTAGTAATAATTTTTCAAGTATGTTAGTTTTGCTCTGTAAATGGGAAACTGTTGGGCAATAAATGCTATTATTATTATTATTATTATTATTATTATTATTATTATTATTATTATTATTATTATTATTATAACGAATCATTTCTGAGGGAAATTCTAATACAAACAGCTATTTTCTTTGAAGTTGTGAAATGTTATGTCTGCTATCTATTCGATTCGAGTTACGTAAGAAAAGATGAACTTTGATATGATTCGGCGCCCGGCCCGATGTGGCAGGGAAGAAGGTAGTTGTTTTGAAGACACTTCCCATTTGGTATTTCACTTAACCACGGTGATTGGTACATACGGATACCTGCAGAGACTGCTTTCTGACATTTTTTATGTTACTTTTTTTATATCAATTGAGTTTTTATGATTGGTCTGGAGAAAAGCCAAAAAAAGTCTGCATTATTTCATACCAATCCAGAGAAAAAAAATCCTCTTTCATTTTAGGATTCGCATAAGGTCAAGAACTCAAGACTGAAAAATTACTGAGACAGAAAACATTCTTTCAATATCACAAAGTATTCGATTGAATAAATCGTACTACTTAATCAAGTGATCCGTTCGGGATATATTGTTGAGTTTGTAATTCAATTCCATATTGGGGTTCATATTATCCTAGGTATTATCCACTGGGAATTTCGAAATTACTTAGATCTGTTTGATATAACTGAAGGAAAAGCCATTTTTGTGCACCACCATAATTTTCATGAGTAATGAGGTCTTGATTTCATCCATCTTTTATTAGAAAAACATTTCAATGATGAGATTATTTATCGGCCTTGCCAATGGTTCATATTTTGTAAGGATTTTTCTTCAATAATACTGGCAGAATTTGTACAGAATTATGAGATTGCACAAAAGCCCAATTTTTTAAATTCTGATGACTGGTTATTGCGAAGTCGAGTGCAATTGATTTCCATTTGGGGTCGGGGCAATCGAAAACCCTTTAGAATACAACTCGGAATACAACGAACGAAAGAAAAATGATGGAAAACTGAATGATCGCTGACTGAAGCATATTCGAAAATTGCACATCTTTCAATTGCAATTCTTCCCACATCAGGTTGCGCCTTGAACTTCGTGTAGATTTCTAATGGCTGCCTGTCCCGCACCGCGCTATTCGTCATCATTTCCGCTCCAAGATGAAATGGATAAGCTGAACCTACCTCAATAAAATGGCCAAAATATTGATTCATTACCACAAAGTGTTATTTGAATCAAGTACAGTTCAGTTTCTCATCAAACGGCTTTATGTTTTTCTCACCCCTAATATATAAACCATCTCCATCTTTTTCGACATATGATCACTGCCACTAGAATCGAGATACCAACAATCTCTCATATTACCAGCACTCTTATTCAAAGCAATACTGATAAATGCAGTCCGATTTGTGTTCTTTTCATTTTTGATGAACAGGTCTTTACTTATGACGTGGCGAAAAGATACGTCTTTGGTTTTATTCTTGAACTCTTTCTTTGGATATAGTGATTGATCGAAATTTTCATTAACAGCAATACAATTCTTTTTCCCTTGTGAAGTAATTGCAAAAGCCGAGGTATCATCTTCCGAGCTGTCTTTTTGGTTTTTGAGTTTTTTTTCAGCTGTAATCTGATGGTCATATTGTTCACTGTTTTGGTTTCCTCACAAACGGAATCCCATGCACCTAGGAAAAAAGAATGGTAGTGGTAACATTGTCTATTTTTTATTATTACCATGAATTCAGGAATCAGTCCCATATTCGTTGACATGTTTTTGGATTCATCGAATTTGAAGGCGTAGAACTTTCGTTGGATAACATGCAAAGAAACGTTTGTCTTGTGTGCAAAGAGGATTTGAAGCTTGGGAACCATCTCAACAGCTGAATTGCCATGTGATAATAGAGATAATATTTGCTCCGACATGTATCCATGTAAATCCTGTTCTTTTTCATGTTTTTTTCATTTTTCCCACAGCAACATCGTCGTTATTCGATGACCTGGCTACCAAGACACTGAGCTAGTAATGCATTTTCGTTTATTTCGAATATTCTTAAGTTGATATGATTTCACATAATTTTTTTGTTACATGCTATACCTACTAAGTATTAGAAAGGCAAGCGAAACTGTTCAAGCGCAATATTTATGGGGTGTCATACGTAAGATATGGATGGTGAAGCGATGCTTTGAAATATAACCACGATGAAATTTTCATTAAAATACAGACTTTTCTGTTCCTATCCTCTATAGTTGATGAATTATTAGTCCGTTTCAATTTGTGTGATAATACTTATTTTTTATTGGAACATAAAGGGAGCAAAACCGCAATAACGTAAAATTTCTCATTTTCATTCTGCCGAATAACACATTTCAGTATTCCAATTCAGTTCCCCATTACTAATCCTTTAAGGGTTCGTTTAGAAGGGGTGCATAATGAAGGACAGAATTAACTATGAAGAAGGAACTCACAGACAATATATAAAAAATATTTCAATTTTTGAAATGATGAACAAGATGAAAAGTTGAATATTTCTGATAATAGTCTGAATATAAAATTAGAAACCTCCTCAAACTAGTGACAATTGAAAAAAATAAAATGTTAACAAGCGAGAGGCGTCCCTGGAAGCCACTGACAAGAGACTTCCGTATTTCGTCGTATAATTGCTATTATATTTTCCTTACAAACCGTGAAATAGCATTTTTTTCGTTTTTGTAGTCTCACAGAAAAAATTATTTTCAATGATTTATATGGAGAATAAGATATAGCAATCCAATGTACTGACGAAATAAACAAGTCTCAACCCTTTCATCTTGTTCATCATTTCGAAAAATGAAATATTTTTTCTATATCGTGTACATCCTTCTTCATAGTTAATTTTATCGATCATTATGCACCCCTTCTAACGGACTAGGCTGAGTAATTGGGAACAGAATTAGAATACTGACATGGGTTATTCGCCAGAATGAAATTGCGAAATTTTACGTTATTGCGTTTTTGATTCTTTATTATACCTAATGATTAAAAAGTTGAGAATGATTACAGAAATTGAAACGGACTATTAATTCTTCAACTATAGCAGATATAAATAGAAAAAAGTCTTCATTTTATTGATAATCTCATCGTGATTTCGATATGCTACCAATATTTTAAAGCATCGCTTCATTATCCACATGATACTTATTCTATAAATTTCATCCTTATTAACACATTGCACATCAGCTAGTGATATGTTTACCAAACTCCAAATCCTTTTTGCACATAAGACGAACGTGTCTCTGCATGTTTTTCAACCAAAGTTCCATGACGTTGAATTCGATGAATTCGAAAGCATGTTAACGAATATTACAAGGAGAGAGCAATCAGTACATGATTATAACACAATTTTTGATGGTGTTATCAAATCGCCATTCCTTTTTCCAACATGCATGGGATTCCATTAGTGAGGAACTCAAACATCGATTAATAAGACCACCTGATTAAAAAAAAAAATTATCGTGCTGTTAATAAAAAATTCGATCAATAACTATATTGAAAGAAGGATTTCAAAATAAAAAACAATTATATTATTATATTTCCATCAGCCATCCACAATATATGAAGAAAAGTGTCGAAACTTTCAATATGGAAACATGTAATGCAGTTTCAAATCCAAAGAATCTGAAACAACTTGTGATAAACCGTATAGGGAAGCGATAGAAGGTTTACTACACCTTTCAAGTGTAGGCAGAATCAAAACACCTTACGCGCCCTCATTTACTCGTTTGTAATTGTTTCGGGCAGAAAAAAACATTTTTTTAAGAAATCCAACCTTCGAAAGTCAACATGAATATGTTCAGTTCTCAACAATTACAATGAGGGCGGCAACATTGCAAATGAATCAATATTGACTGTGATTGAACTATGACATCCCAACGAATTGGTGACGATTTGAAGAAATGTGAATTTTTTGAAACAATCCATGTTTTTTTCTGCTCGAAAATGTGAAAACGAGTGGATAAGGGCGTGTTTGGTGTTTCGATAAAGAGGACAAATTTTGGGTTTTCCACGATAGAAATTTGATGTGAAAAATTGGACCTGCATTTCTGAAAATAGACTCGGAACGCCGAAAAATTGTATTTAGATTTTCTGTAGAGGAGACCGAATTGCGTAAGCTCAAATTTTTTTTTTTGAAAATCACGCTCATTGCGACCGAACTAGTTATGAGCAGATTAATGGAAAATTCACGAATTTGTCACTGAAATTGCATAAAAAGAATATTGAGATATCCCAAAGAGACTTTGCATTATGGAATAATGTATTCCTGAAGCGGAGATTTGAAAGCCTGTTGTGGTGATTTCCAGCAGAATATTCGGAATATTTACTAATTGACTGAAAAATTAATATTAATAGTAATTCTTCTTCCAACGAAATCATTTGTACACCTCATGATATCAGATACTCGACGAATAATGCTAGCATAGATATTCTACCTACCTTTCAGTTCAAAATCAATTTTTAACAAATTTCAAAATCAGCGGTTGTAGAAAACAATGTGTTCAACTGGTACAAAAAAACGCGTTTTCGGCACTCGTAGGATTGTTGGCCTCCGCTTCGTGTCGTCCGCCAACTCTCGAAAACATACATTTTTTTGAACTAGTCGAACAAATAACTATCTAGTAATCCAATAATTTCAGTAGTTCCATCATGAAATTCGAGCCAACCAGCTCTAAACTTGTATAAACTTTCATTTTGAAATCTTGAAACTTGTCTTACGACCTATTATATATTGTGAGGTGCCCGCGTCTGTCAAAAATTAAGGTCAAAGGTCACAAAAATCGATTTTTTTGGCATTTTTTTGCAAATATCCCGTTTTCTTTGGGGTACTTATACGTTATTTGTATCGATATTATAAAAGATAAAAATCTACAACTTTTGTCTCAAGTTTTTTTATATATTGAATCGTTTTCGAGTTAGAGGGCAGTGAGCGCGCTGTGTTAACTACGCCTCATAAAGTCTATAAATTATTGAGAAATATATAATTATTAATAATTTCAATTACTTTCACCCGTGGGTCGCGACCCATAGGAAACCCTCTCCATAGTTAAGCACTGCGTGCTCACTGCCCTCTATCTCACAAACGATTCAACGTATAAACAAAATTTTGAGACGAAAGTTGAAGAGGATTTTATTTTCTATAATATTGAAATACAAATAGCTCAAGCCCCAAAGGAAACTAGATATTTGCAAAAAATGTTAAAAAATCGATTTTTGTGACCCTTGACTTTAATTTTTGAGAGACGCGGACACCTCACGTATGTAGATTTTGAGACAAGTTTTACAATGTCAAAATAAAATTTTATACATGTATACAGTTGGGTAGCTCGAGTTCCATGATTCTTACCTTATTTTAACTAAGAAAAAATTCTGAATGTTGAAGTAATGTGGATAAATTCAAAAGGGAGTCCTTAATGATACAACAATAAATTGATATCAACAATAAACCAGAGATTGAATACAAAAATCATCACCTAATGATGCTTCGTTGATCAAAATTAACTGCTGTATTGGAATCGGAAAATAAAATATCTATAAGAATAATTTGACGTCAAATGTTCACAGGTTTTCAGAAAATTCAATAGC
Source organism: Zygogramma bicolorata (assembly GCA_032362365.1). Classification (NCBI taxonomy): domain Eukaryota; kingdom Metazoa; phylum Arthropoda; class Insecta; order Coleoptera; family Chrysomelidae; genus Zygogramma; species Zygogramma bicolorata. Next base: position 1,136,308 of record JAVJAQ010003745.1, read on the forward strand.
ATCTGAGGAACAGTTGAGGTTTTCTCGAGGGGATGAACACATGGAAATTCCGGTGTACAATTGATAGGAATTCCGGGGAAATTCCGAGAAATTTCTAAAGAAACTATAGATAGGGATTATTATTAGGTAACTTCAATTTATTCGCGCAATAATAAAAAGCATACAGTAAAATTTCAATATTTATATAAAATCATAATTCAAAAACAAAACACCGGTGTGAAGTAATCCACTTCCACTGGACGAAGAAAGTTAGAACCTTTGTTTTGAAAGAGTTTGTGGCGAATTTCCAATTTGAAATACATTTTGTTAGCGATAAATAAGCCTGATGACAACAATCTTCCTGATCTGATAGACATCTGATATGTTTCTGGAGGGGTGTGTTGGGGAAGTTTTTGCAAATAAGTCAATAACTTTTTTCAGTGAAATAGTACCTCATTCTGATTTAAATATATGAATAAGGCATGTGAAACAATCCAAAAAACTTTGTTTTATAGTTTGTGCGGCCTCGAGAGGGGTGTGGTTGGGGGTAGTTTTTTCAAATAGTCCGATAACTCATTTCAATGGAATAGTACCTCATTCTGATTCGAATATCTATGAATTGGGCATGTGAAACAGCCCAAAAAACTTTGTGTCGTAGTTTGTGGGTTTGTTTTTGGGGTCAACCTCTGCGACTGTCATTATTTTCCTCAATATTTCAAAAATGACGTGTCTCGAAATTTCACTCTACAAGACGAAGGGACGCCCTTGATTGTGGAAGAGAGACTACATACTAGATCATAATTGGCAGACAAAACACAGGTTGTCTACATTGTTGCCAGCGGTTACCGAAATCGAAATAAGACGGTAATGGCTCGCGTTATACGATCTGAGTTATATAGTCAATGACTACAGTCTTTGTATGATTTCTGGAGTTTATTTGCAGCTCCATCATGTTATTTGGACGGTTTTATAAAATCTATCGGTTTGTAATAAAAAGATGATCAGATATATTGTGGTTCAGTGTCAACTGTTCTCATTTGAGTTTATACAGGGTGAACACACCGGTGAAAAATATTTTTTTATTTTCCTAGTAGGTAATGTTGAAGGATTATCAATAATTTTTGATATTATGGAGTATACTTTTTGGGAAACAGTTTATTTTCGCTTTATAAGCGATGAAAAAAACGTATAAAAAGAATTTTCTCCACAGATTGAGTATCCCGAGGAGTATCCCGTAAATTGAATTGATTGACAAATACGTATGAAAAGTATTTTCCCCACAGATTGAGTATCCTGGAATCATTTAGCGGTTGAAAATAATAGAACTTACTCAATATACCATAAAATACCGTATATTTTTCAATGACAAATTGTATTTTTTCGATACTTATTCTAACGGATTCAGAACTTGATTCTATAAGGAAAAATCACAGGAAAAATGATACTGATAAAACAAACCTGAGTGGACTCAAACGATCAGTTCCCTTTATTTTACGATTGTGACGTTGCATTATATAGATTATTTATTTTGTTTCCGATATAATTAGTACCAGCCTCAATGAAAATGTGAAAAGTTTCGATATGTAAAATCCGATATTATTCAGATTGGGTCATGATCATGACATGGTCTACTTAAATGTCTAAAGTTTATGTTCCACTCAGAAATCTCAACAAAAACTTTCGTGCGAAAGTTTCGAAAAACCTATATCTTTCATATTTCGTTGGGTTTCCTCGGAATTCCCCGGAATTCCCAGTATTTCCGTCATTTAATTTTGAAATTTTATCGATATTTCTTCAAATTGGCATATTTTTTTTTGTAGGGATTTCGGGGAATTCCGAGCTAATTCTGGAGAATTCCGGGGAATTTCGAGGGAATTCCGGTTCACGGGAATTCCATTCTACACATTTTTCCTCAGTGGTCAACCCCTCCGGTTTTCTCTCGAAAAAAATGTATACTGGATGAATTTCCACATTTTAGCAACAACGGTTTCACCCGAGAAAAAATATTTCAACTATATTCGAATGTAGAACTTTTGCGTATTTGTTTTTTCATGAAACATTTATTTCTTGCGCTCTTTCGAAATTGGCCTACAGTCCAAATGCGAAAGCTCAATAAAAGTTATTTCAAGGTGTAAACCGGCGCGTGCATTCTTATTTTTAACCCTGAAGTTAAAGAGCACCTGGAAGCAGATGATGTTTGGCCTTTCTTCACAACATATTTGACCAGAGATATACACTAGAATTATTCCCACATTATTCCTAAAACTTATGAAATCAAACAGTTTTTACTTTGAAATAAAGCCATTCGAAACTAAAAATACTCAACGAAAACATCCAAGTAATGAAATATAATTAAATGTCACTGCTATTTACTTCGGGTGGTGCAAGGCATATTTGTTTGGGTTGATACAGGTGCGCCAGTGAATTAAATGAACGAACCCACTGGTGTGCGGTCTGATATTGTTGTGTAAAAAAATATCGTTACTGTGATCATAAAAATTCAGAGGTCATGCCAATCTACAATGTTATAAACTTCGGATTGAAATATTTGAATGTGATGTTAGAAACGAGTCATATCGACTTCATTTTCGATTGACACCGCCATATTACATAAGAATCATTTTTTCAGGTTGAGATAATTCTGGGAAATTCCTCATTCACTACAAGAATACAACTTTCCCAAATTATTTTTGTTGCTTTCCCATCAAGTAACACTAAGAATAACAGTAATAGAATTGTTTTTACATACATACAGAAGGCACCATCATCTTGGTTGGACAATAATGTATTATTTCCAGAAACTTTCATTAACAGTTATTAATAAGTGTTCAGGTAGCTACTTGATATTTTCACGATCCGAAATACCTATCACTACTCACACTCAATAAAAAATTTACTATTGCTAATTTTAATTCTAATATATATATATATATATATATATATATATATATATATATATATATATATATATATATTTATTTATTCTCTATTATTATTCTGGAGATGAATAATTATGTGTCAGCCAATGTAGCTCCTTGTAGCTATAATCTCTACGCACTTTTAAACCTCAACGGGTCTGCAGATAGTGGCCACTACACAGCTTTACTGCCGACACCCTTATTCTGGAAGATGGCACAAGTACAACGATGCCCACGTGTCACCAATTTCCCCAAAATCTCTCATAAGTGGCGAGGCGTATGTTCTATTCTAAGAACAAGGTGAAACGAAATTATCCATTTGACACTGTTTTATATTTTATTCCTTTTTATTATTTATTTATTTATATTTATTGATTTATTCTTGTTGCAATTCTTCTCTCAGATGTATAAAGATTGATATTTGTCTTTATTTTTGTAAAACGTCTCAACATTGCACATCTCGATTATATTGTATTTTTTTCAGGAACAGTTCCCGAAGATGGAGTTCCTGACATGACTAGGCTCACTGTCCTGGATGAAGAACTCATCAACAGAAACCTCAGAGTTAGATACGAACGTGATAAAATATATGTATCCTTTTTCACAATAATTTTATTGAATTCAAACGACAGGAAAGACTTCTCTCAAACACTATATACTATAAGGACATCAAAGGCTTATATATGGTACTTCGTAAATCTGGTTAGGAGTTTTTCTCTACGGTAAATACCATCTGCATTGAATTCCAGATTTTCGACTCTTAGGGGACAGATAGTTCGAAATGCATCGGTTCAGCCCAGTACCACTGAAGAGACCCATGATTGGTTAACACAGCTATCTGATAATGGATTCGTGAATGTGATGGTTTCGAATATTGAAATTCTAATTTTTATCGGGGTTGCAGCCATCTCTCTGCAATTTGATCGAATATTTCCCTCATATATAAAATGTCCCATAAGAGCAATGCAATTATCGAAAACTTACAGCGGTAATTGCATTGTATCGAAAATTTACAGCGGTAATTGCATTGTATCATGTCACCATAACAACACATTTGAAACCGTATCGCTAGACGTCAGTAAACAACACAAATAAATGTCAGATAGACTTCAAAAATAGAAAAACATTTCGCGTCTTGGTGAGTGCTCCATACAATCTATAGAGGAAAGTATAAATGAACAAAAAATAACATTTCTTTGAGAATTTCTTTATTCGTGAAATATTCCAATGAATTACATTCGTCCATAAAAATGACCAGATAAATTTGCATTCAAGCGTGATATCTTATACAAATTGCATTCGGTTATTTTCATATTTTGTAAAAGAGCCACTTTCGCCAAAATATGAAAATAATCTTGCAATTTTTAGATAACACGCTTTCTTGCAAAATTATCGGTAATTTTTATGCAATCGTGCAATTATAACCGAAAACTATTCTCGTTCGCAGCAGGCCGGCTGTGACAAAAAGTTTAGCTGTTCGATGTGCCCCTTTTTAGAAGTCTTCATCATTTATGTTTTAAGTTTTAGATTTCGGTTAAAATGAAGCTGTTGGTGTTTTTCCTTTGCGGTTATTGTTATTGTTAGACGAAATAGTGTTATTTGAAAAACTTGAGTCGTTCCAAATTATATTAAATATTAATTTTCCTACCGTACTTTCATGATGGTAATAGGTACTTGTGAAGAATTATAGATTTTTATGATTTTTTTTCTTAAATTCTGACTCAATTCATATTAAAAAGAGCATTCAGAGTATCTTCGATCAATTAGTCTAACAAAACTTTTCCCGAATTGAAGCGTATTTGTAAACAACTGTACTTGGGTTCGTCTTTTTCAGGGCATCGCCAACCTCGTTTTTGTTGCAACTATTTTCAACTGGATCCTGAAATTTTGCAAATATTTTTTCAAAAAGACATCGATACACTACCGGTTCTTTGAGCGCTCATTTGCTTTTTTTTCATTTATATAAGCAATGGTTTTAGTACATTTAGGAGAGATCTATTACCCCAATACCAAATTGATATTATTTGCACTCGACACCCGCTTCGCTAACAAGGTAAGCATCTTCAAGAGAAGAAAATTGATGATCAATTAAATGTAATAATATCAATTTGGTGTTAGGATAATTGATCCCTACAAAAGAGTTCAAACTTGTGTTAGCGGATACCTAAAGAAATATAAATACAAATAACATTATTTATTCTCCGTAGTTCATTTTGTACTGGTAACCTACCACAATCTGAGAAAATAAAGAATCATTATTGGAATCTATACAAGTGTAGAAGGACAAATTTCTATTATACCCCTTATAGTCGCTGCGTTAATTGATACACGGTTCTATTAGTCAGAGTCACCAACTCCTCGTACTAATTTGCCCATCAAAAAGAAAAATATGAACTAATATTTATAAAAATACCCATCTTTGTTAACACCTCGGAAACCAAATACGCTTCTCAAAACTAATTCTCAGATATTTTTCTTTGATATTTTCAAAACGTTTTATATGGTTACGAACATGCACTATTTGATGTTATCAGAATTTCGATTGTGCAATCAATGACAAATCCCTTTTTGCACTCCTAATTGGGTCTTTTGTTTTTCCGCAACTGGAAATGTGATATTTGAAACATTTTTTCAGATATTGAAAACCGACTCGAACAATAATTAATTATATTCTGTTATGATAGAGACTTCCAATTTCATATGAATATATACAATTTTTGAATTATTGGAAATTATCCTTTTTATATAGGCGTCAGAAATGTTAACTAGCAAAACCGAATACCAAGAAACTCATTGAGTAGTTGTTCTTTCGGTCTGAGAAATGGGAAATAAGAGACAAATGAATCACCCCGTAATAACTACGTGAGTCATCGCGATCTGAGAGTTCCTGCCGTTGGAATTTCCAATATCGCTATTGAGCTCGTGACTAATATAATGCTTTCTTTCAGACCCATCATTTCTCGTTACCTGAGACAGAATTCCGATTTCGACACGAGAACGTTACCTTATACCGATGACATTGACATTAGTTCTATAAAGGAATGAGGATAAATCGATTATCGATGCTATCTGAATAATATGAGCGAGTTAGCGGGTTATAATTGTTAGCATTTATCATTTGCATCGTGATTTTCTTGTAAATGCCAGGCATATGTGCTTCAAAGAAGAATAAATCGATTTTTCGATGAACTTGTTGAATTCAAGTGACATTAGGTAACTTTGAAGAATATTGTAGATATATCACAATATGCGGTGTGCTCTTGAAGAGAAACACTGATTGGTATAATTAGTAAGTAGCAGTATTAATCTAGAGGTACTTCTATCCCATTATCATTTGTCTTACTGCTAATATCCCGGGAATAGAACCATAAATAACCTGAGTTTGCTCTCTTCTGGAAATCAGTAGGGGTTGTCTTTTGTTACTTAATGTGCTCTCTCTATCTTCCTCTCTCTCCCTTTCTCTCAATGTGCTCTCTCCCTCTCTCTCTCTCTCCCTCTCTCTCTCTCTCTCTCTCTCTCTCTCTCTCTCTCTCTCTCTCTCTCTCTCTCTCTCTCTCTCTCTCTCTCTCTCTCTCTCTCTCTCTCTCTCTCTCTCTCTCTCTCTCTCCTCTCTCTCTCTCTCTCTCTCTCTCTCTCTCTCTCTCTCTCTCTCTCTCTCTCTCTCTCTCTCTCTCTCTCTCTCTCTCTCCCTTTCTCTCTCTCCCTTTATATTCCTACAGTATGTCGCATTTAAGATGAAAACCCCTGTATTTTAGTCATTTTCGAAAGCAGAGATTTGATTTTTGGTACAGGCGTAGACCTTCATGGGTCCCCTTTTCAATTAATTCTTCCGAATAAGAAGCTAGAGAAATAATGAAATAGTCAAAATCAATGAATTAAATGTATTGAAATAATTTACATTGAAAATTTTTTATTTTATCATTTCAGTAGCTTCTTATTCGAAACCATTAATTGAAAATCGAACAATATGAAAATTACAAAAAAAAAAAAAATCAAATTTCGAATATTGGGTTGAAATTTGGTATGTGGGGTCAAAATCGATTTCTAATCATCTTTTACAAATATATCATTTCGATATCTCCAATCCGAGATCGCAGTAGGCTGATCACTGAAGATCTTCGTCCGTACAAAGAATCAAATCTCTGTTTGTAAACGACTAAAATACAGGGGTGTCTTCAGTGTGATACTCTTCAAAACCACTGTCTAGGAGCAATCCGAATTTGGAAAGAAACATCCTTTGTTTCTTTTTGAAAATATAAAATTGTTGCCCCCATTCAGTAACATGTATCCTGGTAAATAGTTGAAGAGATCCGAATCCGTATAAAGTACGATAGCAATAAGATAGAGGAAGCTCGTCACACTGAGAATTTCAGTATCAAAAATAGTGCTTTGAAATTAACCGTTTGATATGATCATTTTGTTATGTTCATTTTGTTATGTTCACATATTTTGGTTGAATTTTTCATAAGCTCGAGTAACTTCGATAATCTACAATACTCGCAACATGCAAGCTTCAAAAGTAGAAAATCCATAATTCTATTTTTCAGGGATTTGTTTTTCAAACACGATAATATTTGTTCTCTTTTAACATCGTTGAAACCAGGTAAATGTTGGGGTAGCACCTGCTGTGCTAATATAATTCGCTACCAGCTTAAGGCATGAAGAGAGGTACAACCGACACAAAGATATCAGATTCAAAAAACTCTAATGATACCTGAGCTGCCGACATATGTTTCAACTTGTGGCCCATTTTATATTTAGCAAATATTGGAAAGCTTGGATTTGTACGCAATTTTCTAATGCCATTGTTCAACTTGATAATCTACAATAACAAACTGGCTGTGTGCTGTGTTACACATCGAGGGAAGTTTTGTTTTGCAATATTAATATTTTCAGTCAAATAAAAAGAAAATTCAGAAAATATCCACCTCAGAAAAATCTCCTCTGAATAGAGCTTAAAAATAAATTTTCGAGGCGCGTGAATCGAGGTACAGGAGATATGAATTAACATTTTATCTTTTTAAAGTCTTCAAGCCTTAGGAAAAACTTCTCTTGGTAAGGAATTCCAAAGTTCAGCTGGTCTATTTAAAAAAGATCCATGAGCAACGGAGGTCGACAGGTCTCCAAGCTCACAATAAAGGGGTGGGAACTTTGTACTCGTCGGGTCATCCGTGTGGTCAAGAGTGGAACGTTGATTCTATTGATGATATTGCTTCTTCAAATTTTTGTTTCTCATGATGTCTATATCGGATTCAAAGCAGAGTTCCCGAGTTCTCCTAGTCATAAAAAAGTATCTACAATTCGAGTGGATTGTCAAAATATAGCACTCAAATGATTGAGCACTGATCGTCGGGGTTGTGCTCATATTTTGTTATCGTAAAATATGACTAGCGTTACACAAAATAACATTGGCTCTCTTTCAAGTGTCACTCATTTGCAATGTGTACAAATTATCTGAACTGAAATCATCAAATTGCCACTATCAGTTCGATGTCCCAGGAAAATTAGTAAACAAGAAACTCCATATACATTTACATTTTGAAGTGTTTGTTATCGTTATCCAAAATCTGAATTATTTCAACAAAAAGGCGTTGATTGGTACCTATTGTTTCGCATTTCAAACATTTTGTTGAGTATTTTCGCTTGAAATACCGATGATACCAAATAATATATTCCAATTCATTTCTTCTCCTTTCTAAATATGTTAGAAAAAAGTGATGTAATTCAACTATGCATGATTAATTCCGACCTCCTTTAGAAAAGTTTCGGAAACATTCACAAAATGAGTCCGAATATAGAATTGTTAACAATATTTCTCAGAATTTTCATTTCTCGTAGTTTTCTGGGTTCCTAAACAGTTCCTTTTGGATAGAACAAGTCCAATTAGTCAGCAACTTCTCGTATACCTAAACTCAAATTTGACTATCAAAAAAATCACAAGAACCAATATAAATAGATGAATATACTTATCGTTAACATTTCGGAAACGAAATCCGTTTCCGTTCTCAGAACAAATTGATGTCCTCAGCTCTTCTTACAACTTTTTGGAATCGCGCTCTCAATAGATATCCATATATAGATTGAGTGTATATCTCGAAATTGATGATCTAATTTCAGGAAGCTGTTTACTCAATCTGCATGTGTTCAGAAACGTTTTTGTCCAGCAACATCTGCATCAGTTTTTGTGCTGTTACAGAATCACTTTGATACTATTCATAGTTTATATAAGTGAGGACCCCGAAAAACATAATGCATATGGTATTTTAGGTCACCTCATTTCAAATACTCTTTAAGTCGATTCTTAGTCTCTTCATATCATAACTGTCGATTTTCGATAGTAATCGATATGAAAGTGAAATGAATCCCGAAAAGAATGTAAATTAATTTCTAAGCAACTCGGTTCATCTCAAATTCATGAATGATTAGTGAATAATGCAGGGGTAAATACTCTGAAGGTCGGGTGTTTTTTGTTCAATTTTTCACAGGAGAAACACTTTTTCATTCAAGCGTTGTGTGATAAGTGAGATTATATACATCGCACATAAAGATATTTTTATTTCCAATTATTCAAAAATGTGTTTATTTCGTTCCTCCTTTCCGGCTGAAAAGTGACCAATTGTTCACTCAGGAGGAGAGTTTGAAAAGAAATTTGCCTGCTGCGACCTCTTAGCACTTCCCGACCTTTTCCTTTTGAAACGTCGTTCTGCTCCTCGAGATTAAGAAGGTGTTTAGGTCTCAGCTAATCTGTGAACACCAACATTGTTGTACAAGACAACTCAACCCTATTCTTGAAGACTGAATGGCTAACTAATTCGAAGCTCCTCAAACTTACACAGTTTGTAAATCGACAGATGTTCGCGTATTTTTTTTCATTTTCATCTACCCTCAATAACACGATATCACAAGTGCGGCAAGAGACTGCTAATGTGATGATTCAGGCCGACCTAATGATTTTTGATCTATACTATATCAACTTAAGAAAAGTCCGGAAAAGTTGCTCCGCCACCCAGTTACTTGGTGTATCCGATGTACAGAACATACCGGTAGTATCGGTATCTAGAGACCCGCATTACACAGATTTACAGTGAGCACGTAGAAGTTAGAACAAATTCGGTAAAAGCCTGATACGTCCATTGAAAAAAAAAAGTTCAGGCACGTTTAGTTTATTTTTCAGTTGTGCATTTGTTGGTCTACTATTTTTTTTGAAGATGTCATCACTTTTCGAGTTATGACGTCAGTATAACATTTTTGTTGAATGGCAATGGCATATTTTTCTGCATCTGACATACGAACATTTTCAGAAATTGAATCAGGAATACTAAAATACGCATGTTTCCAATTTTCGTTCCGACGGCGACATATTAGTTTAAATTTTTTGGTACAAATATCTAAAAAACATGTCTCATATACATTCATTCGACTTCACAATAATAGTTAGCTATCGAATAAGTGTGGCATAAATACTTTATCCCATATAAAGTGCAAGTAATCTATCAATTTAATGAAGATGAATTCGATCGAAGGCAAGAATTTTGTGAATTAGTGATGGATCGGTGTGATGATGATCCGCAGTTTATGCGGCAATGTGTTTTATCACATGAGGCCACCTTCTGTTTGAATGGTACAGAAAATAGGCAGAATTGTAGGCACTGGGCACTAGAGAACCCTCACTGACAGTCAACGTGCGAGCGGGAATATTTGGTGATACAATTGTGGGACTTTTTTTGAATGGTGACAAATATTCAGATTTATTGCGACATCACATAATTTCTGGACTTGCGGTCTGTGGCCACATCATCAAAATCTTCAGTTGTTGTTCTTTTTCTACTTCGTATTCGCACTATGCACTTGTACACTTTGATTCTCAATACCTATATCATCAACATATCATAGACTCGCTCACTTTATCGGAACATCGTAGAAGGGTCGGAGACTTGTCTCTCTTCTATAGATACTTTCACGTCGATGCTCTTCCGAATTGTTATCAATCGTTCCCCTCTTGGCAATATCTACACGGATGACTCGACGAGTACAGAATTCCCACCCTTTGTTGTGAATTTGGAAACCTGTCGAACCTCTCTTGCTCAGGGATCTTTTTTCAATAGAACAGCTAAGGTTTGGAACTCCTTGCCAAGAGAGGTTTTTGCTGAGGCTTACAAACTTCAGAAATTCAAAGTAAATGTTAATTCGTATCTCCTGTCCCTTGATTCACGCGGTGTTCTTTGAACATCACAGAGCATCCCTTTCGTGTGAATCTGCATATAAAAAAAAATATCTGATACAGCCCCTTGGGTTTAGTATGTGTTTTGAATAGTATCTCAGTTATGTTTCCCAAAGATTGCTACAGATAAGCGATGGTAGGATTACCTACTGAAATATTGGCGGTATTTTGGACTATAAAATGAACTGCCCCTGTGCGATGAAGAAGACTCAGAAAGAGTAAGGCGACCGCTAATATTTCAGTAGGTAATCATATCATCGTTTATTTATAACAATCTTTGTGAAACATAACTGAGATACTGTTTGAAAGATATACTAAACCCTAGGGTCTGGATAAGATATGTTCATGACGTATTAAGAATATCCTTTCAGCACTAAACATAAAGTGTAGAAGTTCAAAATTCACGAACGATGTAGAAAAAGAACAACAGTTGAAAATTTTGATGATATGGCTACAGACCGCGAGTGCAGAAATTATGTGATGTCGCAATAAATCTGAATACTTGTCACCGTTCAAAAAAAGTCCCACAATTGTATCACCAACTAAAATTATCACCCTCACGTTGACTGTCAGTCAGGGTCGAGGTGCCCAGTACCTACAATTCTGCCTTCGATCGAAATCATCTTCATCAAATTGATGAATTACTTGCACTTTATATGGGTGACACTTATTCTTTTTTAGGCATTTCGAAACAGACGTTTAACACAAAGATTGCTCCAATGCAACTAATAGGTTCATCAGGATCTTCTTGCAATCTTCCGTAACGCCTGGTCGACCTTTCTTATAATGACCAACAATTCTGAATTTTGCCTCTACTCTGCTCACCGTCGAACGTGTAAGGTCTATCGGTATTTTGATCATTATTATAGTATATTATGCAACGATCGTGTAATGATGGTTATCAATACATGAGCATAAACCGGGATACGAAACGAGCCGAAGGTGAGTTTCGTATGGTTTATGCGAGTGTATTAATAACCATTACATGAGAGTTGCATACGCTATTTTATCCACAACCAATAAATAATGAAGAACTATAAATATATTATTAGGTATTTATATTGAACACAATAATAGTAGGTAATCAATCGTATTTCTTTGAAAAAGTCCACAAAATTATAATTAATGGGATAACAACGGAAAATACAACAATGAGAAATGAAAAGAAAAAAAAATGGAAAAGAATCTCTGCCGAGGCCAGGAATTGAACCCGGACGCTTATGATCACTGCCGGCGCGATTGACCACTCGGCCATGAGAGCTCATTCCATTCAAGCGAAAATAAAAACATATATGTTGCATTTGTCAAATGAAAAATATATTCCCTTCGATTGAATTTTTTCTTGTCTAAGACATCTGTGGAGGAGTCGCTGGTAATTCTTCTATATCACTGCTATAAGACATTTTCATACGATTATCGAAAATTGACTAAATTCTTCAAAAATTAAATACCTACTGATTTTGACTTGACCAACGTCAAAATGCAAAGCTTGCACATCATGCTTGATTGAAAAATAATGGGTTTCTATTGGTTGAAAATCTGTATCGTAATGGATTTCATTATAAAACGAGTTTCGAGCATATAACTGTATTATATTAGTACGGGGGTAGATAAATTAAGTTACAAACCTCAGCTTGCTTACTGGATGTATCTCCATAATCTATTATCAATAAAATCTGTATGCATTGGTTCTCGATTAAACGGGCCATGATGTCGATAAAGTATTTATGCCAGACTTAATCGATATCTATTATTGTGAAGTCGAATGAATGTTTTTCGCAAATTGTGCCAAAAAATTTAAACTTATATGGTGCCGTCGAAACGAAAATTAGAAACAGGCATATTTTATTATTTCCGATTTAATTTTCTAAATATTTTCTTACGTAAGATGTGGAAAAATATAACATTCACACCCAGAAGTATGCGTTCTTTTAAATGCTATTACCCAGATAGGGTATTGCCATTCAATAAAAAAATAATACTGACCTCATAACTCGAACAGTGATGACATCATCAAAATAATGAGTAGAACAACAAATGCGCAACTGAAAAAGAAACTAAACGTGTCTGAGCGTTTTCCCTCAATGGCCATATATCAAGTTGACTGTTTATCTGTGTAATCTGGGTCTCTCGATACCTTTTTTACCGGTGTGTTCGGTGCATCGGATACACCAATAAGTAACTGGTAGTAGTGCAAATTCTCCGGACCTTCCTAATGTTGATATAGTATAGAAAAAAAGTCATTAGATCGACCTAAATCATACTGTGATACTGTGTAATGAAGATTGAGAATGAATGAAAAAAAAATAAGCCAATATCTGTCTTTTTACCTACTGTGTGAGTAAGACGCTCTTCAGTCTTCTAGAATACTCGGGAGTATTTATATCTGGATGCTGAATACCAACCAAAAATATATTTAATGGTGATAACATATTCCATTGCGTAATTCATGAATCTTCCACAATCCACTTCCTGCGTATTCCAATCACGGCGAAGCCGGAGAAACGTTTACCTGTACGTATGATTGAAGTCGGTTACCACAGACAACAAGTACCTATTGTTTTCCTTAATTAGATTTAGACATACACCGGCACAATTCTTGTGGCAGTTAACCCCTACAAGGACATTGACATCTACACTCAAGTAAGTACACGATTGTCGGTAATACTTATTAAAATGCGTAGTTATTTTTTTCATCTAATTATCTTTAACTCTTCAATTAATCGTTATCCGTTTCCATTCAAATGGTTCAATAATAATGAATTCTAAGTTGAAACTTTATAATCGAATCATCATTCAGAAATACGGCCCTTCATGTGTCAAACATAATATAGCACACATTTTTATCTCGCGCGAAACAGTAGTTTCACAAGCATTCATCCAAGCTTTGGTTTCGTGTTCAACAATTTCATTAGTGCATGCGAATGATTTTGTCTTCATAATTTTTCGAATTTTCGAAGGGTGGCAATCGCTTTTAGAATAGTTCATTTTCCAACACCTGTGCCAGATTGCAAAACATTCATATTGAAGCGGACTTATAGAGTAACAAAATAAAATGTATTTGAAAAGTTCCTACCCATAAGGACAATGACGAAAATCATCGTGTTTTTGGCAGAACTTGTATACGTTTTATACAGGGCTTTCTAAAAATTATTTTCCACTTCAATTTTTCAAATGGCAATATACCATGTGTGATACATAGTGAATGGTCCTATCGAGAAGAACATTTTCCTAGAATTTCAGATAACTCCGAACGCTTTTGACAAAATGGCAGCGTTGGGATCATTTGGAATGTAACCTCAAATATATCTGAAATCAGCGAGTGTATTGATGGATTTCTTAAATCAGTTACTAGAAGTGGAAAAATTATATAGTTCCTGAACGATACCTCTATATGCCCCAATCCACGCTCAAAATTTTCTCAGATTATTATACCAAGCCTGATACATCGATTGAAAGATCTCACCCAGGTAGGGTATTTTCCTCAAATTTCGAATCATTCCTCTCTCCCAGATGGAAATTGCAGCAGTGATTTCGTTTTCAACTGATTTTTGGTACATATATATTCCTAAAAATGCCAATTACGCAACTGAGCCTATTTTTACGCCTACCTCTATCCAAAGATTATATTTCCTGGCCTCATTGTAGGGAGCGAAGACGTACTTTTCCTCCCTAGGGAGGAAGCATATTCAATAAAAAAGATTCAAACGAATATAGTGTTAAACCACAACAATACCACTTCATTAAACACACAAGAACCTTAAGGAGGTTCGATAGTCGGGACTTGGTGGGGGGCGAAAAAGAAGGACAGAATAACAGAGCGCGAGCTGGCGAGAGAATATCTGGCAACGCTGTCCTGCGTCCGGTTTGAGAGCTGATTGCGGCTTTTTTTGTAGCGTCAGTATTATAATCCAAAAACGATAATTCGCGTAGTAGATGAATATGTCTGGAAATACTAAAAATAGTTTTCGCTGAAAAAGCAAATTTGTTGAAGAAAAAGTGCACCGCGCAATGCAACAACTTGTCATAAATGGTAAAAGTAGATGTGAAGAAAAGACAGATGTTCTCATGTCAAATGTAAGAGGTTACAGGATTGTCTCGGTGAAATACATGGCCCAGCAAATGCAATGCCTACATTGAAATAAATACAAGAAATAAATTTTCAAAGAGAAAAACTGGATACAAGCTTACTAGACTTGCATCTGAACTACTTCCTCTTTCATGTGAAGGTGCACATGATGCAATGTTTGATGTTGATTTATTAGATGAGCTAACTAATGAGTTTATAGAAAAAGAAAATTTATTAAAACTAAGAAATCTATTTCGGTAATGCTGAATAATTTCGAAAATGAAGCTGAAGCTAAAAAAATATTCATATCTTTTCAACCAATGAGGAACATTTTAAGCAAAACAATAAGACAGAGATTAACTGATAATGGTACAGAATATGGAAAAATTGTGAATACATTCAAAACCAAAGGCTTAGATGAAACCAGAATTCTTTTGCGTGGAGAAGTTAATAAAAAAGCTTCTATGATAAAAACAAAGAAAGTATTAGATGTTATAATAAATCATTCGATTGCGTTACGAAGTATTATTCAATAAAAAGTTTGAACCTATCACTTGTTTTAATTACGTTTTCTTTCTAAAAAATATTCATCTCTCATAAATGTTGATTGATGTCGACAATTTCTAATTACAAAGCTGCGTCTCAAGTTAGAAGAGAACACACAGAAAGGTTATGTTATTCGCAGAAGAAAAATTAGCATTGCGTTACGAAAAAAAAAATGATTGATTAAAAATAAATGGTTGTGGACCTTGAAAACACAAAATGAACTGAAAGAATTCCGAAAGAAAAAACAATCAAATATTATTATGGCAAAGTAGCAAATATTCAACAGAAAACAATCACTTCCCGAGCTAATACCCTGACGGCTATTGAAATACAACTGATGAGTGTGCATCTGGTTATGAGATGGCACTGTGTAATGGGCTTCGCCCATTGCGTGCCCATTTTCTCCTACTGGTTTAATTATTATTTATTATTATTATTATTTTCGGTAGAACACAGACGATTATCATCGTCTGTGAGAAACTACCGTGTACTGACGATGGTCGAAGACCCCAAAACCAGTATACAGGTAATTTCTCTGTCTCAAATGTCTAGGTCAAAGCATTTGCAAAGTAAAGTCTGTAGAAACTTTGCACAGATATTCTGGATATTCATCAGTTGTAATTGAATAACCGTCGGAGTATTATCTCTGGAAGTAGTGGTTCTCCATTGCGCATTTGGATTAATCCAAACTCTTAGTGCTTATGTGTGGTTTCTGAATTTTGAAATACTACAGCGCATCTTGTACTCGAACTTAATGTTTGATGATAACAAAAATCGGCAGTGACGCAATGAATAGGTCCAGTGCCTGACCGATAATGAAAGAAACAATGTTCCAATAGAGGCGACTCGCTTTGTAATTCAATAAAAAGTGAAAAACATTTCGGATGTCCCGATTCATCATTATCATTCCCACCATCATATGAAGTATAATAATATATTTTACATATTGGTGTTCCTCCATTTTCCTCTTCTCTTTTGCTTTGGGTTTGAAAATACCGCCCCTGAAAAACTGCCGCCTTAGGCGACCGACTCACCTACCTCACCCCTAGCGCCGGCCCTGGTTATTCGCACCGCCGAGCAGTTGTTCGGTTTGTGCGTAGCGCTGTTGCCAACACTTTCGAATCACGTACACTTTTCTCATAATTTCATTAATTATTCTTCAAAATGATCGATAAAGTAAAATCAAATTGGGTGGAAAATGATCGTCGATTGTTAGGCTATCCATTCATGCTAAATTTATTTTGTTCCCTGCATTTTTCAGTCTGCAGTCAAGAAAAATGTATGAGAAATTGGACTTCTTCCATAGGAGCCCATGTTAAAATACCGGATTTCAACAACCATTTACTCAAAAAATCATTCGGTAAGAAATGTAAAAAAAAAATCGTACATTAATCTATATTCATTGGCTAACTTGTATACCAAGTTTCATTCGGTTCTGTGCATATGTCTGTAAGTATCGAACCTCCTTAAGAGGCCGTGGGATCACGTGAGTAAAATATTATCTGTCATCGATATTTTCATCTCTCTTCATGCTTTACTCTCTCTAGCCAAATTAATCAAAGACACACGTCCCTGCTGGCGGGTAGCGGAAGTAATCACTCGATGTAAGTGCGACGAGAATAAAGTACAGCATTTCTTATTGAATGCTCACATTCGCCTTTTTATCACTTGGCAACGTTGGTTAAATGCAACCGATTAAAATTTCGTCAAGATGATGAGCGAATTTCATTCATTACTCAGTGCCGGAGCCAGAGATCAGTGGCGGTGTGGTCAAAAATTGAAAATACTAAAATTATATTGTGCAAACATTCGAACTCATTTCAGGTTTCTCTTGTTGGAATTTGAGTTTGGTTATATCCTTTTCCATGATAATATTTTATTCGAAAAACTTTGTGATTGGACCACAAGAGGTAATAAAGGCGCTTTTCGATAACTTCTGAAGATGCTAACCTTGTTAGCGGAACGAGCGTCAATGAAAAATAATGAAAGCAATGTTTTTTTCATCATGTTTTGTGTAAAGCTCATCCAATCCATGTTACCAAAGAACTAATACCCTAGGTATATGGCCAGCAATCCGTTTGAAGTATAGTGAGATAAAAAACACTGTGTTGAAATTTATTCCTAGTTGGTTATGTATATATATATATATATATATATATATATATATATATATATATATATATATATATATATATATATATATATATTCATTAGGTAATTCTGAGATCGGTTCCATTATTTTTAAATCATTCAACACAAGTACAAATTCGGATCAACACTCGGTTCAGTAATTTTGTCTTTTTTCAAATTTCAAAATTACTTCAAGAGTTGATCAAATTTATAGAATACGCCAAATTGACAAGTTATGTGATAAACATACTCGATTAGTGAAGAGTGAATAAAATGGGCTTGACAAAATGAACTGTGGTTGATATTCAAAGAGAGTTTCATTGATAACAAAAAATTAACGTTGTATGAGCGAAATGTAGAATAAATCATATTTCTATTAGGAAAGGAGTTTTCAAAAAGAGGGTTCAAAATTGAAAAAAAAAATTTATTTATGAAATAAAATAAACAATAATACTAGAAAAATCAAAATAAACTAAGAACAATATCAATATTGAGAATAAAAGCCACTCTGTCCATAGAATAAACAAATGTTCGCCACTAACAAGAAATTTCGAAGGGGAATTGGCGACTTGCGTGCATTGTGGTATGTGCTTCATAAATATGGGTGTCGACTGAAAGCCGTGTAGAAGCTACTAGATAAAGTGTGATTCCAAAGTGCCAAAGGTACGGGAAGCTACGTTGAATGCCACATAATAACTCATGTCCATACCTTCTAATGAAAAATCTATGGTGACAATTAATTTCCCTATGAACATTTTTGTTGTAGAGAATCTTTCGAGATCGATCACCAAAATTTTTTGAAATCTATTTATAAATTCAACCTATATGAAGAATACACTCAAAATATAATTTGTGAAGATAAAGAAACGACCGAGTTGAATATATTTTTATAGGTATAGTCTGCAATTGGAGTGAGTTGATTAAATATTTTGAAATGAAATTGTTGTCTATGGTGAGAAATGGGTATTGACTGATTATTCTCTTATTGGGCGTCCCTTTGGATGTTGTGGATCAACAAGTTCTGGTAAGAGTTTGTTGAAATAAAAGTGTTTCTGTTTTGGCAACATATTCTCTTTCCAAAATGAAATATCTCGTTCGATCTGAAAAAGATAAGTAATCAATTCATTATTTATAGAAAAGTATTTTGAAATTCGTGAAAATAAGCAATAATTTGATTATATATATATATATATATATATATATATATATATATATATATATATATATATATATATATATATATATATATATATATATATATATAGGCCTGATATAGTGAAACTCTTTATTAATGAATTGTCGAGCTTTTCAAGACATCTGAAAAACAGTGTTTATTCTAATCTCACATTAGTAATAGTTCAATTTTAACATGTTTGAGTGCTATATGTAACAATAAACACTGTTTTTCAGATGTCTTGAAAAGGAAAATAAAGATTTTCGAAAGCTCGACAATTTAATAAAGAGTTTCACTATATCAGGCCAAACTCAATTTATGACTGCAACCCCAAGGTTAATTTTCATTGCATGAGGATTCTCCAAATTCATATATATATATATATATATATATATATATATATATATATATATATATATATATATAGCATGCCTTGAGGACTCCAGACAATAAAGTAACAGAATAATCGCTTGGTGATCGCTAATTGCCCCTGTACTTGACACTTCTCTGTTGTGATAGTTTCAGTTATGCCACACATTTTGCATTTCAACAAAAATTCACTATATAGGCCTCGTCTATGTTCCCTTATTAAAACGTAATCTGTTAAATCACAGTCATACAACTCGTTTTTTTTTACCATTCAACAATTGTGCGAATAAGTGTTGAATATCAAAAATATGCCTTCCAGAGATATCTGAGAGTGTCGACTCCTGCCTGCAAACATAAGAAAAAAATTATTGATATGTTTTCATTACACTGAATTTAGCTATTATCTGAATGTTAACTTAGAAATGTTGTTGGATTGAAGTTGTATTTGGTATAGAATGATTCTTGAAGAATATTTTTGATGTTACTATATCAATTTTGATGTGTTTGATATATGTTTCCATCCAGTGTTCATGAGATTGTTTTTACTCCAGTAGTAATGTAACAATTTGTAAACAAAATTGAAATGAAACCTAGGTTGTATCATATGAATTAAAATATTCTCATTCCATCTGGCCTTCCAGATACTTCTCAAAAATATCAAGTGAATCAATAATGTTGCATCTGGTCCCCAGACTTTCGTTTGTTTATTTCAAAAGGGTGTGATTTCCAAGGTAAAACTGGTATTTGCCCCCCAGACATCCAATGATTTGGAATGCCTTATAGAAAATTGAAGGTTATCACTCCAGCCCTATGTTCTAGCATCTGTAATTATTATGCAATATACCTATCTAACCAGTCTGCAATAAAAATATGTACTTAGTTCCATCAACAATGATAAATAATTTTCAACTCAGAATTCGAGAAGACAAGTGGCAGTTTTTAGGGGGGGGGCGACATACTGCTCCAATATATTTTTATGAACCTAATTCAGTTTTTCGGCTTTAGAACTGCAATTCAATGGCTTTTTTTTATTTTCGCCTCACCCTGAGTAGATGTGTAAAACCGCCCCTGAGACAAGCAAGGGTGGTATACTGAAAATGACCCACTATTTACCTAACTGGAAGTTGATTCCATTCAAGCTTATATTCGAAAAATGTATAAATAAAATTTTTAAAGTAACTTACTCTTGTGATACTTCGACCTCCATATCGCAGCAATCTAACTTCTAACGTCTTTGGCTGAGTCCTCAAACAGAGTGTCATCATTATCATCATAACTGACTAGAGAATTGGCCTGAACTGTAGTGCTGTAAACGAAATCAATATTTTTAAACTTATCCTGGCATGAAGATATGTGAATGATTGTATTCAGATTTGTGAATCAATATTTGATATGGATAACATAATCATAACTATCTGCAAATTTTTCCAGTTTTGACAATAGCTTGATTAGTAACCAGCATGTTTTTTATATTACCTACCTGCTACCAGACGCTTGTAATAGATGGGATGGGTTTTCCTGGGACTGGGCATTGTGAGCCAGTTTCAGAATCCTCGAAAAAATAGACAAAAAATTTTCAGTTGGGATCAACTCGCACCATGATTAAGAACCTCAATACCTTCTGGAGAGAAGGCTTCGATTCTTCTTTCTCCTGGAGGGCATACGGCTTTTTGTGTATGAACTTCTACGTCCCATTTTTAGGATAGCCAAATACACAAAACAAATGAAAATACCGAACACTAGAGTCAAAACTCGAAATAAAAAGAAAATAATCACCGTCACACACTTGAACTGCTTGAACTCTACAGAAACTCGGAAATCGGAAACAACGGTACAACCAAACTTTCCACAACTGTCAAATATGATCAAATATCAAAGCGGTAAAAGTGAGGAAAACAGAAAGATGACAGGTCCACTTTATTACATATTTCTTTTGTGAAGAAGTTGCCTATATTCAATCGTACAATGTCGCTATGGTAAAAGTTATAAAATTCGCCAAAGGAATAAAAAGTTGAAATCATGTTTGGGTAAATAAACGGAAAAAAATGAGCTGGCGACATTCTTCGTTACATTTCCAATAACTTTCCCATTTAACTATTTTCTATGTAACATCTCATTTCTTCACAAATTGTTTTCACGCTTTTCAATATGGCGCTGCCACTCCATAGGGCTCTTAAATATATGAAATACAGAACAATAGGCGGTATTCCTCTTCCAAATAACCTTGGTACGGAAAGAGACAAAGAGTCCCAAATTGTAATTATCGGACAATATCAAGTTTGCTTTCGTATATCTTGTCCGCACAAGGCTCTGCCTTATGGGCACACCGCAAGTGTAATTTTCTCACATTGAAATGCTCTCTGAAGAAGCATCGGATAATTAATTCACATAGTGACATCTAAGTTGATAACATTTCATGTTGTGAAAAACGATCTACTTAGTTCGCTTTTCATATACGATGAAATAATTTTCATATCCCTATCTGCAACAATTGTCGCTACTTTCGAACATTAAATGAACATTACTGAACAACAGGCAAGTCAATTTGAGATGATGAATTATTGCATTGGTGTTAGTACTTTGAGTATCGCAGTAAAACTTGAGAAATAATAACTTTCTAGGAACTTTATAAATCATTTCCCATCGTATATTGTGAGCAATTATAAAAGTGATATCGTTTATTGTTATTATTTAACATTATCCTTCACTAAATATGAGATGATGCCAATATAAATTAAACGCAATAAGTTATGAAATAACAATGATCATCCTAGAATACAATGATTCAGTTTTGAAAGAAATATTGTGAATCGTTTCGAACATGATATTATGAACAAATTACATTCATTGCAATCACAATCTATAATTTTCAATTCATTGGTTCTTTTTCCAACTATTGAGTATACCTGTCCGATACTCGCTGAAAACCATGTGTGTGAAGTTAGCAACGAAAATGTAGCAACGTTTCTGTGAAATTCGTTGCCAGCAACGATTCCATAGTACGGATTTCATGCAATGAAATCAAATTGATTTCATGCAATGAAATCAAATTGATTTCATCGAAATCGTAGTTTTCTAGATATGAATCTTGATTATATGAATGGGTTATGTTCCAAAAATGTTCAGACATTGACAAAAAATACTAGATGACTTTTGAATAGGATGGAAAGAGTTGAAAAATTCGAATATCACTCTTCCTTATAAATTTCAAGTTAGTAACTACCATAAGTCGAAAATAAGAAAGAAAGCCACCTGGAAATTTTCACAGAATACAGAATTTTCAGATCGGGTAGAAAGCCAGGAAAAATTGAAAATTGTTATTGTTGGTATCACTTTCATAATTTGATCGTTGATTACTCGAAAACTAGAATTGAAGCCACCTGAAAAATCCCGCAGAATGCGTAAAATATCATGGTCGTTTCGAATAAAAATAGTACGCAATTTTCTGATCGTCCAGAAAGCCAGAAATAATCAAAAATTGTTATTGATGGTATCACTTTCATAATATGATCTTTGATTACTCGAAAACGATAAAGAAAGCCACCTGGGAAATCTCGCAGATCACGTAAAATATCATGGTCTTTCCGAATAAGAATAGTACGAAATTTTCAGATCGAACGGAAAGCCAGGAAAAATTGAAAATTGTTATTGATGGTATCACTTTCATAATTTGATCGTTGATTACTCGAAAACGAAGAAGAAAGACACCTGGAATGTCTCGCAGAATAAGTGAAATATCATGGTCTTTTCGAATAAAAATAGTACGGAATTTTCAGATCGGACGGAAAGCCAGAAAAAATTGGAAATCAATATTGATTGTATGACTTTCATATTTCTATCAATCATTACTCGAAAACGAAAAAGAAAGCCACCTGGGAAATCTCGCAGATTACGTAAAATATCATGGTATTTTCGAATAAACAAAGTACAGAATTTTCAGATCGGAAGGAAAGCCAGGAAAAATTGAAAATTGTTACTGATGGTATCACTTTCATAATTTGATCGTTGATTACTCGAAAACGAAAAAAAAAGCCACCTGGAAAATCTCACTACATGAAATATCATGGTCTTTTCGAATGAAAATAGAACGGAATTTCAGATCGGACGGAAAGCCAGAAAAATTGGAAATCAATATTGACTGTATGACTTTCATATTTCTATCAATCATTACTCGATGACGAAAAAGAAAGCTGCCTGGAAAATCCCGCAATTTTTCCTGGATTTCCACCCGATTAGAAAACTCCGTACCATCTTTATTCGAAAAGATCATAATATTTTACGTATTCTGCGAGATTTTCCATGTGGCTTTCTTTTTCGTTTTCGAGAAATCAACGGTCAAATTATGAAAGTTATACCATCAATGACAATTTTCAATTTTTACTGGCTTTCCGTCCGATCAGAGAATTTCGTATTATTTTTATTCGAAAAGGCCATGTTATTTTACGTATTCTGCGAGATTTTCCAGGTGGCTTTCTTTTTCGTTTTCGAGTAATCAACGATAAAATTATGGAAGTGATACCATCAATAACAATTTTCAATTTTTCCTGGCTTTTCTTCCGATCAGAAAATTCTGTGCTATTATCATTCGAAAAGACCTTGATTTTTTACGTATTCTGCGAGATTTTCCAGATGCCTTTCTTTTTCGTTTTCGAGTAATCAACGATCAAATTATGGAAGTAATACCATCAATAACAATTTTCAATTTTCACTGGCTTTCCGTCCGATCAGAGAATTTCGTATTATTTTTATTCGAAAAGGCCATGTTATTTTACGTATTCTGCGAGATTTTCCAGGTGGCTTTCTTTTTCGTTTTCGAGTAATCAACGATAAAATTATGGAAGTGATACCATCAATAACAATTTTCAATTTTTCCTGGCTTTTCTTCCGATCAGAAAATTCTGTGCTATTATCATTCGAAAAGACCTTGATTTTTTACGTATTCTGCGAGATTTTCCAGATGCCTTTCTTTTTCGTTTTCGAGTAATCAACGATCAAATTATGGAAGTAATACCATCAATAACAATTTTCAATTTTTCCTGGCCTTCCGTCCGATCAGAAAATTCTGTTCCATTTTTATTCAAAAAGACCATGTTTTTTACGTATTCTGCGAGATTCTCCAGGTGGCTTTGTTTTTCGTTTTCTAGTAATCAACGATCAAATTATGAAAGTGATACCATCAATAACAATTATCATTTTTCCTGGCTTTTTGTCCAATCTGAAAATTACTTACTATTATTTCACGGAAAAAACATGATATTTTGAGTATTCTGTGAAAATTTCTAGGTGGCTTTCCTTCTTATTTTCGAAGTGAATTTTTTCACTCTTTCCATCCTATTCGAAAGTCCTCTAGTAACTTTAGTCAATGTCTCAACATTTTTGGAACATACCCCATTCATATAATCACGATTCATGCAACTACGATTTCGATGTAATCAATTCATTTTCATTGCATGAAATCCGTACAATGGAATCGTTGCTGGCAACGCATTTGACAGAAACGTTTCTACATTTTCGTTGCTAACTTCAGACACATCTGAAAACCGATATTAAAAATATCACAATTTACTAAAAATTTTTTTCACTTTACTCCGTCACGACTTTCGTCATACGATAGTTATATATAAGAGTTTTTAGGAACTGTTTTTAGCTCTTTTTTCACCAAAAAAAGGGGGAGTAAAAAACTCCTATAATAATAGTTACAAACAAAACCTTTGGTGATAGGTACGTGAATATCATTCATAGACGTTCGGTTTATTCACAGAAAGGATGAGTCTACCTGAAACAGTTACTCCCTGCCTTTTTGGAGGTACGCGCGCTGAATCACACAGAAGTCACTTTCCAGAAAACGAGCTAAGAACGGTACTACTACACTCTGTAAGAGATTTCCTGTACCCGCCTATCCCGCAAGGGAAATTGAGTGGGCAAGGGCTTATACCCGGGAAGGTCTACCCCTTAGCTTTTAGGGAAGGAAAAATATAAATATCCGTGTGTATACCTTTCAATGGATTATTTGATTTATTCGAGGTTTTATTCTGAAGGAATCAAATTGCAATTTTTCATTGGCTCAAGATCATGAATTTGTCTTCCTAAGTATTCAGAATGTATTATGTAATGGCCAATAGGAAATACATTTTCAGTAATTTCACACGTATTGAAAGTTTGAAGTATCAGTTTCTTTTCTTCATGAACATCGAAAAAAGGCATGGGTATAAATGACTGGTGGTTTCACCGACTCTATTTGTACTCATACATTTCAGACAATATACAGAGTGAGGAGCATTCAGATTTCAAACCTTTATCACCAACCACAAGCATTCATGGCAAGACCCAACCACAAAGGCAATCGAATCCATGACACTTTTTGTATTTATTGGAAATGCGGTTATGCAGGGGTCCAGTTCAAATCGGTTCCAATAGATACACAACTAACCCTGGTGTGGGACACGTGTTGGTGGTTGAAGTGGGAATTTTCAGGGAGTACCAATGAAAGTAATTCGTTTTGGTTGGAACTGTTGAGAGTAGCGTTCACTATTTTTATGAATATTCAAATGACTTGATTGCCATCGTCATTGTTTGAAAGTTTTATTTAGATTCATTTAACCTTGAATTGTTCGCTTCTTGTGGAATTATATTTCGGAAAAATTAGTTGTTTCGAATATCCAATTGAAAAATATATATCATACACACCAACAATGTATCTACCTATTCTGTTTGAGTTCCAACATGTAGGATATGAAAAACCACAATAGATAATTTGTTGATAATGGGGAATATGATTTTTCAAGGCTATAGTTTTGTTACGGATGCGAGTGTCGTTACAGTGCAGCTACATATCAGCAATAATCGAAGACTCAGTTTTGTTTCAGGATATATTTTCGGATCAAATCAGTGTTGTGACCTGTTGATACCATAACTTTCTCAAGATGTATGAACCGAAAACTTTCAATTTTCGTGTCAATCAAATCAAAAACTACAACACCATTCCTATTATTACGAATTATCTTTGGAATATCTCAATTCTGACACCACTGTTACGATATATCCTTGGGTTCAATTAAAACACCAAACAACACTAAACTTCTTTTATTATAACTCTCTATCACAATACAATACAACACAATCACTTAAATCGCTCCGGTAACTTTCCAATGCTCGGTACTTAGACTATCTGTACTACAAATTCTCTGTTATACAAATTCTACACGTCGACTACTTGCACTTAGCAATAACAAAACTCGCTCCACTTAGCTCTGAATACAAACTTCCGAATAACTAACTCTCTGACTAACTAACTCTGCCCGCGACGAAGTCCTCTCCCGTATACAGGGTGTCCCAAACTCAATGGCCTATTAGACATTTCTGGAAAACGGGACATAGGATTATTTTGAAAATTTGAATTGCTGGGTAATTAGTTCTGTTTTATCGATCTAAAATATCCTCAGCGCTGCGACGTTGCCGCTTATATTGAAAAGTAGCAACAAGTTTGATATTTTGAATAGGACACCCTATATATTATTGCATTTCTCGCTTAGTTATTGCTTTCCGATTATTTTTGTATGATACTTCCCTATACCTATCCTCAGTGGTTTTCGAGAAATTCATTGATTTCCTTATTTTTTGTGCGAAACGTAGCTTTAATCAAATGCTTATTATTGCGGTATTCGGATTCGAAGACAGCTGAAATTTTGAATGTAGTTTGACAATGCCCTGTGTATTAGTTGTGTCTAAGGAAATTTTTTCTCCATTATACAGGGACGTTCAAAATTTGTGAATTCACCGATACATAAAAAAGTGGTGAAAAGTGCATTTTTTCAAATGGAACATCCTGTATATTATCGAAAATCCTGAAAGACAATTGAAGTTCCTTTCAAATGATGTGTCATGTTCCTATACCTTAATAGTCAGGTTTACGAAATAAATGCAAGTTTCTATAAAAATTGTATTATTTTGACATATTTTGTATTAGGTAGCTATGAAATGTCATGGAACATTGTCATTAGGAAAATTCGACAATTAATGCATCAATAATGAAACGTCATTAGCGTAAATTTGATAAGAAAAGAATCAAAATGGAAGGCAAAAACAATTCAAATGAAGTTTTGATGAAATTGATTAGTCTTCATGGCCAAACAAACTTTAAGTTTGACAAGCAGTGATTTCCATAGTGTTTCTGTCAGAAGAAAGTAATGAAAATGGATTATAATGCATATTCAAATGTAGATATTTCGAATTTGTTTTATATTCACGGTGAGTGCCAAAGAATTATTTCGAGAACATGCATCAGAAAATTCAATGAACTTTATCCAAATTTACCGCATATGAATAGAAGAGAATTCAGAAGAATTGAACGGAATTATGCTGTGTTGGGAATATTGAAGCAACAAGAAATCAAATCATGCCGATAACTGGAGACGAAGTAAATGAAACAGAACATTTAGCATGTTCTTGCTATAATTTGATCACATTGACCATGAAAAATAAAAAATTTCCATTTTGATTCTTTTCTAATCAAATTTACGTTATTGATAGCGCAAACGTTTTTATTATTGATGCATTAATTGTCGAATTTTCATAATGACATGTTCGATGACATTTCATAGCCACCTAATACAAAATATGTCGAAATAATAGAATTTTTATATAAACTTGTATTTATTTCGGAAACCTGACTATTAAGGTATAGGAATATGACACATCATTTGAAAGGAACTTCAATTGTCTTTCAGGATTTTCGATAATATACAGGATGTTCCATTTGAAAAAATGCACTTTTCACCATTTTTGTATGTATCGGTAAAATCACAAATTTTGAACGACCCTGTATAATGGAGAAAAAAAATTCTTAGACACAACTAATACACAGGGCATTGTCAAACTACATTCAAAATTTCAGCTGTCTTCGAATCCAAATACCACAGTAATAAGCATTTGATTAAGGCTATTTTTCGCACAAAAAATAAGGAAATCAATGAATTTCTCGAAAACCACTGAAGATAGGTATAGGGAAGTATCATACAAAAATAATTGGAAAGCAAAAACTAAGCGAGAAATGCAATAATATATAGGGTGTCCTATTCAAAATATCAAAGTTGTTGCTACTTTTCAATATAAGCGGCAACGTCGCAGTGCTGAAAATATTTTAGATCGATAGAACAGAACTAATTACCCAAGAATTCAAATTTTCGAAATAATCCTATGTTCCGTTTTCCAGAAATGTCTAATAGGCCATTGAGTTTGGGACACCCTGTATATACCTGCGTACCTATCGAGAATCCTCGAGAGGAGCCCCGATGACGTGTCTCGAATTCTTCAGGCGGCAACTAACAGTTCCTTGAAAATGACGACGCTACGACGCGATCTCTCATCTGCGTTTACGATCTCGTCAGGGGCGGCGCTAGGACGTAACACTATGTTCTACCTTCGATTTAATATTCCAATTATTTGCATTTTATACGTTTGAAGGCAAACTAGCATCTGAGTTAGTGTTTTGTGTGAATCGTCGTTCTTGAGTCGCCCCGAAAAACATCTCCTTTCCTTCCAATAAATGAGGTAGTATACTTTTATAGAGTACTTTTAGATGACAAGCGTCCTTTAGTTCAGTGCAATGATAGTATATTATTCAACGAGCGTATCATGAAGGCTACTATTCACGAGCCGCAGGCGAGTTGCCTAAATCACTCATAGAATGATAGCCGTTAAACGCGAGTAGAATACTGTTACAAAATCTCCCAGCGCCGGTTCTGTCGCTCATAAACGCAGAATAATATGAGGGGACGAAAAGAGAACGTCATTTTTCCAGGAACTCTTGATTCGGTCGGAGAATTCGATACACATCATCGAGGCCTCTCTCGAAGATTCTGTATAGGTGTACGCGGAGAGAACTTTGCTATTGCCAAGTGCAGAAGCCGAAGTGTAGCTAGAATTTCTATTACAGAGAGTTTTACTACCGAGCATTGGAAGTTAGCGAAGCAATTTAAGGGATTGTATTTTATTGTGTTGTGATAAAGAGTTGTAATAAAAGTAGTTTAGTGTTGTTTGGAGTTTTAATAAACGAACCCATGGATAGATCGTAACAATACTATATTTCATTCACGACGAATACAAATTTTTGTTGGGAGAACAGTCTGTCAGGTTTAGTGTGATAAGTTTTATGCGACTTCATTTCCAGTGGTGAGATGGACGTCTAATTTGGAATCCAATTCAGAAGTGGGCTTCTTACTTGGAATCCATAGTCTCTACTGAAAATGAAGTCGCATGAAACTTGTCATAGTTGACCTGTCAGACATTGAACTCGTTCTGAACCTCACCGAGCAAACCTATTATTTTTGGGCACCACTGATATATTTTAATTTTTACTGCAATGTTACAGCCTATTCTGGATAGAGGCACGCGAAGGAAGGAATTTCAAAAGAATTTCCAAATTTTTGACTGGTTTTACAATTATGTTTGTCTACAGACATTAACTTCGTAACCTGCAATATCGAAAACCAAGATTGTTTTTTTTTGTGACAAACGGAACAAGAGGTAACTTTTTTTATTGAATCATTCCTGTGTTCAATACAGTCCGTTGCTGAAGTGGTTTTCAATGCTAGATAATAAAATACGTTGTTGCCAGATGCCATGTTCACCAGATTATGAACACTACATTTATATTTAGTAGCTATGAGTAGCTAACCTTTGAAATAGAATTATATCATTATTTATAATTATTTCCATGAAAAGCGTACAATGCCGGTACAGTTTATTTCTTGAAAGATATCTCGATTCAAAATTCGACATGGGAGAGTTGATGAATGGGTTGTCTACCCAGCCACAACAATTGTTGAACATCTGACGAAAAAACAGGTAATAAAAACACTTTCGAAAATTGAAATGCAAAACCCTAGTGACCGCCAACCTTTGTTATGTGAAGGATTAATGCCCCAAAACTTTCACAATAATTTGCTTTAGTATAAACACTAATAAATGAATGAATCCGTTTGATTTCAATTGAAAGCTTGTTTGGAAATTCTGAGCATGAGGAATCAATAATAAAATATTTCATTCAAGTAATTAGCATATTTCAAATCTAATTATTTAATTATGGGTTTCATTCATACTGAAAGATAACTTATAGAAGATTTCGATGAGTATGACTGTCGAAAAGAGAGAAGTAATGGACCACAATTTTTTTTTCTAACGGTAGAAAAGGTACCACTACCATATCAGTTATATTATGAGAAGTAAATGGTTGTCTGGAAATATGGAATTGTGTAACTTTAAAAAAAAGGTTGACCTCGTAACAATTTGACTGATGTTCAATTTTTGCCTTGAGGTTTATAAGTAAAAAAATACCTACAACATCGCGTGAACGACTAGAGATGACGTAAAAACAAATTTTGACGTGTCCCGTAGCCGAATTGTCATTAAATTATGAAATATTCGAAAATATCAATTATAGTAGATTCGATAAGTGAATTTGCATTTGTTAAAGTGAACACATCAGTTCATCTGAAATTAAACGGAAAAAATTCTATAATCATAACCAAAATTGTACGTACTTATTATTTTAATGATCCATTCCACATTCCATTGTGGTCTCGGTAGTGTAGTGTTTAGCAAATCTGCCTATCAAGCGGAAGGCCGGGGTTCGAATCCTCGCCGGGCCACCGTGCTGGGTAATCACGCGTTAAAAGGTAAGGCCTCGTTGATCCATTGCTCGCACAAGTTTCGACTTTTGAGGGCTGACGTTCGTCAGCTGGTTAACGGAACGAACAATTTTAGAACAACAACAATTCCAGTTATATCAATCAAATTCCAAATCGTTTTCAAGGTTTGTGGAAAAATCTATTTCGTCTCATATGGAGCTCTATGATATTAAAACCAATACATTTATTGAAATTATCGAGTTTTTACGAAAGACACATTTTTGACACCTTTGATGAACCCTTATTCATCCCCAGTGCATCAAGGTTTTATTATGTGCGTCGAAATAATATTTTCAATCAAAACCTATCAATACCTGTTCATAATAGTTTGGTAAAAATCCGTTCTCTCTCGAAATGAATAATCAATATTGCGCCAACTCTTGAAAGCGGTATCATTTATCCTATTATGGCATTTTCAAGAAGACATCGTGTACGATAATGACTATCAAAAGATTTGTTGCAAAAAAGATTTCTTGATCGCGAGATTATATTTGAGGTATCCACCAAAACACGAAAGCTGTCACCTCCGAATTACAGTTGTCAATCAAATATTTTCATTTTATATACAGATTCACACGAAAGGGAAGCCTCGTAATGTTCAAAGAACACTAGGAGATACGAAATAACATTAACGTTAAATTTTTGAAGTTTGTAAGCCTGAGAAATAACCTTCCTTGCCAAGGAGTTCCAAAGTTCAGCTGTTCTATTGAAAAAGTCCCGTGAGCATCTGACAGATCTCCAAGCTCACAACAAAGGGGTGGGAATTCTACACTCGTCGGGTTTTCCGATTTAATACTGCCAAGGGTGAAAAGACTGACGACAATTCAGAAAAGCACCGACCGTGGAAATATCTATAGTGGAGACACAAGTCTCCGATCCTTCTACTACTATGCCCCAACGAAGTGAGCGAAAAATCACCAACAAGACGGGATGCTTTTCTCTGAGCAGAATCAAGAAGTTTTATTCGAATGTTTTGGTGCCGAGTCCCACACATCAACATCAAATATGTGATTATTCGTGGCAACATCAAATTTATTGCCAACATTATATCAAAGAAAATATACGTGAAATGTAAAACTTAATGTAAATAACGTTCCAATACATTCAAACCAGTGGGTTGGTGCCATTGCGTTGATTTTTAAATTGTTTGAGCTTCATACTGTTTTCAGATTAGAAATCCAATGATGTAATAGTAATTTACGTCATAAGTCCGGGAAACGCATTTTTACAGTACGAGTCGTAATTTTGAGACGAGTTACTGTAAAAGTTTCCCGGTCGTATGTCGTAATGCGTTTTATTTCATACTGCAGACCCGTTTTATTTTATACTGCAGATACTAAATCTTACATTAATAAAACAAAAATTGAAAATATGATCATCCATGATGGAAACGCTAGTTTCTAAGGTTACTGTTTCTGGTGTTTGTTTTGTTGACTTTTGTGAAAAGAAATGTCAACAGACAAAATGTCGACAAACAATAACATTCCCGAAGATGTTTTGCGAAAATATAATGAAGCTGTCGGCTCTCTGATTCCCACAAAATCATCAGAAAGGTACCATAGCGAATATAAACAGTTTTGCGACTGGAAAAGGGTAAACGCAGTCAGTGAAATCAATGAGGAAATAATGCTGGCGTATTTGTTTAATCTGGTAAGTTGCACTTAATATTCTTTTGAAGGAATCATTATTGGTGATTTTCTAGTCGAAGAAAATGTCCAGTTCTTCACTCTGGTCAAAGTATTCGATGGTTAAAGCCATGCTACAATTTAATGGAAACGTGGCTATATCAAGATTCTCTAAACTTCGAGCGTTCCTTAAAAATCAGTCTGTTGGCTATCAACCTAAACAAGTCAAAACACTCACCAGAGAAGAATTGGTAAAATTTGTGAAAGAGGCACCAGATCAACGATATCTTTTGGCAAAGGTAATAATTATAGGTGTACATTTCAATATTTACTGATAATTTTGTGTTCTTGTTAGATTGTTGGTTTAATCGCCGTCGCTGGTGGTTGTCGCCGCGAAGAGATATATGAAATGTCTTTGGGTGACATCCAGGAAACTTCTACACAATTGGTAATCACAATCCCTTTCTCAAAAACGAATCAAAGGAGAGTATTTACGGTCATTGATGAAATGGACGGCATAAGTGTGTTGGAACTGTTCCGAAGATACGTTGCCTTGCGGCCCAAAGGTTTAGGTCACAACAAATTGTTCGTAGGATACCGTAATGGCAAGTGCATTTCCCAGCGCGTTGGAATTCACACAGTCGGTGAAGTTCCCAAGAAAATAGCGGAATTTCTAGCATTAGCAAATCCCGAGTTGTACACCGGCCATAGTTTTCGCCGCACATCGGCGACTTCACTAGCAAATGCAGGAGCGCAATTTTCCGTTCTCAAAAGATATGGAGGATGGAAGAGTTCCTCCGTGGCAGAAAAGTATATTCAGGATTCGTTGAAAGGAAAGAACAAAGTGGCTAAAATGATCCAGGGAGGAGAAAGTTTTGTGCAAGTCTTAACTGAGAAATCTAAAGGAATTATTAGTACAAGTGCTTACTCGAGTTCCACTCTCCACGATGGTTTACAGAAAGTTGAAATAACTGGGAATACAGATTGCACAATTCATGTTACTTTTAATTTTTAGATTGTCTTCAATTACATGTTTATTAATTTTGTATTGTTTTCACAATAAATTGTTTGATTCTTGCCCCATTTCATTAGAGTCCGGTAAAAATTTCACCGGACTCGATACCGTAAAGTCTCATTAACCGGACTAAAATCGTTGACTTAAACATGGCTGTTACGATGCAGTATGAAATAAACAAAATAAAAGAAATAGAGGTTCGCATGGAGCTTTCTCGACGATTTTTGAGTGAAAACTGAACAGTTATCACTAATGAGAAAAAAATATTTCGGTGACTCAATAAAGCGATGTATACAGAATACAGATTACAGGCCTGTTCACTTCTCGTCTCTGGCATCGGCCAATTGATCATAGTAAAAGCTTCTTTGTTTCTAAAAACAAAAACTCTTGAAGACGAAATATATTATTTCAAAATTATATGCACTGTCTTGTCTTATGATGCGTAATTATGTGGGAAAACACAGTATCTATTAGAAAATAACAATGAGAATAGTCAAGGACCGTGACTGAAGAGAATTTCCCACGACTCAGGAAATGGGTAGATATTCTTTTCTCGGCGAATGCTCCTTTTGTTCTAGTTGAATGCAGTAATTGAAAGGAACTTTGAATCGACTGCGTTACTGATAAAGAGGTAGATTTATTGAATAAGTTTCTACCCATTCTTTTTCACAGTGACACTTTGGGTCTCGTCGGAATTCTTGACATGTGTTCCAAATGAGACCTAAAATCGTAGAAACGTGGAATCCCTATGATGTTTTAATGTACCTGTACCTCACCTGGACATCCCGAGGATGTTGTGTCCGTTCTGGATATTAACCCAAGACTCGAGAACAGTCCGCTTCGATTGAAAAATAGTGGAGTTTTCGCCAGCAATATTTGACTGACATATGAACTTGTGAATATTTTGTTTAATTTTTTTTCTATATTGAATAAATTAGCCATGGAATATTCGCAATTATGTCTCTATCGATATTCTCAAAACTTATTATTACGCATATGTGTACTCCACCCTCAAGTACTGCATCATATGTTTTGGCAACTGTAATAGAATCAATGAACTCTCAGTTTTCAAAAAAAAAAATCATCAGAAAAATCTGTTTCAGAAAACCTCTTGATTCTTGTACACCATTATTTGCAAAGTTGGACATATTAACTGTCACTCGCATGTAAGTATATCTTCAACTGTGTCACCTATGTTAAAACTCATTGCATCAAGTTCCAGAACAGAGATGAATCTCGTCTTCTTTCAGGCTTCACCCTAAGGAAGAATTATAACATCATAATTCCTAGTCATAAATTAGCCAAGGTCTCTAATGGCCCTCATGTCATGTCCATAAAAATAAATAATAAACTTCCAACATCTGTGAAAAAAATTAGCAGTATAAAGATATTCAAACAAAACGTTCGAAAACTATTGTGAAAAGATATTCTATTCTTTCGATGAATATTTTCAATCCGATTTGGGATTTTAATTTTCAAAATATTTATTGTCCTGTTTACCAATATTCATAATATTTTTTTGTACTTTTTTAATTTTGACTCCATTGTAAACGTTATGTCTCCACATTGTTGATCTTATTTTTTGTTATGTATGCCTAATTTATTTAATTTCATTCAAACGTTAAATTTATTCAGCAAGTTTTATAATAAAGAGTTCATGTAATCGTATTTTGTATGTGACATTTTCCATGCCTTACACAGGTCGACGGAAATGAGTGCACCCAGAAGACAGTCTTGTGCGGGCAAGGATCGGCAATTATCTTTGGTGCCGAACCTATGAATAACATTAGTTCTTTATTAGATTAGATTTCCAAATTTTCTATGAAATTATTCATTGCTGAGCTACAGGGCATGATGATTCATGGCATCGTTTATTTGTGAATCTCGTGAAACTTCTTGAAAAAAATTCACTCATGTCATTTTCCAATTCAGCATCTTTCTCAACCAAGATGTTCTAGGTGACGAAAGAAATAGATACATAAAATCAACAAGAATTCAAGTGACGTAGTTGTCACTTCAAAGAATATATAAGTGTAATATATTGCTTAACTAAGCAAATAATTCCTAGAAAACGTAGAAACTCTTTATTAACTTCATGCAAAATTACATTGAATGAAAACAGTAGTTTTTCTTGACATATTATTAGTCTCTATGGCAATACTCATTCTAACTAAAAATGAGTACATACTAAGTGATAAAATAAACCCAATATGCAGATCTCACACCCTCGCCCCCAAGATTGTTCATAAATTCAAACGATCGGGCGGTTTTATCTGTCTACGGGGCCTGTCCTTAACATTGCCTGCAATACTAGATTGTGAATATAAATTCTCTTCATGCAAATTATTTTCTACAGAAGTCAATGGTAGTGACAAACTTTCCTCAGCTATCCTCTCACCTTCTGAACTCAGACTCCAAATTTTTTTCAATATTAATTGCCTTACTATCTTTTTTCCCATCGAAATCGCAAAAAAAATGACCTAATTTAATCATTTGAATACTATTTCTTTTCCATTGCAGTCTATCATCATCTATTGGTTGACAAATATAAGTTTGTGTTCCTAATTTATTTAAAACCATCGCTTTAGACCAAGTAGGATTATTCACGTTCTTATAGCATCTAGCGTAAACCATCTCTCCCTCTTCAAATTCCACAAATCTATTCCCATAATCATATTTCATTTGATTTTCCCTAGCCATTTCGGATACTGGACGAGTTAATAAATCAAGCCTGGTTTTTACTTTGCGAGACAACATCAACTTTGATGGTGTCTCTCCCGTTACGCAATGAGGTGTATTTCTATATGAGAACAGATATTTACTTATGAATGTAGAAAAATCCTGGCATTTCACTTTGATTCCAATGGAGCGCCTTGCCCAATTCAGCAATACCTTGTCGCCAATTGTAATATATTGCTTAACTAAGCAAATAATTCGTAGAAAACGTAGAAACTCTTTATTAACTTTATGCAAAATTACATTGAATGAAAACAGTAGTTTTTCTTGACATATTAATAGTCTCTATGGCAAAACTCATCCTAACTAGAAATGAGTCCATACCAAGTAAAGTAAATTTTAAAGTAAAGTAAAGTTAATTTATTTCTACAAACAGATCCTAATTTTTGACAGTAATTGATGTATACAATTTGTTTCATGTGAAGTAGAAATAAATGCGAAGAACCCCTTAAGCAAGCTTGTGTGGGGCTAAATAAAAGTAAATCATGGCAGTATAATAATATAAAAATAAAATTAAAAATATAAGAATATAAAATGGTACAAGTACAAGGTATAAAAATATTTAAAATTCATCTATAACTAAAAACTATACACAGTCAGAACACATCTATGAATTTAAGTATAAAACATTTAAGTTAATAATATAAAATAGAATGAAATAGGAGTACATAGATGTATATTCCAAGTGCTTTAACCAAATATAATATGGAAAAGTTTAATATGCAAGAATATAACTATATCTATATACTTTTCAACACGATTAAAATCACAACTATGGTGATGGAGATAAGGATACGTGATTATAATGTAGATAAACATATAGTTTCAACAATATTGCAGAGAACACGAAATTTTAGTTGAATCTTTTATGAAATATATAATATTTCATTCTGCTAGGCATTCAGGTTGATTATATCATGTATGGTTTGTCTTGGAATTGTTAATACAAATCTCTTCAATTGTCTTTTAAATACATATGGAGGTGTAGTGTTCTTTATTTCTCTTGGAAGTAGATTGTACAATTTTGGGCTTAGGTAAGCATTACTCCGTTGACCTATTGATTTTGTCATGAATGGTCATATAAGTGTATTCTCTTTATGACGTGTATTATAGGTATGCTCTGTTTTTTGCGTTTGTGGCCGCTTTTCTTCGCCTGATATTTGAGAAGAAAAAATAAAGTTGTCGAGAAATTTACTCTCCTGGTAGAGATTATCTGACGGATATCGATGGGGTTTCTTGTACATTACTTTGATTATTTTCTTTTGAGTCATTTCTAACTTTTTCAGAAAGGTTTTCGTTATAGAGCAAGAGCCCGCGTCCGCCATACCTTCGTTATTTTATAAAAGCTGAAAGTTTCTCTGCGTATTCCCCTAACACAGGTGAGAACGATCAGCGACTATGAAGTTTGGATGATAGTTACTTCTTCAGATACCAGGTAGCAAAGGCGTATAATATAGTACCTCACTTTCGTCAAAGTATAAAGCTCAGCTTTTTCATATCTTCTTCGGAATGATATTAGAAATCACATCATCCATTGCCAGACACTTACTCTGGTTCCAACCCCCTGCCAGACACCCCTCAACTTCATTAAATCATAATTATACTTACGTTTGACAGTATTTGAAGGGTTTTTGTGACGCCATCTTGCCTATAATGTCGATATTTCTGTTTACTTGTCAATGTAAGAGAAATTTATCTTTTCTGAAGGGTAAAGTAGGTGCAGATATCTATTTGTCAGTTTGATAAAATGGTTTGACTGAAATATTGGCAGAAAGATGATGAAGCTCCACAGGAGTGTTAACAATAGAAGTTTATACGGAAAATAATAGTTCAATCCTGAAAGTACTTATAAAAATATGAATGATCTAAGATATTGATGAAATTATTTCACATCTGTTGCTGAATTGCTTGCCATCTTTTGACGTTATGTATAAGTAATCAAGAAAATGTGCGCTTGAAGCTACGACATTCGTAAGAAATATATAAGAAAACAAATGACTTGGATAAAAATCTTTGCTGTCTGTTTCCTGGCCAAGCAACCAAGATCTAAACTCCACAGTCGCTGATTGTTTTCACCTTTGTTGGGGACACGCGCAGATGAACTTTCAGCTTTTATAAAATAACGTAAGTCTGGCGATCGCTGGCTCTTAGGCTATTATACCACCCCATCCCAAGATTCCATATGTAATGTGAGATTCGACCAATGCATAATATACTTTCCTCAGTTGATGTAATTCTAGTATTTCCCTCAAGAATCGAAATTTGTATATGAGGCATTGAATTTTTTTTACTATATAGTCAATATGTTTATTCCATTTCAATTGATGATCGATAATAACACCAACATACTTAAACTCAAGACAAGAATAGTGATAGAATAAACCCATTAGGCAGATCTCACAATAAGAAAGAAATGAAGATTACTCGATAGAAAAACAGCAGAAGTATTACTTTCACTGGAATTGTTCCTTCACCCCAGCAAATCTTCATGTTTCAGCCGCTTCATCAATGTTACTCCATTTGTTCTGTTGAGTTCTTGATATTGGAGACGGATGGCACTTCTTTTGAAAAAAAAACAGCATGATCTTCTGTACCAATAAATGAATCTACATGATTTACATACAAAATGAAAAGATCATTCATCATTCACTATCTGTTGTTTGCTTGAAAGGTGACATTTCAATGACAAGAGGGGACAAGGTTCCTTCACGCCCGACTACTTCAGAAGGACTCAGAAGGGCCCGCCTGAGCTCACAGCAATAGAAACTAATACAGTTATGTTTGGAGGTGTAAACTCGTCTAACTCTCTTAGGGACTTTTCTGTTGGCAGCCATGCGATAGTGCACCATTAATTCCCAAGTTTGATGAAGGTTCCGCAAATTTCTGTTTGTGATATTCGTTCTGATAATAATCAATCAAATAACAGACGAGAGGTCAGTCTACTAATAAAAACTCAGCTTGGTTGTTGAACTGTAGGTGATAACCAATCTCTATGTGCGTTTCCACTCATTTGGTAACTAATTATGGAAGCTATATCATGAAATACCTCCAGAACCTATCGTTTCGCTAAAACTGAAAGTTTTTTAAGTGGTGTGAATATATTATTTGGGTTTCGAAGAAGTGATGTATTTTTTTTGTCCAAGTTAATGGAAAAAACTCAAAACTCACTTAGAAGAGGTAATATCAAATCATTAGCAAATACCCTCTGTGGATATGTGCATATCATTTCATTTCATTCTTAGTACTGAAGTTTCGGGTACTTGGTATACAAATTGAGCAATAAAAAGTGGCTTCATTGTGATTCAGAGCCTATCGCGTCATATAGGTAAGGGAGTACCTATTTTGGATATACACTTTCTCTCCTGTCTATGACTGATATCATTCAAACAGTGTTTGCTGATAATTCGATGTAACTTCTTTTATACAAGCTTTTTTCACATTGGTTTCGAGAAGAAAAAGGGGAAAAATCTGTTCACAACTTTTTCTCTTCAGAAAAATAATCATGTTCCTAAATATTATTACTGAGGGTTCGGTTTAGTAGACACGTGAATGAATGTTTCTTTAAAATGTCTATTTATCCTTAGCAGATTTACCTCAAAATCGACCTCTTCGAAAATGTTTGGTGTATCTAGGTAGAAAGTATAAATTATCCGTATGCCCACTAATGGGCTCTAGGGATATTTTTTCGGAACGAAACAAGCTTGTATGAGTTTGAGGATGGAATGTTATCCCAATGAATATTTTTTTTGCAAACTCTCTTTGTATACAAATTAAGCAAACTTGTGCGATCAACGGATTAACGTGGCCTTACTTTTCAACGTGTGAATCCCAGCACGGTACTGGGAAATTCAAATGAAAAAGTCAACAAAACCTGTAACTCAATAACACTTGAAAACCTGTCAAAAAAAATCCGAACAAAATACAAGCCCTCTCAGAACCAAATTGATTTTACCCGTAAGAAATACATTTCAATTGCAATAAACCTCCAAGTTTCGAAAAATATATTTTGCTGGATGCGTTTCCAAAATTTTTACTTCGTTTTTTATATTTGTCAACTAAAATCGTTCGTTATCGACAACAATTTCTTATTTTATATTAGTTCTCGAAAGGTCTCTTTAATGGGATTCACATTTAACAAACATAAAAATGTTCTATGAGAACAATGTGTGCGATAAAATAGTTCCAGTTTGATAACAATTCGCAATCTCAAGGATATCCGGATGCTCTTATCGACCCTCGTCCATTATTAGACCAAACACATCTACCTGTTGATTGCGGATGGGAAAAAACGTTGTCCCTGTGGAGTTTTCGGAATGCAACACACCTGTGATACTACGTAACTTCATATATTATATTTGATTAATTGGATCATAGTCATAGTAAACATGCAAAATTGATATTGTGCTCACTAGGTGTAGTTGAAAACAAAATAATATCCTTCCTTATCAGTGGACTCAATTTGTAAACATTGAGCCGGGTGTGAGGGTCGAATTTTTGGTGGCAATCCATCAATCAACAAATGGCGCTCATTTCCGAGACAGTGATCTTCACTTCGCTTTCTCTTCAACGAGAAAGGAATTTTAACACTATAGTCACGAATACATTTCTGGAAGTTGTTTGAACAAGTTCAATTCACCTCGCCTGCATTATTATTACTTCTGCTGAAATTCAGCTGAGCGCAAGCCCTAAATATCCAACTTATTAGTGTAGCCCACTTATTTGAAATTGAATTCAGAAATGAATGCATTTTCACCTATTTGATGTTTTTTTTTTCAGAAATACGTCAACAAATATCGTGGTAGGAAGCTACGTGACCTTGAACCTCATGTATTCGCATTAGCTGAAGCAGCTTATACCTCACTCCAAGCTGATGTTCCAGGAAAAGGTCGTAACAACCAGAGTCTTGTAATCAGTGGTGAGAGCGGTGCTGGTAAAACTGAATCCACCAGATTCATTCTACAGTATCTTTGTTCGGTTACAAGTGGCGTATCAACTTGGGTGGAACAGCAAATTTTGGAGGCCAATACAATTCTTGAAGCTTTCGGTTAGTATTTGTTAGTAATATTAAGATATGACTTCCATATATAATTATAAGCAAAAGTTATTAATTCATTTAAGTAGCTGTCAGTTAGTTGTCCAGCAGAAATACTTATTCTGTCACAGTCATTGATAGAAAATTTAATTATTTTGACACATTTTTGGTGAAAATAACTGTTAGAATAGAATAGTTAATTCATGGATTCAGCAAGATAACTTAGCTGTACGGCAAGACTAAGTGAAACTGAATAAAACAGTACATCTTACGAAGCAGAGTTTCTGCTTGTTTGTAAGGAAAAAATTATATCTAGTTACATAAAGTACACGAAAACAATAAATATAAAATAATGTCTCCTAATGGACTTAGTTAACAATTCAAAATGAGAAACGGTCACACACCGACCATCTATACGTAAAATGATAAAAGTTCCCAAATTGAAGTAAAACATGGTCACAGCCTGACTATTGTCATGTTCCGATATTCGTGAACAGTACTGTCCAGCTGATTCAGTCGTTCCGATTTTACTGACAATCACTGGCAATTATTTCGCGCCAATTTTTGAGGTACCCTGTTAGAGACTAAAAAGTTACTGGTGCTACTGCTGCTGAAGTGGTCCTGTAGTCCCAGTATTCCTCAAATTGAGTTAGGTTAGGTTGTGTTCGAATAAACGTCAACGGATAACAGATTAAATTTGTTGTCAGATTACTGCAATTGCAAAATTATCAAAAAGTTTCGAGTTGTACTGGAAGATATATGCGTACAAGTTGATGCTGAATTGAAATGAATCCAGCAGATCAATAAAATCTGCGGGAACCCCATTTTTCGAGATGGCAAGCCTCACTCGCACTTACCTGAAATGTTGTTTGAAATTCTTAGGGGTGTAAAAACCTACTACATTTTGGTACCCTTCTATTCTTGGTATTTTTTTTCTATGCGACCTCTAATTTTTTCGAGGATTATAATTTCAGTCATTATATTCTCTAAAGACTCATTATATTCTCTAAAGACTCATTATAAGAGCTTGATCTCTCTGAATTTTCTATTTCCGTATCGCTAGTGCTCAATATTTCTTCCAATATTTAATTCATTTTGAAATAAGATAGGGTAAGTCACACCTGTCACCGCTGACAGTTCCTTTGACGGATGTCCGATGGCGATCCGTTCCGATATCATCAGCAGTAGTTATTTAATTAGATACACAATAGTGTATTTATCACATTTCGTGTTGTTTGATTCATATGTTCTTTCAATTTGAATTTGTTCGGATTTAATTCTAATTTGAAATGATTGGGCAATGAGTTGAAAATTTTTGGTTCAAGATAACAGAAACTTCGTTGGCCTATCGATTTGTTCATTCTAGGTATCACTTTTCTTTCTTTGAAACGTGTATTGTGTTCGTGTCTTAGCGTACTTATGTTATGTTTATATCTATGTTGTACAATTGCTGCATTGAAAAAGAATAATTGTTTTGGGTCGAGTATATGTGATTCTGTGTACAGAATATCACTAGGGTAGTCAAACCCTTTCGTCAATATGCATCTGAGAAAACGTTTTTGAATCACTTCTAAAGAATGTATGCTAGTTCCAGATACCCCTCCCCATCCGACAATTCCATAGCTGATATGGCTTTCAACCAAACTTTCGTAAAGAATAATCCTCTGTCTTGGATCCAGGGCAGCGGATATTCTCTTGAACGAGGGGGAAACAACTAGCTAAAATCTGTACAAGATTTAAAATCTTTCAAAGACTTAAGACTTAAACGCATGACTTAAAGGCATGACTTAAAGACTTGAACGCATGACTTAAAGACTTAAAACGATGATTTAAATGACTTAAAATGTTTGGGTGTACAAGATTGAAAGAAGATGTTTCCCCCTCGCTCTTGAATTTGTACAATATAGGGCGCAGTTTTCTAACAAGATGATTGATGTGATTGTCCTATCTGAGGTGTCTATCTTTTTTTTTTCATATGCAGATTCACACGAAAGGGAAGCCCTGTGATGTTCAAAGAACACCGCGTGAATCAAGGGACAGGAGATACGAATTAACATTTACACTGAATTTCTGAAGTTTGTAAGCCTCAGGAAAAACCTCTCTTAGCAAAGAGTTCCAAACCTTAGCTGTTCTATTCTATCCCAAGATATTTAATATTTGTTTTAGGTTTAATCACATCTACACCGGATATTGTTAGGTCATATTCTGGTAAATATATATTGTAGCTGCTGAAAGGCAAATAAAATGTTTTTGAGAAATTCATTGTCAACGTCACATTCTAATTTATTTTTCAAGTCAAACCAGTTTTTGTCTTCACAAAATAGTACGGTGTCATCAGCAGAGCTTATGATCTTAAAATAAGTTTCCACAAGGAATAGATTGTTCAAATATAAATTGAATAAAATAGGTCCCAACACCCAATACTATTTTTGAGTGTTCTCATTTATCCATACA
This sequence comes from Zygogramma bicolorata, assembly GCA_032362365.1. NCBI lineage: Eukaryota > Metazoa > Arthropoda > Insecta > Coleoptera > Chrysomelidae > Zygogramma > Zygogramma bicolorata. The sequence goes on from JAVJAQ010003745.1 coordinate 1,180,263, forward strand.
TAAAGTCACAAAATGCATTGTTCTATTAATCAGACGGTTTGACGTTATTTTAATAATCTAACAGTAATCAATTAGCACAAAGGAAAACGAAACTCGTTTTACTGTTGTTCAGATGACATCGACTGGAATAACATGACAATTAATTCACTATTAAAAAACACAGGCGTCTGCCAAGCAGGTGTATTTCTGGGACAGGTGGCATCTTGTATCTGTGGATGCATCACAGAAAATAAGATGTTACCACAATGAATTGATAAAACATCAACTTCTCCAAACGTAGCAAAATGATTTATGATTTGATTTTGACAGTGCAGTTGTATCATATCGATTTACATTGGTTGAAATGGTAATTTGGGACAGGAATAGCTATGGTTCTTATATAGATTGTTTTCCAGGGAACAGTGAGAAATGATAACTCCAGTCGATTCAGTTCTCAAAACTCCAGTCGATTCAGTTCTCAACCTCCCACAATCTGAAAAAAGGAATTGATATTGGGATATTTACAAGTGTAGAATGGCAGAATTTTAATCATCCCCAAAAAGTTGCTGCGGTAATTAAAAAACCGGTCCTCCTGAGTGGAACACGTTCTTTGATCTGCCTTCTACACTTGATTGTGGTAGGTTAGGAATCCAAAAAAAATTAAGAAAGAACACCACAAACTAATAATTTCCAAAAACTATCTTTATTGTTTCCACAGATAAAAAATCTTAAAACAATAGTTTGGTTTACCCAATATTTGAGAGAGAACAAAGAAACTGAAAAAACAAAAGAAAAAACAAGAGTATTTCAACTGCCATGGCATGATAGAGAAAAACGGTTCTTTTACTCGTTCATAATGAAAGAATGCAGCTTAAGTACAATATTTCTGCATTCTCAAATTGATACTTCCAATTGAAATCACCAATGAAGCATATTTGCCCAAGATTGGCACTGCAGGTTTAAGCACTAAAAGCAGGGGCATTCAAAAAAATTAGGCCTCAAATTTTATGGTTGATGAATAGAAGAGAATATTGCATAAAGAGTGAATTTCTTCGAAATCGATGGACCAGTGAACGTTTTTGATTTATACCTATACTTAAACTATACTTGTTAGTCTGGCGAATCTGATGGCATGTATCGGCGTTCTGAAAATGAGGTAGTTTTAAGAAGATGGGTTTACTGAAAAACGTAAATGAAAAAATTCTTCTGAGAAAATTAGACGTTACCACAATAAATTAATAATACGTCAACTTCTCCAAACCTAGCAAAATAAATATGATGTGATTTTGATAGTAATGGCGATGGTTCGTATATAGATTTTTTTTTTCAGGGAATGCCAAAACAGTGAGAAACGATAACTCGAGTCGATTTGGAAAATTCATGCAAGTGTGTTTTGATACAAGATGGATGATAGCAGGATGTATTATTCAAGATTATTTATTAGAGCAATCCAGAATTACCTTTCAAGGAAAAGGAGAAAGGAACTATCACGTCTTTTATCAGTTGGTTGAAGAAGCAAAAGTAAGATATTATTTGAGGAAAAGTATTTTCTGTATTTTGACATTCCAGACAAAATTTCTCAAAAAGTCAATATTTGATATGTTGCATATTTCTAGTCTGTTGAAAAGATATTATAATGATGATATAGTTTTGAAAAATATTCCCAATTTACCGAATATGCTGCAGATATAAAAGAAATACTTACGAAGCATTTTTTATTCATTTCAGCACAATAATGATTTTGCAAACCAACTCCACCTGAAAGAAGCCAAATTTTATAATTATTTGAACCAGTCCGACTGTATCACGATTGAGGGAGATTCAAGGAGACTGGATAGCTTAAGACTGGCCTTTAATGTTTTGCAAGTACCTCCAAATAAGTGTAACGGTATATTTCAAACATTATCGGCGATTTTATGGTTAGGAAATTTGACATTCGAGGACATCGATGGTGAACGATGTCAGCTTACCAAAGAAGATGAACATATTGTTGAAATTTTATCGAAACTTTTAGGATTAGAAATAGATAATATCAAACAAGTCGTTCTGTTGAGGCAGATAAATGTTAGAGGAAATATTACCGAAATCCCCTTGAAGTTACAAGAGGTAAGTGGTCTGATAATTTTTCCTCTCAGGTCGACAATATTCCCTATTGAATAGTTGTGGATAGAACATTCACTGCCTGTTAACTTTATTGAAACCGGTCAATACAATTTTGCAGTAAAGAAAATAAATTCTAACAGTTTTGGTAGGTTTGGTGATCCAGAGTTAAATTCTTCAATGGTGGTATTGGTGGGATTGGGATCAATTTGATTGAAGGAAAACTATCGTTTCTTTGCCAACGTTTCGAATTTTAATGAATTCATCATCAGGGCTCTATAACGTGTTAAAGTGGTAGGATATAAATAAAATAAGAGAATGCCAACAAACTATTGGAACATTTCCAGGGGTTCAAAATGTTGATTAATGAAAAAAAAAATTTAAATACCAAAAAAAAATAGCCGCCATCATTAACTAATAAAGTTCTTAAGTATGACAGACAATCAAATTAAATTAACGATCCAATTATAAAATATAACAAAATACCATATGTGAGAAATCTCTCTGAGAGAATTGCAAGGATTTTCAGTGAAGAACAGTTTAAAATTGTTTTCTCTAACGATAACACTATCGGGAAAAGATTCTTCACACGTCAAAAAAAAAAAAACTCCCACTGATCTACAATCGAACGTTGTCTACAAAATTAATTGTAATATTTGCACTAAATGTTATGTGGGTCAAACAGGACGATATTTGAAAAAACGAATCTCTTAACACGATAGAGACACACGAAAGCTGAATGTCAAAAATCCCACAGCCTTAGTTGAACACACTAGAGAAAATGGCCATACTTTTGATTTTACAAAACCTATCATTCTTGATCAGAAATCTTCTCTGTCAAAAAGGCTATTCAGTGAAATGATACAAATTCTTAACCAAGACAGCGTTAATACAAGAAGAGATATAGAAGGATTGAATACGGCATATAACAATCTGATAAGTCAGCTACCGAAATGATTCTTTATCATTATACGATGTTTTCAACAATCACGTTTGTTTTTGTTCTCTTCCTATCAGCATTCATAAGAACTACAGCCATTCTATGAATTTCATTTCAGTATTCGTTTGTACCGTGCTCAATGTGGATTTGTTTGTACCTAGAGTGTGTATCTAAAATGTCTGTTTTATACATAGTTTCAATATTTTTACTCGGAAAACTGATTTTTGGTAAGTATTTAAAAAAAATTTTTTTCATCAATCAACATTTTGAACCCCTTGAAATGTCCCAATAGTTTGTTGGCATTCTCTTATTTTATTTATATCCTACCACTTTAACACGAAACTCATTGTTATAGAGCCCTGATGATGAATTTATTAAAATTCGAAACGTTGGCAAAGAAACAAAAGTTTTTCTTTAATCAAATTGATCCCAATCCCACCAATACCACCATCGAAGAAAAAAATAAAATTGATTAGATATTACAGATGCACCTAGAGCTGGAAAAACGCTTATTGAAATTCAATTAAAATTGTATTGAACTGAAATGAAAAATATAAAAATAATGAATGTACTTATTGAACCGGAGCTTAGACTGAGTTAATATTTTCCCATTCATTGGAAATTTTGAGACAAGACGAGTCATTGGCGGATTATTTGAATTTGAAATAAACATTGGTTTGAGAGACGGCGCGCATTACCATTCACTGGATATTCAGCTCAACTTATTTATTTTTTTTAATTTTATTTTAACCTGGTTCAGTTTTATTATTCTCGACTTCATGTTTGTTGACAGATTTCAATTGAGTAATTGATAGAATATGAAAAAGAGCACTATCATTCAAGTGGAGTCAAATCTTTGATATTCGTACTAATAACATTATTTTTGTCTTTGCAGGCTAGAGAGAATCGTCATGCGATGGCAAAAGCCTTGTACTCTAGAACTTTTGCGTGGTTGATAAATCACATAAATAATTGTACAAATCCAGGACAAGATTCTTCAAGATTTTTGGGAGTGTTGGATATTTTTGGATTCGAAAATTTTACTGTGAATTCTTTCGAGCAATTGTGCATTAACTACACAAATGAAAAACTGCACAAATTTTTTAATCATTATGTTTTCGCTTTGGAACAAGAAATCGTAAGTGAATTGTTTAGTATCTGCTCAAACTTAACATTTTTCATTTTCAGTATTCCCAAGAAGAGATTCAATTTGACCATATTTCATTCACCGACAATACTCTATGTCTGGAATTGTTGGAAAAGCCACCACGATGCATCTTAAGGCTGTTAACTGAGCAATGTCATCTACCCAGAGGTTGTGATGCGTCATACATTTCGAATTTGCATTCTGAATTTGGAAATCATGAAAGATATGTTAAAGGTATGTGCTCTATCCATTGTCCTGGACATTCTTGGCTAAAGTGTTATTATTTTGCTTATTCGTGTTTGCTCATGTAGTTCAGGAAATGAAGCATTTTGGCTCGCAATTTTTTCGTCCACCATGGATTTACCTGAAATTTTCACAGAAGGTAGGGAATAGCTCAAAGATCATTTTCTATATCATGACGCTGTACGCTAGAGCCTTGGGGGTGGTTGCCACCCCATCACGGGGGTGGAAATTTTTTATTACATTTCAACTGTGGGAATCGACGAAAAAAGTAATTCTAAGAAAAAAATGTTCCATACGGTTTTTTCGTAAAAGTAATATTTTTTGAGATATTCGGAGTTGAAAGTAAAAGTTTTTTGACGAAAAAATCGACTTTTTTAAATGGCTTTTTGGGAATAACTATGCATTTTATCAAAAGAGTTTGGAGAGCCAAATTGTAGCTTTTGAAAATACAAAAACAATGCTTCCTTTATAATTTTCCTACGACACATCGAACTGAGATACAGCAAATTAATGCTCAGCTTTTTTCGTTCTACGAAAAAAATCTGTGAAAACAACCTCCAAAGTACCCCCTAACTAAAATTGATTGCCACCCATTTGTGATTCTCTTTATATATGTACTAATAATGCACCTAGGAAGTTTAACCAGTTTCAAATGCCTAATTTTAGAAATATTGGAGTTTAAAGAGAAAACGATTTCTTTTCAATTTCGTGTTTTCAACCCTTTTCTCCAAATATCTCTCAAAATACTAAAGATACGAAAAAAACGATACAGTACTAAATTGTAGTTTTTTTATGGCAAAAATTTTCCTGTGTGTAGATTTTTTGTAAAGTGAATATTCGGCGAGATATAGCCGTTTAACACATACATTTACGATTGAACATCACCTTAGTCAAGCGCTTTAAACTCCCCCCATTTGAAAATCAAGGGATCTTGAGTAATTTTATTCACATATTCTTATAGCTCTTGAAAAGCTCCACAAAATCGTTTCTGAAAAATTTTTTCTATCACCTATAATGAAGGAGCTAGGCTTAAAAAACGAAAAAAATTTTTTTTAAAAATTTGAATTACCCGCTTCGGAGCGTAGTAATCTACATAACCGGTATGTTCGGCCGTTACTCGTTATATGTTCCACTTTTTCCATTCATAATGGAAGACAGAGAAGAGGAAAAATCTGCTCGCGTGTGTGAGTGTATATTTCGTTGATTTCTCACCAGTGTATTCTAAAGTTCGAATACATATTATAAGAATTTCAAAGTTTTCAAGGGTAGTTCATAACAAGAGTAGGTTAAAAGATTATGAAATTGTATCCTAAAGCATGAAACAATCATCATTCAACTATTTTTACCCATTTTTAGGTTTTTAATGTTATTTTATAATTTTTTACAATCAGGGGTAATTTTCACCCCTAAAAAACAAAAAGCGTACAACGGCACAGTATAGAAAATGAACTAGAGGGTGTAATAAGCCTAATCCCAAATTTTTGAGCAATTCGGTGCTGGACGAAAAAATTGCGAGGTTTTACCATTTTTTTAGCTTCATTTTCTGAACTAATGATATATTTCGAAATGTCTCACAGCCCGTTGAAAGCTATGTTTTCACTTTGTGAAAGGAAATTTAATATCTGGTAGTATATGTGGTTCTCGGTCTTTCGCCTGATACGGGAAACCGGGGTTCGATTCCTCTTTATGGAAGCAGCTGATTGAATTCTCACGATGGAAGGTAAGCCCTCGTTAACCCGTTGCTCGCACAAGTGTCGACTTTGAGGGATGATGTTAACATGAGGCGTCAGCTGGTTAACGGAAATAACCCATTTTTAATCCAATTTAGGCTCTTATTGCTACTAGGCCAAAAAGAAGTGAAGCGAATAGATCGTTATCGGTGATGATTCAAGCTGGTTCCTACACTGGCAATAAAAATGGTATTTTCATTAAATATTCTGCATTTTGGTAGCTCTCGCCTAATTCTACAGGAACGTCATAATTTCTTCATGGAATTCTAATAATTCATTTCTTAAAATCTTGTCTCCGAGAGTATATAAAGTCAGTAGATTAGATTGTTGGTGAGCTAGCCCATGACCTGATTCACTGCTTTTTCTATTGTGAGCTCATTGTCTAGCTTGATCTCTTCGATAAGACCCCATAGCCCCAAGACACTGAACCCTTCATATAGCTAGTAGCCTCTGGTTTCTTTCCCCCGCATCTCGTGTGTCTCTGCCTTGCTATCGCTTCGTATCTACAGAGCATATGTAGTGCGGTTTGTTTCTCTCCTTGACAGAACCTGCATTGGGTTTCTTCTGTCAGATCCATGCTGCTCATACGTTTTCTGAGCCGGCTATGCCCCGTTAATAGACCCACCACTACTCTTACGACCTCACGGTTGTGGTTTAGCAGGTAGGTATGAGCTGAGCGCCTTAATTGACGCCTAGCTATCGGATAAAATGGCAATGGTTCTGTTTGCGACCTTCTGCTTATTTAGTTCTTCTATGTAGTGTTCGATTGCCGCTACTTCTGCCTGGAACGCTGTTGTAGGGTCCAAGGCTGAGTGCGATTCTCGTCTTTGCTCTGCCTCCGTATATACCAGTTCCCACTCCTTCTTGGGTCTGTGTACCAAATTTTTTCCGCTTTTACCGGTGGGCCATTTTGCTCTTTGGTATGACGTTTTTGAAAGCTTTTAAAAAGTTGTACTGCAGAACTGTGTTATCCGCAGGCATTCCTAGTATTGATCTACCTTCAGTTCATGGCTTAGACTGGCTGAATAGGGTTCGCCCCTGCATTAGCCTGTGTGTCACCCGGTCGAGCTTCTCTTTGTATGTAGATATGCAATGATGAATTCCAAGCAGGACCGCAAGTGCTGCTGCAGTTGGGGTCGTTCTCATGGCTCCCGCGACACTCAGGCACGCCAGCCTTTGTATGCCACACAGTAGCCTAGCCGTTGCCGATTGTTTTGTTCTTGTTCACCATGTCACGATACCATGGGTCTCACTACCCTTGTGTATAAACATAGTGTCAATTTTAGGTTCAGGTCCCAGTTTTTTCCTCATATTCTTCTTCAGATCCCTAGTGCCATCCTGGCCGTATGTGCTGTTTTTTGAATGTGAAGGTTCCACGTGAGCCTATGATCGAAAGTCACACCTGAGTATTTGACTATCGTGGCAAACAAAATCTCCACTTAGTTGAGTACTGGTGGTTTCAGTCCTCTCATAACTTTTTTTCTTGTGGAAGCGTTGACAGTGGTTTTTTGAGCATTCACTGAGAAATTCTCATACTCGCACCGCCTGCCGAAAATGTTTAAGGCCCTTTGCATTCGCTCCGAGATGACGCTTGCAAATTTCCCTTTTTTGGCTATCACCAGATCGACCGCGTATTCCTAGCAATAAAAGCCTTCTTCAGATAGCTTTCTAAAGCCATCGTCTACTAGGGTTGCCCATAGCAATGTCGATAGTACGCCTCCTTGTGGACATCCATTTTCCGCTCTTACCTGTATGGTGTTGTATATCATCCTTCTCTCTACGCTATTTCTTATCCATCGACAAAAAACAGCTGGTCTCCTCTTCTTCCCAGTGTGCCTATAAGCGACTAAGTGGAAACATTACATAGAGACGGAGATTGTCTGTTTGAATCTTTCAGCGCTAAATCTGTCGATTTTCCAGGCTGGTATGCATATTGACGAGCAGGTCTTTCTTTTAGCGTCTCGTCTCGTTAACTATCGGTTTAACAGCCTTTTCATTTAGAAAGGACTGATAGGTCTGTATGACTTGGGCGTTTGGTCTGATACTTTGCCTATTTTGGGCAAGAAGACTACTTTCACCTTTTGCCTTGCTTTTGGATTATATACCCAGGCCACTGGCTACTCTGATGTGGTATTAGCACATCCAGTCACTTTTGTAGCAGAATCGGGTAAATTCCGTCTATTCCTGGTGACTTGGATTGTTTAAATTTCTGGATCCTATCGTGGTTTCGGCGGCCATAATATAACTAAATGAAACCATTGTTAATCTAGGTACTTCTCTCAATCAATCAACCAATATATATGATTAAGGGTACTGACGTCACAGAGCGTTCCTGATTTCATACGAATTCTAGGACTTCTATTTTAGTTTCTATAAGGAAAGTTTTTATTTAGTTTTGTGATCTACACATTCCAAAGAGGATTTCATTTTTTTGTGTACATCCCCTAATATTATCGACTATTACATCGGAGAGGAAATCTGAATTTAAATTCATTGAGCATGCCCATGAAACAAATTATTTCGAGTGATTCACACACATATCCCGCCTTCATCGCCTACTACGAATTCTGGCGAATACTGAGGCAATGGATGATGTGCATCCACGATTTCGTACGAAAGGCGTTACCACAAATTCGTTGCTCTTCGCTGTTCCCAGCTTTCCAAAGTCACTTGAGAGAGCATAGAAGCTGAAATTCCATTTATAGTCGGCGTATCTTTGATGAGACACCGGTGTCGGATTATTACTAATCCTATAAGCTGGCATAGGATTCTGTGCTGTCTCAACCGAGTTCGTGTTTTTACAAGGTTCCATCGGGGTTTATAATCGGAACATTGTAAAAGATCGCCCTATTATATGAATATCAGTTTATAATCATACTAATACAATGTAACTTTCCAACAATAGGTGATGACAGAAGAAAGTGGGAAACGGAATTCGGAGTCAAACATTATGCAGGCTGTGTAACATACAACGCCAAGGGATTTGTAGATAAAAACAGAGATGTTCAACAAGATGTATTCTTCGACATTATTTCTAGAAGTAGTAATGAGTTTGTTCAAGACCTCTATATATATCAAGACGTCTCAAATACATTAGCATTGAAAACGGGTGTGAACGGAGTATCAACAGTTTCCAGAGGTACTAGTAAAGGAAAACCTACCGTTTCTGATACCTTCAGACATCAACTTCAGGCGCTTGTTGATGTTTTACAGTCTACTACCCCTTGGTATGTGCGTTGTATAAAACCAAATAAACACAAACTTCCAAATAATTATGACGATCGCTTGGTCCTAGATCAGCTCAAATATTTAGGAATGTTAGATATAATTAGAATTCGTAAAGAAGGTTTTCCTATTCATATGAGTTTTGAAGATTTTGTGATTCGGTATCATTGTCTTTCCAAAAACCGACTCCCACCTGATATGATTATGGCTTGCAAGAATCTCATTGATAGCCATAATGTACCGAAGACTGAATGGCAGTTGGGAAAAACCAAAGTTTTTATGAGATCTCATGTCCACGAGCCTCTAGAGGAGGCTAGGAATAGACTAGTCAGCACACGCGCAATACTGATACAAAAAACATACAAAAGGTATGTTGCTAGAAAAGAATTTATTAAAATTCGTAATGCTGTTTTACGAATACAACATGCATACAAGGGTTGGAAGATGAGAATAGAGTTTTTGAAGAAGAGGAGAGCGGTTATTGTCATACAAAGCCATTTGAGGGGAGTGTTTGCAAGAGAGGTAGCAGCTGCCCTTCGAGAAATGAGGCGAGTGGAGGAGGAAATGAGAAAGAGAGAGAAGATGGAAGAAGAGCGAAAACAAAGAGAAATAGAAAGGAGAGAGAGAGAAGCGAGAGAGGCAGAAGAAGCTCGTAGACTGAGGGAAGAAAATCAATTAAGTGAACTTCCACCACCCCCTCCTCCACTGTTCACACAAGACGATGCCGATTTGGAGGAGAGCGAAAAGTAAGTGGAGTTCAATTAACAGTTTACCCACATTGAAAATTTTCGAAGGTTTTTTGCTTATACACTACGGTCGTTAAGTGGTACTTTCCTAACTTAATAAAATAACACTTTATTGTGTGATTTATTTATCTATTTATTCATTCACGGGGCTTGCCCAATTTGAAATTAGGTCATAACAAGAATATTTTCAAAAATCGCTTACATTTGACATGAAACAACATATGACATATAACAGAAAAATTTCAAAAATACAATTTTTTACATTCGACATGAACCAGACTAAGCACATATTTTTATTGTAAAAACATTAGTAATGATATCACATCTACATAAAAAAAAAGATAAATAATGAAACGAAAATTGAAAATGACTGATTTTCAAAGGCTTACATCATCCAAAACCGTCCTAATCCTAGATGCGCTCATACAGCAAACATCAAGCGTCTGAGAAAACTTATTACGGGGAATTTTCATTCTGTTGAGTGGGGAGAGACGACAGTAATTGGTTGAATAAAAAGGAATGTCAAATATTTTATTACTGTGGGTATTTCGAACAGCAGTTTTCAATGTAATAATTGCGAATAAATCAGGGCAGTTGATTGTAGCTGATAAATTTTTTTGCAAAAATATTAAATCATATACAGTTCTATAGGAAAGTGTTTTGATGTTCAATTTTTTTTCAATGACCTCATATTCACAATGTTCCCTAACTATACCCATTTTGAAAGCAATACATTGTAAACATTTTTCTTGGACACGATCAATTTGTTAAACATAGCAATGATTTCCACTGAATAGTTCACAGAACCGCTACACGTTTCGCCACACAATAACATTCTCTATCTTTGTCTCAACACTGATTGCAGTTAGTATCAAAGTAAAGTTTTTGCGTGATTTGGTAACTCTGGTCAACTATTTCCATCAGTTATCTACTGTGTAGTAGAAAAATATCTCCACACGTTGTATGTGGCATCACTAGTAACAGTAATCTGGTTTTTGTTTGTTACAAAAACGAGAAATGAAAATTCTCATAAATATTTGTTCCATGATCATTTATAGTAATCCATCAATTTTCCACAAGCTATATATCTGGGTATACTCATATGGATGTTTTCAAGAGATACTATTGATTTCATAACAGTATGAGTAATACATTCTGACGAATCTTGCTTTTAATCCAATTCAGAACAAGGGACTCAATCGGAGAATTTTGAAAAGTGAAAAATATGCAACGAGACAACCGAAGCTATCCATGAATCGCATAACAATATTTTTTTTTAATACTCATCAAATGAGGCGTGTTCTTCCATTCACCGATTTCAGCTAGTCACCATTTCAATCAGTGACGTCACAATACAACATCACAATAGTCAAAGTTTTAAAGTGACATCGCTGATTGAACCGATTACTAAAATCGGTGAATGAAGGAATGGTAAAATGCTTTGATCAATCTGGTTCATTCTGATCTTTTGGAAGCTGTTGCTTCCCTATTTTCATTGGAAAATTGGACGCATTGTATATTCAGGAATGACATGCTGACAGCACAAATACTAATAATATCTGCCTGAACTCTTTGAATCAATTCAATTAGATATTTGCCACTTTCGCTCTAGAAAGCATATAAATAAAGTGAAGTACCGTCACACTGGTTAGACTATAAGTTGGCCCAGATAAGGTACAAGAAAGTCATAAGAGACTCGCAAAGTGATAGTTGGCGAGCCTACTGCAAGGGAATCAGCACTATGCCCTCTGCAGCAAGACCCAAAAAGGCTATCTCAAAAGACCTGGGAAAGAGTGAGGAAGAGAGTTTGACCTCCCACGTCGAGGTCAAACTGCCCCAGAGGAGGAGACATTGCGACATCTGCTCTCAATCTGCTTCCTGTAATATTTCTTGTTGATGGATTGTACACAAAACACTGCACATAAGAAATATACTTTAATTAGTCTACTTGAATAATAATTATTAATAATTTGAATACAGAGGTTTCCGACATGTGTACGGTACATCGACTGGTATGAAACTAACTGGCTTCTCCTGCCACATTGCCAAACCTACAATAGGTACTTGACAGGTATTTGCAAAATACATCACACGCCTTTTTTTTTATAAAACAAAACAAAATTAACAATAATTTCAAGCCCACTCACAAATATGAGCCTAACTGACTTTATTATTTATTCAAGAGAAACGTTGTTTATATTTTATTATAATAATTCCAAAATAAAAAAAAACAATTCGAATTTCAAAACTTGAATCTGTCTGGAGGACGACTGATTCGTCCACTTCTTGTGATTGTACAATGTTCGGGAATGACAGTTCTAGAAGGCGCTGATGAACTTTCATTTTTTACTGGGTCTGAAGAGTCTTGGGTTTCCTGTCTGTTAACGGAAGCTTCTGGTGTACGTAAAGGTCTAAGATGCTGTCTGTTTCTCCTATATTCCCCTCCTTCGTAAACTTTGACAACATAATCATTTGTTCCCCTCTTGGATATCACTTTTCCAGGACTCCTTATTCGTCTTCCTTCTTGTAGTAAGATTGGATTTCCTACTTCAAGATTTGACAGCTTCTTTGTCGAACGGTCATAAAATTGTTTTTGTAAATTTTGACTTTCCTTCATTTTTCGTACAATATCTTCAACATCAAGATACTGAGGAGCCAGGAGTTCAGTTTTCATCGGCAAATTTGTTCTGAATTTTCTTCCCATTAACATAACAGAAGGTGCTGGTAAATTATTTTTGGGAGTCACATTATAATCCATTATAGCTAGGAAAGGATCTCGATTTGATTGAAACGCTTTCACAAATAATCCCTTGATAGTCTGTATTGTCCTTTCTATCATACCATTACTTCTTGGGTACATTGGGCTGGAATGGGTCAGTTGAATACCGTATTTTGGCGCAAAACAATAATATTCTTGCGAACCAAATGGAGGGCCATTGTCCGAAAAAAATTCGAAGGGTAGTCCAGTTAACGAAAGCACATTTTTAAACAAGTGATAACAGTTCCTGCATTTTTATTAGAAAGTTTGTTAACGACTGCGAACTTGGAAAAATAATCTACGATCACTAAAAAGTCTTGTGACGTTACTTACATAAAATCAATTCCAATTTTTTGCCATGGAATGCTAACAACTTGATGAGGAGTCAATGGTTCACGCATATTACTTTTAGACTACATTTGACACACTACACAATAATTGAGCACTGTCCATTCAAAGTCTTTACTTAGCCCTGGATAGAAAATAGCTTCTTGGGCTTTTTTCTTGCATGCCACTACTCCTTGGTGGGACTGATGTAGAATATTCATAAATTCCCATTTCAAATTTCTCAGGTATTACTAGTCTTTTCTTATAAAAAAGAACATTTTCATGAAGATAAATATCATTTCTTACGTCCCAATATGGTTTTACGGACGAGGGTACTGAGGATTTGTGTTTTGGCCAACCATTCTATTCATTGTATTTAATTTTGTTAAGCACTGGGTCTAAATCAATTTCATTCTGCAAGAGTTTTTGCTTTTCTTCAGTTGTAGATATCACTGAATATACTTTCAAATTATTTTCCAAATAAGAAGTTTCAAGAAAATCCTTCAGTGGATCTCTGCTGAGAGTATCAGGAATTTGAGATTTTTTCCAGGGACATACTTCAAAGAATATTGATATATCATAAGTCGCATGGCAAGTCTCTGAATTCTTGGAGACATATCATCTAAAGGTTTCTTCAAAAGTCCTAGTAGAGGTCTATGGTCGGTTTCAGCCTCGAAGAAAATACCATATAAATAAAAAGTGAATTTTTCGCATCCAAAAACCAAAGCAAGAAGTTCTTTCTCTATATGGTTATATCTTTTTTGCGTTTCTGTAGGACTGACGGATGCAAATTCGATGGGATATCCATCTTGATATATCACGGCTCCAAGACCATGCGGACTAGCATCAACCGACAAAATTGTTTTTTTATTAGGATTGAAAAAACGAAGAGTTGTTGCAGAAATAACAAGCTGTTTAATTTTTCGAAAACAGCTTTCTTCGTTTGCTGTCCATTGCCAAACATATTTTTCACTTAGCAATCTTCTTAGATTATTAGTTTCATTTGACAGATTGGGAATGAACTTTGGCAAGTATGCCACCATCCCCAAAAATCTTTGTAATTCTTTCCGATTTTGTGGAGAAGCCATCTCAGATATTGCTTCAGTTTTATCGAAATCTGGAGATATGCCTTTATCACTTATCGAATGTCCCAAAAATTTTATTTTCGTTTGAAAAAATTTGGATTTTTCAAAATTCAGTGTTAAACCACTTTGCTTGACTTTATTCAAAACCTGTTCAAGGTTTTTGTTGTGATTTTCTGCTGAATCACCATAAACCAATATGTCATCAAAGTATGTTATTTGCCCTGGAACATTTTCTGACAGCCTCCTCTTATTGAAATCTGTTGCAAAAAACTCATGATATGTAAAAAAAGTAAAATGGTAGATTATGAAAAATGGAAATGGAAAAACAATCAAATATATATCTCAAGCTTTGAAAATGAATGAGAATAAGATAATTTAAAAGCATTAATAGGGATGAAATAATCGTCATATTACTGGGTCAGAAAATTAACTTAAATAAAACACTCATATCCAAACAAAACAAATTGGATTTTGGTCGAAGAATAAAAATTCAATTTTCATTCTTTTCTCAAACTTACCTCAATCTTCCTCTGTGGACTATTTTTTTAGTTGGTTGTTGTATTTTTATAGGCCTTTAAGTTTTCACTGTCGCTACATAAAACATCACTTATTCAGATATATAATATAATTGTATACCTTAGATATTCGAAAAATCAAAACTCAAGTGGAAATGTTGCGATCTTATCGACAGTTTTTAAATTGCAAATTATTTTTCCAGGGCGGCCGAACAAGAGATAGCTGCCCTATCCCAAATGGCAGAGCATCTTAAGCATAATAGAACAGAAGGGGCAACAGAGTCGGTGGACCTAGACAACCTTTTCGCTTTTCTATCAGATGTACATCCAAATAATCGTAATCAAATAATCGACGAAATAGGAGAAAAAATGAACGAACTCGTTGAAGATTTGGACGTAGAACTTGAAACAGTCATTCAACAAGAACTAGAGGGATTAGCTCAGGAACAGCAACAACCGACACCACCTAAAATGGGACTCCCCACCCTGCCGGAACCAACAGGTCCTCCACCACCACCACCAGCAGCTTTCCAAACCGTTTCGGATCCCCCGGTTTTGATACCTGAACAGGCAGAAACAAAAACTGACGAACCTATTTACGAAGCGGTTCTCCCCAGGGAGGAACCTGTAGCGGTTTGTGTTTCTCCACCACCGCTTCCTGCTCCACCTAGGTTAGCTTCAGAATCTCCCAAACCTACGCCCAACGTTTCCAGGTCAAATAGTGGACTGGTGAGTGGTAATAATTAATACAATTTATTCAATAATCGATACGATTCATTCACTAATCAATAATTTACTCAATTGATAATACATGTTCCCAAGTACCTTTCTAAATCAGTCATGAAGACTCGAAAAATTCTCATAAATTGCGGAGATACCTTTTGTGAATTCATCAATATTTTTATACTTCATCATCTTCTGAAAATGCCCCGTTTTCAAAATTCTGGGTTATGAGACTTTCAACAATGAAAAAATCCATAGAACTTCTGGATTTTTTTTTATAAAACTGAATAGAATTTACTGAAAAACGTATTTTTTTTAGAGAAAATTAGGTTTTGACAATAATCCGTCACCCGACCCCTCTAAAACCCCTATGCGCTACTGATTCAGGTACTGACTCATTTCATTTCAAATTCACACTTTTATGTATAACCTTTGAATATGACAAAATCTTATATATGGGGCTCACTGATATAAGAAAAGCTGTTTATCGCTATCTTCGGAATTATTATCAACTTCCATTCCAAAATCGAGCAAATTTTTTTCAAAGGTAACTATTATGAAAAAGATGTAAAACATTTTCTATGCATGAAATAAGTTGCTCAAGAATCACCAGGCATCTTCACTTAACATAAATTCACAAGGAGTTCTACAGGGATCCATACTTGGACCTTTGTTGTTTATCCTATATATCAATGAGTTACCTTTATTTAGACCAGAGTCATTTACCACTCTTTATGCAGATGATTCAACATTTCTATTTAGTGATGAAGACCCAAACATTTTAAAAGATAAAATTAAAATTACAAATGCCCTTTTGAAATTTTTTGCCTGGTCTAGCGATCAGTCCTTGTTATTTAATACAACTAAAACGAATTGTATCTCTTTTCATCCTCGCCAAAAAACTTCTTCCATTGACTTTGATATATTGGTTAACAACTCTATCGTAACAAAAACAGACAATGTGAAATTTTTAGGAGTATTTTTTGATTCAAATTTGTCCTGCAAGACTCACTGTTTAAATTCATCAAAGATGTTAAATTCTAAATGTTTTCAAATTAGAAATTCAAGGAAAACTCTTAATGTAAATCACATTCGTTTAATTCATTTTAGTGAAATACAGTCTAGGATCAGTTATGGAATTTGCACATGGGGTAGTTGTTCTCATGCTAAAAATTTTTTTTTGTCACAGAAAAGAATTCTGAGGTGTATTTCAAACATCTCATTTGTAGACTCTTGTCGGCCTGTTTTTATTCACTTGAGAATTTTAACTATGTATGGTCTTTATATACATTATTTACTTACATCATAGAAACAAGGATTACTATCTGCGAAATAGTGATATTCATGCACATGATACAAAATATAAGTCACATTTTTTTGTACCTCACCAGTGTATAGAAATCTGTAAGAAATCACCTGTAGCAATGCGAATTAAACTTCATATAAACTCCCACAATATTTTAAAGATATTGCCTTATTTCATAAATTTAAAGAGAAAACTAAAAACTTCTTCATTGACATGTGTCCATATAGAGTAGAAACTGCAACATATACTTTGATTTTAAATGTACCTGTTTATAGTGTGAGTAGAAATGTTGTCTGTGTCTTTTTTTTCGATACTGTGTTTGTAAAGGAAGCTTTAATATCTTGAGTTGTTCTAGTTTCTAGCTGGACCTTTCAATTTGTTTATATCTGACCTGTCTTATGTCATTATTTGATATTATGAGATCAATAAATTCTATTCTATTCTTCACCTTACGCAGCCTGACCCCTTCTACCTATGATAATATTAAAAACAATTTTGGATATTTTTTATTGAGTCTGAAAAGATGTCGGGAGAACGTTGTCAACTAAAAACGAAATTGTTTTTGTACACAAGCACATATATTCAGCTGAAACGAACCCAAATTATCATAGAGTGGCAATAATGGCTCCCTGGTGCCGAAATTAGAACGAGGGTGTTCTCAGAACCTAAACCAGTTTATTATATCCAACCCAAATTGACAAAAAATACCAAAAAAAACGTTCGATAACGTTTAGTAAATCATCAGAGTTAGAGGAGTAAAAGTAAAAAGTGAAAGTAAAAAGTGTTTATTGACTACATTACATAGAGAATTATGTTTGTAGCAAGTCAAGTGTTGCATTCAGCCGAACACTGTTGAAAGTATAGAATTATAAAATACATATAAAATAGCAAAAACATTAAAAATAAAATGTATGTAAATGTATTTATCACAGGTTTTGAAAATGAGCTACACATTCACTGACAGAGTAAAAGCAAAATCTCAGAAGAAATTTTTTCAATGAATTTCTGAATTGAGACAGACTGAGCTTTTTATGTTGTCTGGTAGATAGTTGTAGAGATTATAATCTAGGGATTTTTTTTTCGATTCTTCTAAACGATATTCTTTGGTTCTGATTTTATTTGAGTTTCTAGTATTATAATCATGGATATCATTTTGTCTGGTCAGGGTGGCTGAGGTTCTATGTATGTCTATTAAAACGTTTTATAGAAATAAGGTTGGTAAAGGCATAATTCCCAATTTTAGAAAAAGTGGTTTGCAATGATCTCTATACCCTGCATTACTCAAAATTCTGATGGCCTTTTTTTGCATTTCGAACACATTCGTAGCAGCAGAGGAGTTTCCCCAGAGAACAATGCCATAATTGATATGTGAGTGAAATAGCGAAAAATAAATAATTCTGAGAGTATTGTAGTTAGTTATTCCTTTCAGTTGGCGTAAAATGAAGAGTGTTTTACATAATTTTCCTCTCAGCTGATCAGTATGATTGCACCAGCTTAGAGCACTATCAATGGTGATACCCAAAAGTTTCACCGTATCCACCCCTGACTTGACGTTACTAGTGGAGAATTGTAATTTTTGGGTTTTATCGGTATTCAACTTCAACCTGTTCATGGAAAACCAAGTAAGAGCTCGTTCATCTACCTCATCGGACACTCTCGAGAGTTCTGATATGAAAGTCAAATCATCCGCAAACAATACTGATTTGACTGGTTCCATGAATGAGCTGATATCACTTATATATATATATATATATATATATATATATATATATATATATATATAATGAATAAGAGTGGACCTAGTACGGACCCCTGAGGCACTCCATGCTTCACTAACCTGAAATTAGATTTCAAATTGTTACAAGACACCGATTGATATCGGTTTGATAGATATGATTCAATCAATGATAAGGAGACTCCTCTGATTACATAGTAAGACAGTTTTTCCAATGAAATATCATGGGAGACGCAGTCAAATGCCTTTGATAGATCGCAAAAAGTAATTGTTGAGTGGTGACCCTGCTCGATAGCCTCTATTACATTGCTGAAAACTTTGTAAACAGCCTGAGATGTTGAACGATTTCTCCGTATACGAAAAACCAAAAAAAAGTCATTTAAATTTTTTTTCCAGCTGCCTAATTGGAGATTCAGCAGTGAAACGCAACAACTACAACAGCAAGACTTGCAAAACAACGCAGAACGAGAACAGAGACGTAAATTTAGGGTGGAGAAAAAATTGCAGGAATTGAATGAAAACAATGAGAAAGAGCTCTCCAACTCTGAAGATCTTCACCATGATATGGTCGAATTCGCTAATAATTACTTCAATTCCCATGAAAGAAGCCCTGAAGGAACTATAATTGCTACCCTGACGAGAAAGCGGCAGAGTTCAGAAATGATTCCAAAGTATGAGATGGTTATGTTCTACAAAGGAAACTCGATACCGAACTCTCACATCCATTTGTATGATCCTGACAACATAAACATTGCTTGCAGTATTTTTAGGGTAAGTTATTTTGTGATGAGAATAATTATACCGAAGAAAGAAAAATAACTATTGAATGTTCTTGTTTCATCTGAAACAAATTCCGAGTGACAAGACTTTAAGTCCTGTTGAAACTTTCGATTTGGATCATGAAAATTTTTACTATTTTAAATACGTTTTTCTACGGCTATAAAACAAAACTGCTCTGTCTCAACTGTTCTTGATGGTACAGGGTTATTCACTATAAATTACCCACCCCTTTCCATCGTTATTATTGCCTACAGAAAAAAAAGTTTAACGTAAAATTATGTGCTTATGACTAAATTTTGATAAAATGCTGTCAAAAATACAGAGACGTGCGGATTTCAGGGGATACAATTTTTTTAATAGTTTTTTCAAAAGGGACACCAAGTATATTATTGAATTTTTGTATTGGTCTTTTTTTCCTGATTTCAAAAATATACCATATGTTATCCCTATCTTATACCGTTTTCGAGTTATGAGACGTCGATTAATGGTGAATTCATGCTTGACATAACTTAGTCTTAACATAACTCAATAACAAACTTAAGATGAAACTATAATTTTTTATGGTAATGTTCATGCACGCGACTTAAGAACTTAAGAGAGATTTAAGAAAGTCATAATTTTTCCTACCCGTTCAAGAACATCTGAATAATGTATTCCCAATATGGATAGGAAATAATGGAACCATCAAATGGCCACCTAACAGTCCAGACTTCACCCCTATGGATTCATTCTTCTGGGGATTTCTGAAAGACATTGTTGATAACGATAATAATAATATTCAAATAATTAAAGACACGATTCGACGAGAAATAATGAATCTCAATGTCAATAATGAAGCTATTTCCGATGCCCTTATAAATATAAGAAGACGTTATCAATTATGCATTGACTATAATGGTGGGCATATTGAACATCTGTTATGACTTATCATGTTATTTGAATTTCCTAAATAAACTTTTTTTTCAATTTGTCCATATTTGAAATTTTTATTCCTCACTTCTAATAACTCAAAAATGTTATAAGATAGGGGTAACACATGGTATATTTTTGAAATCAGGAAAAAAGACCATTCCAAAAATTCAATGATATACTGGGTGTCCTATATGAAAAAAATATTAAAAAAAATGTATCCCCTAAAATCTGCACGTCTCTGTATTTTTGATAGCGTTTTATCAAAATTTAGTCATAAGCACACAACTTTCATATTTAACTATTTTTTTCTGTAGGCAATAATAACGATGATAAGGGGTGGGTAATTTATAGTGAATAACTCTGTACATTGTATGTTTTCAATATCATTTCCTCACCTGATAACATAATGACCTCGTTGTATTACGGTTGTATTATCAGATCTCCCATGGAATGTCGAATTTTAAGCAATGACAGCTCTATTTACAATTGCACCTAAATGGAAATTTTGACTGGCATTTAATTTGAAGTTCATGTTATTTCTTTAATCATTCTGCTATTATCTGTTATAGCCGTTGAAAAAGAATAATGTATAACTCGCATGGAATTCTAATTTCCCTCTCGTATGATTTGAACTTCATACTCGACGGAAATGACTATAATTCCTTGCTCGTTGAACAAAATTACAGGCCTATTTCATTAATATCAAGTTTAGCTAAAGTTTTTGAGAAAATTTTGAAATATAGAAGGGAACTTTTTTTGGAAAAGAATCATCTGATTTCAGAAAAACAATTTGGATTCAGAAAAAATATTTCTACTCAGGATGCCATTTGTCATTCAACTAATAATATATATCAACATCTTGATAATCAATATTCGGTTTTGGCTATTTTTTTGGACCTAGCTAAAGCTTTTGATACGGTTGAGCATAACCGACTATTAGTAAAATTGGCAAATATTGGATTTCGTGGCAAGGTTCATAAGCTCCTCAAAAATTATTTAGAAAATAGAATTCAATATGTTGAAATTGATGAAGCTAGAAGTGAAGAGAAAATCTTTCAATTTGGTGTACCGCAGGGAACCGTTTTAGGGCCACTTCTATTTAATATTTATCTCAACGACCTTTTTAATATTGACACTGTTGGTGAAATTCATAGTTTCGCAGATGATACCGTCATATTATATGGGGAAAAAACTGGAATGAATTACAAACCAAAACTACATTAGATTTCGAGAAGATTAAGAATTGGTTTGATTACAACTTACAGTAAATTTTGGGAAAACAAAATATGTCCCATTCTCATTTTATAATATTTCCCTACCGGACTTAGGACCACTAATACTACATGATAATACTAGCATTGAAAAAACTGATAGTATCAAGTACTTAAGAGTTATAATTGACAAACATCTGAAATGGGACAAACACATAGCGTTCCTTTTGAAGAAATTACGAAGTTTATTATCGAAATTCAAGTATCTCAAAACATTTATGAGCGTAAAAACCCTTAATATTCTTTATTTTTCATCAATACAGTCCCAATTGAATTATGGGATTCTGGCTTGGGGAGGGGTTATGAAATCCCATATTAGAAATCTTGAAATTATTCAGAAACGGTTTTTGAAAATAATATATAATAAGTCTTATTTGTATCCAAGTGAAAATCTGTACATAGAAACACATGAAATGGACATAAGACAATTATTCGGATATAACATCATGATTTATATCCATAAACACAAATTGAATATAAATTTCAATAATCATATTTATAATACAAGGAATAAAATAATATCACATTGAAAAATAGAATTAAAACAACAATGTCTCAGAAAAATTTTAAATATTTACTGCCATTCTACTATGATTCGATTCCAAATCATATAAAAATGATCAAGTCATTAGTATCTTTCAAACTTCAGATTAAAAAAAGGGTTCAAGAATCACGTCGAAATTCATTTCATGGAATCTCTCACTTCAATAATTGAGAAAATTAGTTAATTTTTCAATATTATTTTGTTGAATTCTACAAATTTATTAAATATATTATACATAAATGTAATTCGTATCTCTCGCAACAAGTTTTCAACTTCGCGGGTATAATATTGAACTGTTTATTCACCTTTTTACAAATTGATGTATATGCTCTTTTTTATGAATTTTGAATAAACTTTATTATTATTATTATTAATTTACTATTGCAATTCAAGGACTTGAACAAGTTCATCCGAGGGGAAGTCAGCGGTGAGAGAGAACTTCAAATTATCCAGTCTATAATTGGTTATGCCTTGGAAAGGGAAGAGTTGAGAGACGAAGTATTCGTCCAGTGCATGAGGCAGGCTACGAATAACCCTAGTTCAGAGGGAACAGAAAGAGTTTGGCTTTTGCTGTGTTTATGTGTAGTATCCTTTCAACCGTCCAAGCTTCTATATCGATATTTTTTGTCTTTCCTGAAGAAAAATTTGTCGCAACCGGGTCGAATCAGTCAATACGTGCAATGGTGTTTGGATAATTGCAACAATAACAAAGTAACCGTTAGAGAACATCCGCCTTCTTCTGTGGAAGTAGCCGTGAGTATTCAATTGATTACATTACCCTTCTGATTTGTATCTTTGAACTTTGATGGCATCATCCTGGTATTTGCACTGATGCGATATTGTGTGGTCGAAAGTACTCGATGCTGCTCAAACAATTCAAAAACTGTTGCACGTCATCATGGGCGTGGTTAAATTTTGAAGTACACTGTAGCCAGATTGTTATAGAATTATGGAATATTGGAAAATAATTAAAATTAGAAATTGATGAATAATGTTGCATAACTAAAATGATAAATATCTGTTTCGAATCAATTTATGATTTATGAACTAAATGATTCAAAATGATTGAAATTAATGCTGTTTTGAGGGTAATTTATTTAAATTTCTATCAATCAGAATCGTAGCTGCTGAATTCACTATCATTTCCGATATTTATAATGATGGGTTGTATCTCTTGCCGGACGAATAAATGCTCTCTATTAAACAATTTTCTTATTTCATTCTCTGTATGTTTTATCGAATTCTTCCATATCTCGGGAGTGACAGTAAGAAGTGCCTCACGCCACATATTCAAACAATTTTCATTAGAAGTACCTCCTTTACCTACGTGCTTGTTGTAATATGACTTCGAAATTCCCCATATCAGTTCAATTGGATTGAACATGCAGTGGTACGGAGGAAGACGTATAACTTTATGTCCATATTGTTCTGCCAACTGATCTACTACGAATATTGATTCCAGTTTGTTACTAAAAAAAGAAAAAAATATGAATATGAACATTGTTTGTGTTAGTTGCGGACCGTGCCACGATTCTGAGCAGTTCACTTTTGAGCATCTGAGTACAAAATTCTATGTCATTATTGAATAAACAGTCTTGAATGTCTGCTTTTTTCCACGATGAATTAGGTAATTTCGTAAAAAGTACGTTGTGGTATGGAGCATTGTCCATAATGATCAAAGACGGTTCAGTCAAGTTGTACAATAATTGATATTCAAACCAATATAAGAAATTGCTTGAATTCATTTCGCCATGGTAATCATCATTTTGGGATTTCGATGAAAAAACAAGTTCAGCGCCTTCAATGAATCCGTCCTCTTTACCTGCGTGAAGTATTATATGTCTAAAAAGAATATTTTCATTCAAATCTCATGCGAATATGTGTTCATGATGTGTCACCTACCTTTTCCTATTGACTTTAGTCGTCTTAACACTTTTGACATTATCATCTTGCCACGAATGACTTATGGTACCATCCTTAAAAATCCAGGTCTCATCAAGGAGCACAAATTCATACAGATATTCTTCTTTATTTTTTATATATGACCTCAAGAAATCAACACGTTTCAGTACAATATTGCTGAGTTCCAAAAGTCCCCGTCTAGGATCATCCTTTTTCCATTTGAAACCAACTCTTTCAGTAGACTGCATAGTGACAAACGGCATCCGTGAAATAGTTCTTTCTCGCGTAATTTTTCCAACAGGGAACTTAGAGTTATATGCTTATTGAATACCTAGGTATATCCAATTTGTAAACTTCAAATACTTACTGCGCTCGTACATGGTATAAATCATGTTAAGAATAGCACCTGTATCTAGTAGTGAGGTATTTGTAACTCTCTTGGTGGTTTTACGTTTTCGAGGTGATTTGAGAGCTTCATTTTTTTTTCTTTTGGGAAATTGGCGTAATTGCACTCACAGTATACATACTTTTAAGTTTAAGGCTGCTGCCACACGCTAACAATGAATATCTGACAGTAGATTACGAATAAAATTCACTATATTATACTTAGTTTACCTCTCTAACAGCCGTTCAAGGAAGCAAAGGTCCATTATTATCGCGTTCTCTTTCGAAATAGTCTATCAAAGATGCAACAAACTCTTGGCAGCGCTCGTTTAACTGCTTTGGCATTTTTACGGAGATGACTACTTGCTAGGGAATGCTCAAAATACACTTTTTCTTGGATTTCAATATCGTAAATGTATGTGGATAGGTACCCAAACACAGAACTGTCACTTTGACAAAAAATTGTCAGTTGATAAAAAGAAATTTCAATGAAGTGCGGCAACATGGAGATTGCAGCCAAATGAATATCAAAGAAAACAGGCGCCAAATTTGAAATTCAATGTAAACGTTCCAATGCATTCCCATTAATGGATTGGTGCCACTGCGTTGATTTTATGTCGTCATCGATGACGTGCAACAGTTTTTGAATTGTACTCGCTATAATTCTATATCGTGGAATGTTTTCATCAATCAGTAGATGAAGCACAAATCATAATTACTCCATTCCAATTAATAATGAAACAATGATAGTAACACTCAAGAATAATAGAAAGTTTTTTCCTGTTGAGTTATTTCAATGTCAGTCTGCTTTGAATGCTCAAATGCTGAGAAAAATTTTTTGTTTTATCAGTAAATGACTTGGTTACCCAACTAACATTTTAGGACAGTTATTCCACATGCCGGGGAAAAATGTAGAAAAAAAAGATAATACAGGCCTTGAATATTTAACTTCCCAAGCATAAATAATTTATAAGTAGCAACCTTGGTTGATTACAGGAAAGTAATCACCAGTAAATCCCTTTCAAATTTGATAAGCCACTTTAGAGCAAGAAACATGTGAGAAATTACCTATTTTCTCCTTCAAAAATGACCCAACCGTCGCAAGGATTGGGGCTGTTTGATATCTGGTATCATTTAGGGTATAATTTACGAAGCAAATGTCATCATAACCCAATGAATGTTTTGGTATTCTCTCTTGGTGAATATTTACTTAAATGTGACTAGATATAAGCCGTTACGGTCAGGGAATATTAAGGAATATCTGTTTTACCCATCAATAAATATCGATAATATATTGAATTTTAGTTTATTCTGACGATTTATTTCTAACTAATATGTCATTTTAAAACCATAACTTTGCTAAAAGAGTGTTTTTTGGAGAAAAAAAGTAAACATGTACAATCAATTTAAATTATATTTGCATTAAATCGCAAATTTAAAGAGGCCCGTGAATTTTATGAAGGTAAGAACCATCATTTTACAGAAAATTTCGCGCCGCAAGGAGAATATTGTTGAGGAGAGAGCATGTAGCTACCGTATGACAATAATTTTTATATTCCCATACTTATTGTCAGCATTTTATGTAGACCATAGCTGATTCGTTGTGGCCACCAAATTATGAGAAGTCGGAATAGAGATAATATGTATATATGTATGCTATTCATATAAAGAAACCTCTCTTTGTTTACTCATTCGTCCAAGGGAATAATTGGTAACAGAAAGGTTGATTTAAGCTTGATATTTACTTATTTCTGACCAATTCCATGTCAAAATTACATATTTTTACCCTCAACCTAGTAAACTAAATGTCCAAATATTCCAATTTTCGATGTCCAAATTACTTCGAATTTTTTCCCCACATTGGTAATTACAAGGTAAAAATCACGTAACCTAGTCTTCTTTCAGAAAGGTCGCCGACCTGATCGAAGGTAAGATTAACGTAATTATAACTAAAAATGTTAGTTGGGTTTTGACATCTTTTTTCTAACTTGCCGATACAAGTGAAAAATTATCAGTCAAGTGGGTCACACCCCGAAAGTTTTATACCAATATTTTGAGGTACAGAACGGGGAATCTAAGCATCTTGTATGCAATACCTCTAAATGATAATTCAGATAAGTTCTTTATCTGTTATGTCTCTACAGGCCATGAAACGGTTGGGAACGATAGTGTGCAGATTTTTCTTTCTTGATGGCAGAACTAAAGCTATCGATGTCCACCCAACGGATACAGCAGGAGATGCAGCTAGAAAATTGGCGGAACGTTTGGGATTGAGGCATTTAGATGGATGGGCCATCTATCAGAGTAGACCTGATGGAGAAGAGCATGTGAGAGCTCATCATTTTCTGTATGACGTAATTGCACAATGGGAATTGTGAGTATTAGTGAAATGCATTTAGTAATTGTATATGGTGTCAAACGTGTTATAAAAAAACTGAACGGCTAAATTTGAATTTAGACCAATCAGAAAGCTATCAGATCGTCGTACGAACGAATTTCGGATCTGTCTGAATCCAGCCTAAGTCGGCAGAACTTTATTATATCGAAAGCGCATGTTCAATATAATATATGAGGTGAACATATTTTTTCTGGAAGTATATATCTCGAAAATGTTTAAATTCCCCTCTATTACTACCAAGTATTAGTCTGCTACACGGAACACACACTACATAATTCAAAATGCAAAGTGGTAGCTGAAGAATTATAAAGAAATTGGGATGTTAACGGTTTTCTGAAATGATGAGGTTCAACCGAAAATCTTACGTTTATAATTCAAAGGCAATTTCATTCTCTACAACCTCTTTCGAACAAACTTCAAAGGAGAATCAATGATTTGGGAGATTTCAGGAAATAATGAACTTACTGTCGTTAGAGCATCCATTGGAAGACGTGGGATCAAATTCCAATGGGGAAGTTTATTTTTCTTGTTTTTCTAGAACCTCTGGTGTAAATGTAAAAAATTTCTAAAAGATCAATAACCCTAACATCGAATTAACAGCTGTTGAGTTTTTTGTGTTTGTTTCTCCTCTCGTGATTTAGTTTTAGTATATTGAACGAATTTAAACTTATAATTCTCACTCGCTACCTGTTTCGCTAACCAAGTTATTCTGGTATTTTTTTCCAAAATTTCTGCTTTTCCAGAGTGTAAATATCGCAAATTTGTGAAAAATTCATAGAATCAAAGTTGTGTATAATTTTATTGTTCAATTTGTTCTGTAAAACATATTTGTCCAAGAGGCGTCGTTTTCGAATTGTGAGTAGAAAAAATACTAATAAAACATTACTTACTTCCCATTTCTCTAGCACAATACCAAACCGCCAGAACCTTCAGTATGTTACTTTCCTAAGCACTCTGAAGATTCCTTAGGTCCCAACTCACACACAACCCTGGGTATTCATTGACTTCAGTATAACAGCAAATGTTGTTAGGTCAATAGCCTTGTTTTTTTATGGCATTTTGTTACATTCTAATTAGTTCAGATAATGAACCTGAAAAAATTGTAAAACCTCGCAATTTTTTCGTCCAGCACCGATTTGTAAAAAAATTTGGGATTAGGCTTATTACACCCTCTAGTTCATTTTCTATATTGTACCGTTGTACGCTTTTTGTTTTTTAGGGGTGAAAACTACCCCTTATTGTCAAAAATTATGAAATAACATTAAAAACCTAAATATGGGTAAAAATAGTTAAATAATGATTGTTTCATGCTTTAGGATACAATTTCATAATCTTTTAACCTACTCTTGTTATGAACTACCCTTGAAAACATTTAAATTTTTATAATATGTCTTCGAACTTTACACTGGTGACAAATCAACGAAATATACACTCACACACGCGAGCAGATTTTTCTTCTTCTCTGTCTTCCAATATGAATGGAAAAAGTGGAACATGTAACGTATAACGGCCGAATATACCGGTTATGAAGATTACTACGCTCCGAAGTGGGTAATTCAAACTTTTCAAAAAAAAAATCGATCGTTTTTTAAGCATAGCTCCTTCATTTCAGGTGATAGAATTTTTTTTTTGTGAATCAAATTTCTTAAGATCCCTCAATTTTCAAAAGGGGATAGTTTGAAGCGCTTGACTAAGGTGATGTTCGGTCGTAAATGTAAGTGTTAAATGGTTATATCTTGACGAATATTCACTTTACAATAAATCTACACACAGGGAAATTTCCGTCATTAAAAAAGCTACAATTTTGTACTGGATCGTTTTTTTCGTATCTTCAGTATTTTGAAAGATATTTATAAGAAAAGGGTTAAAAATACAAAATTGAAAAAAATTGTTTTCTCTTTAAACTCCAATTTTTCTAAAATCAGGCATTTTAAATTGGTAAAACTTCGTGGGTGTATTATTAGTACATGTATAAAGAGAATCACAGAAGGGTGGCGATCAATTTTAGGTAGGTACTTTGGAGGTTGTTTTCACAGATTCTTTCGTAGAAAAAAGCGGGTACCGATATTATTTTGATCATAAGTCGGTCAATTTTCATGCTAGGAAGACATTTTTTCATTTCTTTGAAAGCTTTAATTGAATACTTTAAGAAATATTCTATGAGCTTTCTTCGAAAAATACAAATTTGTCTCGTTATTTCGCTTTAATTCTTCCAATTTATACATTTGACGAAAAAATCTAAGCATTCATTTGGTGTATCTCAGTTCGTATGTGTCGTAGGAAAATTATAAAGAAAGAATTGTTTTTGTTTTTTCAAAAGCTACAATTTGCCTCTTCACACTTTTTTTGATAAAATGCGTAGTTTTAGAGTTATTTGCAAAAAACCATTTAAAAAAGTCGAATTTTTCGTCAAAAAACTGTTGCTTTCTACTTCGAATAACTCAAAAATATAACTTTTACGAAAAAACTTATGGAACATTTTTTTCTTAGAATTACTTTTTCCGTCGATTCCTACAGTTAAAATGTGATAAAAAATGTCCACCCCCTAGATGGGGTGGCAACCACCCCCAAAGCTCTAGCGTACAGCGTCATGATATAGAAAATGATCCTTGAGCTATTCCCTACCTTCTGTGAAAATTTCAGGTAAATCCATGATGGACGAAATAATTGCGAGCCAAAATGCTTCATTTCCTGAACTAAATACATTAGCTCCAGAATTAAACGTGTACATTTTTTGTTCCTTCCTCAGATAATAAAGAATTTCTTCCAGGAATCAAAATAAATTGATGCCTCATGGTGGATTGGCATCACTAGGCAGAAAAAGTGGACAAGCAGTGAGTGGCGGAGAGAACCGATTCATTTTCAAAAGAAGACTTTTCAAATCA
This sequence comes from Zygogramma bicolorata, assembly GCA_032362365.1. NCBI lineage: Eukaryota > Metazoa > Arthropoda > Insecta > Coleoptera > Chrysomelidae > Zygogramma > Zygogramma bicolorata. Next base: position 1,209,898 of record JAVJAQ010003745.1, read on the forward strand.
AGTCGTGAACTTAGTCAGGATCCAGTTGAGGTCAATTTACTATATGCTCAAGCTGTACACAGTATTGTAAAGGTGATAAAAATTTGGAATTCCAAAATGCACGTATCAAGTTCATCAATTATTTTAAATTTTCAGTGTGATGACTTTCCTGTAACAGAGAAAGTGGCTCTGCAGTTGGCTGGTTTACAGGCACAAGTAGCTTTAGGAAATCCCAAAGATAATAATAAATTGGAATACTATACAGATATTGACACATTCCTTCCTTATAGGATAAGTCGAACAAGAGGTGATGACGTTTGGGTAAGCTGATAATTTCACTGGAATTCTTTTAATTGATGGATAGTGATAATTTTATACTTGATTTTCATGCTTGATGAAAGATATTTTATTTGACATGGATCTTATAATTATCATTAATATGGAGTAATTTTCCATTAGATATAGACGTCGTTTGTGCACTAGATTAATGTCTTATGCAGTAGCACAAATTTCTTCCTTATCCCTCATTATCAATGATCAACGAGACACTGAATGACAGGTAGGTAAATTAATTGTTTGCTTCATGGATATAATTAGATACAGTACCCATCCACAAACTCTTAAACACAAATTCTTGAAAATATCATTTTAAATTCAATTTCACAAAATTGAATTTATAGTCCAGTAAATGAAGGGACGAACCTGTGAATGAGTTTGAGTTCTTCATTTGTGGCTCAATTTGTAGGTCGTCACAGATGTTTTTAAAGGACCCAAAACGTAACACGATTTCGTTCATGGAAATGGCCGAAAATGGCCCCCCAAACCCAGAAAAATGGGTTTTCCGCCAATATCTGGCTAAATATACACATAGGAGAATTTTCGTTCATACAAAAATCAAAGATCGTTCCATTATTTACAAAGTGACCCTTATAATTTTTTCCGAAAACTCAACAGTTTTCGAGATAAAGAGACCCAAAACTCTCCTCATTTCAGCTGCCGCTTTCTCTATAGGAATTATGTTGTCTATGCATTCGCTTGGAGGCGGGCGGACGAATTGTTTCATAACTCAGGCAAAAACTGACATTTTTCAATGATTCAAAGTTCAAGATAATGAGGAAACCCGTAGCTATCATTCCATGTATTTCAAAGTTTTTTCTTATTTGGCAAAAAGATTTAATAAGCTGTGAAAGTTTTTTTCCGCACCATTTCGACACTGTTTCATTAATTTGTTTACATTTTTTTCAAGAATAGTCTTTTATCGGAAATTTTGTTTTATAATGGGTCCTTGGGGGGTCTTGAATGATCTCTGAATTTTTTTTTGTACTTTCCTCGCGTTCTAATAAGTGATCCATTCGTTTAGTTACATTTTTCATGCGATTTCGGACTCATGTAGAATCTGCGGAACAACCGCGAATTAAAAAAATATTAGCCATGAAAAATATATATGCATCTTGGCTTCAAAACCATGTGCATGGCAAGTCGATAAAATGGCTAATAATTTTTTAATTCGCGGTTGTTCCGCAGATTCTACATAACTCCGAAATCGAATGAAAAATGTCAATAAACAAATGGATCATTTATCAGAACGCGGGGAAAGTACAAAAAAAAATTCAGAGATCATTCAAGACCCCCCAAGGACCCATTATGAAAAAAAATTTCCGATAAAAGACTAATTTGAAAACAATGTGAACAAATTAATGAAACAGTGTCGAAATGGTGCGGAAAAAAACTTTCACAGCTTATTAAATCTTTTTGCCAAATAAGAAAGAACTTCGAAATACATGGGTTTCCTACGGGTTTCCTCATTATCTTGAACTTTGAATCATTGAAAAATATCAGTTTTTGCCTGAGTTATGAAACAATTCGTCCGCCCGCCTCCAAGCGAATGCATAGACAACAGAATTCCTATAGAGAAAGCGGCAGCTGAAATGAGGAGAGTTTTGAGTACCTTTATCTCGAAAACTGTTGAGTTTTCGGAAAAAATGATAAGGGTCATTTTTGTAGATAATGAGACGATCTTTAATTTTTGTGTGAACGAAAATTCTCTAATTCGTATATTTAGCCAGATATTGGCAGGAAACCCATTTTTCTGGGTTTGGGGGGCCATTTTCGGCCATTGCCATGAACCCAATCGTGTTAAGTTTTGGGTCCTTTAAAAACATCTGTGACGACCTACAAATTGAGCCACAAGTGAAGAACGCATAGACTTGTTCACAGCTTTCCCTAGTTTCGGTTCTTCAGTTACTGGACTATAATACGAGGCTGGCCATAAGAATTTTTCAATCTTTCGAAGCAAACATTGTAATGAATAGACTCTGTGGAAGAATCCAGAATTGATTACACGTAGTATGTAAACATTCCATGAAAACGGCATAATACATATTCTTGAGTCGAGGCATTTGTAACACATTGAGTTCTAGATTTTATTATATCTCTATAAAATGTGTTCACTTTCACACCAGTTGTTCCAATTTTACCAATTAAAGAAGTAACATCAAACAATCAACAAACACTCCCAATCACAAAAAAGTATCAAAACAGTTACTCTTCTGTCTATGAGACGCGACGGGCCCTGAATCACATATACGCCACTTTGTCTTGCTCAATTTGTGTATCAAGCACACACAAAACTGGAATCATTTGTAGGATACTTCTACACTACAAAAGAAAAATGGAGAGTAGTAATAAATTTCCACTTACCAGGATAACAATTGATTTTCAGTAGTTATAACCCGAGGACATTGATAATTGTGCGAAAAAATTTAATAACAGATTTCAAAAGTTTGTTATCTACGGCGTCGGTCTGTTTCCAATAAGCAACAAGCTTGAGAAATCTGTTATTAAATTTTTGAGGATTTATCAATGTTTGAGGGTTATTCGGAAGAATTTTTTTGGCTTTTTTTGAAAGGCTGCTCGCGCTTCTTGAAAAACAACACTTTTAAACGGGTCAATTATAACATTCATTTCCTTAAAATACTTTTCTTGTAAACTCGTCACTCGTTACATTCCACATAGTTTTGACCGTAGCTTCTTTAAAATGCGTACCATCTTTTCTTCTCATATTCACAGCCCAATCTTTTAAAATTGACGCTATTTCTTCTACCGTTCGGCTTCCATCTAATTCATAATTTCTAATACTGCAAAAGTCAATAAAAGCTTTCCAAACAAATTTCTTACTGTACACAGTATTTCTGGGTGTATTTGACTTGATAATTTCGTTTATCTTCTCATCATTATCACCACCAAAACGTGACATGTTGAATTTATATTAATTTATGAGAAACGTCAAAATTGACATTCATGCGTATCTGTAGCAACGAAGTGATAACAGCCCACGGGATCTGTTATCAGTAGTAATACCACAAGTGATTGAATTTTCGCGATAAGTCTGTCGATTCATTTTTGAACGAAACTGAATTGTTTCGAGTCCGCAGGACTCGTGGTGTTTTCTCGAATCAATTCAGTTGAGATCATAAATGAAAGACAGACTTATGAGATAAATTCAATCACGAGTGGAATTTTATTAGACTATTTCACAAACAGAGTGAAAGATAATAGGTATTTTCGTTCATCGCAAAATCTGGTAAATTGCTTCCAAATGTACTCCTTCGATTTCCTCGTATTTTTCGGTACATTTTTATCGATTTTTTCGTTGATTGATTCGATAGAATTCATCCCAAATCTACTCATTTTTGAATGCGTGCACAGCGTAATCACTTATATTTGACGTTTAACTGTCACATGCACTGTAAACAAATCTGAAAACACCGAACTTGATAGGCCAATCAGAGTCAAGAGTCAAGTTTGGTATTATCGGTAAGCCGAACTTGACTAGAGCTTCTGATTGGTTCATTTCGTAGGTGAGTGAAATAGTCAGTGTAATGTTGCTCTAATTTGTTATTTTCATTCACATGACCTCAAATATATAAATTTCATTGGATTTATAAGTAAGCAAAAAATTTTCAAGAGAACAGATGAGCTATTTTCGTTCAGAGAAAAATAGTCCTTGAACTCCTTAGTTGGAATAAGGATGAATCATGAAATATTTTCACTAGATACGCCAAAAGTTATCGAAAAAAGTCAATCTGAAAATAGTTGACTGTAAATTAGATGAGGGAGTTCGGATAAAAAATTGTTTACTGTATCATTTTCTGAAGCTCAACAATTTCATTTCGATGAGTTCCTTTTAGTAATAACTTAGTATGGCGTATAATCTGGCAAGTGAAACTGGCTGACGATATCGTTCTAAATTTCTTTGATTGAATTTATGAAAGTTGGTGTAGGTATTTTAAGCTTGGTAGAGTGTAAAAAAGTGATGTATTGAGTTTGACGAAAATATTGTATTATTCTTCACAAAAAAATTCTGAAAATTCTTTTTTTCGTTTTCAGGTTCCGATAATTGCTCAGGCACATCGTCAATATGGAGCAAATCGAACAGAATTGACGGCAAAAGCTCTCTACTTGTCTTGTGTTATGCAATATCCTCTCTATGGAACTACAATGTTCTCAGTCACCTATCGAGGCTATTGGTCATACGGAAATGCTCTTACTCTGGGCGTTAACTGTGAAGGAATAATGTTGATAAAAAATGACGACAAATTTGTACTCAACGAATTCCATTATCAAGACGTCGAGAGTATACTTTTAGACCCTAGTGATAGTTTTATAACTATAACCCTTCAAAGACATCTCAGTGACAATAACCACAAGTGTTACGTTTTCGAAACTACACAGAAAAATGAAATCGGGTCTTTAATCGCTAGTTATTGGCCTTCCTTGGCAGGATGGCTCACAGAAAGCGAAACTCCCTTGAAAAAAATGAAATCAATTACGAATGAAGATCGCGTCAGACTATATCACAACTTGGTCAACTGCAGGAGAGCTTTAGTGGACCACGACATCTTGAGAAAACCGACTGACACTTCGGGGAGTTTTCTGAGGAATACTCTTCGTAGATTGAGCAAACATAAACTGGACAAGCTGCGGCAAGAGCACGGAGGAGATACTGGCGAAACGTACAAAGGTTTTCACTACGCTTTCTGGGCGTTTAGTCGCCAGCAGCTGCCGCAGAGTATCAGTCGAATACCGGAGGCTGATGAGCAGGTCATGTTGCAGGTTTTCCAGATCATTTTGACTTATGCCGGCCTAGGACAAAATGGTAAGTTGGCAATGTAATAATCATTGAGATTCAAATAGTAATGTTCAGTAAAAGTTTTCTGGTTGATAATAACATTCAATACCCTGCCAAAAATGACTAAAAAGAACTGAGATTGAAACATAAGTATTTGTGTTACAATCAGGACAAAATATATGATTGTTTGATTTCTAATTATGAGGAATGACTACAAATCCAAATTTCTGTTGTTCAGATTCGATTGCTCAAATAAAACAATGTTTTCCACAATATAACAAATAATAATAGTTACCACTGAACTGAAATTGATTCGAGCGATATATCTCTTAAACCTAAAATGAATTGTAGTTCATAATCACATTGGCTGCAAGTGATTCTTTCAGATTCGTTTTGTATGTTGTAATATATATATATACCACTGTATGTATCAAGTTTTCGAAGTACTAACACAATCGTACTGTTATTATAATATTACAGCAAATTGGTAGTCGCTACCGAGGGATACAACCTAGCTGTTAATGGACCATAATAAAAACTAAAAAATAAAAGTGAAATGAACTTAATCCCTCATTCCTTTTATATCTTCGTTTAGCTCAAACTGTAGAATAGTGGCATCATTATTTCGGACGTCGGAAAAATATTTCTTGCAATATCTATGCGATTTCTGTCATGCTCAAATAAATTATGTATAGGTCTCATAAAATTCGTTGAAATTATTTTTAAAATTGATGTTGATGATTTGAATTCATCGTCTGTGAAATCATCCTATATGTGTGTTCGGATAGGTTTCCGCGGTCAGTTGTATGTTGTTGTTGAGTTCGGGTTGAACCGCGTCTGGAGTTTTGTTCTCGACGTTTCGGCTCCGATTTTGGAGCCATTTTCAATAGGTAAATGTGACTTCACGCTGAGGTCTCAATCTGGCTACTCCTCAGGTGTTGTCACAGGGGGCAAGGGTTTGTGACTTGACGCCAGGTCCTCAATCTGCCTACTCCCCAGGTCTCGTCACGAGTTCTTTCTAAGGTCTCAATCTGCCTACTCCTTATATCGAACTAAAGCACCGTCGGATGTCTTGGTGGGGACTGGGCATCTGGAAATTAGGGGTTTCCATGCAGTTGGAAGTCTCTGACCGTCGTCACGTTTATTTCAGCAGGAAGGTCGCTTCTCGATTTCGATGGCCTCGCGAATTATACGAGCTTGTTGTGTTTTTGCTGTGGCGATGGTCTTAGTGTTCTCAAAGTCTATATTGTGTCCTGTCTCTTGATGTTTGGACAGAGCTGAAGATGGGTCTGATTTTCGGACAGCAAGTTGATGTTCGTATACTCTACTTGTCACACGTCTGTTGGTCTGGCCTACATATGTTCTATGGCAATCAGAATATGGTATTTCATATATACCCTGTGTTTCGTTGACAATTTTGTCCTTGGGGGAGCGGGGGAATGTGGAGATTTTATTGTGTTGGCTGTAAATATCGTTTTTATGTCCTGTTTTTTGAGAATTTGGCTGATTTTGTCAGTAACACCTTCAATGTAGGAAAGGAAAGCTTTGTGGGGGACGTTGTTGTCTGTTGGGTCTCTGGGAATGGAAGGAGAAGTTTGATGGCGGCGGATGGATCTGTCAATTTGATGGTCTGTGAATCCATTTTGAAGAAGGGCTGATTCGAGTTGGGCTAGTTCCTGTGGTTTCTTATGGAGGTCTGTGAGGTTGATAGATTTGTGGATGAGGGAATTTACAACGGAATTGGTTTGTGCTGGATGATAGTGGGAGTTTGCGTTAAGGTATCGGTTCGTGTGTGTTGGTTTCCTGTAGACCGTGTGGGGGATCTAAGGAGTAGGCAGATTGAGACCTTAGAAAGAACTCGTGACGAGACCTGGGGAGTAGGCAGATTAAGATCCCGGCGTCAAGTCACAAACCCTTGCCCCCTGTGACAACACCTGAGTAGGCAGATTGAAACCTCAGCGTGAAGTCACATTTACCTTTTGAAAATGGCTCCAAAATCGGAGCCGAAACGTCGAGAACAAAAAACTCCAGACGCGGTTTAACCCGAACTCAACAACAACATATATTATTAAATATAGGATACAGGAGCGATCAACTTTCTAACTCGCCCTGTAAAATATGTTTGCATATTTCATTATTATAAACCAACCAGAAGCGAATCCAGCCATATATTGAAATTACTGAATCATATATCAAGGCTGCCTGGTCCTTTATTTGATGCCCTTTGATTTTTTGTGAGTAGATACAGAACGTAACGTAACCCTGTGTAGAAACGTGTTCTATTATTTTACTTGTGAAATTGGATTCATTATTGAACCTGAGACTCTAAAGACATTTTCTTCCCAGGGGAAACTATCAGAAGAGTGGAAGATGAACATGTTACTTTGTTGCAAACCATCTTGGAGAGGTGCATGAGGAAGGAATCCTTATTGTGTGAACTCTATTTACAACTAATTAAACAAACTACAGACCATCCTGATCCAAACTCCAGAGTCAACCTACGGCATTGGGCACTTCTATCACTGTCATGCTCAGTTGTTCTGCCTCCAAATAAAGCGATTCGTAGATACTTAATTGCTCATTTGAAACGATGCAGTTCTGATTTTGTTACTGAGGAAGGAAAATATGCGAGGTTTGCAGAAAAGTGTCTGGGAAAAACTCAGGGAACAAGAAGGAGGCAGTGGCCTCCTTCACGAGAAGAAATTTTATGTACGATAAATAGGAGACCAGTTTATGCGAGATTTCATTTTATGGATGGACAGTACCACTCTGTTGAGTTTCATCCATCTGCTACAGCGAAAGATGTTCTTGAAGTAGTGAGGGATAAGATCGGACTATATCAAGATGCCAAAGGTAACTATTTATGAAATATAGATAAATATTTTTACAATTTTGGTAGGTTTGGTGATCCAGAATTGAATTCTTCAATGGTGGTATTGGTAGGATTGGGATCAATTTGATTAGAGAAAAACTATTGTTTCTTTGCCAACGTTTCGAATTTTAATAAATTCATCATCAGGGCTCAAAAATCAGTTTTTCCGAGTAAAAATATCAAAAGTATGTAAAATACAGACATTACAGAAACACACTCTAGGTACAAACAATTTCACATTGAGCACGAGACAAAACGAGTACAGTATTCGTTTGTCTCGTGCTCAATGTGGAATTGTTTGTTGTTTGTGGTTATACCATTAATTATAATTTTGTAGTATTTTTCTAAGAAATACGATTGATTGCCTACTATTATTGTGTTCAATATATATACCTAATAATATAATATTTTTAGTTCTTCATTATTTATTGGGTGTAGATAAAATAGAGTATGCAACTCTCATGTAATGGTTATTAATACACTCGCATAAACCATATGAAACTCACCTTCAGCCCGTTTCGTATCCCGGTTTATGCTCATGTATTAATAACCATCATTACACGATCGTTGCATAATAAATATACTATTGTAGCTTCAATATATTGCCAGTCAGAACTCCTCCTTTCGGCGGGTCGAATAGTGAAATTTGAATTTTGCATGAAATAATTTTTGTGAAATAATGTATAGAAGGTGGGCAAATGAAAACGAAACAAGGCCAAATTTTGAAATTTAACGTTTTAGATTAAAAATACTCGAACCCGTCGATTTCTATTTTGAGGGGGAAATCTTTTGAATATTTTTTCAACCTTGTCACTTCCACCCTCTAGGTGGGGTGAGATCCAATCCTTGAATCTGTAATTGGATGTCCTTTCAAAGGTTATTCATTTTGGTTTTTCATCACTTTGCAAATTTTGGGATTTGATTGAGTACATACTGATAAAAAGTTTCATGAAGAAACTTTTCCAGCAACAAATGTTACGTTTTTTCCACTCTTTTTCACGAAACTAATTGTACATTGTGTAGCTAGCACGGTGTTCAATATGAATTAAAAAACTTCGACATAGTCGGTGAACGTACTCGAAGACTGGCGATAAATCAAAATAGTAGGTTTTTGGGTTGACATCTATTGGTGAACAACAATATTCACTTGGATAATAACGCAGAGGCTGAATCCGATCGGTGCTATTGCACGGTTTTACACAGGAAATTTCCGCATATGCTTTTGGTGATACCAATTGACGTGATTCATTTTCAATCACTTTGTAGGATTTTACTTCAATATACAGATTCATAAGAAAGGGAAGCCCTGTAATGTTCAAAGAACACCTTGTGAATCAAGGAACAGGAGATACGAATAAACATTCACTTTGAACTTTTGGAGTTTTTAATCCTCAGGAAAAGGAGTTCCAAAGTTCAGTTGTGAGATTGATGAATGACATCATCTATCAAGGGGAAACTAATGTTATCGATGCCGTGATTGTGATAATGGTGAACATTTTGTTCGCCTTAAGAACAGAAACTGTCGACGTCATAACAACATAAATAGGAAATTGGGAAATCCAACTAAATATCTTGGCATCAGTGAAGATAAAACCGACTTCACGGGAGCGAATCCTAAAGTATGGTTGTATCTATACAGAGTAATCAGAAACGTAAATGACACCAAATATAAAAGATATTGAGGAAGCTTCACCCGGAGGAACCTGAAGGGGAAGAAAATAGCGATGTCACAGTATAAGAGCTGCAATCAGATTCAAACCAACTGAAATTTTTCATGGTTGGCGCTAATTCCTCCCACAAAGAAAGATTATATACACCAGAACTTTGAAAACATTTGACATAGTTAGTGGGCATTCTTGAAGACTGGCGTTGAATCAAATCATCTTTCGAACAATCTGTTCAGGCCAGTCTCAAATTACCTACACAGTAGGTTTCGGCTGGCACCTGTCAGAATCCAAATAGTCCGAACCGGTCTGCAAGTGTGTCCGTCCCTATAATTGAAAATCAATTCCTTCATTTGTATCGACGCAAGCAAATGCAGGATTTACTTCTATGAAGAAACCTGCACTGGCACCGGTCGGATATAATTCAATGCCCTTCGTGGTATTAGCCAGGGGAGTGGTTGTTTTCTGACAGGTGCCAGCCGAAACCTACTGTGTAGGAAATTTGAGACTGGCCTGAACAGATTGTTCGAAAGTTGATTTGACCAGAACTTTGGCCCAGAGGAGTAGGTTTTAGGAGATTCGACTTCAGGCACCATAGGCAGTATATGGATGCTCAAAGGAATAGCATAATTTTTTATAGATAGCAAAAGCAAATATATTGGAGAAATTAACGAAATGAATGACAAAATAAAATTCCATTTTAAGTATATGCAAATATGCGAAGTATAACTAGCAAGCAGAGTTTGCTCGAAGTAGAGCTTTCTATCCAGGAACCAATGTTTTTATCAGTAACAGAGTCATGGTTAAAGGACTTTGGAGTAAGTAATTTTTCATTGACGGATATAACCTTGCGAGTTCATACAAGGTACGAGGGTGTTGGCATTGCCCTGTGGGCAAAACAAGAACTTGTGACAACTCCTTTGAATATCAAAAACTGAAGTATTGAGAAAGTTTTTGAATGTTGTGGATGTGTATTTGGAACTCATAAAATAGTTACAATTTATAGATCACCCACAGAAAAAATTTATTCTGCAACAAACTTCAGGAAATGTTAAACCAAATATTCAGCATAAACTCACTTTTTATGGGTTTCAGGTGACTTTAATATAGATTTCAACATTTTTTCACATGAACGAGAGGAACTACTTGATATATTTGCACTATACGGCCTTCATAGTATTGTTTATCAGAATACAAGAATATTTTCAAGTTCTAGTACAAAAATTGACAATATTTTTACTATCGCTGAAACATGTACATATGTTGTGGATAACCTCTTCTCTGATCATAGTACAATAATTGTTAAAATCTACTCAAATATCTGATGTTGTGAACACCCTAAAGAGGTCAATTGTTTCAGAGATCTGAAATAAAAATAAAGTATATTTTGCCCAAATTTTACGAGACGAATCTTGGCGCGATGCATAAGATGCACTATCATGCAATGAAAAATATGAAAAATTCTCGAACACATTAAGTCATTTCATTAGGACATTTCCAATGAAAAAAAAATCCTCAAAAACGACTCGAAATTGTGGATCACCGATGATATCAAAAGGTCGAGTGTGTAGTTGAAAGATCTGTATATTCTTCAGAAGAATTATCCTGTTTTGAAAGGTCAATATCAAAAGCAAAAACAAAAACACAATAACCTCGTGGAAACTTGTGAAAGGAAGCATTATAACCAAATAATTCAATTATCTTAAAATGAAACTTCCCGGACAGTTTTCAATAAATTGAAAAATAATAGAAAACCCAAATCATTCATATAAAAATCTTCCACGAAAATAAAGAAATCTCCAGTTCTGGTGACATTGCAAATCTCTTCAATGGCTTTTTCATAGGTGCTCCCAAACAGGTTAGAGATGATATACCACAGGTTGATAGTAACAACTTTGATCATAGCTTCAACAGTAATCTTACTTCAATAGTCGTACTTCCTTTCACCGAGGAAGAAATGCTAAATACAGCGTGACTCACGGTCAATGGTATGTTAGACGTTTCTGGAAAACGCAACGCATGATTTTTCTGAAAATTTTTCCTCTCACATTTCCTTAAAATATTTTCAGCATTGCGGCGTTGCCACTTCCATCAAAAAGTCCTTGCAGCTTTTTTTTTTTTTTTTAATGGAACACCCTGTATATTAATACATTTTTGGAATTGCTCTATTATTTAAATACTTTTTTGTCAATAATGTCCTATACCTATCTCTATCTGTTTTCGAGATAAAAAATAAATTGTGCTAAATATGGTCCAAATCATAGCCTTAATTGAACTTTAGCACATCAGTACTCTCAGTTCATGAAAAGTTGATATTTTGATGATAGTTTGGACAAACTCGAAATATTCAATTAACACCAAAAAATGGACTCCATATCATACAGAGCGTGCTAAAATTACTATTATTTTCATTGTGCATGAAAGTGGTCAAAACTTCATTTTTTCACATGAAACCCCCTGTATATTATAAATTGAAAGATGGTGAAACATGCTTCAAGATGATATATCATGTCCCTATACCTAAATCGTCAAGTTTTCCTAATAAAGCCGTTTTTGTGGAAAAATAGTTACACATGGCATTTTATTTTGTTAGTGGGGATTATTGCAAAACGAGCATCAGCAAGTGGAGCAAACTTACGAGCAAAATAAAATCACTTTTAACAAATGTATCAAACAAATTTTTTTGTATAGCGTTACTGCTGACAATAAAAAAATATTATAGGATCCATGGGATTTGAACACACGATCTTTGGATCACTCACGTTATTTTAGACAAGATTATTGGTTAGTCATGTAGGACTTTTCAAAGTTGGACTGAATGCTACTTCGTCATCGTCAGTAACTTCACAGGGATTTAATATTTCCAATGGCACAAACTGCATGTGTGAACCTTTCTAAATGATTTTTTGGTAGGTGTTCTGATTGAAGTGTTTATATTACAGAGATTTTCAATGACAGTTGTACAAAAAATAATTTTTAAAGAATTTGATACTAGGCAGCCGTGGAAATATCAAGCTTTTGACAGTTTGGTGACTTTTATATGTAATTGATAAATGGTTATTGACGGTGTTTCAAAAAATCGCCATGAAATTATTTATTAGTATTTATTAGTCGGTAGTGTAGTGGTTAGCATATCTGCCTATCAAGCGGAAGGCCGGGGTTCGAATCCTCGCCGGGCCACCGTGCTGGGTAATCGCACGTTGAAAGGTAAGGCCTCGTTGATCCATTGCTCGCACAAGTTTCGACTTCTGCGGGTTGACGTTCGTCAGCTGGTTAACGGAACGAACAATTTTAGAACAAAAAAAATTATACACGGACAGTGTGATCAAATCATTGCCAGAACTTGTAGAAAATTCAACCAAATGTATCCTGAATTACCACCAATGGATGAGAGGAAGTTTGTAAGATTACAAAATCATTTCCTTAACTATGGCTCAATGTTGAAAGCGCCTTCAACATTACCAAAACCTATTACTTCAAATGAGGACAATACTGTTAACGTTTTGGCATATTTTTATGCATATCCAGAAGCTTCCATTCGCAGTACAGAAAAAGATTTAGGTGTATTACATGCTTCAGTACAACCAATTTTGGAAAATCACGGAATGCATCCGTATAAATTCACCAAAGTTCGAGCTCTAAAAGCAGAAAACTTCGAACGTAGAGTGCCTTTTTATGAATTCTTTTTGATTCATACACAGGAAGATCGGGAATTTTTGTCAAAAATAATTTGGAACGACGAATCAAAATTAACGAGGGATGATATTTTCAATAGAAGAAGGAATAAACATTTTTGGGCTGATCATAATCCTCATCTACCGAAATCACCCTATCTCACGCCACTTGACTTTTTTCATGGGGTGTTTAAAAAAAAGGGTGTACAGTACTCCAGTGCCTGTCAGAGAAGAACTGCGATCTTGAAGATCTGGATCCTCATGAAATTGAAAAAGCAACCACAAGTTACGCACAAAAGCACATTTTGAAGTGTTTAAAATGTAATGGACAACATTTTCAGCATTGTAAAAATGTGATATTTTGTTTACAATTTTGCTATTTTGAATCATCCTATTGTGATATTTGTGGAGAGCTCTTACGTAAAGACACTCAAGCCGAGGAATCTGATGACACATCGAATGCGATATGATGAATAAACGTTTTGGGATACTGGGATCTTTGGGAGTTAGTTATTACGATATATTCATACAGTGAAGAGCGTTGTCTGATTGAAGTGAATTGTTTTGTTATTATATTGAATACAGTAAGTTAATAAAAGTGTTTTGTGTTATACCAGTGTATCAATTGAAGTCGTGAACCTGAGGTAGCACAACTGGCGACGAGGATTTCAGGACACATTTTTTTCCCATTTCGGAAATACGAACATGTAAGTAAAATATACATACGTACAAAAAAAAACATGATGAAGGAAGTTGCCTTATGGTTTCGCTTAAAACAAAAATTGTATGTAATCTTAACTAACACTGTAACCCTATTTTTAGGGGAGTGTAGGAAGGCTGTGAGCCATAAAGGAAGGCTGTGAGCCATAAAGGAAGGCTGTGAGCCATAAAGGAAGGCTGTGAGCCATAAAGGAAGGCTGTGAGCCATAAAGGAAGGCTGTGAGCCATAAGAAAGCGGTCTTGAACCGAAAGGCTGTGAGCCACTGAGTTCGAAGAAGGGCTGTGAGCCACCCAGGTTGAAAAGGGCGAGAACGATTCAAAATCTGAGAGGAGGCATAGACCACATACATCAGGATCAAGATGTCGTCAGAGGGCGGAATAAGGCCGTTCTTGTGTGACAACATCAACAAGGCTTTGATTAGGGGTGAATGGGAGAAGTGGGTGCGATCTTTCGAATTATATCTTGCGGCTGAAGACATCACAGATGCAACAAAAAAAAGGAATAAACTATTACATTTAGGCGGGACACAGTTACAAGAGGTTGCTTACAACCTCCCAGGAGCCATTGTGGACTACGATGTCGATAAGAAAAACGACATTTTCAAGACTCTCCTTGACAAGTTATCTGAATACTTCTCCCCCAAACAAAATTCGACATTCGAGCGACACATTTTCAGAAGTATCAAGGCAGAAGAGTCAGAGAGTTTCAATAAATTTCTTTTGAAAATCCGTACTCAAGCTGCCAAGTGTACATTTGGCAACTCAGCTCAAGAATCAGCTGAAATAAATATCAAGGATAAAATAATCGACAAATGGGCACCTATTGATCTGAAAAAGAAGCTCCTAGAGAAAGAAAGGTCCCTCGACGAAGTTATAGAGCTATGTCAAATTAACGAACAAATCGGGACCCAATCCAAAGCAATGGACCAATGTAATTCGGGGTCAAGTACGTCGTCTTTTGGTGTAAATAAGATTCAATTTCGCAGCAAACATAACGGAAATCAATGCACAAGATGTGGGAAATTCCAACATAATGCAAATTCGAAGGATTGTCCCGCTAAACATTCCAGGTGTCACAAGTGTGGGTCCCAAGGCCATTTTGCAGGCATGTGCAAAACACCACGAGGAAAGCGCCCATTTCCCACCGATAAATCACGATACGATATTCCAAACAAACGAAGGCAAATGAGATCTAACGTAAATTTTGTAGAAAACGACGATGCAGACTCGGAATCACTGGAAACAATCGGTACCGATGGCATTAGACATTTTGAATGCTTCAAAATTTCTGATCAATTACAGGGACCTCAAGATGATGACCTGATAACATGTCAAATAGGAGGAGTGCCCCTAACCTTGCTCATTGATTCTGGTTCAAAAGCAAATATAATAACAGGAAAAGATTGGAAAGCTTTAACATAGGGAAAAGCTATAATATGGAACGTCGATCCTCAAACACCCCACAATCTCAAAGGGTATGCCTCTGAGCAAGCGTTGAAGGTAAAAAATTGTTTTCAAACAACGATCAACCTACAAGGCCGAGAAGAAGTTATAACATCATTTTTCGTTGTAACTGAAGAGGACATCTCTATTTTGGGAAAAGACACAGCCAAACGTTTAGGAATTTTGAAATTAGGTCTGCACATTAATCACATCAAGGAGAAATCTGCTTTTCCAAAGATCAGAAATATCAGCATTAAACTAACGATCAACAGCCAGGTAAAACCCGTAAGACAACCAGTTAGGAGAGTACCGGTTTCAGTGGAAGCACTTGTAGAGGCGAAATTGCAAGAAGCATTAGATGCTGACATAATAGAAAAGGTAACCGAACCCAGCGAATGAATTTCACCTATTGTCGTAATTTTCAAGCCGAACGATGATATCCGAATCTGTATCGACATGCGTAGAGCAAATGAGGCGATTTTGAGGGAAAAATACCCCCTTCCAACATTCGACTCATTCATGACCAAACTTCGGAACGCGAGATATTTTTCCAAACTAGATTTGGTTAATGCTTACCATCAACTAGAACTTCACGAAGATAGTCGTCCTATAACCACATTCATAACCCATAAAGGAATGTTTCGGTACAAGCGTTTGATGTTTGGCGTCAACTCAGCACCAGAGATATTTCAAAAAGTATTCGAAGAAATGTTAAGTCCTTGTAAGAATTGTTTGAACTACTTGGATGACATAATGGTGTATGGAAACTCTGAGGAGGAACATGATCTATGCCTGGATAGAGTTATGGAAATATTAAGAAAGAATAACATACTGTTAAATGAAAGAAAATGCGTTAGAAAAGTCAAAGAAGTCCATTTTCTGGGGCACAAATTATCCAATGATGGTATTGAAGCAGATCAAAGGAAAGTAAAAACAATTCTAGAGTTTCGTACACCAGCTACGAAGGAAGAAGTGAGAAGTTTCCTGGGACTAGTAACCTATTTAGGAAAATTCATTCCAGATTTGGGAACCCTTTGTGACCCTCTCAGACAACTGACAAAAAAAAAGACGAGAAGTTTCTGTGGACGAGTAAACACCAACAACACTTCAACAATCTCAAAGAATCTCTAGCAAATCTCACAACTTTATCGTATTTTGAACCGAAAAGAAGAACCCGCCTCATAGCCGATGCTAGTCCGGTAGCTTTGGGAGCCGTCCTATTGCAATTCGACGAGGAAGGAAACCCCCAAGTGATATCATTCGCTAGCAAAAGTCTCTCCACAGTAGAACGTCGCTACTCTCAAACCGAGAAAGAGAGTTTAGCATTAGTACGGGCTGTAGAACGCTATTACTACTACCTATCTGGATTAGAATTTGAATTAGTTACGGACCACAAACCTTTGGAGGCTATATTCAAACCTACTTCTAAACCACCAGCTCGCATCGAAAGGTGGGTCCTGCGTCTCCAGTCATTTAAATTCAAAATTATTTATCAGTCAGGAAAACTCAACATCGCAGATCCTATGTCGAGACTTTGTAAACTGGACGAGGAACCATCTTTTGACAAGGAAACTGAACACCACGTATTTACTATGATAGAAAGAAGTTCTCCCAAAGCCATAAATATCTTCCAAATCATCTCCGAAAGTCAACAAGACAAACAAATAACGGAAGCCGTTGCTAAATTGACTCAAGATTCATGGGAAACAACAGACAAATCATCTATTTTCCATTCAGAGCAGAATTAACAACCATGGGACCGGTTTTACTTCGTGGAACTAGGCTCATAATTCCAGAAACGCTGCGGACCGAAGTACTCAAATTAGCTCACGAAGGTCACCCAGGAGAAACAGCTATGAAAAGAAGACTAAGAGCTAAAGTATGGTGGCCCCTCATGGACAAACAAATTGAAAAATTTGTAAAGGCCTGTCGCGATTGCTTATTGGTAACGTTACCCGACAGACCTCCACCGATGAAAAGGCACAGATTTCCAGATGGGCCTTGGCAGTGCATAGCCATCGACCTAATGGGTCCATTTCCTAATCACGAACAATTACTAGTTATTATAGACTATTATTCGAGATACCAAGAAGCGAAATTCCTCAGAACCACCACTTCAACTGTTATTATCGACCAATTAATGGAAATATTCTCCCGTCTTGGCATTCCAAAATCTATTAGAGCTGACAATGGACCACAATTTGCTAGTAGGGAATTCAAAGAATTTTGTTCCCAGCACAATATTGACCTGATACAGACACCACCTTATTGGCCCCAAGCAAATGGCGAAGTCGAGAATATGAATAGAGCCATCCTGAAGAGGCTACAGATCTGTCATGCAAACAAATTAAACTATCGATCTGAACTAGGAAAGTTTACGATGATGTACAATGTTACACCACACGGAACGACAGGAAAATCCCCATCAGAACTACTTTCCAACAGGACCATTCGTGACAAAATACCTTCAATTACCGACCTGATAAATGAACCTAAAGATGAAGAGGCAAGAGATCAGGATATTATAAATAAACACAAAGGAAAAGAGAGGGAAGATAGAAACAGGCATGCGAAAAAAATAGATGTCAAAGAAGGTGATGAAGTATTGATACTTAATATGAATACCCCACATAAGCTCGCCACGCGTTTTGACAAGGAAGAATACACAGTTATACAGAAGGAAGGAAATGAGGTAACTGTTACGAGAAATGATGGTCAGATTCTGAAAAGACATGTAAGTCATGTAAAGAAGCTTGCCGAGCCAGTAAACCCAAGCTCCATCACGAAGAGGACCGCAACAGATATAATTGCAGAAGAGGCACCCACTGCCACCCCAGAAACAACACCATCACCAACCCTGGAAGCAACAGAACCGGATCAGGAGAACCCAACAGCAACTGGAAGACTGCCACCATTGAAGCTAAGAAAAATGGAAGGGATGTGGAGAGCTCTTACGTAAAGACACTCAAGCCGAGGAATCTGATGACACATCGAATGCGATATGATGAATAAACGTTTTGGGATACTGGGATCTTTGGGAGTTAGTTATTACGATATATTCATACAGGGAAGAGCGTTGTCTGATTGAAGTGAATTGTTTTGTTATTATATTGAATACAGTAAGTTAATAAAAGTGTTTTGTGTTATACCAGTGTATCAATTAAAGTCGTGAACCTGAGGTAGCACAATATTGTCTGTACTTTCACATGTTTCAGCCCACAAAATCTTACTTTTTACCTAGTAATGACTGATTTTTGGTACAGTTGTTCCCTGGAAACTTCGAGCCATAGTTGAGGAAATTATTTTGTAACCTTACAAACTTCCTCTCGTTCATTGGTGTTAATTCAGGATACATTTGGTTGAATTTTTTACAAGTTCTGACAATGATTTGATCACTTTGTTCATGTGTCATAAATAATTTCATAAGAATTTCGTTTGAATAATCGTTATTTGCATTCATTTTGGAAGATGATTTGAAACACCGTCGATAACTATTTATAAATTACTTATAGAAGTAACCGAACTGTTATAAGCTTGATAATTCCTCTGTTACCTCAATCCAAATTCTAAAAAAAAAATATAATGTCTCTAGTAGAAGCGACTTTACTAAAAAAACTTGACGATTTAGGTATAGGGACATGATACATCATCTTAAAGCATTTTAATAAACAGGGGGTTTCGTTTGAAAAAATGAACTTTTGTTTGTTCAAACTATCATCAAAATATCAACTTTTCATGAATTGAGAGTACGATGTACTTAAATTCAATTAAGGCTATGATTTGGACCATATTCAGCACAATTTATTTTTTATCTCGAAAACAGATAGAGATAGGTATAGGGCATCATTAACAAAAAAGTATTAAAATACCAAAGCGATTCCAAAAATGTATTAATATACGGGGTGTTCCATTAGGAAAAAAAAAGTTGCTAGGACTTTTTGATGGAAGTGGCAACGCCGCAATGCTGGAAATATTTTAGATCGATAGAACAGGTAAGGAAATGTGAGAGGTGAAATTTTCAGAAAAATCATGCATTCGCTCTTTGAAACCAATATAGATTTATTATTATTATTGATTCTCTTTCCTGGAGAGATCCTTTTCACTATTGGCAACGAAAGTACTAATAAACGATGAGATTGGAACCTTCGGTCTAAAGGTTGGAAATTTTCCTAGAGAAAGTACTATTTGTGAATCTGACCACGAAACAATTTTTACCAGAGGTATAACATTCTCGAAGCAGCTTATGATAGGACTCATAAGATCAGTCAGTAAAACTAATTTGCCCAATTCGGCATGGGGTATAGTAGTTTTTTTAGGCGCTTTCGACTTAGTGCACTTTA
Source organism: Zygogramma bicolorata (assembly GCA_032362365.1). Classification (NCBI taxonomy): domain Eukaryota; kingdom Metazoa; phylum Arthropoda; class Insecta; order Coleoptera; family Chrysomelidae; genus Zygogramma; species Zygogramma bicolorata. Next base: position 1,229,721 of record JAVJAQ010003745.1, read on the forward strand.
TCTTGAGAACAAATGTCACCGAAATGTCAATTAATTGATGACAGAATAGCCACGAATTGAATTTTTCGGAAATGTATTTGTTGAAACTGTTCCATAATTTATCCATTTGTCCACTGAGGAGCTCAAGAGAAAATTTTCTCTGAGTATAACAAGATCATCATCATTTTTCTACAAACAACTTCCTTTCATTGCTTTAGTGCAGAGATTTACTATTAATAATGCTATCTATTTAATTCAAGTTTCGTATGCTCGATATGAAAATTGAACAAGAAAAAGTTATATGTGATTCATTGCCCGTTGTGCCATATAGGCAGGGCAGTAGCTTTTTTAAGATGGACCTTTTTTCCTTTCTGTGAATGAAACGAAACCTTTTGAATAATATGCACGCACCTATCAACTGAGAGTTTTGTAATATTTTTGACTAATTATTCCATAGAAGTTTTTTAATTCTTTGTTTTTATTCGAAGAAGAAGAAACCAGAAAATTGTTTCTCAAAGTTAATCCTCTATACAGAAATATTGAAGTTCCTAGATACCCTTGGTTGAAATTTTTCCTGTATAATGTAGTGTCGACACGTGAAATAACACAGACTTAACCTATCTGAGTGAAACCGCAGAATTTATGAATTCAAAAACAGATGAACCAGTATTAATTATGAGGCGGAGTATTTCCAGGGAAGATAATAATGATAGCTCAATATATCTATTGTTGCTATATGTTAACAAAATCCTTGTTGAAACAGTCTTCACCAGATTCAGACGTTTGTTTCGTAAGGAACAGACCGTTAGAAATGTTTTGTGTTCGGAAGTCCAGTCGAGTCTCCCTGAGGAGACCTATGGCGTGTCGAAACAGCTTCTGGCATTGGATTTCTGTATCTGTAGAGTAGGGAGGGTGACCCACAGCACTTAGGCCACCATATGGCCCATTGTACATCCTCCCAAGGAGTCGCCCTCCTAGGACATTGTCCATCCTGCCTTATCCAGGAAGGAGGTCAGGTCACCAGGGGACATCTCCTTAATATCGGCAGTTTCATCTTCCTGTTCACACATCCTGCATAGAGGTGTGTCCACTAGCCCCATAATATGAAGGTGTTTCCTTAGTTGACAGTGTCTAGTCAGAAATCCCACTGTTGAACGTAGGTTCTTCCTGGTCATCGCCAAATATTTATTCGGATCCAGCTTCTCAGGGTCGCCCAAGGTGATCCTGGCAAAACTGCATCCTTTGGTTTCATCCCATCTCTTAAGGGATTGAGTATGGGTGTAACGTTTGGCTAGTTCCGCAATTGTCGGGGTCGTCAAGCCATGGGTGTCACCTGGTCCCAAAATTTTCAGTCCAGCCGCCATCCTGGCCAAAGAGTCAGCAATGCGGTTACCTTTACTCCTGTCGTGCCCTTTCACCCACCTTAGTACGATATTATTATCTACCGAGGCGTTAGCTAAATCTTGGTGGCACTCTAGTGCTAACCCTGAGATAATACGTTGTCTATTCAAGGTTAGTAGGGCTTGTCTACTATTAGTGCAGATTATTATGTTTCTGCCAGAAATTTATTTTCTGGGTAGCACTTTTGTAGCGATTGAGATACCAGCCAGTTCTTTTTGAACCACGCTGGTATTTTTCCCCATTCCCCACTTAATCCTTAGGCTAAGTGATCTGGAGTAAACTCCACTTCCTGATCCTTCCTTGGTTTTTGAGCCGTCTGTGTATATGCGTATTGCATTTGCAGCATCCGCCTCAGTGTTCTGTTTTATTTGTATTTTGTAGGGTTTATTAAACACAAACCTGGCATTGGATTTATGAATTCTATCATATCGTACATGTGATTCTGATTTCTGCTGAGGGTTTCAGCTTTCGCTGCAAGTAGACCAAAAACGATGCTCGTTCGCAGAGGGTCATTTGTTACGGCTTTGCCGCACGATGTATCCGTTGTAGGAGGTCCCCTCCACTTGGGGTAATAGGAGTTTGAGTCTGTGATTGTCATCAGATGGCGTTTCGTCTTAGAGGTTCACAATATCTACACCAGATTCAAATTTTTGTGTCGTAAGGAGCAGACCGTTAGAATTTTTTTCTGTTGGCAAGTCCATCCGAGTGTCACTGACCTATGGCTGGTTGAAACAGCTCCTGGCATTGGATTTGTGGATACAGTTATTTTGAACATGGAAATTCTGAAACACATTCAAACCAAGATACATCACCCCCAAGTGATATTTAACTCACAACTCTGCGTTCAGAATCAAAATGCACCATAATTATAGTTTAGCCGCTGAAAAGATAGAATGATCACGTGAACGGCACGCACTCCTTGAATGTTCCTCTCCCCAATGTAACAAGTCCGATTTACACCACTCAACAAAAACGTCGCATTTCCCTGTTTTCCCATAAACTCTTGGGATGCTTTTTTATAAGTGTTCATTATTACTTACACCTTTTTCCTCTACAATTAAATGTCTTTTTTTTTAATCTTTTTCTTGGAGGTGAAAGAGTGTTTCCATCCATATTATTTAATTAACGTAACACACGTAAATACAAAGCACAAATGAGTACAGTACAGTGTAAACAGTTCTTCATTCAGTTTAGTAGGCGTGGCTACGCCGCGCATGCTATATATAGATGCAGGCATTCACTGTTCACGCGTCCTTGAATTCTATCTTTTGAACGGCCCGACTATAGTCCATCCAAAAAATATGGCATAACCTTTGTCGAAATTCGTAAAACCAGCCTCCCAATCCATCTAACGACAATTATATTTTTTCAAGGTTACGCAATATATGAAGTTCTTGGTAGTTCCGAACGTAGCTTGGCTGCTGAAGAGAAGGTGGCGGATGTAATGGCTAAATGGGAACGATACAGAGCAGCGTCTGCGGCAACTGCTGCTAATAGTACTGGAACAGCCAAAAGAGTCAGACCTCAGCATCACTTCTTCCTTTTCAAAAAACATCTCTTCATGGACAGTTTCATAAACTTGAATGACCCAGTGGA